>OZ007500.1:51559464-52260879 GCA_963931805.1 Microdon myrmicae
GATTTTAATTAGACTATGTTTATCTCTTTTTATACACTTGTAACTTTTTGTAGTTCAGCAACAATACGATTCTTCACCCGAGAATATTTTTTTCGTGGCTCTATAAGCAACGAATTTAAATAGAAAATTTCGCGTTTCGATTTAGCTAGTGCACTATGAAGTTCTTGATTATTAAGTATTAACTCACGATTGATTTCACGAATCGCGACGGGCGGCATGACCTCCGGTGGTAGAGGTTGGATAGCGACTGTATGCGGAGAAGATTTAATTTAAAATTTCGCGCAGCGGTGTGTCCGACTGCGGTGATGAATGACAAGCAACTGAATCAAAAAGGGATGAAGGTGGGTAATTTTACTTTTGCACAGGACAACCAATAGAGATCATACTTTGCTCTTTCATTGCCACGCCCATCGATGTGTGGTGAATACATTGGTCTTTTCGATAGTCGACGAACATGGGAGAATGAGAGAACAGAAACACGATGTACAATGATCTCGGGGTGGGTTTGGTTGTGTGTGCTGGTATCAAATGCAGTTTCTGAGAATGACCTACTGCCCTAGTGTTACGGCTGTGGTGATCTCAGAGTGCATTGAATCGTATGGAAACAGAATTGTGGAAGAGAGGAAATGTAGCCGGTGCTATTCACCTGTGAAAAGAGATCATTGATCCCAAGCGAATGGATGATCTGAAGAAAAGCCGAAGTGACGCCAAATTGGCTAGGGTAATTTATCGTGCAAAACCAAACTCGAATAATTTGAATTACCCCAGCCGTTGCATGGTTATACAACAGCGTCGTTTGATTTGACTTGTTGTTGCTAACCGACATGATGTGATTTCCGATGGAAATCTCATGGGCTAGCAAAAATGGAGTTGCCGTATGGCAAAAAGGGTAGCTAAACTCAATTATGCAGTACCTGCGTATGGTAATGAGTTTAGCTATGCGTCCTTTGGGAATATGATATTTTAGGTGAATAGCATGAACGGTGGGATAGGGGTTGATATGACGCGCTGTTAGCGGTCGAAATTAGGTTAGGATGGTGGGCTGGTTCTCCATGTGATATATAGAATCCCCACAGGGGTTGGAGCGAACATACACGGCAAAGTCTCTGCTTTCAACCTAGCAAAGGCCAGGACCATCCTTGTCCCTGTTCAATCCAAGTTGACATGCAGGGTCCACGTGACACCCCTGGATAGGTACCCGCCAAGTAGTGAACCAGTGCATGCACCGACACCCTGAGAAAGGTTGGCGCAAGGTTAATAACCTTGCCCGAAAAAACGAATTATTATTGACAATTTAACAAGTCTCGGATATGGACCGGATACCGGTGGGGAGACTTGCTAAATAAGGTTAAGACCGGATCCCGTTTGTAGTGCTGTGGCGGTTCCGCCAGACCCCACGGCTCGCCTGCCTGAAAAAACCCCCATAACCATAACCCGGGTCTGTACCAGCTTTCGCTAATGCAATTCGCATTAGCATCTTAAATGCTTCACGCATCAAACAGACCCAATTATTATAACCCTAAAATCCCTATAAAGAAAACTTACCTTTTCATTGCATCCCTTTGCATACAATTTTCTGTAAGAATTCTTCTTGACCTTTTTAGGAATTCCATAACTCCATTGTTTCCCGCCAATGCATTTGCATTTGCCCCAGAAAACATTTCCTTTTCCAAGGACATGTAATGCTTTCAAGCATTATCTGAAATTCCTAAAGTTGATCCTTAATGTGCATATGCACCAAAAAATAGACAAACAATGATGCATTTCTTTCGTCGCCACCACTAATTGCTTGGCATACCTAAATGCAAGCAAGGGATGCGTCTCGGCAATTAACCCAAGATACGATATACAATTTCCATGGTATAAAGTATCGTATCCCATTAACACCTTTTTTCCAACGTCCGTCATAGCGACGTTGCATAAACATGACCCTCATTAAAGAGCGAACCATTTGGTCGCCTTTTCTTTTGTTCTCGCCGACTGCCTTTCTCGTCGTTCCACTGCTTTCGAACATGTGCAACGACATTGAATCTGTTCGATCGCGCACATATACCACTGCACCAAAAAGATCGCTTTTTCTTAGTGGCCACACCCTTAAGAGAACATTTTCTCTTTCCCCTCCATATCTCGCCCTTAATTGAAGATAGAATTCAAGTCAGAGTTCTATCCTCACTGAGTCTTATCCCAACCACTGAACGGAGCGGTCGAGCCGTTCATTATCCCGTGTAGGGTGTGCTCGGAGTGCACACCCTGGATTCGCAATTCAATCTTCCGAGCGGTGGGGTCGCTCGCCATCCACCGTAGCGGCGCGGTACGGTGGGTTTTCCGGGAGTCGTAGTCATAGTGTTGTGCCTTTTATAAACGAGACGTTTCCCAATACATTTTGTACAGTGCAGTAAAGTCGCGTAATTACGTGTTCGGTCAATTGACATTATTAATAAGTTCAAAATACCGCTGAACACGAACAATAAACTTAATTCAATTCAGTGAAACCTTCCGTGTATTATTTCCTTTTCCTGTTGTGGAGTTTCGCTTGTTTTACATTCCTGTGCTGTGTCCGCTCCGTGTCGTAGACCCACCGTCATTCCTACTTGTCTGGTGAACGTTTTGTAGCGGTATTCGATGGGTGACAGTGTAATTATGATGGAGGAGGAAGTGAACGGAGTGTCCGTGCCAGGCACAATACTTCGCTCACCACAGTGCCGATGATGATGATGATTGCATTCATAGATGCTACAATATCAGGTCATTACTAAAATAATTTCCTGCACAAAAGTGCACTGTCTTGAAATTAGTGGCATGCTGAAATCCGTAATGGATAAGTAAGAAGGTCCGCTGTAGGTGTTACGTACCGATTGCGTTCCTGTGGATATTGATTTCATGAATTATATCGTATAACCCTAGGGTTTTCCAATAGGGACTTGACAATTTTTTTCCGGTATTAAATTTTTATAATTTGCAGACGTTGTTCGTTCGTGTACTTAACCATGATGAAAATGTTGAGTTTACTGAATAAATTGACAGTGACAGTTCGATGATTAGTGAAAGGCTGCGTTCACAAATTAAATTCAAAGTTGTCAAGTCCCTATTCGAAAACCCGATATTTAATCTCCGACCTCACACTAGGACATCACTCGTAATAAAAACCCTTGCTTATGTTCAAGAACCACAAAAGATATCCTGGGATAAACAAAAATGTACTTTATTTTATTGTTCCAATTTACGTTCCAAAATGCCTTAACATTTTGTTACTTTCTCGATTAGTGCCACTTGAATCCTTCAAGATGTTTGGCAATATCCTTGCCCTCCATGTAATTTTCCCATTAATAGTTGTATGATTTGATTTAGCAATGTTATGTATTTGAGTTATATGGGAGCTTTTGCAATGTGATTATTACGAGGGTTGCCTCTTATGTTTCGGGATTTGGCAACCCTAGCGTTGCAATCCGGCAATTGACAGCTCTGTCGTAAAGTTGGACATTTTTGAGGTTATACGCACTCAGAACTTTTTGACATACGAGCGCTATTTGTGTTGTTTACAGTAACTTAAAAGATTCATCTCGGCCCAAAAATGGAATTAAATCGTCAACATTTTCGTGCGATTATTTTTTACAACTTTCGGGGTGGATTAACTCAGCAACAGTGCATGGATGAACTTAATTCAATTTTTGGCGATGAAGCTCCATCAAGGACCAGTGTTTATCGATGGTATGGTGAATTCAATCGTGGTCGTAGTTCACTCCAAGATGAATTTCGTGAAGGTCGTCCAAAATCAGTTGTTGTTCCGAAAACCATTGATGCTGTGCGCGAACTGATATTGGAAGATCGTCATGTGACCTATTGTGAGATTGAGACAACCTTAGGCGTTAGTGGGACCAGCATACATTCAATATTGCAGAAACATTTGACCGTCAAAAAAATTTGCTCGCGTTGGATACCACACAATTTGTCAATCGCCCAAAAAAAGGCTCGTGTCAATTGGTCGAAAGAAATGCTCAAAAAATACGGTCGCGGTGCTTTGAAACACGTCTATGACATCGTGACAGGTGATGAATCGTGGATTTACGCGTATGAGCCCGAAAGTAAACAGCAGTCGACTGTCTGGGTGTTTCAAGATGAGCCAAATCCAACAAAAGTTGTTCGCGCACGAAGCACTTCCAAGCAAATGGTCGCCTGTTTTTTCGGAAAAACTGGGCATGTCGCAACCGTACCACTAGAACAACGCAGAACAGTCAGTTCTGAGTGGTACACAACCATTTGTTTGCCAGTTGTCTTCCAAGAAATCAGGAAAACCAACCGCCGAAGACGGATCAGTCTTCACCACGACAATGCAAGCTCTCACACATCGGCTGCGACAACTGCATTTTTGAGCACCCAAAACATCGATTTGATGGGTCATCCGCCGTATAGTCCTAACTTGGCACCGAATGACTTCTTTTTATTCCCGTACGTAAAAAACAAACTGAGAGGTCAACGTTTTTCGACACCTAAACAAGCGGTTGCTGCATTCAGAATGCATGTGTTGGAGATACCTCAATCAGAGTGGCAAAAGTGCTTCGACAATTGGTTCAAACGCATGCAAAAGTGTATAGATCTTCATGGGGAATATTTTGAAAAACAATAAAGTGATTTTCGATGATCAATATTTGTTTTTGTTCTCTAATCCCGAAATATAAAAGGCAACCCTCGTATCAAATGTAACGCTGATAAATTAGTCACGTTCGCAAACATCATACCAATTATTTTCTCAGTAAGAGGTCATTGCCTTCTCGTCGTACGAATTTCTTTTCAAACCAACGCAAACCACCAAAACAGCTGAATTAACGAACCTAACCTTGGTTATAGATGCATTCCCCGACAGTTCACTAAATACACTTGACCACCCTTCCTATCAACACAATTTCACAGACACACATTTGTGGACTCAAAATGGTAGGTGTTTAAGGTCGTTCAATATTCCATACACAGAAGACAGCTACTTACTAACAGTTTACTTTTTCATTTCAATTAATCTTATACATTGCTTCATACCGCCGGACCAGTTTCTTGCCAAGCCTAACTACCGAACCAAAACAACATGCGGTCAACCGCAATCACGCCCGCGAAGGTTGGCACTTGACACGATATAATCACAACATCTGTACACCTGGCCAGCTGTTTACAATCATAGGTTGTCTATGAGTTCAAGCTCATGGCCACCTCTTGTTGGTTTGTTGAAGCACATTATAATGCTGAACTTTAGCGATTTATCTCCGCAAGTTCCAGATGCTGCCGATCGATTGCAGGATGCAATAGACTACAATTGATGTGAGGTAAATGTATATCGGGCAAGGTCGACTTGTTCGGAGTCGTTTTGTTTATAACTTTGTCTTTTCTTTTCTTTCAATTTTGTCTATTCAAGTTTCCTGGCATAAATTCCACCATTGTACGCCCCTTTCGTGCAACTGAGATACTTTGACCCGATGTGGAGTACCTGTTTATCGGGCATCCAAGGTCAAAACTTGTGGGCTAGATATATTAGGGACTAAATACCATAACTCACTCACAAGCAATCTGGTTTCGAATTTTCTAGAGCATCAAATACTGAAAGTGGTTCCGGAAATTCATACCAGGAAGTTAGACCTATATCATGGTATGTAGAGCTGTTATATTGTAATCTAATGGTTAATGTAATTTTCTTTTGAAACGGTGAAGTGAAAGAATATGAATGCGATTAATTTCAAGTGAACAGGTGTTGTTCGTGAGTCGAATGATATAAATTCATTTAACTTTCGTTTAGATTTGCTTATTTATTGTTATTACTTAATTGGTTCTAAAACAAGAAGCACATTTGATCTTACGCCGATGATGTGGCTGATTGCGTATATAGATATTTGAATGCCTACTTATAGATCTGGATCTTATGCAACTCAACTAATTCATCTTACTGTGTATCTTATGATAAATATTGGAAGCTAATTGCTCTGTTTCATTTTTTTTCTATGGGAGCATTTTTCAAAACTACAAAGTCCGATAGTCTGGGAATCATATGATTGTTAGTGCAATTACTTCAGTCTCTCTCCCTTCTTAGTTTTGAGTAATGTGCAGTCGAACTGGGGCATGGGTTCAGCTTACTTGAAAAAGTTAGAATCTGAGCGGGGCAGATTTCACGATTCCTCACCATCGTCCCTAAATATCGCACTTATGTATTTTATTACCTTATCTCCGCCTTCATTAAAGGACAGGAAGTACATTCCAGGGTGTTGATTGTCAGGGCCATAAACAAACAACACATATATTGTGTTTTTAGCCAGAAAGTTAATTCAAGGTGTAGTATAACAAAAACACTGGTCAGGTGACCATGAGGTGTAATAGCACGTTCAACTGCAGAATGTCTTACTCAGTCATTCCGGCGGTTTATTATCGTACTACTGCGTCTTTCGGGGAGGTCATTATTAAATACTTCATTGAGTCCGATTGAACATTTGATGGCATGAGCTCATAATTCATTGGAACTACTGCATAGGTGGATGTGCATGATTTCACTTTTCAATATTTCATGCGCGAATCAAGTGTCATAAAAATCTGCCTACTACTGAGATTTTTGACGCCACTGTACCCAACGCCCACATTTGACGCTTTGAAATGAGGAATTTGAGGACACGTATTTCTCAATATTTTTTCTGGACTTCCTGCACCGGCTCAAATTACGCAAACATATGTTTTCGAGGTTGTACACGAATCAGCGGTAACTGATTGATTGCACCCCAAATTGGTGATAGTATAACCTCGACTGGACATTTGTGGCAGCAGTGGGATTACGGGTGTGGGATGACCCCGCAAGAAAAACCTCATAAATTGTCAACAATTTTATATTTTGCAAACGACATATGTGAACAAATTTAACTTCAATATATGCGGATGTAGTTACATTAAATCTGTTCTTTGTATTAAATTTGGAACGGAATTCTGGTGAAGATCATATCACAACCTAAACATCCTTATAAGATTTGGTACCACAAGTCATGTACACCAATGTATGTAAACCGTGAGTTATTTAACTCATAAATGTGGGCAATCGGTTACGAAATATTACAGGGACTCATTCATTATTATAGCTTTAACACTGTTTGGACGCAGCGCAAGATTGCTTTAGGTTGACAGTTGTAAAAGTTGTTCCTTTATGAAAATCTTTTGCCGACAGCGGTCTCCTGTTTGATCATACTCTAGGTACTGATAAAACATTGCTAAATTCAAAACAATGGGGTGATAAGAAACGATCTATTGAAGTAATGATGTGGAGGTTCTGTGGGGGTTTTCAGGGCCCGAAGACCCTCGCATCATTTTAACTCCATAAAAATCCTATAAACTCCTTAGCTGCCCTTAATTCGAATCCTTGGCAAAATTACACAACCGCACCACCCTAAAATCCTGAAAACAATTCGGTTGTCCCCCTGGACAACCGACATAAATATCCATGATAGCTGAGGAGCATTTTTCCCCAGATTCGGCAGGATGTGTTTACCTTGTTGGCCATAGATCCATAGGCCGATCTTTCTATTTTCTAATGCAGCGTAGCCATCGTAGGTTTCCTGCAAATGAGCTTGTGTTACTTTTAACAACACACATGTCACCACATCGACCGATAGGATGTTCTAATGATCGGAACAATGTGTACCCAAATACTGTCTCAATGTCCATTATCTTCCAAAACACTGGCTGGGCTATTGGCCTTCTTGCACATCTGCAAACCAGATGTCTAATAGCCCTGTAATAGGACATAATGAGTGGGATAATAAAAGATCAGTCTCGATGGCGGGCGATCTTCTGCCGATCTAACATCACAGAAGAATCTAACACCGTCCCCTTTATTATCCCTTACGCACCACCCATAAAATGTTTCTGTCTACTAATGCAGACCGAAGAAATGATTTTCGTCCGGGCGGCAATTTCTACACAAATTATGTGGCCGAAAAGATAAACACACAATAGAGTACCCTTGAGTGTCTGTCAACATCATAGGAAACTATTTCTATGATTTATGGCCGCCATTACTGCCAGCCACAACACTCGTACCTCTAGTCGACCAGATGTGCATTAGTATTTTCCGTGTGTATCTATAATTATTGGCATCGTCACCACTTCCAGTATGTGGGCGTGTCTTCCTAACCTGTACGGTTTCTGTAGGGATTTTACAGTTGGAATTTTCCAGTCCAATCGCCATTATAATCACTAATTCAACGATCGGATTGGTTCTTCGACGGCATACCATCTCATCCTCGACACTTCAAGGAACGTTGAGGATGATTTCTGATCGGAGTCTAATAGCAACCTTTTCAGCGTGCACACGCTACCCTCTCGCGCGAGTCTAGTGAAACAGTCCTTGTCAAATCCGTCGTCCGTATTTTGATGGGCCCGAAACCAATTAGATCAATTAGAATTTAAATATGTTACTTTGTGCGGGAGTAACCTGTGGTATATCAATTAACTTCAAGAACAATGAGAATTTAAATATGTAACTTTGCGCATCAGTAACTTGCAGTGTATCAGTTAACTCGAAGAAATAAAAACATTTGTCATTAAAACTACTCCTGTGTGTTTTCTTTTGGAGAGCTGTTGTGTTAATTGTTGTGCTCTATTCAGCAGGTGAGAGCGATTCTCCGTGAACTATTGAAGGTGATTCTGCTTAACCAGTGTCCATGTCGATGCACCGCAGCAGACGCACACTACAGTTCTTTTAAGCTCACCCGAAGAACCCCCATAATTGCAACCCAACTTCCATTGTTTTTCGCTAATACAATTGCATTAGCACCTACAAAGCTGCAAGCATTAAGGTTATCTAATGCATAACCTAAAAGTCTCTGTAAAAAGAATTCTTTCATTCATGCATCCAAATACATTTCCTAAATTCCCTGAAAGAATTCTTTAATCTACATGCAAAATTTCTGAAAAGAATTTCTCCCACAATGGCATTCCCACATGCATCAATGCATCTCAGCATTAGCAACCAAGAACCGAATTATATATTGGTGTCAATATTTCCACTGCAATTCGACCCTTGAGTTGCCAAAGATGCCATTTACAACCGATATAGATGTTATACACAACCGTCAATGTGTAACCATCTAAATCGCTTCATAATGACTTGCAACTATTGATTCAGCTGCAAGCACTTCTCCCAGAAATGCTCCTTTGTTTGAATCTCCAAATAATCACCAACTTCGCGCTTCGCCGCCGGATTCGAATTCAATAGCATAAACTATGTAAATAAAGAATCCGTTTCCTACAACGACCAAAGATACGATATACAAATTGTATGATGTATCCCAAACCTATTAGCACCTAATGAGTGGCAGCTTATTTATTTAGCTGACTCTCATTACAGTACGATGCCTTAGGTCGCTTCTCCCTTTGTCCTTTTTTCCTTGTTTAGGTTTCGTTTATCCTTTGCCGAAATGCATCGATTAACACTGTGATCTACAGGATCACACATACACATACATCACATCTTCCTTGTTTTCACCACGAGAGAAACGCTTTCTCTCTCGAGGAAACTCACCCCATTAGCAAATGTATATCGCTGAGTCTTTTTCCAACTACCGACCGGGCCGGTCGGTTCTCCTTCTGCTTCCCGTAGCGCTGCGGGATGCGTACCTGCGTAGTGCATCTAGGAGTCGCCTTGCCTCCCCAATTTTCCCGCCGCGGTCGTGAAATAAGTTTCGATCTACCACGTGCAATGTAATCAATCATTCTCCAGTATAAAAATACCGTCAAATGTAGAAACGAATAATTTATAACAAAAAATGTATTCAGTGTCAGTCGGGTGTTACGTATAGAACAATCGAATAAAAAAATAAATAATGTGCAACAGACCGCATCACAAGTTCGAGCCTAAAATCATCTTAATTTATCAATTCTGTTAAAAGATAATTCCTGTTTATTTTTGCCGCAATATTAAAGTAAATTAACATTAAAAGAAACAATAAAAACGACTTCCACAAACAACATCCTGGTGTTTCCTTTCTTTACGTAAACGGTTAGTGGCGGAGTTTTTCTGTTTCTGTTTGAGAACAATTCTGGTGTAGAGGTTTCTTTTGGAGTTACGGCGATATTATGATGGGGAAGGAAGTGAACCCGTGCCGTACGCCGGCGCACCATACTTCTTTCCCACAATGAGTATATAAACGATAAACCACTAATCTGAGAGAAAACGAATCTGATTTACATTGTTACTGCACCGAGGGAATGTCAAACTGATGGAGTAAGAAATGAATAGGCTATCAAATGTATGTACTGTAAAATGTATGGGGCGCTATATTGATAAACTGGCTCCTCGATAGTATAGTGGTTAGTATACCCGCCTGTCACGCGGGAGACCGGGGTTCGATGCCCTGTCGGGGAGCCTCTGGCGCAAGACTAATGACCTTGTCCGGAAAAAACAAATCATTATGGAAAATTTAACAAGCCTCAGGACTTGCTAAATAAGGCCAAGACCGGCTCCCGGTTGTAGTGCCGATGATGATGATATTGATAAACTACTCAACTGACACATCCTACAACGACGGATTGCTACACTGATGTACTGCTACACTGATGGACCTTTCAACCAATGAACTGCAAAACCGAAAAACTACTAAACTCACGGATCTGTGCTCCTGAATAAGTCAAATTGGTGGACTGCTAAGCTGATATAGTACTGAACTACCAAACTGATCGCTAAATCGATAAACTATTTTAATACTAAACTAACTAGGCTGACAAACTAACACACTGCCATATCGATAAATTGACAAATTGATAAACTTCTAAATCCATGAATTTTAAACCTGACTTAATTGATACATTGACTTATGGGGGATTATATAGAGTGATCTGCCTTGAAGCTAATGTTGTAAGATAAATCAAGCACGGTAGACTCCGGTGGGTGGGACACCTAGCTCGAATGAGCGAAGAGGAGCCTTTGGCGAGTTTTTGTCTATCCGTAGTAAGTGTCCCGCCGAACACTGTCCACACACTAAGAAGAACACACTGGAGCGGAAACAGCATAAGCAAAACACGGGTCTAATAGTTTGTGATCTTTATTATTATTTTTATTAGTTCGAATTCCAGTTCTTATTGCTACTTAAAATCAATTAACAACGCCCGTGGCGATTCTATGAGAAACGTGTACAATGTTTTTCTTTTATGCACTATGAGCTAACTTTCTCCGAGCGTTTTCACGATCTTGATGGCACGGTACCGCTCAAAGAACTTTGGCACATTAAACTTGGTCACCGCTACTCATCACTTAAACGAAATACAAGTTACTTTGACACTCGACGTTACTTTACAAAAGAACACGAATTTGCGACGGTGCTGATCGAATTCCTTTCAGGACTAGGTCTCCCACCAATGTACACGAAAACTAATAATACTCTTCTCTCGATTTTCCAAGACGACTTGTGGGGGTTCTCTATACCACAAGGAGAACCAACCCACAATTTCATACCTTATTTCGACCGCTTTCAGCGCGTCATTTATACCCTTATGCCCCTTATAAGCAATTCCACCTGTAAATCATGTTAAACGGACGCATAGCTAAACTCATTATCCTATGCAGATAATGCATAATTGAGTTTAACTATCTTTCCGCCATACGGCAACCCCATTTCGCTAACCCATGAGATTTCCACCGGAAATCGCATCATGTCGGTTAGCAAGGGCATAGTCTGATCAAACGATCATGCAACCGCTGGGGAAATTATCAAAGCATTTAATTGAGTTCCCATCAGATTTCCCTTGCCAATTCGGCGTCCTATTCACGTTCTCCATTCGCTAGGGATCAATGCTCTCTTTTCGCAGGTGAATAGCACCATTCCTCTACTTCACTGTTCTGTCTTCCTACAGTTCAATGCCCGCTGAGGTCACCACATTCACCGAATTGGCTCAATTGGTTACTCTCAGAGCGGCATTGATTCATGCACACACAACCAAACCCACTCCGAGATCATAGTACTTGGTGCTTCTGTTCTCTCATTCTCCCATGTTCGTCGACTATCGAATTAACCGATGTATTCACCACACATCGACGGGCGTGGCAATGAGAGAGCAGAAGTATGATCTCTATTGGTTGTCCTGTGTGCAAAAATTAAATTACCCATCTTCATCCCTTTTTCAGTCAGTCGTTATTCCACTACCGCAGTGTGTGCATGCTGGTGCACACGCTCGCGTGCGAAGTAAAAGGGAAGTGTTGTTAGACGAATTTAGTGTCCCGTTATTCAATCGATAAAGAGAAACGCGTTGCCTTTTTAAAATAGACAGTTTACAATTATAGAATTTTTCAACGGAGTAACTAAAGTCGAAACCAAAAATAGGTAAGCTCTAAGTTAAGTGAAAACAAAGAAAAGAAAATATTAACAAATAAAGAACGATAAAAACTCAGTAAAACTACACCAGTGCATTTCATTCCTCTCCTTTTTTTCGGGATACCATTGTGAACGAGTGTTCGGCGTAACAAGTGTCGGGGATTAAAGTGAATCTGTGCCGTACGTCGGCATCCATACCACATCCCCACAGACCTGTCTAGACTGAAGCTTCAAGTAGACGCTTCTCCACAACTCCTTCTAATTGACTAAAATCCAATTCCCCATCGGCAAGGGAAATCTTCCCAGCGCATCTCTGCACAGAACTTCCCATCATATCTGCTAACAGAATTTTCCGTAGTATCTGTTAACAGCATAAATTTCCCATAGTATCTGAAAAGGAGAAATCTTTCCTCATGATCATCAACATCATCAGCTGTTGGTTATCGGAATCTTGTTCCTTTGTCCTAAGATCGGATGCCGCCGCTATTCTCCGATCTTTTCCTTAGGATTTGTTTATACTGCACATCTGGCCTGAAAAGCAAAGGTTCTCATGCTATTCAGATGGTTACAAAGGACTATGGGATGTGATGCTTTGTTTGTACTTCCACTCATAAACATCTGTCGCGGGTAGTGTTAAGAGTTTATGGCTGCATGACTGCTATTCGGCAGCGCAACGATATGCCCTGTTTGCACAAGTGTGCCTTTAGCGTTAGGGTCATGCCAGGAATTTAGGTGTTAATTTCCATTAGCTACCAGAATAGGCATCCGTTGTTCGGTTTATTTACCGAGAATGGTATTTCATAGGAAACATCGCGTTGATGCTTAGGATGGGTGAGTGATTTACATGCGACGCTTTCCTGCATGGCGCATTTGCTTAGATGGGATGGTTTTCTGCCTTTTGGAATTGGGTTGAATACAATGAATGGATGCGTTGAACTCGATATTGGGAGCTTTTGAACGTTTAGTTCCTTGCTTTTTGATATCGGGTTCAACGTCGTTGCATGTCCTATAACCTTTTGTTTCAGGTATGGTTACTGACTATTGGGACCCGTGTCTGGTGTGCTGAAAAAGGTGAGTAATGTTCCTTGGTGGAAAGGATACCTCCACCTGTAGTGAGTTGTATGGTTCGTAGAACCGCTACAAGCATGCCCGGAAAGTCCTTTGTGGCAGGATGTATGGAAGGAGACAGCGCGGCAGATCTTGTCTGCGATGGAGGGATGGCGTAGACCAGGATGCCCAGAGCCTGGGAGTTCCAATATGGATGACATCGGCTCGAAATCGGGACCGGTGTTCATTGTATCTTTCTAAACGGATCATCCTGAAGCGTTTACGTTGCTCAATCTTCGCCCGGCTCTCGTCATCAAACCAAGGTTTGGACGTAACTGTTTTCTTAAATTCCAAAACCTTTTGGCCTTTTTGTTTGACCACGTCTCTGACTGATGCCCCATTGGTATTCACCTTATTGTTTTCCTCTTCATCACTATCCTATTCTCTAGGATGCTAAATCTATTCGTCGGTTCACCTTGGTATTCAGCCCTTTTGTCGTGGTCTTTCAGCTTACCAATGTCGAACTCTTTGCTCATCTTTCGCGACTAACCATCTCGGTTCGCTGTGCCCCGACTTCTAATTTTGCCCATCATTAGAATACGGTTGGAGTCGCAATCTTACATCAGTAATTTTCGAATGCGGTCTTTTATCTATGAGGAAGTGGTATATTTGCTTAAGCGGTATGCCGACCGATGATATTCATGTGAATTATGAATTCTTGCTTTTCACCTGCAAATCTCTTGACGCTGCGAACGTTATAATTCGATTGTATTATCGCTTGAGATGTCATGTAGGCTTTCTTTGCCTATAGTTGATTTGAAGATATCTTCATTTCCAATTTTTCGCATTGAGGTCCGATTTTAACATCAAATGATGAAATTCCGTCAAATAATTCCTCGAGGATCTCATGGAACGCGTTCTTCATTGCTTCGTTGGTAGATCCTGTTGGTGTTGTTCATTTATAAGTACACAATTATACCACGGCCTCTGTATTCTTAGCACCGAATTTTACGTCTTTCATTTACATGGGGCGTAATCTTGTTACTTACAATGAAGTCGGCCCAGAGATTATACGTATCGGTACCTCCATATGCAAGTGTGAATCCGTTGGTTTCGATTATTTGGTATGGGAGTCGAACCTTCTAAAGCGCGACCATGTCTATTTTATATTGTTTCGGGTTCTCTGTGTCCGTTTGTATCACGCCTAGTTTGTGTAACGTTCGGACATTCCATGTGCTGACGCATATATTCTGCTGAGTCGGTGTTTTCTTGATGAATTCTTCCGGGATGGTAGTGTGGGGGTTCTCTATAACACATGGAGAACCAACCCACAATGCCAACCAACCTTGACCGCTAACAGTGCGTCACCTTAATTCAACTCCCCATTCAAAACCTGCAATACACACATTCGCAACCATGCAAAATCTGCAAGCGCATCCATCCCGAACTTGCAAGAATCCATCTCCCAATCCGCAATGAAAGGGATTTCCCAAAACTTACAACAGCATACAATTCAATAGAATACATTCTAAATCATCTCCCTCAATTACATCACCCCACATATAATTTTACCCAAAACCCCTTCGGTCAATACTTTACTTAAGTCATATTCTTTCCTTGCGACCAAGCAATCTTAATTTCCCCGGAATTCATATGCTTTAATAAAACGCATATTCAAACCTACAACGGAATAGTAATCATCACCACCAACTATACCGAGCCGCATACATTTTTTCCTAAAAACCATCTCGGTTAACTTCCTATTTAAATTATATCCCCGCTTGCAATCAAGCAATCCCAATTTCCCCCGAAAACCATTTCGGTGTCTATTCTACCTAAAAGATGTAAAACCATATCAATTCCCTACAATCAAACCGCATGCATTTTCTCCAAAAACCACTTCGGTTCACTTCCTCCTTAAACTATACTTCTCGCTTGCAACCAAGCGGCAGCTAATTTTCCGCGAAACAACCATCGCAACGACCAAGACCCGCATTCCGTTGTCTCATGCCCATATTTGGTCGCATTTCCAAACAAATTTCCTCGTATACATAGCGCCAAAGGAATTTGACTCAGCCTGTACGGCAATGATTCTCCGAAAATAAATCCACTATGCAAGCATAGCGACCCCTTTCAAAGTTCCTAGAAAATGGCAGTGAGTTGATTTAGCTATGACGCCACTCCCACGACGCGACGAACTTTTCCTCGCCTGCAATTAGTCAGTCAAGCTTAAGCCGCCACCGGGGGCACACAACCACCGCCGAGTTTTTACCCTATCAGAGTGCGCTCCATGGAGCCAAGTCGAAAAGCAAGCGACGCGACAGGGTCAGAGTAAAATAAGTCGAAAGAACGCGTTTGGAAATTTTCCCAGCATTACTATTGTTTAAAGTTTAAGAAGTCCGCTTCAATTATACTAATTGTTAAGTTCTATGTGACGCGTAATAACCCATGAGTATCTCGCGTTGGCCGAGAGAAAAGTGTTTTAAAGAAGGACAAAACTGAATAAAATCCATTGTGACAAAGAAACGAAAATAAAACAATTGCCTTTTTTTTCTGCGTCGGTTGCATGGAGCAAAGTGCTTTAAAGAAGAACAAAACTGGATAAAAACCGTTGTCAACAAAAGTAGAACGATTGCGTTTCCTTCCTGCGTCGGTTGTATAGAACAAAGTGTTGTGAAGGAGGACAAAACCGAATAAAAACCATTGTGACGAAAAACAAAAATGGAACGATTGCCTTTCCTTCCTGGGTCGGTCGCACGCAGCGCACTTGGTTTGGTTGTTCAACGTAAAACGATCTGTCCTCATAAACATAACCTACTCAGCGGAGCGGAATCGGAGACAGCGTCTCATCGTCTTGACATTCTTCCGACCTCCCCTTGTGTGTCCGGTGATTTGCCTTTCCCTCGGTGGGAGGTTCAGTGAATCAGTGAATTAACGGCGCCCCAACGGAACCTACACCCCCACAGTAGTGTCAGCTCAGGCTAATAATCTTGACCCGAAAACCAAATTATTATGGAAAATTTATCAAATCCCGATTGTGGTGCCGATGATGATGATTCTAGTATCAGCTCATCACACCTACGCCTACCGTTTTTTTTTTTTTTTTTTGTATATTTACTGAGTCTATTGTTTTCATTCGTATGTTTTCGTATGTTGAAAAAAGGCAAGTATATAACAAAATCTGTAAATAATTAGCATTTTCATATGAAGCGTGGGTATTTTTTGATCGACTGTGGTACTTGCATACACACAGAATCGAATCTCATTCCTGTACGGTCTGCATATTTTGGTATAATGAGAATGTTAATAACCACTTTAGCGCGTGTTTATTATTTTGAATCGAAGCCCAGGTGAAATGGGAACGTTATCATTCCACAGCCCGTCCGGTATCTTGGTAGCCCTCGTTTCAGTTCGAAAGTTGTAGAGGGTTTTTCCGAACGGAAAGCATACCCCGTCCTAGTAAGCACGACTATAATTTCATCATCATCATCATCATCGGCACTACAACCGGGATCCGGTCTTGGCCTTATTTAACAAGTCTCGAGGCTTGTTAAATTTTCCATAATAATTTATTTTTACGGGCAAAGTTATTAACATTGCGCCGCGACTATAATTTAAAATGACGGAAATACTTGCGACCTGGTGGGACTGCAATCTTATGTCCATGTGTGGTGTGATCAAAAAGTTGTCGTAATTCTTAAACTTCAAGGGCTTTCAAAAATCCGGCTTGCAAAAAACTTTGTTATCTCGTTTGTAATAATAAAAATAATAATAATAATTAGTACCGGTAGGTAACTTCAGAGGCTGCCCTAAATATCAACAACTAAAATCAAAGATGGCGTAGGTATGATGAGTCGATTCTACCATAAGGGAAGAATTCATCAACGAACCTCCGACTCGGCTAAAAAATGACGTAGACGAGTGAGAGCGGTCATGAACCCTCGAGTTCCTACAGACCAATAAATAATAATAATAATAAATTGTTTTCATTCATTCTTGTTATCACGAGACTTGATTCCTTACTGTTCTGATTCGATCGGTGTCAGAGACGCGTCATAAACTACAGCCGGTATACCCCTGGCTGTAGGCCAATTGGCACGATGACGCATAACACCCCGGATTAGGGATGGCAGATATTTGTATGTTACTTCTCCCTAGCCTGTCTGACATGGAACCGTAGGCTTATCACAGCATAGGCCAAGGGATTGCCTCTAGTTTAAACCCCCGCACCAAGTCAAAGTTTCTACCACCCGAGGGTCTATATCGATAAATTTCAAGTTGTTGAACTACCAAAGTCTAAAGCCCTGAACTTATGAAACCCAAAATTGATGAACTAATTCACTGCTAGAATAGATGAACTGCTAGGTATAAAAACTACATAACTAATGAACTGGTAAATTGGAGAACTAGCAAATTAATGGACGGCTAAATTGATAAGCTGCTGAACAAACACTCTTCCACACTAATGAATTGCTAAACTCGGATGGAATGCTACACTGATGCGCAGACAAATTTATGCACCGCCAAATAAATAAAGAGTTAAATCGAAGAACTACTCAACTGATAAACTACTATTCTGATGAACTGCAATACTAATGAACTGCTAAATTGACGAACTGTTAAAGTTAAACTCTGCTGTAACAAACTACTGCTCTGCTAAATATATGAATTAATATAGTTAACTGATGCACCGCTAAACTGAGAAGCTCCTACAATGACGGACTACATATCCAATGAACGACTAACCTGGTACTCTGCTAGTCTGATAATTGCTAAACAAATCGATTGAAGAGGTATCAAACTTATAAGCTCCTATACTACTCAACTGGCGAACTGATGAACTGCTTAAATGATGAATTTCAAAATTGTTCAACTACCAAAATATACGACCAATAAGTCGAAAAGCTACTTAACTGGTGCACAGATTTAACCGATGGAATGGTAACTACCTGTTGGATTTCTATACCAGTAGACTCTTAAAATAGTGAATTGCTAACCTGACAGACTTTACAGTTGGATGACTAAACTGACGAAATGGTGAATCTCTGAACTTAAAAACTGTCAAATTGATGGTTTGATAAACCGTTAAACCACTTTATTTTTGCATTTGAACTATCAATCGATATACAACCTAACTAATGCACTGATTTAAATGATGGACTGCCAATCAGCTACTGCTAGCTATTATACCCATAATCCCAATCTTGATCCCATCTTGATCATACAAACCGGCAAATTAAACCAAAAGTTAATTTGTCGCACATTGATTCAATTCCCAATTACCCTACCATTTATCCATATACCCAATCACGTCCCCTAATTGAATCATATGCACGATAAATTTATCCGAAAGTCCATTTGTCATGCATTGAATCAATTCCCTATAACCATTAACATTATGAAATGCCTAATTCTAAATGCATTTCATAAATTCTCCTTCCGGGAATTTGTTCAACCAAATTCCTATCCACTTCCCAGAATCTCATTCCAATTGAAGCACACAAAATCTTGTTTGTGCTTCTCGGAATTTTTAAATAAAATGTATAACCAATCTCTGTCGCCACAGAGTATAAAAGGGCGGCACATTTTGGATTCGTGATCAGTCAGTAGAAGGCTGTGTAGTATCATCTACCAGTCCGTTCTAAACAGAACCTTCCAAGTTCGAGTGAATGGAAAGCTATCCCGAACATTCAACCCCGCTGCAGGCGTACCACATCTTATTTAATATCTACACTTCAGATATTCCTCGCCCTGCGGACGGGAGAGTAAACCAGATATGCTATGCGGATGACGTCCTAGTGTACACGTCATCTAAAAGCCCAAAACTCGCAACAAACCGACTCGACCGTCATCTAGATGAACTGTATCAGTATTACCACCACCATCATCGGCACTACAACCGGGTATCAGTATTACAGTCGATGGAAAATTCGACTTAACCCATCCAAAGCAGTGGCTATAATTCTGAGTAGTAAACACTCCCAACCTACTTCTCGATATTCACAGAATATCCGAATACAAATAGGAGGTACTACGATTAGACCACAGGTCAGCATGAAATATCTTGGGGTCATCTATACCCCGAAAATGAATTTCATCAAACATGTGACCCACATTCTTCAAAGGGGCCTCGGTCGGTCTAAGCAACTGCACAAAATCCTGAGATGGAGCTGTGGGAGTTCTTATAGCTCACCTGAAGAACCCCCCATATTCGCAACCAATATTTGCACCTCAATCTTCCCGCATCAAAGCATTTCCTTTCACAAGGGCATTCTCCATGCATCAACGCATCGGCAGAAAATTTCCTAAAATGATTGTCAGGCATTCATAATCCATATGCATATTCCTAGAAGAGTTCCTAAAAGGTCAGACATTGTGCCTGAAAGAAAACAATTCGGTTACCGTACCAAGTAACCACATAATCGGGGAATCTTATCCTAGGCGTCACCTATTCCCAGCCTCACCATGTGTACAACAATGTTACAAACATACACATTGGCTGGCGACTCTTTGGTCCAACAACAAAGCAACTCCAAGCAGCGTATTGACGCAGCTGTAGACAATTAGCGCAATAGCCGCTAAAACCAAATTCTTCAGCACACATCATGTGCAAACAAAAGAATTCTGTTCTACCGCAGGCATTCTGGCGATACGATAAACAATCCAAATTGTTTGAAGTATCCCAAATGCATTTCACATCTAATGAGTTGCATCTTATTTATTTAGCTGACCCTAATTACAGACCAATGCCTTAGGTCGCTTCTCCCTATGTATTTTTCCCTCGTTGCAGGTTTCGTTTATCCTTTGCTGAAATGCATCGATAAACATTGTGATCTGTACGATCACCCATACATACATACCACCATGACCTTCTCTATGAGATCCGGTTACCTAACCCGAAGAGAGACTTCACGTTTCTCTTGTAATAGGAAACGCACCCCTTAATCAAGAGAGCATGCACCACTGGCCGAATTCACATCGCTGAGTCTTTTCCCGTCGGTTCCATCTCCGTTCCCGTAGCGCTGTGGGAGGCGTACATACCCGGAGTCTTAATTAAACCGGAGTCGTGTTTCGGGTCGTCGGCCGTCCACCATGCCGGCTCCGGTATGGTGCGTCTCCTTATTTGTCTACATTTAAAGTAATATTTGAAAGCATTTTGTGTTGTGTTCCTGTCCATACACTATGCACGATTTTGTATTGAGTGAATGTTTATATGCATGCATTTTCTCCAAAAACCACTTCGGTTCATTTCCTCCTTAAACTATACTTCTCGCTTGCAACCAAGCGGCAGCTAATTTTCCGCGAAACAACCATCGCAACGACCAAGACCCGCATTCCGTTGTCTCATGCCCATATTTGGTCGCATTTCCAAACAAATTTCCTCGTATACATAGCGCCAAAGGAATTTGACTCAGCCTGTACGGCAATGATTCTCCGAAAATAAATCCACTATGCAAGCATAGCGACCCCTTTCAAAGTTCCTAGAAAATGGCAGTGAGTTGATTTAGCTATGACGCCACTCCCACGACGCGACGAACTTTTCCTCGCCTGCAATTAGTCAGTCGAGCTTAAACCGCCACCGGGGGCACACAACCACCCCCGAGTTTTTACCCTATCAGAGTGCGCTCCATGGAGCCAAGTCGAAAAGCAAGCGACGCGACAGGGTCGGAGTAAAATAAGTCGAAAGAACGCGTTTGGAAATTTTCCCAGCATTACTATTGTTTAAAGTTTAAGAAGTCCGCTTCAATTATACTAATTGTTAAGTTCTATGTGACGCGTAATAACCCATGAGTATCTCGCGTTGGCCGAGAGAAAAGTGTTTTAAAGAAGGACAAAACTGAATAAAATCCATTGTGACAAAGAAATGAAAATAAAACCATTGCCTCTTTCTTTCTGCGTCGGTTGCATAGAGCAAAGTACTTTAAAGAAGAACAAAACTGGATAAAAACCGTTGTGAACAAAAGTAGAACGACTGCCTTTTCTTCCTGTGTCGGTTGTATAGAACAAAGTGTTGTGAAAGAGGACAAAACCGAATGAAAACCATTGTGACGAAAAACCAAAGTGGAACGATTGCCTTTCTTTCCTGGGTCGGTCGCACGCAGCGCACTTGGTTTGGTTGTTCAACGTAAAACGATCTGTCCTCATAAACATAACCTACTCAGCGGAGCGGAATCGGAGATAGCGTCTCATCGTCTTGACATTCTTCCGACCTCCCCTTGTGTGTCCGGTGATTTGCCTTTCCCTCGGTGGGAGGTTCAGTGAATCAGTGAATTAAGGGCGCCCCAACGGAACCTACACCCCCACAGTAGTGTCAGCTCAGGCTAATAATCTTGACCCGAAAACCAAATTATTATGGAAAATTTATCAACTCCCGATTGTGGTGCCGATGATGATGATTCTAGTATCAGCTCATCACACCTACGCCTACCGTTTTTTTTTTTTTTTTTTTGTATATTTACTGAGTCTATTGTTTTCATTCGTATGTTTTCGTATGTTGAAAAAAGGCAAGTATATAACAAAATATGTAAATAATTAGCATTTTCATATGAAGCGCGGGTATTTTTTGATCGACCGTGGTACTCGCATACACACAGAATCGAATCTCATTCCTGTACGGTCTGCATATTTTGGTATAATGAGAATGTTAATAACCACTTTAGCGCGTGTTTATTATTTTGAATCGAACCCCAGGTGAAGTGGGAACGTTATCATTCCACAGCCCGTCCGGTATCTTGGTAGCCCTCATTTCAGTTCGAAAGTTGTAGAGGGTTTTTCCGAACGGAAAGCATACCCCGTCCTAGTAAGCACGACTATAATTTAAAATGACGGAAATACTTGCGACCTGGTGGGACTGCAATCTTATGTCCATGTGTGGTGTGATCAAAAAGTTGTCGTAATTCTTAAACTTCAAGGGCTTTCAAAAATCCGGCTTGCAAAAAACTTTGTTATCTCGTTTGTAATAATTAAAATAATAATAATAATTAGTACCGGTAGGTAACTTCAGAGGCTGCCCTAAATTTTATCAACAACTAAAATCAAAGATGGCGTAGGTATGATGAGTCGACTCTACCATAAGGGAAGAATTCATCAACGAACCTCCGACTCGGCTAAAAAATGACGTAGACGAGTGAGAGCGGTCATGAACCCTCGAGTTCCTACAGACCAATAAATAATAATAATAATAAATTGTTTTCATTCATTCTTGTTATCACGAGACTTGATTCCTTACTGTTCTGATTCGATCGGTGTCAGAGACGCGTCATAAACTACAGCCGGTGTACCCTTGGCTGTAGGCCAATTGGCACGATGACGCATAACACCCCGGATTAGGGATGGCAGATATTTGTATGTTACTTCTCCCCAGCCTGTCTGACATGGAACCGTAGGCTTATCTCAGCATAGTCCAAGGGATTGCCTCTAGTTTAAACCCCCGCACCAAGTCAAAGTTTCTACCACCCGAGGGTCTATATCGATAATATTCAAGTTGTTGAACTACCAAGGTCTAAAGCCCTGAACTGATGAAACCCAAAACTGATGAACTAATTCACTGCTAGAATAGATGAACTGCTAGGTATAAAAACTACATAACTAATCTGCGCTCGATCAGCCTGCTTACGCTCCTGAATCTGTTCAAGGTACCCAGTTTATCAGTGAAATCGATACGCTTTTCCGAAGTCTCAAGTTAGATTTGGAAAACAATTACTTTTTAATGGCAGGTGATTTTAACGCCAAGCACAGTGCCTGGGGCAATCTGACCTCGAACACCAGAGGCAATGCCTTGTTTGATTGGTGGCAAACAAATGCGATCGAGCATAAACTAGAATTGTACGCTACAAGTACACCGTCTTATCCAAGAGGTAACTCCTTCCTGGATTTACTTATGACAGATGATTGAATTCAGTTACCAGATACCGAGGTAACTACTCGAAATTGTCTTCGCACAATTGAGTACGATAGCGATCATTACGGACTTGGAGTCGTAATACACGTGCCAAACGAGTACCACATACTTGAGCAGTACGACCAGGTACACTCTTTCGATTTCCGAAAAGCACATTGGTCGCGTTTCGATCGCATAGTAAAAAGAGAAATACGCAACATTGGCATAGACCCACCGACTAATAGAAACCTTCGTAATGATGAAATCGATCATTACCCCCTAACTATGACCGATATTGTTACTAACACAATGAATCGTTCCATCCCCAAAGTAGCTCATATGGATGGCTATACC
Source organism: Microdon myrmicae (assembly GCA_963931805.1). Taxonomy (NCBI): domain Eukaryota; kingdom Metazoa; phylum Arthropoda; class Insecta; order Diptera; family Syrphidae; genus Microdon; species Microdon myrmicae. Next base: position 51,583,069 of record OZ007500.1, read on the forward strand.
CACCGATACAGAAATGCAACTATCGATGCTTTGTATAGGCAAAAGAGCACCATGCTCTCAAAGCTGAAATTGTGCTATAGGCAGTTCAGTGACCCAAATAGCAATGAAATCAAAACAATCAAGTCCTTGATTAAAAATCTTCAAAAACTGATCCGGGATAATTACCGAGCAGTAATAAATGAGGAGTGGAGCAACAGAATTCGATCTGTCCAAGCAAACGGACCGAACATGTTTTCACAAATCAAGAAAATATGTCGAAGAAAAGATCACAATGGCATTCCCTGTCTCCGAATTCCACGGACTCCCGAGAATTGTGAGATAATGCTGAACGCAGGAATCACCTTAGAGCACATCAACTCCAATGATGAAGTAATAGTAGTCGAAGATCCGCAAAAGAAAGCTAATTCAATTGGAGCCTGTTTCGAAGCAGTGTACAGAGTTAACGAATCAGTTCATGCTAACACTGAAATTGAAAGCAATGCCCGTCAAAGACATTGCTCGCTGCGCAATCAACTTCACAACTGGCGATCCGAAAACCATAGTTTCATCACATTCGGCGAAAATAATAGGGCGGATTCTCCCGTCAGAAATGAAAATACAAATATGTTTGTGCGCAAGGATGAACTTAGAAACATACTTAGCTCAATAAAAAATAAGAAATCATCTGGAATAGATAACATTCCAAATGTGGTTCTAAGGCATTTGCCTTGCGAAGCAGTGAACATATACACTACTTTGTTTAACAACGCTCTAAACAACGCACACTATCCAACCCATTGGAAGACTGCAGTAGTCCACCCTATCCCCAAAAAGGGTAAGGATAAGAGCAATCCAGCTAATCTGCGCTCGATCAGCCTGCTTCCCAACATCAGCAAGGTATTCGAAAAAATTATAAACAAAGCACTGATAGGTTGGTGTGATGAAAACGATATCATCCCCAACAACCAGTTTGGCTTTCGAGCGCGACATGATACAGTTCATGCAGCGACGAAACTTGTTTCCGATATACAGTGGAACAAGGCAAAGCGACAATGTACAGGCGCCTGCTTGGTTGACTTTGAAAAGGCTTTCGACACCGTATGGTTAGAAGGACTTGTCTATAAGTTAACAAACCTGGGTATGCCGCAATATCTGCTATACATTATTTATGATATGATAATGGACAAACATTTTGTGGTGAAATGAGGGGATATACTCTCCAACAAGACCTTCCAAATTAAAAATGGCTTACAGCAGGGAGCTGTGAATTCCCCCATTCTATTCAATATTTACACTAGTGATCTAGTGAGTTCTCTCGAAAACGCCTTTGCGTACGCCGATGACATAGTGGTGTACAGAACAGGGGGAAAAATAGACGTCATCAATAGGCACCTCCAAGATGACTTCAACAAAATAAAACAATTTTGCGACGACTGGAAATTAAAAATTAATTTCCAGAAAACCGAGATTATTCTTTTCAGAACGCCCCTATCCAGACCTCGAGGGATACAAAATACAACTGGAAACACTTTTCTATTGTAGGTAACAATAACCTTCCACTGCAAGTGAAAACTGTAGTTGATACCTTGGTATCTGGCTAGACCAGTATTTATATTTTGACAAGCACGTAGCAGCGTCCCTCTCCACAGCTAAAAGCGCATATTCTATGACAAGAAGTCTATTCCGGAGTAGTCTTCTTGACCCAAGAGTCAAAATAATTTCATACTCAGCATTCCTCCGACCAGTTTTGATTTATGGCTGTCCAGTATGGTATAATATATCTCCACTTTATATGGAGAAGTTTCGTGTGTTTGCGTTCCTGCCTCGGACTTTATAGAACACCAGAGTCGCAATACAAAAAATTCTATCCCAACAAAATCCTGTATAACAAATCAGGGTTAAATAGGATAGACAATTTCATAATTAAAATTATTCGTGGTCACACAGCAAGGGCAATGTGCAGTGACAATAATTTTATCGCGGGAGCATTCTATCCCAATGATATGTATCTAGAGAATACCCTCCAGAATGGGTTTATTCCCCCAGAAGCGTTCCCTTTCTTGGATCAAAAAGGCCTTATCCAAGACGTGCATGGAGTCCCGATTATTTATCACGCTTTCTGTGGTGCCAGGGAGAAACGAATTCTACATGATAGTGATATCTCCAATGCCCCAGGCCGCATGCGTTTTAGCACGGCGATCAGTGACAGAGATAAATCAGCCGAAGATCGAACATCTCCCTAATGGTGGTGGCTTCTCAACGAGGAGAGGACTTCACTTCCTCAGATATAGTATGCCTCTCAAGAGCAACGCTCTCCTTCCTCTTGTCCCCCCTCCCCCTGTCCACCTTTCCCCATTTCTTTTATTTTTATTTTATTTTTTATTTCTTATTTTATGTTTTATTCGTTTTGTTTTGAAGTTTTTGTTTGTTATAATTAAAAAAAAAAAAAAAAAATTGTAATAATGTATACATATAGATGTAAATGAGGAGTCCCTCTAATATATGACTTATTCCATATATATATATATATATATATATATATATATATATATATATATATATATATATATATATATATATATATATATATATATATATATAAGATATATATAAGAAACAAAAAAAAAAGATGTACGCCGAAAGGCATATATAAAAATCAAGTTGTAATGTGTAATTTAGAGAGCTCGCATAGAGCCAGTAAGTTAATTTAAGGACTGTGATTGTAGAAAAGGGTTTAACATTTACCCCTAATATTATACATGTAAAAAGAATTAGGAAAATAAATGTGGTTTAAAACTAAAAAAAAAAAAAAACTACATAACTAATGAACTGCTAAATTGGAGAACTAGCAAATTAATGGACCGCTAAATTGATAAGCTGCTGAACAAACACTCTTCCACACTAATGAATTGCTAAACTCGGATGGAATGCTACACTGATGCGCAGACAAATTTATGCACCGCCAAATAAATAAAGAGTTAAATCGAAGAACTACTCAACTGATAAACTACTATTCTGATGAACTGCAATACTAATGAACTGCTAAATTGACGAACTGTTAAAGTTAAACTCTGCTGTAACAAACTACTGCTCTGCTAAATATATGAATTAATATAGTTAACTGATGCACCGCTAAACTGAGAAGCTCCTACAATGACGGACTACATATCCAATGAACGACTAACCTGGTACTCTGCTAGTCTGATAATTGCTAAACAAATCGATTGAAGAGGTATCAAACTTATAAGCTCCTATACTACTCAACTGGCGAACTGATGAACTGCTTAAATGATGAATTTCAAAATTGTTCAACTACCAAAATATACGACCAATAAGTCGAAAAGCTACTTAACTGGTGCACAGATTTAACCGATGGAATGGTAACTACCTGTTGGATTTCTATACCAGTAGACTCTTAAAATAGTGAATTGCTAACCTGACAGACTTTACAGTTGGATGACTAAACTGACGAAATGGTGAATCTCTGAACTTAAAAACTGTCAAATTGATGGTTTGAAAAACCGTTAAACCACTTTATTTTTGCATTTGAACTATCAATCGATATACAACCTAACTAATGCACTGATTTAAATGATGGACTGCCAATCAGCTACTGCTAGCTATTATACCCATAATCCCAATCTTGATCCCATCTTGATCATACAAACCGGCAAATTAAACCAAAAGTTAATTTGTCGCACATTGATTCAATTCCCAATTACCCTACCATTTATCCATATACCCAATCACGTCCCCTAATTGAATCATATGCACGATAAATTTATCCGAAAGTCCATTTGTCATGCATTGAATCAATTCCCTATAACCATTAACATTATGAAATGCCTAATTCTAAATGCATTTCATAAATTCTCCTTCCGGGAATTTGTTCAACCAAATTCCTATCCACTTCCCAGAATCTCATTCCAATTGAAGCACACAAAATCTTGTTTGTGCTTCTCGGAATTTTTAAATAAAATGTATAACCAATCTCTGTCGCCACAGATTATAAAAGGGCGGCACATTTTGGATTCGTGATCAGTCAGTAGAACGCTGTGTAGTATCATCTACCAGTCCGTTCTAAACAGAACCTTCCAAGTTCGAGTGAATGGAAAGCTATCCCGAACTTTCAACCCTGCTGCAGGCGTACCACATCTTATTTAATATCTACACTTCAGATATTCCTCGCCCTGCGGACGGGAGAGTAAACCAGATATGCTATGCGGATGACGTCCTAGTGTACACGTCATCTAAAAGCCCAAAACTCGCAACAAACCGACTCGACCGTCATCTAGACGAACTGTATCAGTATTACAGTCGACGGAAAATTCGACTTAACCCATCCAAAGCAGTGGCTATAATTCTGAGTAGTAAACACTCCCAACCTACTTCTCGATATTCACAGAATATCCGAATACAAATAGGAGGTACTACGATTAGACCACAGGACAGCATGAAATATCTCGGGGTCATCTATACCCCAAAAATGAATTTCATCAAACATGTGACCCACATTCTTCAAAGGGGCCTCGGTCGGTCTAAGCAACTGCACAAAATCCTGAGATGGAGCTGTGGGAGTTCTTATAGCTCACCTGAAGAACCCCCCATATTCGCAACCAATATTTGCACCTCAATCTTCCCGCATCAAAGCATTTCCTTTCACAAGGGCATTCTCCATGCATCAACGCATCGGCAGAAAATTTCCTAAAAGGATTGTCAGGCATTCATAATCCATATGCATATTCCTAGAATAATTCCTTAAAGGTCAGACATTGTGCCTGAAAGAAAACAATTCGGTTACCGTACCAAGTAACCACATAATCGGGGAATCTTATCCTAGGCGTCACCTATTCCCAGCCTCACCATGTGTACAACAATGTTACAAACATACACATTGGCTGGCGACTCTTTGGTCCAACAACAAAGCAACTCCAAGCAGCGTATTGACGCAGCTGTAGACAATTAGCGCAATAGCCGCTAAAACCAAATTCTTCAGCACACATCATGTGCAAACAAAATAATTCTGTTCTACCGCAGGCATTCTGGCGATACGATAAACAATCCAAATTGTTTGAAGTATCCCAAATGCATTTCACATCTAATGAGTTGCAGCTTATTTATTTAGCTGACCCTAATTACAGACCAATGCCTTAGGTCGCTTCTCCCTATGTTTTTTTCCCTCGTTGTAGGTTTCGTTTATCCTTTGCTGAAATGCATCGATAAACATTGTGGTCTGTACGATCACCCATACATACATACCACCATGATCTTCTCTATGAGGTCCGGTTACCTAACCCGAAGAGAGACTTCACGTTTCTCTTGTAATAGGAAACGCACCCCTTAATCAAGAGAGCATGAACCACTGGCCGAATTCACATCGCTGAGTCTTTTCCCGTCGGTTCCATCTCCGCTCCCGTAGCGCTGTGGGAGGCGTACATACCCGGAGTCTTAATTAAACCGGAGTCGTGTTTCGGGTCGTCGGCCGTCCATCGTACCGGCGCCGGTATGGTGCGTCTCCTTATTTGTCTACATTTAAAGTAACATTTGAAAGCATTTTGTGTTGTGTTCCTGTCCATACACTATAAGTGTTGTGCACGATTTTGTATTGAGTGAATGTTTATACAGAAGTGTAAAGTAAATACAAATATATTTTCACATAAAATAAAGCCAATTATCATAAACAGAATCGTGCGTTTTATTGTTCTCCTGTGCTGCAGTTTCCTGGGTGTTATCGTTCATCCTTCCGCGTTTGTGGACAACTTTGGTGGTGGAACTATAGTGATGATGGAGGAAGAAGGGAATCCAGTACAGTACGCCTGCACACCATACTTCTTCCCCACAGAGCAACAAAGTTGACACCAAAGTTAAGCTTCTCTGCTATAAGCAGCTAATCCGATCTGAAATATCATACGCCTTCCCCATATGGTCCTACATATCTTCGGCCCAAATTGAAAGACTTCGGACTTTCGTAAAAAAAACTCCTCAGAAAATGCACCAACCACTCTAGAAGGCCAGATGATCCCCATTACCCGAACTCTCACCTATACGAAGGTGCCTCTTGCTACAATTAGCATATAAGTACCTCGAAAGCATTCAGAACAGCGAGAACCCATTTGTACGGGAGTCTTGCATTCTTTACCCCTCTCTCTCTCGATCTCTTCGGGTCAGACCACACCATTTTCTTCTTCAGTACAAAACTGAAGAAAGCACCCTTCTCAACAACATTCTCCACTATAATAGAGGATTCCGGGACCCACCCATAGGGTCTACTGCTGACACACCACAAACACGCACGCACAGTACAAGACAGCACAAGCACACACACACACACACCGACCAAAGCGCAGATTATCAGACGCCAAAGACGTGATCTGCGTTTAATACCGCACTCAAGACCCACCGGTCTTGTACGATTTCTTTCCCACCATCGCCCAATCCAAGTAGTTAGAGAACACTTGAACTAACCCTGTCCACACTATCCGTAGATACCTCCTTCCCCCTTTCTTTTCAGATATATATCTGAGCCCAACATCCTCGAGGATGTAGGTGATTCTGGTTATCGCAAGATGGCCAGAAGCCAGAGACAAGATGAAGGTCACATTTGTCCTTGTCTCCCTAAAGTCGGCCTCTCGCCACCCCATTTTTTTTTTTTTTTTGGATTCGTGATCAGTCGAAATCCAGGAGGCCGAAGCCAAGGCCTGTGGCGGTTCCGCCAAACCCCACTGTTACTTACCCGAAGAACCCCCATAACTGCTACCCAACTTTCATAATTTCCTGCTAATGCAATCGCATTAGCACCTGTAAATGCTTCACGCATCAAGCTTATCAAATTTATTTGTTTAAAAGCTTTTGGGAAAGAATTCTTTCCTTCATTCATTCATTTCAATCCAAAAATTCCCCATAAGAATTCTATCCAAATTTATCACAGATCCCAATCATACATACGCATTACCTAGGAATTCCTGTAAAGAATTTCTCCCACAAGGACATTCATGCAGGCATCAATGCATCTCTGCATTAGCGACCAAGAACCAAATTCTCGTTTAGTGTAAACACTCACACTAGAGTTTGTGGCGGTTCTTTCGAACGCCACTACTTACCTGCTCATCTACCACCAGGTAACCATTTTCACAAGCGTCCTATTTTCATAAAGGGCACGTACTTACCTGCCTTAGTCAAACCATAATCACAGAAAGACCTGGGAAACATAATGTCTGCTGATATGAAAAATATATCAGCAACAACAGACATTCCCTACAAGGGCATAGTCGTGCGAAACGCACCATGTTCCTAAAAGGCAAATCCGGTTGCACATGCAGCAATCAACATTGCCCAACAAGTATCAAAGAAATACCACCTAATGTGTCTACCACATACCACAGGAGATATTTCTTCCTTTTTGTGGTCGTCTATGCTCACAGCGATCGACCACCCGACCGACAAGCGAAATTGTTGGCACCAGCCAAATACCCTTGAAATACGGTTCGATACAACATCACGTGTTCGATATGATTCCCTGACATTATCCATGCGCATAAGATAAAAGCATTTTCGCACACACGCGCATGGCGATTTATACCAGGGGACGCCGGCAAAGCGCGCCCAGGCAGCGTGAAGTTCCACACAATGATGTCGAAGGAACACATCCATTTATGGAAATGGAAAGTACACGATCGGCAATAATGCCTTACGCACACGTTGATCGTGCAAACACTTTAACCCCTTTTGTAGCAGAGATACTCGCACCTGCTGCGAGCTTTGAATGGGATCTGTGCTGTGTCTGTGTACTTGCGGACACACATGATGAACTGCAAACGCAATCATCGTGTGTGCAATTCAACCCCTTTTTGTGTCGAACAAAACGCAAAAAGGATATTTTACCATATATGGTCATCGAAGCGATGATTGAATGTGTGGTATTCCGTCGCTTCGATGAACTTGGTAATCGCGAATTAGATTCAGTGAGGGTAGGTCGTGCCCTAGTCTGAATATCTTTGGAGTTGGAGTCGGTCTCGTTTTAAGTTGTGCACAAAGGGTTAGTTTTCTGTTACTTAAACTGAAATCGATCGTTGCTTGTGAAGAATTAAATACATAGTCCCACCTGTATGTTTTGTATAAAATTGAATATAGTCACAGTGGACTCAATTAGTTACGTTTAGTGTTAAATAAACTATAATCACAGTGTCTCGATAGTTTATGTTTGTATAAAATTGCATATAGTCACAGTGGACTCAATTAGTTACGTTTAGTGTTAAATAAACTATAATCACAGTGTCTCAATAGTTTATGTTTGTATAAAATTGAATATAGTCACAGTGGACTCAATTAGTTACGTGTAGTGTTAAATAAACTATAACCACGATCGACTCGATAGTTTACGTATTGTATAAAAATAAATACAACCACAGTGGACTCAATTAGTTACGTTTGGTATAGAATAAGTTATACTACAGTTAATTCAATCAATTTGCTTGTCGTGTAAAAATAAATTTATTCTAGTAAACATGGCATAAGCTACTACGGTGTTTAATTTTCGGAAGTTTGGAACAGTGACTGTTAACTTGGGGACCTTAGAGGACCAGTGCACCTGCCTGCACATAGCTAAGATAAAGACATATACCCCATAAGTTCGACACTTGAGTCGCCTTAGATGCCATATACAATTGGCATAGATGTTATACAAACCGTCATTGTATAACCATCTAATTTACTTCGCAATGACCTGCAGCTATTGATACAGCTGCAAGCACTTTACCCCGAAATGCTCCGTTGTTTGAATCTCCAAACAATCATCGACTTCGCGCATAGCCGCCGGATTGAATTCAAAGCATAAACAATGCAAATATAGAATCCGTTTCTTACAACGAATTACCCCGTATATACAAATGCAAGCAAGGGATTCGTTTCGGCCACCGACCTAAGATACGATATACAATTTTCATTGTATAAAGTATCGCCACCCATTAGCACCCTTTCCCAATGGGAATTTACACAAGGGCATCACTCATCTAAGACTTTTATGATGGCCTCGCCCTACCTTTTCTTTTAACACCATTTTTTCGATGCATCGTCGTCTATTTATTTAGCCGCGATGCACATCATAAACCATGATCTCCCCGAATCCTTTGTCCTTGCCGCCTGCCTGCTTTGTTTTTCCATTGCCTTCGCGCATGAGTAAACAACGCAGATCTCAACGATCACACACATACCACCATGACCTCCATTACGAGATCTGGTTTTCTATTCCACCAAGAGAGACTTTACGTTTCTCCGGTGGTAAGTAAAAACATATCCTTAGTGGAGAAGATATCTACCACCACACCACCAAACTCACCCCAAACGGGGCTTGAATCATAGAGTCTCATTCCGCCCACCGACCGCTCCGGTCGGTTTTTCTTCCGCTCCATGTAGCCCTCACGGGGACGCGTTCACCCGAGTCGAGTAATAACCCCCAGTCGTGCCTGTTATACAGTTAATTTTCAATCTTTATTAAGTTTAAACCTACCGTAAAAACGAACAATTACCAACCCAAAATGTATCCGGTGTCAGTGGAATGTCATATATGAAACAATTAAATTCAATAAAAGTTAATCAATAAAATAATACCTGAATAACATTTAGTGCGTTTTATTTTTGGATTTCCCGGTGACTACCAACTGTGTGTTTTGGACCGTTCTTGAAAACAATTTTGGCTGAACTTCTAATTTGTGATGGTGGGAGCAGAAGTGAACCCTGTGCCGTATGCCGGCACCCCCACTTCGCCCCCCACAGGCCAATTAACAGTTAAGCCTAAAACCTTAAAGGAAAAGGAAAAAATAAAGAGTCGCTCAAACTAAAATATAAGAAGCGCCTTTTATTCCCTTCAGACCTGAAGGAAGCAATAGGACAGCTCGTTGTGGGACCCGTTAGGCCCGGACAATCACGTCAGAACCAATCCGGCCATTAAGGACCCGCGAGGCCGAGGTAAGCTAAACAAACCCAACAAAATATAACCCTTTACACCTGTATAAAAAAGACATGGGTAAAGGACATTTGGTCCTGCCTGCACACTATATATACCTCTAAGACTTAAATACCTTTTTGTTCAGTTTACCATTTTCTTGCTAGAAACTCTCTGAGAATAAATTACAACATTAGGTAAAACCAAGCGCATCGCAATTGCGTAACAGCGTAAAATGGCAAAAGGTAACTTAGTCGCCGGATGTATTCATACTTCAAGGACCTTGCCAGACACTGAATCATTTGTAAGATGGCCCAGCAATAGGTAGCAACTCTGCCCCATTCATTTCCATAGTTTCCTCATCTGTCTGTCTTAGACAACTACGCGTCCTAACGCTGGTACTGATATTGAGTCATTCGGGCAGATTAATCTGAACATTTCCCATCCTTACTCTGTTTTCTTTTGGATGTTGTGCACTAGCGAATACTGCCCAAAGACCCACCGCCTCTGTTATCGAAAGTTTGTTTCACAAATATTAGCTTTTCGTTTTTGGTTTATTTTTGGGGCGCGAATATTACGACTAATAGCAAATTATCGTGAGGTATTATTCTTACCCATCGCGTTGGTTGCATTATTTATTGACTCGACAATCGAGATGAATTGAAATTAAACAGAAGGATATAAAGTTTCTAAGCTAACAGAAAGGCTTAGCATGGTTATATACAAAGATTGAGTCGATTTAGAACGCCAAACTCTGAAATACCTAACGCAGATGTAGGTGACGCGGTCTTCCGATGATCCACAAATGCTAAATGTACTAAGTGAAAACGCAAAGTATGAATGTGGAACGTCGTAAAGGAAAAATTTGACAAGAGAGAGTGCAAATGCACAAAAAATGGAGAAGACAATTAAACCGGAGTTATGTAAACGTAGTTCAAGAGGGGAAAAGTAAGAACTGCGGGAGAGAAGTATCGAAAAGAGATGTAGATTGTAGAATGGCCAAGTAGAGAAGAGAAAAAAGATTAAAGAAAGGGGAAGGAAAAGCAAGTAAAGGGAGAAAGTGAAAGAAAGGGAGTAGTTTGGAGAGCGGAGTATTGAAAGAAAGGAATACATTTCAGTTACGCGATGAAAAATGTATATCTCGAGGTACTAATTAGATATCAAATATCGATTTGCTTAATCTGCACTTACGAGGGAAAGCTGAAAAGTAATACAAACGTGCTTGCAGAACGCGAACGAAATGGTCCCCATAAACGCTCTGGGTGGCAAATTTCCTCTTAATACGTATGCGCAGGACCGAAGTCGAGCGTTCATCAAGTGTCTTTCGAGAAAGGGAAATATGGCGACGTGTTCTACTACTGTAATACTATAAACGCGACTTAAACAGCGTGCTGTTATCGAACTTTTAACTACTGAATAAGTGACTGCTACTGAGATTCATCATCCTTTAAGTGCTGTTAATGGTGACGATGCTGTTGATAGGTCTGTGGCGGTCCCGCCAAACCCCATGGTACGCTTTCCTTAAAAACCCCCATAACATCCATCTTCCCATATAATTTCACAAATGCAATTTCACCCTATAAAGAAAACTTACCTTTTCATGCATCCCTTTGCATTCAATTTTCTGTAAGAATTCTTCTTGACCTTTTTAGAAATTCCTAGAATTGATCCTTAATGTGCATATGCACCATAAATACCAAACATTCGATACCCTTTTTCTGAGTTAAAATACTATGTCGTCAGCTTGTTTTTACAGCTGCAACACTAGCGACAAGCAATGATGCATTTCTTTCGTCGCCACCACCAATTACTTGGAATACCTAAATGCAAGCAAGGGATGCGTATCGGCAATTAACCCAAGATACGATATACAATTTCCATGGTATAAAGTATCGTATCCCATTAACACCTTTTTTCCAACGTCCGTCATAGCGACGTTGCTTAACATCACCCTCATTACGGAGCAAACCATTTGGTCGCCTTTTCCTTTGTTCTCGCTGACTGCCTTTCTCGTTGTTCCATTGCTTTCGAACACGTGGAACAACATTGAATCTGTTCGATCGCGCACACACACCACTGTACCAAAAAGATCGCATTTTCTTAGTGGCCACACCCTTAAGAGAACATTTTCTCTTTCCCCTATATATCGCACCCTTAATTGAGGATAGAATAGAAGTCAGAGTTCTACCCTCGAGGAGTCTTTTACCATCCGCAGGCCAGTACGGTCATGCCACTCCCGCCCGTAGTCGTGCGGGCGATAGTTTTAAACCATTTTTTGTGAAGTTGTAAATGTAACGTAAAATAAATAAGGCTAAAACAAAGAGATCCCGAGTTTATATTTTTACTTGTGTGATGGCGTGATCAGTGACAATTGATCGACGCTGGTGTTTCCTTTCCTGCTGCGGTGAATCATCAAGAGTTTGGGCGGAACCGTGTGAACAGTGGAGTGAATGCTGGAGGAAGAAGGGAACCAAGTGTCCGTGTCAGGCACAATACTTCTTCCCCACAGGTCCATCGTAAATCAATGAGCAATAAAATGTTCTTGGTTGTGATCTCGGAAAAATCAAAACTGTTGGAAATGGAACACACAGCAGACGCCCGATCACTACCACAGACAATAATCATAGAAAACTCGTCAACAATTTCATTCAAAATGACCGGCGACTCACTCAAAACTGTATCGCAAACCATATTGAGATATCCAAGGAATGTGTTAGTTTAGTTTAGTAGAGTAGAGCTACCGCCCCATTTATTGGCTTAATTCGAACAACAAGATTACCTACAACTAAAGTAAATATAAGTCATAGAGCTTAAGAACTATCTTAACTAGGCTTAACCTAAGGTAACCAGGACAAATTAAGAAGGCAGGGTTAGGGGAGAGAGGCGGGGTCAGATTACAGTAAACTGTAGAAGCGCCGCTTAACATTGGTGGTGAAAATGATTTAGGAGTCGGTGCTTGAGAGTGTGGGTAGAGAGGTCGAAGTCAAACAAGGTGGAATTGGAGTTGACATTTCTCAGCATCCGCGAAAGGGGTTCGTTGAGACCATACGAGGTCCGGCGAGGGGGAATGTAAAGAAGGCGGATTAAGTTAAGGAGGGAGGTGCAGCCGACCGAGCCGGAGAGGATCCGATGAATAAACATTATGTCAGCCACGATCCTGCGTCTGTAGCGGTTCAGCCAAACCCTACGGTCTACTTACCTGAAAAAAACCCCCATAACTACTACCCAACTTCCTTTAGTTTGCTAATGCAACAGTATTAGTACCTGAAAATGCTGCACGCATTTAAGAGATCAAATCTATGATCTTTAAGTCCCTGTAAAGAAAACTTACCTTCATGCATTCTCTTCGCATACCATTGCTCCTTAAGATTTCTTTATTAACTTACCAGGAATTTCCAATCAATATCGGCATCTACGTTGCCAGTCAAATTTTCTTAGAGAAATTCCGGTAAACAAATAATTAGATTTGCATACATTTGTACACCTTCATGACAGGACCATAAATACTGCGCCGTCTATTTTCCCAGCCGAGTCCTGTACCTTTTCATACATATTGCCTGGCAACCTTTTTTGTTTGTCTTATCAATAAACAACCCAAGAAGCTGCATATAATTAGCGCAATAGACGCCGAAACCAAATTCTCCAGCATTTCCTAATGCAAATATGAACCCGGTTTCTATTGCAGCCAGAGATGCCATAAACATCCAATTTGCTTTTAGCACCTTTTTCTCCCAACGTCGAAAATAGCCACGAGGCATCGTGTAAACAATGACCCGCATTACCAACGGCGCATTTGGTCATTTTTCCCTATTGTCCTTGCCGCCTGCCTGCTTTCGAACACGTGCAACAACATTGAATCTGTTCGATCGCGCACATATACCACTGCACCAAAAAGATCGCATTTTCTTAGTGGTCACACCCTTAAGAGAAAAGTTTTTCTCTCTCTTCCTTTTTTTCTTAGCGAAATCATCTCTGCATGAGATGACGATCGCTGAGTCCTTTTCCATCTGCCGACGACAACAGTCGTTCGGACTTCCGCGCCTGTTCCGTGGACGGGGACGATAATACCGTGTAGTGTTCGAAATTATAGTCGCCGTGTCGAGTATTATAGTCGCTGCAGTTTTCGTAGAGTGCATTATTATTGTAATTTTCATGTGTGCTTCCGTAAAAAAATAAAATAAAATTAACAATGGAAATTCAGTGCTTTTTATTTTTGCTTGTCCTGTGTTGATGTGTTTCCCTCTCGGTGCGCCTGTTTTCCCCTCGGTGACATTTTGCTGTTTGTTCTTTTGTCCTGTCATTGTGTCCGGTGAACTGTTTACAGCGGAATTATGATGGAGGAGGAAGTGAATCAAATACCCATGCTGGTACATACTTCCTCCCCACACGTCCTCAAGGGTTCTGAGGTTGACTAATTTGAGACGGTTAATGTACGGGGGAAGGATTAAGGGATTTTCCTATCCTAGTCCTCGGAGAGCGGACCGAAGGAAGCGACGTTGAATACTTTCGATTCTACAGATATGGATCTTGTGGCTGGCTAGCATATTTGTGGATGGCTAGCATATTCAAGCAGTGGACGGACGAGGGTAAGGTAAAGGTCGGTGACTTACGTAAAGGTCGGAGAATTCCTTAGACCATCGTTTCACGAATCCGAGGGAAGAATTGGCTTTCCAGATCGTCTCATCAATGTGAGAGAGGAAGTTAAGCTCCCTCTCGTAAAGGATGCCAAGATGTCGAATGGACAATGGTCAGGGGTTGGTTATGAAAGGTATAGGGACGTGAGGATGAGTGGATACGCTTACGGCAAAAGGTTATAGATTGGCATTTGGCGATGTTAGTACAAAGCAATTTTTGTCACACCAAGTCAAGCTGTCAAGCTCTGATTGCAGCAGTGTGAATCAAGAGGTGAATCAAAAATAACTTGGTACCATCAGCATATAGGTACAAGCTGGAATTCTGAATGACCTTATCGATGTGATTAGTGGCAAGTATAAGTAGGAGAGGCCCCAGATGGCTACCTTGAGAGACTCCAGAGATGACAAGGAAAGGGTTGGATATCGTGGAGCTGACCCGAACGGAATAAAGTCTATCCTTTAAATAGGAATAAATCCATTTCAGCAGTCCAGGTTAGAAGCCGAGGGCGGATAATTTGAAGAGGATTAGATTGTGGGAGATTTTGTCGAATGCTTTACTGAGGTCGGTCGAGACCGTATAGACCTCCTTACTGTGCTCTAGTGCTGAGAGTGTAAAGGAAGTGAACTCAACGGGGTTGGTTGTAGTTGATCGGCCATTGAGAAAACCATGTTGCCTTGCTGAAATAAAAGATTTCCAACGAAAACTAAGAGATCCGTATAGAATGCTTTCGAGAACCTTGAATAAGTGGGACAGTTTGGCGATGGGGCGGTAGTTTGTGACATCGTTTTTGGGACCCTTCTTGTGGATAGGGGTGATGAAGGAAGTTTTCTAAATGTGGGGGATTACGCCTTGAGAGAGTGAGAGATTTAAGATCAGTGAGTGGGGAGCAGATAGAATGGATGAGCATTTATTGAGGAAGATTGCGGGGATACCATCAGGGCCCGGTGTAAACTCGTCTTTGAGTTGCAGTAGCTTGGATTCAATTTAGGTCAGATCGAAGGAGTTGTGGAGAAGGGGCCCGATGGAAAATTTAGGTAGGTAGTTAAATTATGACGGGTCAGGAATAAGGGAGTCATTAGGGAATGACAGATTGTGGTGAGTGGCGAAGAAGTTAGCAATAGTAACACGACCAGATGAGGTATGAAAGTTTAAGGTAAGTAATATGGAGTAACAATCAGATCTACGTTTATGATTGACGAACTGAAAGAAGGTTTTGGAATCATTTTTGAGATTGGTCACAGTTTTGGTAAGATAGTTTCGCTAAAGGGTGTTGAAAATTTCGTGAATTGGAGGTAACAGCCAAGAAAGTTGGAGTAGTCAGGTATACTTAGATTCCGAGAGAAGATGACCCATACCTTATTCCTTTTGTTAATCAGGGAGCGAAGCTTGTGATTGTACCATGGTTGGGGAGAGGTTGATGTTCTTTGTCTATAGTAGGGAACGAACAGAGAAAGAAAATAAAGGATTTGGGTATATAAGTGCGTGATGGCATGTTCAACGGATAGATGATCGTAGTTGAACGAAAAGCGGCCTAGGTAGTCGTTGATGAGGCGAAAATTAGCTTTGTGGAAATTATAGCCGTAGTGATTGGGTGGGGGGGCGGACAGTGACGAGTGGATTCGGAAGAAGGTCACGGGAAGACGGGGTGCTGGTGGTCTATAGATGTAAGACGAAAGAGCTGGCTGAGACAGATGTATTGAAAGGGTCTGTTGTAAAGATGAGGTCAAGCTGCCTATCCAAAACGTTTCGAACGTTGCAGATCTGACAGAGACAAGAATCATCTAGTCGATCAATGAATAGGCATTCCTTGGCCGAGGTAGGGTGAGAGGTGAAGGTGTTGGATTTATTATTAATTGGGATACCGTACAATGTATGCATGATGAATGCCACGCCATTTTACAGACGAAAACAAACAGTGTGTGTTGGAATGCAACTGAAGACACTTTGTGAAGCTTGAGGTTTGAGCCGATTCTACACCCTCCCTATTCCCCTGATACCACGCCATGCGATTTTTATTTTTTCCTTTACTCAAAAAATACCTCAATAGTAATCTTTTCAATTCAATTTTATTTGGTAGATAATTACATTTATGGTATATTTTACAACTAGTATTTCAGAGATTTAGGATAGCAATTCCTTTACAACTATAATCTTAAATCTATATAATGACAATGCTCAATTGCTTGCTAAATAAGGCCAAGACCGGATCCCGGTTGTAGTGCCGATGATGATGATGATGATGCTTTCAAGTCCTCGATTCAAAAAAAAGTCTAAGAAATTTTTCAGTGACGAAATAAAACAACTTGTTACACGTTATGAAGAATTTATTAGCCTCAACCGTGACGGTGATGTTGAAAAATAAATATATGATTTTGAAGTGTAAGAATTTTACTTTAATATAATTCTTGCCAGCTATTTTGTATTTGTTGGCACTCCACAAGCATGTGTGCATTACTTTTCAGATATTTACCTTCCAAATGTAAGTGGGCGATTTATACACAACGTTTAAAGATACTTCAAAATCGTTTTCGCTTCAAACAAACTGAGATTTTTCCAGAGCTAATTACTATTTTACTTCGACAAAATTTCTACTCTACAAATCCAAAATTAGACCCGAGCTCGAATACTGTTCCCATGTTTAGGGTACTGCTTCTGTGCATGCCCTTGATTTTCCTTCGAACTTCTGCCTACGTACTAAAACACAACCTTGCGTGTCATTCCGCTTTCTCTGTGGGACTGACTTCAAGTTTTCCTTCAAGGTTTCAGGCAGATCTTCAGTGCCTTTCTGTGACTTCTCCTCTGGTTTTTTCGAGTTAGCGTATCTTATTGTGCACAAGAGTTACTAGAGTGCAGATATCGATTGCATCATGTAATCTAGTCTATGCGGAGTAATCCTGCTATGACAAACGCTGTTTTGTCGGAGATCGTCGTGAAGCCTCATATAGTCTTTAATGCGCAAAGCGTTTGTAGAACTTTCACCATCACTGGCGCGGTATACGTTAGTACTGATTACCCTTGACAAGATAATGCTATTACTATATCCCGATCCACCAGGATTTCATAGCTATAGTTTTGGTCTATTGTCGAGCATAGCTCCCAAGTTCTTAACAACTTCCTTCGACCATGTGGTTTGATTTAGGATATGGAAGTTAGCATATTCCACACGATTTCGACTGGATATTAGGACTGCTTCCGTTCTGTGGGAGATAGTTCCAGTCCGGCAAATTGTAGCCAGTCTTTAATAAGACGAATTGCCTCCTTAGTGTGCACTTTCACGTGGTGTTTTGTAATTGTTACAAAGGCGATGTCCTCCACGATACCAATCATTTACACTCCTTCATATATAATATTCCTCAGGACTGGACTAGATTTGCGTTCTAATAACCCTAGTGCGGAATAAGTTACGCGAAATCAAAAGGGTTAAACAAGAAATTGCAGAAAGCAATAGTTGACCAGCCTAAAGAGCAAACGCGCCCCGCGAAGGAAAACCGAAAGTCAGTCCCGCAGGGAGAGCATTCGGCGATGTAGCAGTGTGTATTAGTATGTAGGCGCATCGTTTTTACATCCTATACAACCCTGTGAATCGTGCATGCCAGAGGCTCGAGCCCGTGGTGTCTTGCGAAGATTACACTTCGTTTGGTGCAACAATAAAAAAAAGAAGAAAAAACAGTAGTGGTCCAAAAACAGATCCCTATGGAACCCCTGAAGAAACATAATACCATTTTCTGTGCATATTTTTTTATTTTTTTTTTATTTCCGTTTTTGCCGTAGATTCTAAATTATAGGCTAGACAAAAAATGCGTAAACTCTAGCTGAATTATCTTATATTATAACCTACTGGTCGCGGCGCTCTAAGCTAAACATTATATGACTATTTTGTAGCTTCCCTTTCGGCGACAGAACTTTGTTTGTGGCTTTAGCTATGTTTCTTTGTATGACAAAAAAAGATTACTTAAAATTACATACATACTTCTATTTTTTAATTTTTTATTTTTTTTTAACACTTAAAAGATGTGTGTGTGTGTGTGTGCGTTTACAACCAAAAAAAATAAAATGTATATATGACCAGTTCTTAAGCTGCACATTTTTAATAAAAAATTAGTACAATCTAGGAAATGTTTGGGCACCATAACATTTCACTGTACAAAAAGTTTACTTAAATATTTTGAATTATACGAGGGTTGCCTTTTATATTTCGGGATTAGAGAACAAAAACAAATGTTGATCATCGAAAATCACTTTATTCTGTTTCAAAATATTCCCCATGAAGATCTATACACTGTTGCATGCGTTTGAACCAATTGTCGAAGCACTTTTGCCACTCTGATTGAGGTATCTCCAACACATCAAAATATTCCCCTTTTGTTGGATTTGGCTCATCTTGAAACACCCAGACAGTGGACTGCTGTTCGGGCTCATGCGCGAAAAATCCACGATTCATCACCTGTCACGATGTCATAGACGTGTTTCGAAGCACTGCGACCGTATTTTTTGAGCATTTCTTTCGACCAATTGACACGAGCCTTTTTTTGGGCGATTGACAAATTGTGTGGGATCCCACGCGAACAAATTTGTTTGACAGTCAAATGTTTATGCAATATTGAATGTATGCTGGTCCCACTAACGCCTAAGGTTGTCTCAATCTCACGATAGGTCACATGACGATCTTCCAATATCAGTTCGCGCACAGCATCAATGGTTTTCGGAACAACAACTGATTTTGGACGACCTTCACGAAATTCATATTGGAGTGAACTACGACCACGATTGAATTCACCATACCATCGATAAACACAGGTCTTTGATGGAGCTTCATCGCCAAAAATTGAATTAAGTTCATCCATGCACTGTTGCTGAGTTAATCCACGCTGAAAGTTGTAAAAAATAATCGCACGAAAATGTTGACGATTTAATTCCATTTTTGGGCCGAGATGAATCTTTTAAGTTACTGTAAACAACACAAATAGCGCTCGTATGTCAAAACGTTCTGAGTGCGTCTAACCTCAAAAATGTCCAACTTTACGACAGAGCTGTCAATTGCCGGATTGCAACACTAGGGTTGCCAAATCCCGAAACATAAGAGGCAAGACTCGTACATACATTTCAAATTTTCGTAATATTCCCTTGAGAGTGGAGGTGGGACTGTGGGGTTGAAGTAGGTGCCTGACACGACACGGTTTCACTTCACTCCCAAAACAATCTAAAAGTTCCGCGGGAGAGCACCACAAGAAGAAATGATCACCAGAAGAAAGTTCCAACACACACGAATGAAGATCAGAATAAAAAAATTTCACAATAATAAAACACTTTATCTTGGATGTAGTTTGTATATTATGCACAATATTCTATTTCACGTACAGTTTGATGATAAGACACAGTTATTAAAACAACATGAAACAATGCGAACTAAACTATGTTGATGTTTGAACTGACGTTAACTAAGCGACGATTTTCTCTTAACTCTAGTTCCTCACCTGACTGATGATAAAATTTTGACTCCATTTAAAATTAACGACAAAACGCATAGCACGACAGCGTATGTGTACGCGACAAGGGTTGCAAACTGACTCTAAGATACTATCCATATCTGCCAGATTCTATGGTGTGGATTACATCGGTGTGGGAGGATTCTATATGTGTCCGTGTAGGACAAGTACGTTGCCCTTCAGCCTGCATATCGGCAACGACGAAAATGCCCTAAATAAACATGGGCTGGTGTAATGAATTGGTATTATAGAGATATGCGATAGCGAAGTCGCCGAAGGGAGAAATAGGTTTCTGTATCTTAAATAAACAGAAACGCTATTTCGAGGGCCATAAATCTTTGATAACCTGCGCCTGAGAACGAAATAGGTTTTTGCTTTAAGATACACAAAAACGCTATTTCAAGGGTCACGATGATATGCACATCGTGTTTGTTTATTTAACAGGCCGGTGCATCGTTCGGCATGATCTGGGGTATGATTGTCTAACGTCAATCATCATCATCATCATCGGCACTACAACCGGGGACCGGTCTTGGCCTTATTTAGCAAGTCCTAAGGCTTGTTAAATTTTCCATAATGATTTATTTTTTCTGGGCAAGGTCATTAGTCTTGCGCCAGAGGCTCCCCGACGGGGAATCGAACCCCGGTCTCCCGGGTGACAGGCGGGTATACTAACCACTATACTATCGAGGAGCCGGTATTATACACAAAGAAAAATCAATAGTGCGTTTATTGCGCCTGTTGTTATCTTTAACCGAATGGGCAAAGATTTTTTCCGTGGGAATCGAATGAACGAAAGATCAATAACACCGAGGTGAATGTGCATTGTGGTTTATTGCCTTTTGTTTGTTTAAAACGTCAATCATATTAGTGCCCAAATCCCATGATTGGTAGATAACCGATAAGGGAAATTGGTCGCAAGTGTTGCGAACCTTGGAATTGGGGAAATATTCACTCATGAACCGTAGCAAGAATACCGGTTACGGCAATGTCAACAATTACGCTGGCCAGCGAGTATTTATCTTTTATAATTGCTGGCAAGCCAAGCCGATTGTCTGGCACGGTCCATGTATGAATGAAGTAATTTGTTTGATGTGCATGCTTGCTGGGCTTTTGCTTTCAGGTGAAAGAGAATGAAGGGTAGCTTACGCTGCCCCAAAATTGCAGGTAGGTATGGTGGGTTTGGAAAGTGGTTAATTTAAGAGGATGGGCGGTTCTTTGGGAATGTATTAAAGAACCGCCACAGGACGTCATACTGATGTCAACATAATTTTATATAGTTAGGGGATGGCAAAACAAGTATTACATGGTTTATAAACCACCTCCTGCTGCATGTTACTGACTTATCTGACACCACCAAGTGTTATAGCGATGCCGACAGATACCCACGAACACGCAATCATAGTATGCCGAAAGGCATAAGAAAAAAACAGATATTGTGGAATTTTTTATTATCACCGCGGACCCTACTAATTCGTCAGCACCCCGCCCTCCCCTTGTTCTGTCTACCATCGACAATCTCCACCCGCCGCTTACCCTGCCTTTTTTTTAATAATTCTGGAGTGCAGCCAATCCCACCTCGTGACATTTACTTACATGACTTCCACAAAGCGACCTTTCGCCTTATTAACGATTACCTCAACCAAATTTCATTCAATTTTGAACATTTGACGGTAGACGATGCTACCACCAATCTTTAGACGGAAATCTTTAAATCTGTTTCCCTTTGCGTTCCAGGCGCACAAAACCGACATCCTCACCTCCTTGGTTTATTCACAAACTTCGTTCGTTATGTAATAAACGGAACAAGCTGTGGGCTTACCTTCCTCCATAATCGCTCCATCTGCGACTCCTTCACCAACCTTGGCAGTTATCTTCAATTCAACGCACTCTATACCCAATCCCCGTAACTTACGAAACACGTCTTTTTTATCTACCAGCCCACCACACCTCGTATGGCCTTAATGAACCGATCTCACGTATGCTACGCGACGTCAACTCTTACCCCACCTTCTTTGATTTCAACGCCAATCCTCCTGTTCTCAAACGCCGTCTCCTTCCTTGCTCCTCTTAGCCCCCACCCCAGTTAACACAGACACACAGGTACATATATTAACCCCATGTCCATATAATACCCTAATATCTTCGTTTTTAAGTTAGTAGTTAAGTTTATATCAATATCGCTTGTATTAAGCGGTGTGGATTCTGTCCTCACTAAATAAAATAAAATGAGTGCTTGCGAATAGGCAGAAAGTTAATGTAAGGACTTATAAAATAGAAATTTACATTCAGTCTTAAGTAAAATTTGTAATTGTAAATAAATGTGGATTTAAAAATAAATGAAAAAAACACAACTATAGTGAAGAATACAGCAGCAAAAAAAATCGAAAAAGAAATCATGAGAATCGTATAACGAATCAATTATCATAGCAATCCGTAGCTTAAGTAGCAAGAAAATACAACGTCGTGTACACACGGTCGTGATCTTATGTGTTGAGGTCTTTTGCGCTAACTTTTTGCTGTGATTCTAACCGTTTTGTAGCTTGGATTCGAATCACCTTCTTTACTTCGTTGCAAAACGTCAGACGCGCAATTCGCCGCAAACGTCGTGATCCTTTTGTGGGGAACGAAGTCGTGGCACCGGCATGGGTGCGAGTTCTACTTCGTCCCACTAACTATCCGCAGTTCGAACAAGGTTCCGCCAAACCGAATCGTCACTAAATGTTTGCACCGAAGAAAACACCAACAAGAAACGAAACTTCGCCACAAGACATGCACCAATAAAGAAAGTAAAATAAAACACTGTTTTTATTTATTGCAATTGGTTTTTATTGTTTTAAAATAAAGTTACTTTTCTCAATTATAAATTCTTTTTCACTATCTCAAACAAACTGCGGCACAAACTCGCCAAACAATTGGAAACCGACAAGTTCAAAATACTTCTTACGACTCCGGGTATTATCGCGTGTCTGCAGCACTACGGACAGCGGGACCAGCGTGGTCAACGGATGGAAAACGACTCAACGATATTCAATCGTTGTCGAAAGAAATTCAGCCAGTGAGACTGGCTCTCTTAAATTAAGGATGGATTTCCTGTTCTAAGAGAGACGTAAAGTCTCTCTTTGGGGTAACCAACAGATCTCATACAGAAGATCGCCACCTTACACATGTATATGTGTACATTGGTTCTTTTATGGATCAAAGCCATGGGAAAGAATCTAAACAAAGAAAGGGAAAATGTGCATTCATGGGATACGAGTCGGATGCTAATTGGGTCTTTGTTTGAGATGTGCGTCGCGGCTAAATAAATAGACGCAACGCATCGAAGAAATAGTGTTAATGGATTTTGGCTAGATTACCGGGAAATGGTGTTTATGGCATGACTGGTAAGGGTAAGTATTGAATTCCTATTCGCATTTGCTTATGCTGTAGGATTTAATTGGTGCCAAGAGATGCGTGTATTGGTTTTGGTCCCTTGGGTGTAGGTCCCCAGCCAATGTGTTTGTCTGGTAATTTATGATACACATGATCAAGTTGTGATAAGCCAACTCAAGGGAAATAATTCCTGATTATGTCGATGAATTTTCTTTCAGGAAATTTATGATAAGTTTGGAGAAAACTCTTATCGGGGATTTTCAATGCGAAGTTATGCATGCAGGTAAGAATTCTCTTTTTCAGGGTCTTTTTTGATTACAACTTTGTTCTCTTTGATGCGTGAAGCGAAAGCTTATGCAGATTAGGTGAAAGTCATGGGTGTTTTTTTAGGAAAGCGAACCGTGGAGTTTAGCGGAACCGCCACACTTTAAACTAGGATCACGCACCATCATAAAAACGGAAACAAACGGCACCATATGTTTAAGTAGTTAGTTGTTCTCTAACACCGAATCAAACATTGACTTTGCAATTGAGACAGGTACCAACATCTCTGCCCTTCCACGATTTTCATCATATACAAATAGGTTACCAGGCATGTTAAAGTTGTTCACTCTGATTTAGATTCTGTGATAAATGACGTCGACCGATCAGTGATAGAAGCTGATCTGACAAACGTTTTAACACGCTAATAAACTTATCAAGAAACATTTTGCTGGACCAACAAACGTTAATCCCCACACCCGTTGCGGAGTACGAGGGTTGCCTTTTATATTTCGGGATTAGAGAACAAAAACAAATATTGATCATCGAAAATCACTTTATTGTTTTTCAAAATATTCCCCATGAAGATCTATACACTTTTGCATGCGTTTGAACCAATTGTCGAAGCACTTTTGCCACTCTGATTGAGGTATCTCCAACACATGCATTCTGAATGCAGCAACCGCTTCTTCAGGTGTCGAAAAACGTTGACCTCTCAGTTTGTTTTTTACGTACGGGAATAAAAAGAAGTCATTCGGTGCCAAGTCAGGACTATACGGCCGATGACCCATCAAATCGATGTTTTGGGTGCTCAAAAATGCAGTTGTCGCAGCCGATGTGTGAGAGCTCGCATTGTCGTGGTGAAGAGTGATCCGTCTTCGGCGGTTGGTTTTCCTGATTTCTTGGAAGACAACTGGCAAACAAATGGTTGTGTACCACTCAGAATTGACTGTTCTGCGTTGTTCTAGTGGTACGGTTGCGACATGTCCAGTTTTTCCGAAAAAACAGGCGACCATTTGCTTGGAAGTGCTTCGTGCGCGAACAACTTTTGTTGGATTTGGCTCATCTTGAAACACCCAGACAGTCGACTGCTGTTTACTTTCGGGCTCATACGCGTAAATCCACGATTCATCAGCTGTCACGATGTCATAGACGTATTTCGAAGCACAGCGACCGTATTTTTTGAGCATTTCTTTCGACCAATTGACACGAGCCTTTTTTTGGGCGATTGACAAATTGTGTGGGATCCAACGCGAATAAATTTTTTTGACAGTCGAATGTTTATGCAATATGGAATGTATGCTGGTCCCACTAACGCCTAAGGTTGTCTCAATCTCACGATAGGTCACATGACGATCTTCCAATATCAGTTCGCGCACAGCATCAATGGTTTTCGGAACAACAACTGATTTTGGACGACCTTCACGAAATTCATCTTGGAGTGAACTACGACCACGATTGAATTCACCATACCATCGATAAACACTGGTCATTGATGGAGCTTCATCGCCAAAAATTGAATTAAGTTCATCCATGCACTGTTGCTGAGTTAATCCACGCCGAAAGTTGTAAAAAATAATCGCACGAAAATGTTGACGATTTAATTCCATTTTTGGCCCGAGATGAATCTTTTAAGTTACTGTAAACAACACAAATAGCGCTCGTATGTCAAAACGTTCTGAGTGCGTCTAACCTCAAAAATGTCCAACTTTACGACAGAGCTGTCAATTGCCGGATTGCAACACTAGGGTTGCCAAATCCCGAAACATAAGAGGCAACCCTCGTATTACATTCACTGATATTTTAAAGAAATTCGTGGGCGTGGTAATTACATTCAACACAACAATGTTTACCACGACATACAGACACTTGGTGTACCGGCTGGTCAACGTCCACCCCATTTGACACCGGAAAAGTTTCGCGGCCCCCCCAAGCAATTCGAATACATGCTCGAACACGGCAACAAGAAGTAAGCTAAGAAAGTATTTCATTTCTCTAACGCCACCTGACTACATCATGCCATTAAAAAAGTCCAATTGTACACACTGCAACGCTTTAGACAGTGCGACGCTTCAGACCGACAATGAGGGCCGTACTCTTGCAGCCGCTTGGTCCTTTTGTGTGCGCAATTTGTAGACAAAAGTGGCAGGGAATTCACAGAACTATAAATTGGATCCCCTATTTTAGCAGTAATAAAATTGCGAGGAAAAATGAGGAGTAATAGGTCTGCCCACAAAATGTTGACAATAATCCACTTAAAGGGAGATCCATAAAAGGACTTATGACGCAGATAGGAAGATAACGTTTACACGCCGGACGTATTTCATTTTTATGATCTCCACAAATTTCCTTTTCTATTTAGTTGGACATTACGTATACATGCGTGTCGCAGTACCTAGACTTCTGAATGGTTACTTCATCACAACCAGTAATCCCGTGTATTGATTATTTTACACTAACTGAAGTTCTTGTTTCTTTAATTCCCTAAATGTTGTTCTTGCATGCATTCCATCCGACGACAATTTTGTGCGGTACAAAGATTCCAGGCGAAATATCTGAAGATCAAACCTCAATCCTCAGACGGCATTTTCAAAAATATCCCAAATATTTCAAAGGCATGATTAACAACGTTGCATCCAACCGTTTACATATGACAAGCACATAGGACTTTCATCCCCACCAGCGAAATTACAAGAACTTCCTTGCTTTGAGGCATTTTCCAATGTCTCCATTGTCGGCATTGGAGCAATCTTCGTACCATTTTCTCTCTCCTGACAATGGAGTCTCCGGCTACAATCCCCAACCAACAACCCCCAAATCCACACTCAGCCCGCGGCACCGCTATGTAAATGGTACTCACCTGCAGCGTAGAATACAGGGCAAATTCGTATGTCAGTTACAACATCCAAACTCTTCTCCAGCGCTATTGCGACAGGGCCCAAGCCAGCCGTAAAATTTTGAAATCCTCTTCGAGCACCGCCCTTTCTTCAGACCTTTCTACTTTTGTGCCGGGCCGATAAATATTAGCTTTTCATTTCGTAGCCGGATTGATGACTGCGAATCTCGGCGTCACACAGTCTATTTGTTTATCCAGTGTGTTGAAGCCAAGTGGCGCCTTTGCAGTCATTCCGCGCCGATAGCTACCCACTGCATCGCATCCGCACAGGGAAATCCAGATGAGCAGCACTGGTATAGGGATAGGTTTTAACACAGTACAATGTCATTTGAGCGGCAAATATTTGACTGTTTTCGACTTCCCATCCATAGCAGAGCGCTAATCACTTCGTTGCTGGTATTCCACCATATACCGGGGACCCGATGGTGAATGGCCGCATAGTGTGACAGAGGTTTCAATTATTATGCAAATTACTCGGCACCAGAGCGGATTGTAGGGAAGGTGCACTCATATCTAAAAGTGATACTCAAAAGAGTGTCTCTTGGGCAAACAGCCTACATCGTCTGATGGCAACTTACAGCAACTCAGGTCGTAGTCACGGTGAGCAAGGGTGACATAATCTGATTTGATTAACGTGAAAAGCACTTAGCGGCATAAGTTTCGCGATGCATCTATGTGGCCGGCGAGGATTAGGTTACACCGTATTGTGGCTAATTGAGGATAATAGCCGGCAAGTCACCAACGCCGACCAAAGAGTAGTAATGCCTGCAATCGGTTACACAAATTGAGGGCAACTAATGGAAACGCAGGGCCATCTCTGAAAATGTGCCATTTACATTAAAGTGAGTTTTATGAGCCATCATCTGATTGTGTGAGCCGAGATAATGACGGGAAACAATGCTAACGCATGTGCTCGTTGCGCCAGTAATCAGATTTATTGGCGGGGACGACTTCCACCAGCTACATTTCACTTTCGCTCCTATTGTGTTTTAAGTTATGCAACGACTAACGAATGGGAATATGGGAAGACTGGTCGTAACCTAGGAGCCCAACGGAATTACTTCTAATGATTACCTTTTGAACGGGAAATACATGTGCGATGAAAGCGGAGATAATGGAACTATGGCCAGATAGTTAGATGGAAAAAATGAAACACGGAAGAAACTGCATTCGTCTTGTCAAGTGCTTATCTTGTGTGTAAACTTGAAAGCAATGTATCTGCTTATCCCAGGCCTGGTTTTCAAATGCAAGAATAATCAAGCGAATGATTCTTCAGACGAACAGCACATTCATAAAACAAGGTGGGAATAGTGTCATTCGAACTAACAGTGCATATCTCAATAATTCTCTGCTATGTCTGAATCTCGGATTCAACGAAATCGTTATGCCTTCAATGTTTTGTAATAAAAGGGTTACTGAATAAATCTTTAGAATATCCATGCAATGGGGCTCATAGTATCCAAAATGTTTTGTTTTTAGTTAGCATCATCACTCATTAGACAACTGCACGAAAAGTTGGTTGTGAAGAGAATCCCGGCTAGATGGGAGAAGAATCTCCATCGATATATATGTTAACTGTGGGTGAAAAATGGATATACATTATACACTCGAGACACTCGAGTGTAATTAAAATTATGAGTTTTTAAAAATGTAGTCCGAAGAAGGTGGAATAAATTAAATTTAAATTAACTGTTAAATAAACGAGAAGATGGTATTGTGGCGGTTCCCGTGAACGCCACTAATCATCTTCCCAATACCGCATGTAAAAACTCCCACCTAGGGCATACAAACCTGGAAAGCAAGTACTCACCTGTTTATAGTTGAGCCATTAAGCATTAAAACGCATAAAATCACAATATTTGCTGAATACATCAGCACCAAACAAGCATGTCCACCGTGGGCAATTTGGTTGCATCACCACGCAACCAACATAACCCGAACCAATCCATTGAACATGTCTCGGTTCGATTTCCATCATGTAACAGGTATCTTCCACACATAAAGGCAATTTGGTTGCATCATCTAGCATTGTGGCGCAAGGCTAATAACCTTGCCCGTAAAAATAAATTATTGTGGAAAATTTAACAGCCTCGAGACTTGCTAAATAAGGCCAAGACCGGATACCGGTTGTAGTGCCGATGGTGATGATCTAGCAACCAACATTGCCCGAACTATATCAACGAGATATACCCCTATGCGCCAGCCGCACACATGCAGGAAATGTTTCATCTTTTCCTTTTGCATCCATGCCTACATCGATCGGTCATCCGACCGACAAATACATGAAGGTATGCACGACCGGGAAGTAACGCGCACCGAAGAAGAGCTCCTGCGCTTCAGAAGGGCTATCTCCCACAGAGACCGGGACGATAGTATTAGACAGCGTCAACAGTTCTGGTGGTTGAATGGCATATAAAGACCTGGATACCAAAGTCGGTATAGAATCATACTATCATCAGCTCGCTTACATAGACTTTGCTTTTCTAGAATTAGGGTAGTATAAGATTTAAGTTAAGTTAGATTAAGTGCTTTTACATAAAAAAGAAAAAATAAAAAGTAGGTAAGTTAAGTAAGTTAAATTTTAAGAAAAAAAAAAAAAAAAAAATTTACAAAGTTTTTCAAATTTTTCTTTGTATTTCAACTAATTATCAGTACTGCCACAAAGTTCTGTCGCCGAAAGGCAAATTATACAAATGTTAAGTAATGTTTTGCTTAGAGCGTCTGCGAAGGACCAGTAAGTTATTATATAAGATAATTAAACCAGAATTTAAGCATTTTTTGTCTAGCCTTTAATTTAGAAATTAAGAATATAAAAAGAAAAATAAAAAATGTTTTAAAAATAAAAAAAAAATACATGAAGGTATATGGCTGATCGCCCAAGCAAGTCGAGTTCTCAAAATGGAAAATAACCATCGAGAATTCGACTACGTGGAGATGCCACCAACATGTGCACGATCAGCATAAATGCTTTATGCAGTCGCTGATCGTGCAAACACTTCAACCCCTATGTAGAGATATTTGCACTAGCTGCAACCTTGTAGATTTGATCGATCCACGGCTCACATGCTTGTGGACACACACACGCCATGAGCTGCAGAGACGATCATCGTGTGTGTGTTTCACCCCATTCTTGCTGGACCAAATGCGAGAATGATACCATATATGGTCACTGAAGCGATGGATGGAATTTTTGGTAATTCTGTCGCTTCGGTGGCAATAGCAATGGCGTTCTGGATTCCGTGGAGGTACGTCGGGCCTCCACGTTAGATAAACAAAAAAAGGAGTCTGTTGTCAACTTTTGGAGTGTGAATTTCAATGCTGTAGATCGGTGTCTGGAGCCAATTTATGAATTGTGTCTTTATATTTGGTGTATCGAAATTAAATCTTTTATTTAGTGAGATTGAACTGCTGATTTATTAAACAAATTGCTCGAACTTTTAATTTATAAAATAAATGTGTGTCATCCGAAAAAGGAACTTTAAGTCTCACCAACTTAGAATTTGTGTCTTTATTTTTGGTGTATCGAAACCTTTTATTTAGTGATCGAACTTTTAATTTATGAAATAAATTGTATCAAAATTAGATGTATTATTTAGTGCTTTAATATTTAATGTGAAAAATAAAATTGTATTACCTCGGAACTGAAGTCCTACGTTATTGAAATAAAATTGTAACACCAAGTGATCCCCGTTCCTTTTCATTGGTAAAGTGAGCACCATAGACACTAGTTGAGAGATAACAGACAGCTGGGATTAGAGTTTCACTGGAACAGCGTTCGGGTAATTTAGTGAACCTGTGCCCGTGTGGCACATTATTAAAAGACCCAAAGACGAACCAGAACGTGAAATTCCCACAGTGTAATTAACCGACAAAATGATGACAGCAGTATTTTGGAATACACGCGATATCAATCACCTACATTGATTACTTGCAAAAAGGGAAACAACAAGTGAGCAGTATTATGCATCGGTATTGCATCGATTGAACAAAGAAATGAAGAGAAATGGTTTTCATCTGAAAATTTGTCCTAAGGACTTGTTGAACGACTCTCATATCAAATCCTCTATTCATTTTCTTTTAAATGTCCTCTTGTCGAATACTCACAACACAATCCATTCCATTGTATATAATTCGATCATTTGTTCGATTATATTTTGTCAAGACTCGTTCGATTATATGTCAAGAGTCGTTCGATTATACTGTAGCGGTTCTACGAACCGTACAACCTACTGTTGGTTGAGATGTGCCTTTCCGCCAAGGAACATACTTACCTTTATTCATTACACGTGCCCACAGACACGTGTCCCAACATAGCCGGTGATCATACCTGTAACAAAGTTTATACGAAATTGTAACAACGTTGAACCTGATATCAAACCAAGGAA
Source organism: Microdon myrmicae (assembly GCA_963931805.1). Classification (NCBI taxonomy): domain Eukaryota; kingdom Metazoa; phylum Arthropoda; class Insecta; order Diptera; family Syrphidae; genus Microdon; species Microdon myrmicae. The sequence continues at coordinate 51,614,026 of OZ007500.1, forward strand.
CTTAACGTTCAAAAGCTTCCAATATCGAGTTCAACGCATCCATACATGGTATTCTACCCCAATTCAAAAGGGCAGCTAAAGCATCGCATCTAAGTAATGCGTCAAATGCAGGAAATCATCACATGTAAATCGATCACCCAGCCTGAGCAGCAACGCGATGTTTTCCCACGAAATACCATTGTCGGTAAATAAACCGAACAAGGGATGCATTCTCGGGTAGCTAAACGCAATTAGCACCTAAATTCCGCGCACGATCTAATCCTAAGGCAAACTTGCGCAAACAAACGATTCGTTGCGCCGCTGATTAGCAGGCGAACAATCATGAACGCATAACACTATGCCTGATAGATGTTTATGATGGAAAAGGCAAACAAAGCCTTACATCCTACAGTCCGTGTACGCATCCGAAATGCAGGCGATCCTTTGCCGCATGCCAGATGTGTAGTGCAAATAAACTACGGAAAGATCGGAGAATAAGCGGCGGCATCCGATCCTGAAACAAAAAAAAAAAAAAAAATATTCCGACCACCGGCAACGAACCATGATAATGATGATTATTAGGCAAGATTTCTCCTTTCCAGGTCCAATGGAAAATTCTCCTTTGAGATGCAAACGAAGACTTTCTGCTGTTAACAGATACGATGGGAAGGTCTGTTAGCAGAATGGATGGGGAAATTTTCCTTTGCAGATGCGGGCTGATTGATTCGAATGGGATATTTTTAGGATGGAGACAGTTAGTCTTTATCGAACAGCCGAATCAAGTAGTGGTCCAGTCAGAGAGAACCCCACCGAGGAGGTCGACAGTTAGAGAACCCAATTAGGAGGTCGGTCCGCGCAGCGAAATTTTAGAAAAATGAAAGTAACGTCGAGTGTCGAACGCACGTGCGGTGCAACGAAGTCCTTCAAAATTGTAAACAGAAAAGGAAAGTAAATAAAAGCATTAGCTACAATTGTGTTTGTGGACATCGTAAGAGTTCGTATAGAGTAGACACGGCATCTAAGTGTATTAAACGAGGAGGTATCGTGACAATTTATAAAACAAATAAAACAAAGAGTTAACAAAACTTCAAATAAAAAACCAAAATTATTAAAACAAAACATTTCTCGGAGTTTCAATTATGTGCTGTTTTCCGCTCCAGTGTGTTCTTCTTAGTGTGTGGGCAGTGTTCGGCGGAACACTCTAACGTAAGTCGCCATTGACATTCAAACAGGACAACCATTCGCCAAAATACTTTGTCAAGAGTTTTTCATGTGTTCATTTATGGGAGGTACTGTGGTAGTTAAATTTTCTATTGTATTCAGTGTTCTAAACAATTAACGTGCGCACAAGACTTCAAATGCTGATAAATTGTAAATGTCATGGTTAGTTGGTGACGTGAGGTGCTGATCATCATTATCGGCACCACAACCAAGATCGGGTCTTGGCCTTATTTAACAAGTCTCTCCACCGATTCCGATTTTGAGCCAATGTCATCCAGTTTGGCACTCCCAGGCTCTGGGCGTCCTGGTCTATGCCACCCCTCCCTCGCAGACAAGGTCTGCCGCGCTGTCTCCTTCCACACACCCTGCCACAAAAGCCTTTCCGGGCAGGCTCCTCTTCGCTTATTTGAACCCCCCCCCCCCCCCCCCCCCCCCCTTCTCGGTTGAGCTCGATTTTTCTTACAACATTAGCTTCAAACTAGATCGCCGTACAATTCGTTGTTGGAGCGTCTTCGGAATCGTCATCCCTCACATACCGGGCCAACAAATCTCCTTAAGACCTTCCTCTCGAACGCGGCTAAGAGTTCAGAGTGCCTTTAATTGAGTCTCAGATACACACATGAGTACTGGTAAGACCATGGTCCTGTACAGTAGCAGCTTGGATGTTCTGGATAAATTTCGGGATTTAAAGAGCCTTGATAGACCATTGTAGACTTTGTTGGATTTGAACAGTCGTTCGCGTATTTCTTCTTCCATATTGTTATCGGCTAATACTACTGACCCAAGGTAGTTAAAGGATTACACTACTTCAAATTCGTGATCCACTACCCTGATAGTTTGACCAACGTTAGGTCTTCTCTTCGCAGAAGTTGCCACCATGTACTTAATTTTTCCCTCATTAATGTGCAGTCCCAGTTTTTGTGCCGCCTGCTCGATGTGGGCGAAGGATTCCTGTACCGCCGAATCGGTTCTACCGATGATGTCGATTTCATCTGCGTAGGCAAGTATCTGGCTGGACTTGGTGTTAATAGTCCCTCTAGTTGTGACGCCAAAGTCACGGATTGCCTTCTCCAACGCCAGGTTGAAGAGGAGGCAGGTCAGACCGTCCCTTGTCGGAGTTTATTCAAGATGTTTATTGGTGGACAGCGATCCCGCTATTTTTACTTGACTAGTTACGTTGGTCATGGTCAACCTAAAAAGTCGTATCGATTTGTTGGAAATGCCGAACTCTCTCATGGCATTATATAGTTCTACCCTGGCTATGCTGTCGTAGGTGGCCTTAAAGTCTACAAATAAACGATATAATGGGATATTAAATTCCTGACATTTTTCCATCGCCTGCCTGAGGGTGAATATCTGATCAATCGCTGATTTGCCTGGGATAAAGCCACACCGATTACCAATGATGACTTTAGCGTAAGGGGCTATCCGATCTTGTAGGATAGAGGAGAGTATCTTGTAGGCTGTACTCAGCATTGTTATAGCCCTCTATTTGCTGCACACTGTGACATCTCCCTTTTTATGTATGGGGCAAATTATTCCATAATGCCAGTATTCCGGCATCTCCTCTTGCTCCCATACGTTAATCGCGATCTCATGAATTGCGTAATGTAACGCAGTCCCTCCTTGTTTGATCAGCTCAGCTGGTATGTCATCAGCTCCGGGGGCTTTATTTGATTGCAGCTGTCTTATGGCTTTTAATGTTTCCCCAATGATTGGTGGCGGCAGCATTTGGTCTTGATTTTGCATTGGCGAAGCCTCCAATTCTTCCGTGAGCGGGCAATTTAGCACTTAATTGAAAAGCACTTCCCGTCGCTCCAGAATACCTCCAGGATCGATGATCAGATTACCCTCTTTATCCTTGCAGTAAGTGCAGCGTGGTGTGTACCGCGTCATACTGCGGATTATTTGGTAGAACTTCCGCGCCTGGTGCGGACCTCGCTCTCTACTTTTCTCTATTTCACAGACAAGATTTTTTTCCCAGGCACTTTTCTTTTGTCTGTGAAGTCTTTTTTCAGTTCTTCTGAGCTCTTTGTATTTCTCCTCGCGTACCCGCGTCCTATGAGACTGTTGCATTGCCCGGTATGTAGCATTCTTACGTTCAGTCGCTAGTTTGCACTCATCATCAAACCAGTCGTTCCGATCTCTACGACTACTGCCTAAGATGGAGTTGGCAGTACTAATGACAGTATTCTTAAGGCGTGTCCATTTCTCTTCTACGCCCGGCATTCTGGCCCCAGGACCTACTCTCCATCCATCGAGCTCTTCCAGGGCGAGTCCCAACGCATGACCAAAGATGGTGTTCTCAATGCTTAAGGCAGCCGTGTTGATTCAAACCTGATCCGCTGATGCAATACGTCTCCGCAAGTCAATCCGGGCTCGGAAAACTATACCAATAAGTTAGTGATCCGAGTCGACGTTGACACCTTGAAAGGAATTATCAACATGCAACATACAAAAGGGAAACCAATCGGTGCCCCGTATAAACATGCTTATCCTGCTACGCACGTACGATGCGTATTCACATGACTTATCCCAAATCACCCCAAGTTTTGTCCAACCGACAAAACTTGCTCGCCTATCTCGTGCAGAGACGTCGAGAAACAAATTCTAAAGCATTAAAATATGCACCCAAGAATTCCAGGTTTGCCACCAGCAACGATACAGTGCGCAATCATCGTTGTGCGAGTATCTTATTTGCTGATGGCACATGTCGCCCTATAGACGGGCAAAATGATCACCACAGCTGCGGGCACACACATTATGACGACCCCTTTTCAGATTTCCCTTTTTTTGTCGTTTTCGTTTGCCACGATGCGACGACACGAAGATCATGCATCATCGCCATGATCAACTCAGAGAGATCCCCTCTGATTGGTTACTGCACGAACTTTACAAAAAACTTCCTCTACCGAATGGATGACTCTAGATGGGTCATCTTTCGACAGTGGCGTCTCAAGCACCGGCAAGCATTTATCGCTAAGTCGCAATCCATCCAGACACATTAAATTACATAAACGGTGTCTTTAGTTACTTCTCATAACCAGTGCTGAATCAATGTTGAATTAACCATTTTTACCTGTAATGAACCTCTTATATTAATTTCATAACCAGTGCTGAATCAAGACGAATTAATAACTTCTGCCTTCACGAACTTTAACTTTTATTTCAATTTATAATCGGTGTTTTTGGATTACATCTCGGAAACAGTGTGGAATTAAGGAGGAATTTATGTCGATGAACCAAACTTTTAAATAGCATACGGTAACGCATTCATACTCACATGAATTAAATTTATATTATATCTATGTGTCAAAATGTGTCATAATTTCTACATTTCAATAATCGAACAATAACTTGAAAGTACAGATTGTTTTATTCTCTCATCGCTGATCAACATCAAAGAACAACGACGACCAGCATCAGCACGCTAACACCCGTGGATGCTAATGAAACAAATCTTTCTGTGGGGGGGGGGGTTGTGATCCAGTTCCCGTGCAGGCACACAACAAAAAGTGATATCAACACCATCCAGATATTATTACCTGTTTATGCATTCACATTTTAGTCTAAAATAATAGGTTCCTGATCAGTGCGAACTTATTTACCTAACTCAGTTCAAGTGATTTCAGGCATGATGGGAACGGGCCTCAAGGGGTAGGTATCTAAGGGAGGGAGTTTTAGCAGTAACTGATGGTCTAACCGATTAAAATAATAGGTTTTGTCTAAATGGGGCTATAACTAGAGGTCTGAGGTGACTTCAACAGACTAGACACATCACATCAGCAGACACCCATTGTGAAGAATATAGATATCGTATCCGTGAAATGGACAGGGGAAGCCCTTAACCATCTTTCGGAGGTCGGGTGATGGACGGTCGAAAAAAAATAGTATCTCAGGGTGCTGACTCATTGTTATAGATTCACCTTTCGTTAAAAAAGTCAAATAAAAACAAAGACCATAAAAATACGTCATCGTCTACATGCGGCCATGGCCTTATCTACTGAGTGTTTGGTTCTAACTCCTGTTGTGATTCTAACTGTCATAGTGAGCGTTCGAATCGCATTCTTCACTATCGTCACAAAACGCTATAGGCTTATCTGATGAAAGTAATAAATGTTGCCTACTTGGTGGTACAACCAGTGGAAGTAATAAAATTGGTCTAACTAGCGGAAAATATAATGTGTGTAAGAGATCACCTAAATTTAGCGTTTGAAATAATAGTGAAGAAGAACATGTGATTCGAACTGACGCTATGACAGTTTGAATCACCAAAAATTGTACCTAAGCGTTACCCATCAGGCTACTGACCGTGTTTAGAATTTGATTTTTAAACACGACTATACTCCACTGATGTGAATTGTTATGTTATCGCTAAGGTATACGGCTCTGATGTATTTTCTTATTCGATTTTTCGTTCGGTGCTCTTTACTATTTTGCTTGTGAATTGTGTGTGTATCTGTTAGAGTCGCCACACCACTCCCTCCGCAGTAACTTCGTTACGATCAGATTCGTATGCGAACAACGGACGAACTATAGAACGTCGGAGGCTGGGCTCGATGCGGAAGTCGTGACCGTGTGTGAAGTTCTGTTTACTATGGGAAAGTGTATGCTGTGTGTACAGATCACGTCGTAGTTACTAATTTTCGCGTTTGAAAGAATATAAATAGTGAAGAAGAACGTGTGATTCGAACTGACGCTATGACAGTTTGAATCACCAAAAATTGTACCTAAGCGTTACCCATCAGGCTTGACTATACTCCACTGATGTGAATTGTTATGTGCTCTTTACTATTTTGCTTGTGAATTGTGTGTGTTTCTGTTAGAGTCGCCACATAACTATAATAGTTAATGCAATACGATTTGCCTATCTGGGTCTATAACTTGTGGTCTATTTAGATAGAGTGATAGAGTTTCTCTAACCGGTGGTACTGTGGCCGATCCGCCAAACCCCACGGCCCACTTACCTGAAAAACCCCCATAACTTCATCCCAATCTGCATAGGTTTTTGCCAATGCAATCGCATTAGGCACCTGTAAATGAGTCACGCATCAAATGAGTCAAATTTGTAATCTAAGGGTCCCTGTAAAAGAATCCGTACCTTTCGTGCATCTCTTCGCATACAAATTCCCTGTAAGAATTCGTTTCTAACTTATCAGGAATCCCAAAACCAATTTGCAAATTCCCCTAGACAAATTCCTTAAAACAAAATCATTTGGTTTACATACAATGTAAGCATCATAACAGGGATCATAAATATTGTGTCGCCTATTTCCCGTCCTCACCAAGTGTATCATAAATCACCACACACACAAATATACGCATCTCGCGTCTTAATCAATTAAATCCTACAGCACCGGCGAGTGCGAATAGGAATTGAATACCTACCCTTACCAGCGATGCCATAAACATCATTTCCAGGTAATCAAGCTAAAACCAATTAGCGCATTTCCACATTGCATTGCCGCCTATTTATTTAGCCGCAATGCACATCTTAGACAAAGACCTAAGCGTTCCCCTTGTCTTCTCATATTTCGGGATCTGCTTCTCATCAGCAGCGGCATGAGCAAACAAAAACCATTAGCATCCAAGGAGATTCGGTTTGTTTGCTTTACCGAACTCACATCTCATGGAAACACCCTATGCCCTTTTCGTCGTTTCAGGTTCGTTCTCATGGTTTGTCCCATGAAAGAAATCATGTACGCACATACATGTGTACTGCCAACGATCTTCACGGTCCCTTTGTCCTTACCGCCTGCCTGCTACGTTTATCCATCGCCTTCGCGCGTGTGTTGAATATTATGCACATACTATTGGCTGCACAACTTTGCGTCCGCCGTTTTGCAATAGATGGCTGTAGCGGTAAGTGGTAGTTGAAATAAATAGATCATAGATGTCATACAATAAGCTTAGGTATTTGTAAACATAACGCCATCGAAATATTAGTCGATTTGTGTCTGCGTCAGAAAGTTATTCTCGATTAAACATGTCAGCTTACGAGCCAAATTCTCGTCATTTGCGAGAGGTTTCAATTTTCTGCTTTAATATGAAGAAATGGATTCGTATGCTGCCCGAAAGATGGGAGAAAGTAGTGGCCAGCGATGGACAATACTTTGAATCATAAATGTATAACCAGTTTTTTACAATAGAGCCTCGAATTTCGGAAAAAAACGGCGGGGGCAAAGTTGTACACCTAATACCATAATGTCCATTACGAGACCTGGTTTTCTGTTCCACAAAGAGAGACTTTACGTCTCTCTTGTGGTAGGTAAAACGTATCCTTAGTGGAGAGGAACACTTTCTCTCTCCGGGAAACTCACCCCATTAGCGAGACGGCTATGCACGAGCATACAGATAATCGATGCAGATCCCCATGTGCATCTTAAGATACTGTTGCCACCATCTTGCCGGCCGATTTCACCGTATTCGGAGCCCTTTCACCTTCAAAAATCCACTTTTTTATTGTTCCCTTGTATCTAGGAGTAGGAATGCATACATGTTTCGTTCGCAGTCATGTATCGGCGCAGAAACACGCGAAGATTCTGGCGGAAAAGCGCCGAAATATTCTCAAAAACGACCGCCCCATTGTGTTTATTCTCCACTGAGAGTATACATGGCACCCATCTTGCGAAGATTTTGTTCCAAGCCAATTTTTCTTGCAGTCGTCTAGTTAGTATCGATGCTTACTAAAAACAAACCATTTTCGACGCAATTTCTGCAATATTCTAAGAACTTATTGAACGAGCGCGCTGGAAGTAATAGAGTGCATGTAAGGCATGATCGAACTGATTAATGTAGTAGAGTTGGTCTAATTAGTGGTATATTAACACTGCGCCTGGGTAGCCATTGATACATTGATTGATACAGGAATACCAAAATGACAAATAGTCATTGAATGAACCGACCAGCGCTCCAAATACAAATACACACCAACATTGTCAGAAGCGATCAACAACTTCAACATTGCCAATGTCACTGATAACAGCGCGTCGTATTAAAATAATACAAAAAATATTTCACAATACACAAGAAGAAATATTTACGAAATTTTAGGAGGAATTTCTGCCCTCGCTGGGTGAGCTAATGTGAAAGTAAACAGCGAGTGCCTATATTTATGGAGATAACCATTGCAACGGCAAGCGGAGGCGTGGAATATTGGCACAGTGCAGCCCCTTGAACTTCTCATCAAGAGAAAATGTTAATCCCATTGCCAATGAACTGCTTCGTGAAGTGTACGTTACACCTTGAAGGTGATACCAGGTACCACATTCAAGAGTAGCACTGAGGATAGCGATAGTCATTGTCCCAGACCTTGAACGATAAGACCAAAACACTTGGAGATGCCACCAGCATCCAGTTGAAGATGCATGCGCTATCTGATGTTAGACTACCGAGAATTTCATCAGATACCGAGATACTCAATGCCTCAGTAGGATGATAAGGGCCATAAACGCGGACTGATTAGTCAGTAATATGCTCGTTATGCAAAGGGGTTCAGTGGAATTTTGAATTTCCACTAAAAGAATTTTACTCATTTCGATATCTGCTTAAACCGAAGGAATATGATGAGAGAAATTTGTTTCGCCAGAGGACAGTAAAGCTGTACCAATTCAGCTGCACATTTGTATACGTAAATGGTAGGATCAAAACACCTAGATACGAAACTACCACGTGAGACAGCGTGTATGTGTATCCACAATAGAAGAAACAATGCTACAGAAGATGGAAATCTTCCCTGGATTGAACATTGTTATGCTGACAGCATGACAGACGGGTTTTAGACTCTTTGGGGAGTACGAAGATCCATTATCAATTTAATCAGTTAATGGATTGGTCGACTATACATGTAGCCACTGAAATGCAGATGAAGGCAAATTCCGAAGTTTTGGCATCTTTTGTCAATAAATAAACTCAATGCATGCTGTCAAATGTCTGCCCGAAATTTCTCAAACAACAAATGTGAATTAACCATCAAAATGTATGTTATCGCCTTCAAAGTAGACCCCTTCCGAGGCAATACAATTATACCAAGAACTAAGCCAATCATCTGTACATATTTTATAGGACGCGCTCGGGATCGATTTTAGCTCCGTCTTCGATTTTTTTTTTGACGGATTGCTTTGACTCGAAACGTCTTCCTCGAAGTGGCATTTTGAGCGTTGGGAAACTGGAAAAAGTCACTGGGACCATAACTGGTGAATATGATGCTTTTTCGATTATGTTACTTGAGTTTTTGGTCAAAAACTCGCTCACAATGGTAGCTTTATGAGATGTTACATTACCGGGGTGCAAAATCCAAGATTTGTCTTCTCACAAATACGGCCCCTTTTGATGAACACTCTCTCGCAAACACTTCATAAGGCGTAAGTAGTATTCCTTATGAAATGTTTAGATCTTGTATTAATTTCAAGCACCAATTCCTTCACTTTAGTGATATTTTCCTCAATCAACCGTTTTTGGAAGGCTCGCGCGAGGGAAATCATTAACTTATTGACGAGCACTTTTCAATGCTTTGTACCATACATACACTTGTTTTTGCGATAGAACTGAGTCGCCATAGGTCTTAACGAACATTTGCAACAATTCCGCCAAGAAATTCCGAGGGAAACACAAAATTTAAGCTAAACCAAATTATCCATTATAAAAATCAAAAACAAAAACGTACTTGAGATGAACCAACGAAATCAGCAGCTGTAAACAAACTATTTGACAGCTAGCGCTCAAACTTGATGTCATTATGTCTCACAGTGGTGCCAACGCGATGGCAAAAATAAATATTACAATAGGGTTACGTGGGAATTTTAAATGAGAAATTCCAGATAGACACTTGACAGAATGTAAACTTAATGTAATTTTTTTGGATAATTCATCGTTTAAGAACACGAGACCCATCTTATATGAAAAGTGGCCTCTCAGAAGAGTCTAGTAATATTTTTAAAAACCAACGTAATTCCCCATAGTAGAATTATTATATCAAATAGTGTGGCAAAGGACAGTAAGGACAGTGGAGGTGCAAAGAAAAGTTATGGGAGACAAAAATAGATTTCGCTCGTGCTTTTTGACGATCCATGACTTTGGCCAAGTTCACATTCTCGTTGACTACAATTTTCAACTTCCGATCTCGTAAATTCACAATCGTCGGAGATCCCGTATAAAAACTTCGTACAAACCAAAGAGAGAAATCTCTTTGAAACCTCTTCTCATGCCTATTTCATCACCAACATTCAGTCTTGACGTGGAGAAAGCCCAAGACACCGTATCAAGAGAAGGCGAAGAAACCGATTCCAGGATTATAACATATAGCTCGCTGGACGTACGAGAGGACTTTATCAAATGTGATTACCCCAAATTGTAAAACATTCATATCAACAGGCGCATACCTCAAGGCTCAGTATTGTGTTGTGGTGGTTCCGCCAAACCCCACGGCCCACTTACCTGAAAAACCCCCATAAATGCATCCTAATCTGCATAAGTTTTCGCTAATGCAATCGTCTCTTGGCACCAATTAAATCCTACAGCATAATTATTATTATTATTTATTGGCCTGTAGGAACCCGGAAGTTCATGGCATCACCGACTCGGCTTCGCCATCGTTCCCTGTCCTGGGCACTCTCCTTCCACGCTTGACCATTCGATCCGATCTCCTCAAGGTCAAACCTAACATTGTCCTCCCATCTCCGTCGCGGCCGTCCTACCGGTCTCTTTCCCGTTGGTCTACCGTCAAGAATTCTATGCACGGTCCTATCGTTCCCCATTCGCGCCACGTGTCCGGCCCATCTTAATCTTCGCGACTTGATTACTCTCACTATTGTAGGTTTGCGATATAGCTCTTCCAATTCGTGGTTATGGAGTCTCCTCCATTGTCCTGCCTCCTCGTCATATTTACCTCCAAAGATGCCCCTCAAAACTTTATTCTCGAATACGCGGAATTTGTTTTCTTCCCGTTTTGTGAGAGCCCATGTTTCGCATCCATATAGAACAATCGGCATGATTATGGTTCTATAGACACGGAGCTTTATGTTAAGTGATAGCAGTCTGGATTTCAGCAGTTTACTGACTGCGTGCCAACTCGCGTTGCCGGAATGCAGTATCTTGTTAATTTCCTTCGCCATTTCGTTACTGGCCGTCAGTATCGGTCCCAGATATTTAAATTCTTTAACTTTTTCAAATATCTTACCTCTGACGTTTATATGTGTTCTCTGAGGTCCACCTGCTCTCGCCGTAATCATGTATTTTGTTTTGTCTTCATTTATTTCTAGGCCCACCTCTTCTGCCGCTTGCATGATGATTTCACAATTGTTACTAACAGTCTCTAGATTATCGCCCAGAACGGCGATGTCATCCGCATATGCGAGCACTTGTGTGACCCCGTTCAGGGATACTCCGGCCATGTTTTCGTCCTACAGCATAAGCAAATGTAAATAGGAATTCAATACCTACCCTTACCAGCGATGCCATAAACACCATTTCCCGGTAATCTAACTAAAACCAATTAGCACATTTCCACATTGCATTGCCGCCTATTTATTTAACCGCAATGCACTTCTCAGACAAAGACCCAAACGTTCGCTTTGTCTTCTCATATTTCGAAACCCAATTAGCATCCAATTGCTTGCTTAGCCAAACTCACATCCCATGGATGCACATTTTCCCTTCCTTTGTTTTAGATTCGTTCCCATGGCTTTGTCCCATGAACGAGTCAATGTACACACATACATGTGTACCACCATGATTTTTGTTACGAGATCTGGTTTTCTATTCCACCAAGGGAGACTTTACGTTTCTCTGGTGGTAAGTAACAACATATCCTTAGTGGAGAGGATATCTACCACCACACCACAAACTCACCGCATTAGCGAGCCGGCTCTGCACGAGCCGGTTATCGCTGAGTCTTATTACATCCGCCGACCACCATGGTCGTTGCCGCTCCCGCTCCCTATGACGCGCCGGGAAGCATAAATTCCAGAGTCGCAAAGTAACACCCCCGAGTGTAGTCGAGTGCGTCCGCAAGGCGCAGTACGAGTCAGTAGTGTTATGTTGAAGTCTATCGTGTTCTAAGTCGTGCACCTGTATTTGAACATTGTAATGAGCTGTGTGTTGCGTTTCCAATTAAAGTACAGAAATCAATTGAAGTACGGAAATTAAAGGCCAAACAATAAAATTAAATTTAAAGCGGTGATCACCAACCAACACTAGTGTTTTATTTCTCTCGGCCGACATCTGTGTGTCTTGCTGCGTTTTGGACTTAATCCTTGGCGATCGGTTAATGGCGGAACCGATGAACTATTAATGCAGTTTGTGAGGGCGAAGTAGAACCCTGCGCCCATGTCGGTGTCACGACTTCGTTCCACAAAGTGTCCAATGCGATGTTACATTTATAATACATGCACGATTTCCCCTGCGAACTACTCCATAACAACATCCTAGCCAAATATCTGTGGGCACAGCTCCCCAAAGTAAGCTCTTAAAACAGTTTCTTTACAGTTGGAAAGAATGTTCAAAATAAATTCCCTTTTTGAGGTTTTCCATGTTTCTTTTATTTTTGACTGGTGTTTTTCTTCCTGTTTGGTTTTGTTTTCCCCTTCCCCTTTCTATTGCTTTCAATTTTTTTTTCACCGTTTTATATGTCGCTGTGGCATTAAATGTCAGTCACGCATAGAGTATGCATGATCAGCATTATAAAAACACACAAACATGATACGCAAACGAGCTAACGCAAGGTTAAAGTCTCAGAAGCTCTATCTATTCAGGAGCGATAAAGTTCATTAATCACCATAAATATTAGAATCGGATTGAGCGACGTATTGGATTTAGAGCTGGTATTTGGCCGCAACCCGGATGAATTGAACATATTGTAGCGAGCTTAGGGTTCGCCGGATTAATTATTCACACAAAATAAGCCGTGAAATCAATTTTCTATTCAATCTTTATTTTTCTGCCCTTGACAACCGTTCTTTTCTTTTTCGCTCGTCTGTCAAAAGTGACTTCTATCACTGGAGACATCGTTTTTCCCTCTCGCTTCTTTTTGCTCATAGTCTCCAGTTTTCCAGTACTTTCCAGAATATTCCAGTACTTTGTTTTGGTGTCTTGCCAGCTCGTCACACTACCCTCCGTCGTCCCGAACTAAGTTCACTGGTCTCCTGGGTTAATAAAAGTCGCCAGTCGGTCATGGTGTACCACTTTCATCTTGGCGTTCGGTCTTCGCTGAATCCTATCGACAGTGTCGTTAATTCTTGTGAGAATCTTATACGGTCCTTCCCAATGTTGCTGCAACTTCGGAGACCTTCCTTTTTGCCGATGAGGGTTATAAAGCCATACGTTATCGCCTGCATTAAATCCGGATGCGTTGGCTCGAACGTCGTACCTTGTTTTCATCCTGTCACTGGATACCTTGATTTGTTTTCGAACCAAATGATGAATCTCATCGAGGCGATTTCTCCATTCGGCTACGTAGTCTTGGGTCTTATCTATGGCGTCTGGAGGCATTCCGAATCGCAGATCGGCAGGTAATCGTATCTCTCGTCCAAATATAATTCCTGCTGGGGAATGGCCCATCGTATCGTGATTAGCCGATCTATAGCTCATGAGAATGGTTTGTACATATTTGTCCCTAACTAACTAACCACTATACTATCGAGGAGCCCTATTTATTAATTATGGATCTCGTGGCTCCAGTGTCGATTGTCACTGTTGTTGTCCTTGCATTAACGATCGTAGTTATAACCAAACTTTGGTTATCCCGTTGGAGTTGTGATACAGTAACGATGCTGGGGCTGCACATTCCACCAGGCGACTTTCGCTCCGTAAAGTCTGCCCTTACAAGTTTCCCGAGCTATTGACCTCAGGTTGGTCCGTTGATAGTCTCCTCTTATGATTAGCGCATGAACAACAATTCTCACTTGATGTTTCATTCATTCGTCGACGTTTCCTACAGTGAACAGAGATGTGGCCGACTTCGCCGCATGTCCAACACTTCATATCAGGTCTCGGTGTTCCTGAACGGACATTTCTCGGACTCTATATATACTCCTGGTAGCCAGTTTTGCAGATTCATATGCCAATGCGAACGCCCGTATTTCATTAGTCGTCTTCTTTCCCGCCAAACGAACGGTCTGTTGCAAAGTCCCGATCTTGGAGTGCGTTTATAAATGCATCCATTGCTACCTCGTTCCGAAATTCCTTAGTCATATTTGAAAAAGACAAGATTGCCAATCGCTCAATATCTGCCTGCAACTGTTAAAGATTTTCTCCAGGTGTCTGCGTTCTGCTCCGCAGTTGCATGCGGTAGACCTGCTGCATGTGGTTGTCTCCATACCTAGCTTCAAGGCCACCTCTTACCGCTGTTTGCTTCTCTGCTGGTATGGTTCGTAGCAATTCTGCAGCCGCCCCGCGGAGTGACAAGATTAGTGATGTTGACTTTTGCTCATCCGACCACTTATTATAATTGGCCGCGGCGTCAAACTGACGTATAAACACAGAGAAGGGTCCCGTTCCATCGAAGGTTGGCGGCTGCATCCCTGTATCCTTGTAGTCATGTTGGTTGCTAGGGGATGTTTTGGCGGAAGTTAGTCTTATTGCCGGAGGAAGTGTTCCGCCGACACTGTCCAATACTTAACACAGGGCGAATGACATGCTCTACCAGCACTGTCCACAAAAACCAAAAGACAGGAGCGAATGCCGTCACCAATTAAACACAACACAATTTAGTTTTAAGACTTGTTTATTGTTTGTTGTTATTGTACACAATTTAAAACCAAAAAATACAACGAGCGTTTTCGAGATACATTTTATTTTCTCATTCGCTGTGACAACCGACACATGTTAACTCAACTTTCTCTTTCAATTTTTATTTTTAAGTCGCGGTTACTCCTGACACCGTATCTCGTCTCGCGGTTCGACCTCCTCGGTGGGGTTCTCGCTGTTCGGCTCGTCGCGTTGACGATCAAAATGGGACTTGTCGTCTCGTTGACGATCTAACTTAGACTGCCTGTCCGCCCACACAGATAACAAGATTCAAAACTGGTATCTGTATCTATACGGAAAAATTTCCCTATTTGCTCTGCTAACAGAACTTCCGAATTTCTGTTACCAGCATGTTATTAATGCCCATGGGTAATTTCGGTGCATGAAAAGGAAAAAGTCAATCGACGCATACATCCTTAAACGTCATTATCACCATCCGTGGTGGTGATCGAAATTTGGTTCGACGGCTGTCGATTTTGTGCCGCCTTTATTTGCACAAAACATCTGGCGCGCGGCCGACGGATATCGTGCAGTTTGAATGGACGTACGGGCCATGGTTTTGTTTAACTTCTTTCGGTTAAAACTAACAACCCATTAGACCTTTCTAATGGGTGTGAAAATCGAAAGGGATCGTGGGATCGGAATAGATCCTTTGTAGGTTTTTAGCCTCATACATTTTCCGAATTATCTCGTTGAGATAATTACGGTTGCCGTTTCTTTTGTTTGCCGATGGATTTCGTGGTATTTGTGGCAGACCACCCGCACGTGCATCCGTAGGTCAGCTAATTTGCTGACGATAACAAATCCTTGTAACATCATGTAGATGTTCAGGATTTCCGATTGTGCAGTGCTGGAGTGTGGCGCATTTCAGTCTTTGCGGATCGGATGCATGAATGTTTTCCTTTGTTTCAGGTATGCTTTATCCGAACTGTTGAGCTTGACATTGAACGCTTTGGGACGTTCAGTTCCTTGCTTTAGTGTTGGGCTCAACGTTGGCTAAATATTTCAGTGCCCTAAGGTGGGATTTTGGGACACGCGTCTGTGGGGCGCGTGCAACGTTTTCAGGATAGGTGTTTCCTTGAACGGTAGGAACCTTACCTGGGTGGAATTGTGCGTTCGTAGAACGCTACAATGTCTTATTTCTCTCAACACACTCAAGTCTCTTCTCGATTCGAGTTATCTCATCGGTGACTTTCTTAAATTCAGCTTCGTTTTTTAGATCCAGATTTTCTACTTCGTTTCGAATTTTGGACTGAATTTCTTCCTCAAAATGTTGAAAATTACATTTCATCCACTGCGTTTGGGCATCCAGTTTCGCATTCAGATCAGCAGCCTGTGCGTCGAATTTTGACCTTTGTGCGTCGAATTTTGAATTTTGGGCATCCAACTTTGCATTAACATCTGCAGCTTGCGCGTCCAATTTTATGTTAATGTCTGTAGCTTGCGCGTCCAATTTTGCGTTAATGTCTGTAGCTTTCGTGTCCAATTTTATCATCATCATCCTGAGCATCTCCGAAACTGTGGCGAACTCTTCTCTGTTACATTGGCACCATCTTGACTCGTTGTTTCTTCTCCATCTGGACAGTCTGGCCCAATCGTAAAAACATATGTGTCGACAACAATACTCTCTTCCTCCATTGCTGCTTGCAGACGCTGTCGAAGAATTTGCTTCTGTCCTCTGCTATCTAGATTCCGGTCCTCAAGTTCCTTCTTCAACTCAGGAACGCGAAGATCCTCCAAATGTCGATCTGACATCGTCACAATACACTTTCAGAGACTTATATCTTCAATTAATCCCATTTCTGACACCAATTGTAGCGAGCTTAGGGTCCATTGGATTATTTTTTCACACAAAATAAGCCGTGAAATCAATTTTCTATTCAATCTTTATTTTTCTGCTCTTGACAATCGTTCGTTTCTTTTCCGCTCGTCTGTCAAGAGTGACACTTCTGTCACTGGAGACATCGTTTTTCCCTGTCGCTTCTTTTTTTCACTTTCCAGAATATTCCAGTACTTTGTTTTGGAGTCTTGCCAGCTCGTCACAATATGTTTATTCAGCACTAATTAACTAACACAAAGGAATGAAATTAATCCTGTTATTATACGTAAGTATTAGGGGTCTCCGTAAACTCGGAGAAACTTAAAGTCAACCCCTGCAACAGGAAGCTTTGCTTGCCATTAATCATCCTAACTGTCCAGCTAGATATTAATAAAAATATAATTAGATCTTTTCCTAGATACTACTTTATCAAATAGAGAGTGATCATCAGCTCACTCGAAAAATCTACTTTAGACATGAGGATAAACACTGAGGATTGTTCTTTAGCCGAACCACACGAATGTGGAATGCTCTACCTGGTCATGCGATTCTCGACATTGAAATATTCGCTTAAGACCAATGTATATTGGTACTTCCTTCTTTATCCTCTTGCTCTTCTTCCACTTACAATGTTCTTTGTTATTTCAGGGTACTTCGAAACCCCTGTCGTGCGTACTTTTTATATTAAAAGAAGCGTCTTATCTAGGTGGCTATTGTTCTGCTCCAACTAGAGGCTTAGTTTCCGACATGAAGAAGTTGACATAATTAACTTCCGCACGTCAGTAAAATGCGGAAATGCAAATTTTAGGCGGAACTGGAAAAGCTTCAATATCACAGATATCAGCGAATTTTCCATGTCAATTTAGGTGACCGATATGTTTAGGTGTTCATTTAAATACATTTTTGTGAATATTTTATGAACACACAAATTTAACAGATGAAAAACGTTCAAGTGGCATTTGTACGATTCTACAACCTTTTCTATTCAGAGCACTTAAGATTCGATAAGGTGGTTGTTTCCCATGCATCGTCGTTCCATTCTCACGTATGAATGTACAGTCTGGTGGAACGTAACCTTCTTATTTATGGAATTGAAAAGTACTGTTTGGCAGCCTGTAGATGTTCAGAAATGTATACTCTACACTTATGCTCTTATACTCTTGTCCTACCACATGGATAACGGGTCTTCACGGTTCCCAAGGTCACACTATGGCACACATAATTTTCGATCAAGAACTATGTGAAAAGAATTTATTCCAGCCTTATTCTTAAAATTTGTTAAAACACACTGACCACTTGATACACGTCAATTAAAGCATTATTCCGCTCCCTTTTCTTTAAAAAAAATGTAATTTTGTTTTTCTCAACAAAAAAATAACGTATTCTCTACTCAGAACTGACAGAAATGTTTTCTTATGTGTGGATACTGATTGTGTGTCATCTATTATTCTTCTAGAGAGCGACCAATTAATGTATTCTTTGCTAACACGGCTCAGGTAACACAGACGTAGCCCTAAGCAACGGTGTAGGCATTCAGGAAAGTATTGAAAACAATGCTGTTGGAAAGGAAAATAAAACACTGGTGGATTGGATGTTTTAAGACAAATTCTTACGAATATCTGTGCAGAGGAATGTTTTAATGGCACTCATGAAAGGTTAACCACAGTGCGAACGGCAGAAGGGTGTAAGGAGAGCAGGCGCATACGTTGATCTTCAAGGGCTTAGGTAACATAAGATACATCAAAGCGTGTTCGTCTGATTCGGCCTTCTGTTTATTGGGACGTCTCAAGTTAATTTTAAACGAGAACTACTATTTACTCTCTGGCTGGTGAATATCGCGGGAAAATGTTTAGAGAGAGGGAATGCATTCACTAAGTTGAGTTGAACAAAGTCCAGAATATTGTAACAAGTATAGAAAAGGGATGGACAGTACGCCAATGTTATAATGTTGGTGTTGTAATAGATTTGGGCTGAGTTTTCGCAGTTGCGAATATGTGGTCATTTAATCATTTCAATGATAATTCAATGAAATCTTCAAAGTCTTTTATGAGCGCTACTCGATTCCGGAAGACCTGCCGGCAAAATGAATCCAATTTGCGGAAAAGATGGTAGTCCGTTGGGGAATTGTCAGGAGAGTACGGCGAATGCGGAAGAATTTCAAATCCCAATTGCAACAGTTTCTGCGCCGTTACTTGTGTATGGGGTCTAGCATTGTCATGCAAAAGGATCGGTCCGTGCCTATTGATCGACGCAGATTGCTTTTCAGCCAATTTGGCATGGAATATGTTGATCTCCTCACAATATTTGATAGCGTTTATCGTTTCTCCTGGTTGAAGAAATTAAAAGTGGATTGGTCCTTTCGATGTCTGTTGATACCCGGACACCACCCACACTTGATACACCTTTAAAATAAAAAAATCTTTGTTTTTTATAATTAAAACGAATCTTTAATGCTATTTAACACCACACACTTATTACACATCTGAACAACAACACTCTTTGTTTTATTTTTATTAATTATTTAATTAAAACTAAATTTTATTAAAAAATTACACTTGGATTTTCTCGGTAAAACGCTCTTCACAGTATTTGAAGAAATTGTCCTTTTTAACACTGACACCCCGAGCCACTTGAAGACCGTCTCGGTCGAAACTCAAAAACCAACTCTACTCTCGTCTTTTTGTCTCGGTCAAAAAAAACCCTAGTTCCATCTTTCGTTAGTGGTTTTATCATTTTTCTTTTCTTTTTTCGAAATCTGGTTCCTTCCCGCCTGAACCTTTTTTCGGTATTAAACACAAAGAAAAATCAATATTGCGTTTATTGCGCCTGTTGTTATCTTTAACCGAATGGGCAAAGATTTTTTCCGTCAGAATCGAATGAACGAAAGATCAATAACACCGAGGTGAATGTGCATTGTGGTTTATTGCCTTTTGTTTGTTTTAACTTAATTTGGTTAAAACGAAAACTGGCGCTGATTGTTTTAATGGTTTTAGGTAACCATTTTTTAAAGGGTCATAAAATTGCTGGCGCGCATTTTTATGATTCTTATCGATTTTGTTTGGACGACGGCATCTGGCCTGCACATTTGGCTCTCAGGGGTTTTTGTGGTGAACCCTTGGTTCAATGATTATATTTCGGTTTTTTAATTAGCGCAAATCGAACGCCTAGTTTGTTTTGCTTGCCATCAATTTATGTGGGACTATTTGGTGTGTGAGTTAATGTTGTTATTGTTTTAGGCGAACCTGCAGTTCAATTTATGATGCCTGTTTTTTGGCTTAGCTAATGTCTCATCCTTTAAGTGGATGTTCTTGGCGTGTATCGCCGTTAGTGGTGGAGGCTGGCTCCACAGAGGTAAGTTTTATGGGATGGTTGGTTGTGGCCGTAACATGTCCACCAAATTGTCACCATAACCTTTTTTGGGTGAAGATCGGACTTGGGGGTGTGTTTTGGTTTTTCACCTGCATTCAACCACTGTCCAGGTCTTTTACGGTTCTCATACAGAATCAACTTTTCATCACAGGTGACTATCCGGTGCAAAAGCGGTTCACTTTGGTTTCCTAATCTAAGCGATGCGCAGATTTCCAGGCGCCGTCGTTTTTGGGACTCGTTCAGTTCATCGGGTACCCACTTATCGAGTTTTTATACCTTCCTAAGAGAGAAGGTGTCGACTAATTGTCATTGGGGGTACTCCCAGGCTTTGTGCAGTCTCCCGCACCGATTTCGTTGGGTCTGCATTCACCGTTGCTCTTAAAACATCGTCGTCAACTAACCTTTCCGGCTTCCCACGTGGTTCATATTCGAGGCTGAAATCTCCCGAACGGAACTTTCCAAACCAACGTCGTATAGTGCGTTCATTTACCACTACAACCTCAAATGTGTCATTAATGTTTTCCACTGCCAAAGACGCATCATGTCCCATTTTAAATTCGTAAAGGAAGAGGGTTTGAACTGCCGACAGCATGGCAAGCAATGGCAAACAATAACTGTACGGTGCCTTAAATAGTCAGACGTCAACCACACGTACCACTTTACTTTATAAAAAAAGAAAATTGAACGTTCTGGCACAGATGTTCACTCGAGACCTTATTATTTCCGACTGAGCGAAAATCAGAAATTTCATGTGGTGCAACTCAATACCTCTTGCTTCAATTCTTCTCAATGTAAACTCTCACAATGTATCCCCCCCTCTCTATACACCCCCGCCCACAACACTTGCGCTTCTATAAACCCCTATCGCGGATGCTGGGAAATGTCAACACTGAGTCCACCATGTTTGATTTTAACTTCACTTCAAACCCTCTTAAACACCGCCTCCTAATTTGTTCCCCTTTCTTAAGCGCCACTTTCTCTAAATTTGCTCAGTATCCTACCCCCACTACCCGTTCCTTCTCTAGCCCTCATAGCTAAAGTTTTTACTATAAGATAAGATTGGTTAGGGTATTTTGTAAAGTAGATTGAAGTATTTTTTGTATAAGGTTGCAGTAAGCTAATAAATAGAGTGGTAACCCTGTGGCGGTTCCGCCAAACCCCACGGCTCACTTACCTGAAAAACTCCCATAATTTCATCCCAATCTGCATAGGTTTTTGCCAATGCAATCGCATAAGGCACCTGTAAATGCGTCACGCATCAAATGAGTCAAATTTGCAATCTAAAAGTCCCTGTAAAAGAATCAATACCTTTCATGCATCTCTTCGCATACGAATTCCCTGTAATAATTCGTTCCTACCTTATCAGGAATCCCAAAACCAATTCGGCACCTTCGGGCCAGGAAAACCCCCCTAGATGAATTCCTGAAAACAAAATGATTTGGTTTACATACAATGTAACCATCATAACAGGGATCATAAACATTGCGTCGCCTATTTCCAGTCCTCACCAAGTGTATCATAAATCCCATACATATACATTGGCTGGCGACCTACACCCAAGGGACCAAAACAAATATACGCATCTCGCGTCTTAAGGCATCAATTAAATCCTACAGCACAGGCAAATGCGAATAGGAATTGAATACCTACCCTTACCAGCGATGCCATAAACACCATTTCCCGGTAATCAAGCTAAAACCAATTAGCGCATTTCCACGTTGCATTGTCGCCTATTTATTTAGCCGCAATGCACATCTTAGACGAAGACCTAAGCGTTCGCTCTGTCTTCTCATATTTCGGGATCTGCTTCTCATCAGCAGCGGCATGAGCAAACAAAAACCATTAGCATCAAAGGAGATTCGGTTTGTTTGCTTTACCGAACTCACATCTCATGGATACACCCTATGCCCTTTTCGTCGTTTCAGGTTCGTTCTCATGGTTTGTCCCATGAAAGAACCCATGTACATACATACATGTGTACTACGAACGATCTTCACGGTCCCTTTGTCCTTACCGCCTGTCTGCTTCGTTATCCATCGCCTTCACGCGTGTGTTGAATATTATGATCCTCACGATCACCCGTGCACACATACTACCATGGTCTCCATTACGAGATCTGGTTTTCTGTTCCACTTTACGTCTCTCTTGTGGTAGGTAAAACGTATCCTTAGTGGAGAGGAACACTTTCTCTCTCGGGGAAACTCACCCCATTAGCGAGTCGGCTCTGCATGAGCCGTTTATCGCTGAGTCCAATTACATCCGCCGACCACCACGCTCGTGCCGCTCCCGCTCCCCGGTGCGCACGGGGACGCGAATCGAATATAATATAACCGGAGTCGAGTAATAACCCCCAGTCGTGCGTGTTACACAATTAATTTTCAACTTTTGTTACAGTTAAACATACCTTAAAACGAAACAACTAAATTCAATAAAAATTAATAAATAAAACGGCGTTTTACAAATTCTGTAATTAAATCTATCACTAGTGGAAGTGAAATATTTGAAACTGAGCTAAGTAATAAAAAATAAAAACATTGTATACCAAATACTTGTGAATAAAATAAAGAGAACCCTTTGCCGGGTGAAAATAACCAGTGTTTTGACTCTCGTGACTTCCTTGGATTTCCCGGTGACTACCAACTGTGTGTTTTGGACCGTTCCTGAAAACAAATTTCCCCTTACTCCTGGTTGTGAACAACCGTGTTGGCGTTTCGTTCTCTTGTTCGTGGATAATTGCGGCAGAACTTTCGTTCAGATGATGATGATTCCTTGAACCAAGTGCCCGTCTCTTGGCACAAAACTTTCCTCCCCATAGCCCCGCTAAACTAAAAACTATTGAATAAGCCGCTATATTAACTAAGGGCCTCGTCCCCTCCAAACTATCGCCAGACAACCCTCTGGATATCACTACGCCGCACCACAGCCTCTTGGTATTAGGTCCTTTGTCAGAAATGTCATTAATCTTTCAGTTTTGATAATTCGGACTCAATTCTTATAATTTCTTAACTAAACTCTGGATTCCAGTTATTTAATAGGAGCTATGCTCAATTCTCTATTTTGTTGTTTCAGTTTCGATTGCTTTCACACCTTCACAATTTGTTTTCATTTAATTCGACAGTAAGTTATTAAATTCTAACCTACGCACCAAATGCAGGAATATTCAAAGGATTCAATAATTATAAAATATCATTCGTATGCTTGATAAACAGTTGTCAGAAGCGGGAAGTTTTTTCTCGTTTAGAATTCACAGTTAATTGATATACTTGGGTTATATACTGGTGATAATTTTTTTATTAGCTTCAGGACCATCAAAAAAAAAAAAACACTCTGAAGGCATACGATCGCAAGACATCATCATACTCAACCATCGCACAAGACACATACACAAGACACGTCATTCAACATACTGGTTATCGCACCCATAGAAGATTACTCATTGAAGATTACTATTACTATTATTATTATTTATTTATTTCTTTTTATTATAACGCCAAATAAAGGACATCCCAAATGTTTAATATAATAATAATAATAATAATAATACTATAATAATAAAAAAAAAAAAAAAAAAAAAAACTTCGCGACAAGGTTCCCTTGTTTCTCTTCCTTTTGCTTTCACTTATTGGCTTTTGTTTCTTTTGTTGCCTTTGTTTCTATTTCGTTTATTGGTTTCTGTTTCCTCTTCGTTTGTTCGTTTTTGTTTCTTTTTCGTTTGTTCTTGGTTTTGTTTCTTGATTTCTGTTTGTTTCTCCACTTCTTTCCTTGTTTCCGCGCGCTTCTTGTCTTTGTCGCTTGTCTGTTCACATGCTTTGTGACGGATAAAACATGGACACCTGCTCTTCTCGTGGTGTGGGCCATCAGGCGACCAGGCCATGATGGCTCTCATAAAGAGACTGAAGGAGGACCTCGAGGCTCTCAGGGCTGAGAACGCGGTCCTAAAAAATAGATAGTCGCGACTGGAGGCCGCCCCATCCGCGTCTCCTTTCGGTGCGGTTCGGACGCTTCTGATTCAGAATCAGAGCTCGAGCCCGAGTTAGAGATTATCACCGACAATTCTGACGAGTCAATGGACGGCGGTGACTCGCGTACCCCTACCCCATACTCGACTAGGGCACCAAAGCGAAAAACGCCGCTCCCAACAACAAGCTACGAGGGAGGTCCCTCCAATAAGCGCGTCGCTACCGGCTGCCCGCCAACACCACCCCCATTATCATCATCACCTCTCCCCAAAAAGTTGTCGAACCCCGCGATAACTCAAAACTACCCGAAAATCGTGCCTCCACAGGAGTCTTGCCCTCCGAGGCAAACTCCGATGGTCAATCCAAAACCAAAGGCCGCTTGTGTTCCCAACACTGTCCGGCCCGAGGGCGTGGTCCGCCCACCCGTCTCTAAGAAGAAGCAGCAACCCGGGGTCTTTGCACGAGACCTCAATTTAAAAAATTTCGTCGGTGACATGAACCGACTAGGGATCTCTAACTTCAAGGCAAAGACCTTAAGCCCATCGCTAAACAAAATCGTGACCTACGATAGGGAAACCTATCCAAGGTTAACGACAACCTTAAGGCCAAGGAGGTGAATTATTACACTTTCACTCCGTCCGACGAAAAGTCGAGAACAATCCTTTTAAAACGAGGCGCTGCCTCTTGGGAAAAGGACGACATCGTAACTGCTCTTGAGGCAACATTCCCTAACGTCAAATTCATTGACATCAAAAAATCCCCCCCCCCCCCCCCCACACAACGGTTTGTGAACATCAGACCACAAAAATACAGCAAGCTGAACATATGGCAGCTTCTCCTTGCCCCAGGAACCGACATAGATTCCATAATACGAACAAAGTCGCTCCCATCAGCAAGTTGTCTTCGAGGTATTTCATAACAGAGAAATGCCTCAATGCAGACGTTCCCAACGTTTCGGGCATGTATCCCGAAACTGCAACATGAGTCGCTGTTGCGTTCGTTGCGGAAAATCCCACGATATTGGCAAGTGCGAACTACCGCTAGCGAAATACGATCCCGCAACAAATGTGCAGGATGAAATAACACTGCCAACTTGCTGCAACTGCGGCAACAAAGGACATCCGGCTAGTTACAGGAATTGTCCTAAATATAAAGAAATTATTCAAAGATCCAAGGAGACTCGAGCTAAGCAAACACCCAAGTCAGACTTCGGAAAACAGGCCACACAAAACCTCATCCAAAATGGATTTACATTTGCCGACATGCTTAGGGGACAGCAGGCAAAGAATATAACCCCCCCCCCCCCCCCCCCCCCCCCAAACATATTCAAGTCCCTAAGCGACCCCCGGTAAAGGCCAACACGACGCCTCAAACTCAAGCGGCGGTGCAAAAGCCTCCGAGGGGGCAATCTTCAATGCTCGAGAAACTACTCACTTTCTCCCGCTTGATTGAAGATATTCGACCCCGATACGAGAAACTATCAACCGAGGCTGAGAGGGAGGCACTCCTTTTCACCGCATATGCAAGACATATCCTCCACAATGGATTCCAAAATTAAAGTTTTACTCATAAATGTCAACTCCCCTGTTTCGCATTCCAAGCGTATGATAGTCTCTGACTTCATAAAGGAAAACCGGGCGGACGTGGTACTTGTAACCGAAACTAGGTTGCATCCATGTCACCGTCCCGTATTCCCAAACTTCTCCATGATTCGAAGAGATCGAACCCTCACTGGCGGTCCCACCATCAACGGAAGTGGCACTTGTATACTGGTTAATAGCGGACTTCGCCATAAAGCTATTGACCTCCCACACCTTGAATCCATAGAGGTGTCTGGAGTTGAACTGCATCTGGCTAATAATGGCAGAGTGAATATATACTCCGTATACCACTCGCATAAAACCAATAATGGCCCCACTTATCCCGAAGATATCGGCAAACTAATAACGACCTCGGGGCATACACCCTTCATCATAGGCGGCGACTTTAACTCCAGACATCCCCACTGGAACAACTCTGTCTCTTGCCCAAATGGCAGAAAACTGTACCAATGGTACATCGCAAGCACGTATGCCCTCAACTTCGAAATAGTCGCACCTACGGTTGGCACTCGAGGTAACTCAATTCTGGACATATTTTTTGTGTCCAAAAACTTACTTCCACAAATCACTCCCCCTCAAGTTTCAGCGGGCGTATCTGACCACAACGATGTGACCACATTCATTCGCGGCTATCGAGCATCCCGGGCTCATATCAGATACATACCCAATTATAGGCGGACAAAATTCAATATTACATTGAACGATAAACTCCACCAATTCTCTCTTCCCACTGACAGGAACCTAACGACGGTTGAGATAAACAACGCTGCAAAACAACTTCACGAGATTCTAGTTGAAACCTCGGAGACTCATGTCCCGAAGTACAAACTTGAAAAGACTTATCAGATTCCCCACGACGACTTCACTCTTCGTCTCATCCGGGAGCGTATAAAGCTCTGCAGAATGAGATATCGTCACCGCTTCACGCAAAGGGAACCATTATTGCGATCCATTATTCACAATATTTGGTACACTGATAAAACAGAGAATCCAAAACAATCGTACCCGACAATTGGAAGACAAGCTGAAGGGTATTCAGATGGACCAGAACGTTTATAAAAATGTTAAAAATATATGTGGCACTTCCCGTATCACTGGGCCAATCGTGCACAATGGTGTTGTTGTCAATAACGACACCAATAAAGCAAATATCATCGGAGAGACCTTCGAAAACAATTACAAACTTACTCTCCAAGATGGCGATCCGGATACTAATGCAATCATTAGTTCAGAGGTCCACAATAAGTTGGACGACTTCAACGAGCCAATTGTTGTCTTTAACCCAACTAACAATGCATACTTCGATGACACACGTGATAATGGTCACGGTTTCATCACACCAAATACCCTAGAGAATCTGGTTAAATCTCGACACCCTAAGAAGTCACCCGGTATCGACAACATGTCATACCACTCGTTGCGAAGGCTTTCTGCCTTATTCTTTATAAAGCTCTCCATTCTGTTCAACCATGCTTACAACATGGGGTACTTTCCCCAAGCTTGGAGGCACGCTATTATATGTCCAATAGCAAAAATTGGGAAACCAACGTATCACCCCTCAAGCTTTCGCCCTATCTCGCTTCTCACTTGCATCAGCAGAATATATGAAAAATTCATATACGAGAAACTAAATAATTTTGTCACTACCAGGCACCTAATACCTGATTTCCAATTTGGATTTCGGAGAGCGCACAGCACCACTATGGCTCTCAATTTATTTAAAAACCACGTTTGCGTGCGACTCTTTAATAAGGAACCCACCGTTGCGGTAAGCCTAGACATTGAAAAAGCTTTTGATACGACTTGGATCGAAGGTCTCGCTTTTAAACTATTAAATACTGGCCTCAGTAGAACGCTATGTAATATCATCTACCAGTTCGTTCGAAACAGAACCTTCCAAGTTAGAGTGAATGGAAAGCTTTCCCGAACTTTTTACGCCGCTGCAGGCGTACCACAGGGCTCCATTCTAGGCCCCCTCTTATTCAATATTTACACCTCCGATATTCCCCGCCCTGTGGACGGGAGAGTAAACGAGATATGCCATGCGGATGACGTCCTGGTGTACACGTCAACCAAAGGCCCTAACCTCGCAACAAATCGACTCAACCGTCACTTGGACGAGCTGTATCAGTATTACAGTCGATGGAAAATCCGACTTAATCCATCCAAAGCAGTAGCCATAATTCTGAGTAGTAAACATTCCCAGCCTGCTTCTCGATATTCACAGAATATTCGAATAAAAATGGGAGATACTACGATTAGACCACAGGACAAGATGAAATATCTTGGGGTCACTTATACCCAAAAAATGAATTTCATCAAACATGTGACCCACATTCTCCAAAGGGGCCTCGGTCGGTCTAAGCAACTGCACAACATCTTGAAGTGGAGGAACAAAGTTGACACCAAAGTTAAGCTTCTCTGCTATAAGCAGCTAATCCGATCTGGAATATCGTACGCCTTTCCCATATGGTCCTGCATATCTTCGGTCCAAATGGAAAGACTTCTGGTTTTCGAAAGGAAACTCCTCAGAAGATGCACCAATCATTCTAGAAGGCCTAACGGTCGTCATTACTCCAACTCTCACCTATACGAAGGCACCTCCATTACCCCTATCGACGAGTAGTCGCTACAATTAGCATACAAGTACCTCGAAAGCATTCAGAACAGCGAGAACCTACTTGTACGGGAGTCTTGCGTTCTTGATCATTCTCTCTCCCGATCTCTTCGGATCAGACCACCACAATTTCTTCTTCAGTACAAAACTGAAGAAAGCACCCTTCCCCTCTATAATAGAGGATTCCTGGACCCATCCCATAGGGTCTACTATTAACAAACCACACACACGAACGCACAATACAAGACGGCACAAACACAAACATGCACACCGACCAAAGCGCAGATTATCAGACGCCAAAGACGTGACCTGCGTTTACTACCGCACCCAAGACCTACCGGTCTTGTATGATTTCTTTCCCACCATCCCTCTATACAAGTAGTTAGAGAACACCTGGACTAACACTGTCCACACTATCCTTGGATACCCCCCCTTTTTCTTTTCTTTTCAGATATCGCGAGACCGAGCCAAACATCCTCACGGACGTGGGTGATTCTGGTTATCCCAAGATGACCAGAAGTCAGAGACAAGATGAAGGACACATCTGTCCTTGTCTCGCTAAAGTCGGCCCTCTCGCCGCCATTTTTTTTTTTTTTTTCAGCTTCGGGATTCGTCGAATTCAACGTCTCAATGATGGACTTTGTCTAACTCTGCTGCGTCAGTATAGGGATTTATGTCCCCTGGAGAAAATTTTTTTATGGGATAGATAGATTTATTTATTTATTTCTTATACTCGTTGATTTACGTTTACAATACCACATAGTTTACATATACCTTTATCGAGATGTATATTTATTTAGTCGCCGACTTATTGAGTTATTTATTTTCGTGCATTAACTATTTTGTTTACTTTATATATTCACTTTCATGTCTTTAAAATCAACAATTGTAGTTCCATCAAAAATATACGTCGTCATATTTTTTGCAGTGCAGTATGATTCCGAGGTTTAAAATTCATCAGGTATTCGTGACATTGTCACGTTGCGGTAGGCAAAAAAAATGTAAACTATCAACTGTGTGTGATTTCATATCATGTCCAATGTGTATACTCCTGTGATTTTCTAGATCAAATATTTGCTATTAATCGCTGGCATCTTTGATGCTATAAAAAACATCACCTTAACAACAGGTAGTGCCCCCACTATATAAACTGCCACTTCCAAGAATAGATAAGTCTGAAATTTATGTCTGTTCCATATTTTAAAAGTGAAAAATTATTCCACACGGGTTTGCGGAATTTGGTTGCTCTCAAACTTATCATCGATACACGACTCGTGCTACTTTCTTAGGTAATTTTATTTCAAAAGAACTGAATTACCACAGTCATATCTTACCTGGATTTATATGTCAAAAACCTTTGGGTGGTACAATGAGTGATGACTCAAAATTAAATTGTGGAATAAAAAAGGAAATACTGAATACACATAAATTTCAGAGAAAAGTATAGGGCCACAGGGTAAAGTCCGTGTTTATACTTGCAATAGGTATAGAACTTCATTATTGTAGAGGATGATCCAATTTTAGCTTCCCAACCTTTCCCCAAATTAAAACGACAGACTTTTGGCAATATACGATTATTGATCAATAACAACGGCTGAGGGATTACGTTATAACTAAAAAACACTATTAGTCAAGTAGTTTCTATTGAAAAGACTTCTGAGAACTTATATTTGATACACGTGTATGCCGTTGCGGAAGGAAGCTAGGGACAGGCCAGGGAAAGTATGAAGCATTATTTTGATTTATGTCTTCTACGACGCCAGGACTATGTGGCACTCAATCAAAGCAAACGATCATATCCAGGTTGGTACTGCGACCAGTAAAAATGTTGGATCCCCCCAAATACATTTGAATGGAATCTGTGTATGGATCTCTCTACATGAATGAAGGATGTGGATGGTAAAGGAATCGCATTAAAGCATGAAATGCATTCAAACCCACTCGACACTGTCCACATGAACGACATTTAAGATCATGTATTGGCTACTCAACTTTCGAACGTTTTCATCGTCGACAAGAGAAGGTTGTGTGTTTCCCTGTACAAGGTCAAAGCTGTGAATTCGATCATTTCTAAGGAGCACGAAAAGATGCTGTTGCGCGATGCAACTAGTTCCGATGAGGATGTTCAATATAACGACATATTTAAATAACTCTCCACCTTCTACACTAGAGGTGTTAGCTTGTGTCACAACCGATTAGCTCGGTTTTGATTACATCAAGCAGTGACACAAGAGCTAATGGGGCGAATTCAAGAGAACAGTGCAACAGTACTGCTCTCGAACCAAGAACACCATAAAATCCCTAGAGAGAAGAGGAGCGATAATGTTGTGGGGATATAACGAAGATCGGATGGGCCGATAAGGATCGTACACAGGAATCAAGAACGAGGAGAAACAAAGCGATACGTCAACGAAGACGCTAGTGGAAATTGAGTGCGAAGTATTTTTTGGATATAAAAGGCAAGAAAAAAAAAAAAAACCAAGCGAGAAGTAAAAATGAAAACGAATTGAAATTGAGTACGAAATATTTTGCGGTTACTCAAGGCACGCGGAAATTGCCTTTAAGTTACAATTTCTAATTCCACCCGTTCGATTAGTTAATCAAAACAACCAAAGGAAAACAGAAATTCATTGGGCATTTATTCAGTGCATCGAACCGAAGGACATCGTATGAAGAAAAGAGAAGTGGAGAGAAAATCATTATGTAGTGAATTCGACACACCGCATACAATGTAATTCGTCGATCATCATCATCATCGGCACTACAACCGGGAACCGGTCTTGGCCTTATTTAGTAAGTCCTAAATTTTCCATAATGATTTGTTTTTTTTCCGGGCAAGGTCATTAGTCTTGCGCCAGTAATTCGTCGATACAAGGTGGATAATTGAAATATAAAAGAAGGCAGCAACAATCAAGTGCAAAGGATCATCCGCGATACGGTTGGTATACCTGTAATCGAGATAACAGTAAAGATAAAAGGAGCAAAGGCAAGAGAATATAAAACGACATGAATAAAACCGGGGAAAAAACCCATGCTGTAAAGTGATGCGTATTTCCAATTGATTTCAGTTCGAGAAATCTAGGCATATAAAAACCCTACCAACATAGGGTACCACAGGGGCACAGGTTAACCACGTTTGCCCACTAGTTCCATCCAAATCTGACTCCACAAGAAATAATACGTCTTCCGAACCGAACTTTATTTATCCAAATAAATGTCATTAGTTTTATTTACAATTATGGCTTAACATCAGGAATAATCACAAAATATACATGTAGTTCTTAATTCTCAATTTAAGGTAAAACACAGGAAATAATTCATTATTAGGAACACTGTAGGTATTCGTTTTAAAGTATATCGTAGTTCTCCTTTTACGCCATACAGTATTAATTAGGAATAATCACAAAATATACATGTAGTTCTTAATCCTCAATTTAAGGTAAAACACAGGAAATAATTTATTATGAGGAACACTGTAGGTATTTGTTTTAAAGGATACGGCGCACCACGACTGCATTAGCTACACCTATTCAATTTCTCTCAACGACTCTATTGTGACGTATTACCCGATCCCTTGGGAAGGCCCAATAGGCATGTAAATCAACGTGAGGGCGCGACTTGCCCTCACGGAATCCAAACCGAGATTAACCTCGGCCATCGAAACGACAGAACACCAAAATTCCATCCATCGCTTCGATGGCCATATATGGTGCGATTTAGCTTTGTTAAGCACACGAAAAAGGGTGAAATACACACACATGATAATCGCTTCCGCAAATTAACGTGTGTATCCCCTAGCATGCAGACATGGGACATGAATATACATGATTGCAAGTTCGTACAAGGGTTGAAATGTGTACACGATCACGACTGCGTAAAGCATTATTGCTGATCGTCCACATTTCGCTGGCATATCCTCGCAGTCGAATTCTGATGGCAAATTTCCATTTGCGAACTCGACTGCCGGGGCGTCAGCCGGATGCCTCATGTCTTGGTCTGTCGCATGGCTGATCGATATGGACATGCTATGCAGAGGAAAGCTACACATTCCTGCAGGTGTACGGCTGGCGTGCAAACGAATATCGTGCAGATATTGCACGAGCAATATTGGTTGCCAAGAGGCACACCAAATTGCGCTTCAATGCAGAGGCATGCGACCCGAGACATGTACTGTGTATTTGGTTGGGTTCATGTTGGTCGCGTGATGATGCGGCCAAACTGCTTTTTAGATATCTAGCATTGTTGCGGTGGCATTTTATGTCCGCAGTCATTGCTGTTTTACAGGGTTTTTCCTATGGGGTAAGTACATGCTTTTCATGAGATAGGGCACGCGAGGGAGGTTACCTGGTGGTAATGAATGGATACGAAGTGGCGTTCGCGAGAACCGCCACAACCCGTCAAGCTCATACACACCCGGTGTTCATTAAAAAAAACAAGGTGCAGTGCAGAATATACAAGGTACATCGGCGTCTGGTGAGATTCAAACAATTCGTGTGCCGTTCGCTCCAGCGATGTCGAAAATCATACGAGTCATTGAACTTGGGGAATTCCCTACGCGTTCTGAGGTGATTCTTGAATTGTTCTTGTTATATAACATTTCTGCACTCCATTTCAAGCAGCAAAGGCAAATGACTACGAATTCGGGATTGGAATTTCAACGCGACCAATTGGATAACCATCTAACCACTACGTTTGTGGAACAACGTTCCAGAAGTTCGCCACCGCTAAGAAAAAGCCTCACGGAACCTGACATCGTCATCGTTTAATAACCAGCATTTGCCTCGAATCCTCGAGCACCGTCATTAGTAAGAACAACGAATTTTACTATTACTATTTTTGTTTACTATTTATTGGCCTGTAGAAACCAGGAAGTTTATGACCTCACATACTCGACTCCGTCATTGTTCCCTGTCCTGTGCATCTCCCCCCACCTTCGACCATCCGATCCAATCTCTTCGAGGTCCAAACTCCCATCTCCGTCGCGGCCGTCCTGTCGGTCTCTTTCCCGTTGGTTTACCGTCAAGAGTTCTATGCACGGTCCTATCGTTGCCCAATCGCGCTACATGTCCGGCTCATCTTAATCTTCGCGACTTAATTACTCTCACTATTGTAGGTTTGCGGTATAGCTCTTCCAATTTGTGGTTGTGGAGTTACCTCCATTGTCCTGCCTCCTCGTCATATTTGCCGCCAAAGATTCCCCTTAAAATTTTATTCTCGAATACGCGGAATTAGTTTTCTTCCCGTTTTGTGAGAGCCCATATTTCGCATCCATATAGAACAATCGGCATGATTATGGTTCTATAGACACGGGGCTTTATGTTACGTGATAGCAGTCTGGATTTCAGCAGTTTACTGACTGCGTGCCAACTAGCGTTGCCGAGTGTAGTCTTTTGTTAATTTCCTTCGACATTTCGTTACTGGCCGTCAGTGTTGTTCCCAGATATTTAAATTCTTCAACTTTTTCAAATATCTTGCCTCTGACGTTTATATGTGTTCCCTGAGGTCCGCCTGCTCTTGCCGTAATCATGTATTTTGTTTTGTCTTCATTTATTTCTAGTTCCACCTCTTCTGCCGCTTGCATGATGATTTCACTGTTTTTACTTACAGTTTCTAGATTATCACCCAGGACGGCGATGTCATCCGCATATGCGAGCACTTGTGTGGCCCTGTGGCGCTTCCACGAACCGCACAAATAACTATAGGCTGAGATGTCTTCGTTCCACTAAGGAACATACTCACCTATACCCGAACTTCACGTCCCCAAAGTCCACCTGTTCACCCGACCAAAGGTGACATTCATACCGGTGTCAACAACCCCACGTATCCACAGGTATGTGGGCCACAAGTCCCGAACAATTTTCCTACACCTGCACGGCGGTCGAAGGACATGACCCAGCAGAGAAATTGTGTATCGATCCATCAACTGGATAAACACAAACGGTTGGCACAGCTGCGCCAGATGTCGACAAACATCACATCCCCGGGGATAAGCCGATTGCCGGAAAACAATCCGTCGGCAAAACCGTTGTCGCCGCCGCAATGAACTTTGCCTAAACAAAGGCCATTGCGGAGCAACAGCAATAAACGAAAACGCTGTTCCCATAGGGCAAAGCAAACACTATCAAAGGATCGCCTAGAATAAACACACACCAGAATATTTGCATAAGCAACGCAACAGAAGTGTGAAAATTCTGATGGACCTAAAGACGACAACCCCCGCGTCTGTATGTGTAAGCGCGATCTTCCCTGGTGGAGAGATTCTCGATTGAGAGAAAGTCACCACTCAGGGAAAGCCAAAGGAGAAATTCACCCCCAGACTAGAAAGAACGGTCGAAATAGAGAATCCGGAGGAGGTAGTTTAATATCACGTACGGTGGTGTTGAGACCTAGTTCCGAAAGGTTTACGTTATAGTGCCCTTGCGAATCTGTTTGGTGTCGTTTTAAAGTAACGTCGAATGCGAACGAACTTGTGGTTCAGCGAAGTGTTACGAAGTGTAGACAAAAAGTACAGACAAAAGTTTTAATTTTCAGAAGTTTCCTGATTGGTACCGTGCCATCAGAATCTCGAAAACGCTCACCAGACATTGAAAGAGTTTTATACACTAGCGACGGTTGTTCAAGTGAATCAAAGCCTGAGTTATTGTAACGATTTAAATAAAACAAAGAAGATAAAACAAAATTTAAATAAAGCAAATTATACAATAAAAAAAAACATTTCGTTGTTTCACTTGTAACTGTATTCGCTCCGTTCAGGGATGATCCGGCCATGTTGTCGTCTTGTACCTTTCTGATAACATACTCGAGCACAAGCTTAAAAAGACATGGTGAGAAGCCATCCTCCTGTTTTAGTCCGTCGCGGATTTCAAATGGTTCTGAGAGGTGGTTTTCTATTCTAACTTGCCATTTGTTTTCATTCATGCAAATTTGAATGAGAGTGGCATATTTTGTCGGGATTAGCACAACTACAATATGGTAGAGTCTTTGCCTTGCGACTGAGTCGTAGGCTTCTTTGAAGTCAACGAACACTTGGTGAACCGTCTCTCCGTTTTCCCACATCTTTTCCAGCAGTAGCCTTATTGTGACAGAGTTCGTCCATGTAACATAGTGAACAACAAGTTCAAGTTCCGCTCTCACTGTGCTCTGAGACCTAAGGGTATTTCAAAATCCCCTTTTGTGCGTGCGGTTGTGTAAAAAAAAACCCATTACCAGAAGAGAATCATCGGCGGCGTATACCAGGGTATTAATGTAGCAGTCACTTTTGTAGCTCGTTGAGTCATCATCCTGTACAGCTGGGCGTAGCTGCATCGGTTGCAACACTTTTCAACGTAGGTTCGAATCACAGTGTTCATTAACATCGCAAGACGTTTCAAATTTCGTTTCCGCGTCCTCTTCTTGGCTCGTTCCCTGTGTGCACTTATTGTAATTTCCACACACTTTATATCATGTATACTTGCACTGTGGACGAACACTTAACGGTATCACAAAAGCCCGTTATTATTAAACCAAGAAAAGCTAAGTTCAAATCGAAGTAAGAAAGCTGAAAATTAATCAAGTTTCTTAAAATCCACTTATAATTCGCCATTGGGATGACAACGATTGTAAGGTCATAGTATAGTAAATAAAGTTCAAGTTCCATAAACTGCCATTATTTTTCGCAATTCAATAGTTAATTTATTGTATAAGCTCTATAAGGATTCAGAGTCATGACATATATATATCTGGATAAGTTCAATTGCACACAGGAAATCGTTCTTCAGTCGAACAACACGAATGTGGAATTTGCTTCCTAGTTGTACTTTTTCCGTGATAGACATTCAACACCAAATACTCATCGACATCTGATGACTGGCTGGTGTGGATTCCTAGGTCAATTGCTATGGTATACGACTTTGATGATTCATTTTTTCGGTTTTTCTTTTCGGTCCTATTCTTCACTACGATTTTTATAATCGTGTGAATCTGTTGGAGGCAGGTGTCAAAAACTTCCTTCCGTACTAAATATTTAACTTCCCAACTAAGACGGTCTTTAAGTTAATAACACTAGATCTTTAATTCTTTGGTTAAACCCAAACAATAATATTGAAATAAAAAAGATTTGACAAAATTCCAAAATCTTATCAGAATATATAAGTATTCCGGGAATGTTCACCTTTCAAGAGACATCAACAAAATTCACAAAATTATACATTCACAAAGCACATTTTGTATTGTCAAAACGAAAACGTTGACAAACTTTTTTAGACACATTATTTGTACAAAACAAGATTTATTGAATATATCACCCACTTGCTTGAATGATCGCCTCAGTTCTCAGCCTGAAGCGTACGTAGGCGTGCTTTAACATATCATGTTCCATATCGATGTATTCCGCTTCTATAGCGCCTTTCAACTGCGCCCCACAGATAGAAGTCTGGAGGATTCGAAATTGGGTTGTTGAGCAGAATTAGACACCACTAGAGGTGGGTATTAAACAACGGTGCTGCTCGTGTTGTGCTGCTAAGAGGTCGTCATCTACCATTCGATAGTTTTCTTGCTCACACCAACAACCGTTGGCAATTTTCGAATCGACTGTCCTAAATCCTCAGAAATCAGGTACTTATCCCGCTGAATATCGAGTGAAAACGCACTTCTTCGAATGGATATTCCAAATCGGTCTTGCAAAACCTTCTTAGGAGTTTTACAATTTCCCTGACTCGTTGTATCTTGCAAGTCGGGTAACCGAGCAACTGAATGACTTTTGGCATTCGATCATTGTGGTTGTTGGCTTGTACTTTCCATTCAGGCTTAACATTGATGTTTTAGGGGTGCATCAGAAAAATACGGAAAATTATACATTTTCTTACAAACATACGAGGGCAGGTCAATAAGTCCTTAGAAAAAGATGGTAACACATTTTTTTTTGAACCTTCTAGTTCAATACAATTTGATAGACGTCACTTCAACTTTTATATGCCTTCAGAAAAGTAGGATTGTTATAGTTCCTCAAAATAAGCATTTGTGTGTGCGATAACCTCCTCATTTGATGTATACCGTTCTCCGCTGAGCCTTTTTTTTAAATTTGAAAATGAAAAGAAGTCACTCGGAGCCAGATCTGCTGAATACGGTGGATGGTCTATCATTCAAACTTCAATTCTTCAATTTTAGCCATTGAAACTGCGCACATATGCACTCGCGCATTATCCTGGAGAAAAAGGACTTTTTATTCTTCAAATAAGGAAGATATTCTTTTATTTTCTCATATAGTTGACTGCCCAGTTATCGTCTGTCCCTTTTCCAAATAGTCAATGAAGATAATGCCACGTGCATCCCAAACACAGTAGCCATAACCTTTCCAGCGAAAACCTCCATACCAACTCTGCCATTGAGGCGATATGCCCCTTTAACAACGAAATTTTAGAAAAAGAAAGTGCCTATTTTCAATAATTCAACCCTAAATAAAATAATAGTGTTAGTAGTCATCACAGTAAGAAGGTTGTGAAATACGAGGGCAGGTCAATAAGTCGGTGGCGGTTCTTTAATACATTCCCAAAGAACCGCCTATCCTCTTAAATTAACCACCTTCCTCTTTGCATGCAAACCACTATACTTACCTGCATTCGAGCAGTGTAAGCTTTCTTACAAATAACTTCCATCTGAAAGTTAAACTTCATCAAGGCATGCAACACATTTAATTATTATATGAACCGTACCATATCTCCATCGGCTCGGCTTGTCAGCAATTATAATAGATAAATACTCGCTGGCCAGCGTAATTGTTGACACAGTTGTAGCCGATGGGTTTTGCTACGGTTCATAACAATTTATTGCCCCAGTCCCGAGGTTCGCAACACTTGCGACTATTTTCCTTTTTCGGCTATCAACCGATCATGAATTTGGGCATGGATATGAACATTGTTTAGGTATCCTTACCCATGCCATGCCTACGATGACCCGCCTGAAAACCTAAAATAAACATACAGTATCTCACTGTGTGCGTTTTACTTACCCGCATATTAATCAAACATACAGCCATCCAGCCTGACCCTTTGCCGCCGTCGACGAGGTTTCTGCTGTCTTATGTCAACAAAATAATTTGCCTCCTTGTGCACCGGCTAGATTGGATATTGCCTGCATCGGTGTTTCCAAGGAATCTTAGGCAAATACCATGACGACCCCTTGTATCATAGGCACATCATTTTACATCATGTGTGCCACCATTTGATCTGTGAAATAGAGTTTTTGTTTACTTTGAAACAAAAATCTATTTCGATCCCTGGCATAAATCATCAACGACGTATGGGTATACCGCCGCAGTCCCCGATCATCGTACGTCTGTTTAATCAGGTGTCCACCGATCATCGCCCCCATCGCAGGGCATTATAGTTGTCCTATACGGACACATATAGAATCCTCCCCTATCGATGCAATTCGCGGCCATTGAATCTAATGGATCTGGGTTACGTCGTTGAGTCAGATTTGAATCGCGCTATCAATCGGATGTAGCGAAGTTGTTGTGTGTCGGACCTTACAATTGGTTTTTAGTGTCCAAATTCTGGACCAAGTACGTCTCTTGCGAGGAGCTCGATCTGCGAGTACGCGTGCCGTTAAATTTAATGTCTTACGTTAGCTATTTCTCGGTCGATAGACGTGCTTAAAATACAAACACCGCTAACAAACATTGTCGAGCGTGCTTTACCAAATATATCGATATTCGTAGAGAAGGAGTATGAACGAATGTCCAAGTGTCAACTATTCAGTGATTGTTGTGCCAATAGTTAATAAGTAAGTGCTTTTAAGACTCCCACTTGTAAATCGGCAACTAAGGTAGATATATACCAACCGAACAATAAAAAGTAAAAAGAACATTTACACCTGTGCGTTTTCATTCATTGTTTTCTCTGGTGACTTATTGTGAATCCCCTGGCGAACATTTCTTCTAGGCGGACATAGTGGGAAGGAATTGAACCGGGCGTCCTTTACCCTACAAGTCCTTGAGGAAGATTTTCTTTTATATTCGCATTTATCTGACCTGATAATGTCGCATAATATTTCCCAGTTATCGTCTGTCCCTTTTCCAAATAGTCAGTGAAGATAATGCCACGTGCATCCCAAAACACAGTAGCCATAACCTTTCCAGCGGAGTTCACCGTCTTTGTCTTCTTTGGAGCCAGTGCGCCTTTAACAATCCACTGTTTTGAGTGTTCTTTCGTCTAGGGAGTGTAGTTGTGTATACATGTTTCATCTACAGTTACTAATCTGTGCAGAAACTCATCTGGGTTGCGACCCGTGCGCTCCAAAAGAGCCTTAGAAAAGACCACGCGGTTGCGTTTGTACTCAGCTGAGAGCCAATGAGGCACCCATCTCTCGAAATTCTTTTTATACCCAATTTTTCAGATATCTACAAGGTATTTATATATTGTATTTGACAGGTACCTAGTGAGGAATTATGCTTACTAAAAACAGACTATTAGCGATGTTACGAGCGCCATCTCTTACATTTTCTAAGGACTGCCCTCATACTTTTTACTGCAAAAACGAAAAAGTTTACAAAATTATTATAATTATTACTATTTATTGGCCTGTAGGAACCCGAAAGTTCATGACCTCACCGACTCGACTCCGCCATTGTTCCCTGTCCCGTGCTCTCTCCTCCCACGTTCGACCTTCCGATCCGATCTCCTCGAGGTGCAACCTAACATTGTCCTCCCATCTCCGTCGCGGCCGCCCTGTCGGTCTATTTCCAGATGGCTTACCGTCAAGAATTCTATGCACGGTCCTATCGGTGTCCATTCGCGCCACGTGGCCGGCCCATCTTAATCCTCGCGACTTGATTACTCTCACTACCATAGGGCGTGGTATAGCTCTTCCAATTCGTGGTTGTGGAGCTTCCTCCATTGTCCTGCCTCCTCGTCCTTTCCCGCCAAAGATACCCCTTAGAAATTTATTTTCGAATACGCGGAATTTGTTTTCTTCCCGTTTTGTGAGAGCCCATGTTTCGCATCCGTATAGAACAATCGGCATGATTATAGTTCTATAGACACGGATCTTTATATTCCGTGATAGCAGTTTGGATTTCAGCAGTTTACTGGCTGCATGCCAACTAGCGTTGCCCGAGTGTAGTGTGTTGGTAATTTCCTTCGACATTTCGTTACTGGCCGTCAGTATTCTTCCCAGGTATTTAAATTCTTTGACATTTTCAAATATCTTGCCTCTGACGTTTATGTATGTTCTCTGAGCTCCACCTGCTCTCGCCGTAATCATGTATTTTGTTTTGTCTTCATTTATTTCTAGGTCCACCTCTTCTGCCGCTTGCATGATGATTTCACAGTTTTTACTTACAGTTTCTAGATTATCGCCCAAAACCGCGATGTCATCCGCATATGCGAGCACTTGTGTGACTCCGTTCAGGGATGATCCGGCCATGTTGTCCTCTTGTACCTTTCTGATGACATACTCGAGGACATGGTTAAAGAGACATGTGAGAAGTCGTCGCCCTGTTTCAGTCCGTCCCGGATTTCAAATGATTCTGAGAGGTGGTCTTCTATTCTAACTCGCCATTTGTTTTCGTTCATGCAGATTTGAATGAGGGCCGCATATTTTTTCGGGATTCCCAGCTCAACTACAATATGGTAGAGTCTTTGCCTTGCGACTGAGTCGTAGGCTTTTTTGAAGTCAACGAACATTTGGTGAACCGTCTCTCCGTGTTCCCACATCTTTTCCAGTAGTTGCCTTATTGTGAACATTTGGTCGCTTGTTGGTCGGTTCCTACGGAATCTGCATTGATAGTCTCCCAGTATGTCTTCTGCGTACGGTGTGATTCTCGCCAGTATGACATTTGTTAGTATTTGGTATGTGGTTGGGAGCAATGATATTTCTCTGTAATTTTCGCAGTCAGATTTGTCACCGTTTTTGAAAATGGGGACGACTATTGAGGTATTCCATTCTTCCGGAATGACTTCCTTATCCCATATTGTTTTAATCAGTTGATGGATCTTTCGGGCGGTTGCCTCTCCTCCATGCTTCACAAGCTCTGCCGGTATGCAGTCGACCGAGGGAGCCGTCTTGTTTTTCAGTCGGTTTATTGCGCTTACAACTTCGTCGAAAGAGGGCTCTGGGATCTGAGGCTCGGCTGTATGTACGTCTGGTGCGTTTATTTGCGGTTGATGATTGCGCACATTGAGCAGGTTTTCAAAGTACTGCTTCCATCTTGTCACGATATTGTTGGTTTCTGTGGCCAGACAACCGTTTGTGTCTCGAATTATTTTAGCTCTCCCTCGGTAGCCATTTCTAATTGAATTTATGCCGACATACATACCTCTGATGTTCTTTGCTCTGGCGTTTTCTAGCATTTTTTTGATCCGAGCCTTCTCCCATTTTGAAGAGTCCCATTGTCTCTTTCTGAATTGTCACGTATCTTTCTCCGTTGACTTCATCATATCTTTGTAAGTGGATCACTCTAAGTCGCTTACGTTCTTCGATATTCGCCCTACACTCATCGTCAAACCAAGTTTTGGACTTAATTGTTTTCTTAAATCCTAATACCTTTTGGGCTGTTTGTTTGATTGTGTCTCTGATCGATGTCCATTTAGTGTCCACACTATTGGGTTCCTCTTCCTCACAACTAGGATACTAAATCTATTCGTTAGATACGTTTGATAGATATAAGGATACCCCAACATCCCTTTCATCAGACATACAAAACCAACATGCGTTAGTATCCTTTACCTAATCCTGTCCCCAGATTTTCCTAAAATAATACGGTTGTTCTATAATTTAAATTTACTTCACAGCGGTTTGACTTTTTCCCGTGTATTTAAAATATGTGATTTCTGCTTGTCGAAAATACAAACCAAATCAACAATTAGTGGTGTGTTCAAAAATTCAACGAAGGATTAGACGTATAAGTATTAAATAAGTGCTATACGTAGTAGTATATAAATAATAAAACTCCGTTCTTAATAATCGCACCGCAGAACGAACCTGTGCTAAAAAAGAAAACAACAATATGAACCCATAGTTCAATAACAGTGATCCCCCTTGACAAGTGTTGTCAGCTCCATTTGACATGAATTGTAATTGAAAAAGTAGGGATTCTTAACATTACATTCCTCGACGTCCTGACCATATGATATATTATGCAGGAATTTTATAATCAACCCGGCAACGTATTATAACCAATCCGCCATCGGCCCTCTACAATCTGCCGGGTCGTCTGTTTCGGAATTGATTCTAGCAACCAGATGTAGAGTCCTTCAACGTTTTCCAAATAAATGTCGCAAAGCCCCATCCAGCCTGAATGATTATGTCAGCTTCATACAATATGCAACGTACGTGCGCCATCAACAGCGACATTAATCAGACTTTCTGTCAGTCTTCAAAAGGATAATTAAAACCACGCAATAACTCGCGGCAAAGAATCGCTGTGTATGGCTTCCCTTTTAATAACTCGCAACACTTAGCTGAAGCGTAATATGCGCTACGTGTGGGGACTCCTTTCTAAGCTCTTACGCACCTCCACAAGGCCAAAGGATTTTCAATTTGTTGCTGTCGATTATTTAAAGCAATATATTATTTATATTCTTTGCAAGCTTGGCGACTTTTACGTGCCGCTATGTAGGAACCATCAAAAACAAAACAACACAATTCCATTGATTTCGCCGCCCTCACCACTCCTATGCTAGAAAACAGTTTTTCTAAATCCCTAGGCACCATCGGAATGTTTACCAAAGGTGCCCGGCAATTCAACGAATTTTTGAGAAATTGAATTGAATGGAAGCAACTATGTTACAAGGATGCCAGATATAAAGGATCCACCTAATTACGTACGCGAATAAAGCAGGAACATCAGAATCCTCAAACGAATATTTGTTTATGATGTGGAAACAACAAGCCACAACCCTCAGGATATCCTTCTCAGAAACAGAAAAACACAAATATTATGGTGTTCTTACTCGGATCAACTATTTGACAAAACTCCTCATAAGTCCTGGAATGTTACTGGAGGACTTCAACGATATTGCCTGCGACAGTAGCAACGGAATTGCTTCGGCAATGTGTGGAGTTGTGAAGGATGTGTATATGCTCCGCAAACAAGTGTGTCACTCTGTTTTCAGTTGAAAAAGAAAAAAAAAACGTGCTCCTTCAGGACACTGGATGTGTAGTGTTTCTCATCGTATTGCGGCAGACTAGATAAGTATTTACTAAGGATCCGTTGACATTATTGCCGAAAATAAATTTGCAAGGATAAAACCAAATCCAACAACGAAAAAGGGATATCGGGACGTGCAATTCGTCGTCCTGTTGCAAACATTCCCCTTTTCGAACAGATTTAACCTGAACAGTTTCAATTCATCTACAATGACAACAAGTGCTGTTTGGAGTAGACGCCAAAATATGAGATGGTAATTTAAGTAAGGATCCTACGATGGAGGATAATGTTGACAAATTAGTAATAAAGTAAATAAATACAAAATGGAATAAATGTCATAATTCCTGCGAGATAAAACAGAAATTAATGGACAAGTGTACAATTGAAGTTTCGTCGTCCTTTGAAAAAGTTACACAGCCTGCTGCCCCTCCCAACATTTTAGAGCGTCCAAACCTGCAGACTAATGTCGACGATAATGAAGCTGTTTCAAATTACCTTCTTAACGAATCAGTGTAATCGGTCCGATGGGCACAAAAAGGATTGTTCATTAAAAGAGGTGTGCACATAAGTCGACGTCGCTAATATATAATATGCCCAAAGTACCGCGGATCAGGGACTAAAATGTTCTCCCAGAATTTTTTAAGGTTGATTCCGCTTTTTATGTTGGTGAGATGTATGTTCCAAGATATAAAAAAGCATTGTGAGGGGTTTTCCACTTAGAGCTCTCATTTTGACTGTTTTATATACAGTGTGTCCCGTTTGACGGGGGTTTCCCTTCCTCATAA
The DNA here is from genome assembly GCA_963931805.1 of Microdon myrmicae. Classification (NCBI taxonomy): domain Eukaryota; kingdom Metazoa; phylum Arthropoda; class Insecta; order Diptera; family Syrphidae; genus Microdon; species Microdon myrmicae. Next base: position 51,658,246 of record OZ007500.1, read on the forward strand.
TCTATCAGAAAAGCAAAACATGACAATGGTAAAGGTAGCAGTGTTTTTGAGTTATTCGAGAAAGTTTTCAAAATATCCCCGACTGAGGGTCATAGTCTGCTCCAGAGGAGACCATATTAAAACTCTGCCATAGATTTTAAATTCTATGTATTTTTCGTTTACTTCAATAAAATTGTTTAAGAAATAAAGAAGTTACAGCGTTTCGAAAGTTACCAGTTCAATTGAGCTACAAGTATAGGTTAAAACGATGCACCTATGTCGGCAATGGGACGAAAACTTCTCCGGAGATTCGATTTAGCCGCCCTCTGCAGATCACACTGTGGCGGTTTCGCCAAACCCGACTGTACACTTACCCGAAGAACCCCCATAATTGCTACCCAACTTTCATAATTTCCTGCTAATGCAATCGCATTTGCACCTGTAAATGCTTCACGCATCAAGCTTATCAATTTATTTATTTAAAAGCTTTTGGAAAAGAATTCTTACCTTCATTCATTCATTCGAATCCAAAAATTCCTCATAAGAATTCTATCCAAAATTACCACAGATCCCAATCATACATACGCATTACCTAGGAATTCCTGTAAAGAATTTATCCCACAAGGGCATTCATGCAGGCATCAATGCATCTCTGCATTAGCGACCAAGAACCGAATTCTCGTTTAGTGTAAACACTCACACTAGAGTTGGACACTTGAGTCGCCATAGATGCCATACACAATTTGCATATATGTTATACAAACCGTCATTGTATAACCATCTAATTTGCTTCGTAATGACCTGCAACTATTGATACAGCTGCAGGCACTTTACCCCGAAATGCTCCGTTGTTTGATTCTCCAAACAATCATCGACTTCGCGCATAGCCGCCGGATTGAATTCAAAGCATAAACAATGCAAATATAGAATCCGTTTCTTACGACGAATTACCCCGCATATACAAATGCAAGCAAGGGATTCGTTTCGGCCACCGATCCTAGATACGATATACAATTCTCATTGTATAAAGCATTGTAATACATTAGCACCTCTTTCGAATGGCTATTCGCCTATTTACACAAGGGCATCACTCATCTAAGACTTGTATGATGCCCTGGTCCCATCTTTGCTTTCGACACCATTTCTTCGATGCATCGTCGTCTATTTATTTAGCCGCGATGCACATCCTAGACAACGATCTATGCGGTCCCTTTGTCTTTTAATTTCCCTGGATCATGTATTTTGTTTTGTCTTCATTTATTTCTAGGCCCACCTCTTCTGCCGCTTGCATGATGATTTCACAGTTTTTACTAACAGTTTTTTTTTTTTTTTATTAGACTTCTCTCGGGAGAGGCGAACCTATAGCGTCGAATGGGCGCCCCGAGATGCCATCAAATAACTGTTGCAGTTCTTTTTAAACAGTTGCAGGTTGTAACGCTCCGGGAACACTCGCGTGGGAAGGGAGTTCCACAGCATCCCCGCTCTGTAACGGAACGAGTTCTGATACAGGGATGTTCGCGCTGTCGGGAGATGAACCACAAACGGGTGCGATCCGTCGGATTGTCTTGTGGAGCGCATATAGACCGAATTGCGTGGAACAATGCCAAGAATCTCCGAAGAACAGCACCCGTGATAATATCTGTAAAACAGACGTTCCTCATGATTGTGGCGATTCTCCCGAACGTCACCACCCAACTTCCTAGCATATGAGATAAAAGCTCCCATCTGGGACATACAACCTAAATTAAAAACAAGTATCGTGGCAGTTCGTTGAACGTCACTACTTACCTTACAGGTGGAAAAGGGTAATCGTGTCCTAAAATACCCCAGCAAGTACTTACCTTCTGTGTTGTGCCTGCAAAAACGAAGAAAAGTCATAAAGCATTGGTTCACATTGATCAGCAACAAATGGTAATGCAGTAAAACCTATGTGGTCGCACTACCCGAAAAACAACATTGCCCAGTCGTGCGGTTGCCAAACATCCGACCAAGCGAGGCACGACACCAGCACAGAGTATCTTCGGTACGTCACGTACACAAGCCACCGGTCGATCGTATCGATCGGCATTGACACGCCGGGCAGGTGTAGCATCAACGAGATGCTGTCTGGATGTTTAATAACATGAACATCTAACGTCCCTCCATGCACCAATACCATGACGCAGCAGTTTCGGCAGGAATTCCTGGTCGAAGCTGTGAGCTGTCTGTGCATGTTTACTGCGGAACGGCACGGATACTGTCCCTCGCAGTATCAACGGACTGACATTTCAACCCTTATCCTTAGTGAAGATGCTCGCACCGGTTGCAAATGATTAGGGGGATCTTTGCTGTGTCTGCAGTTTCGCGGACCATCGTGTTTACATTCTAACCCCTTTTGCGATGAAGCTAAACGGAAAAAAGGAATGTCTTACCATACTTGGTCATGGAAGCGTGATCAAATGTGCATGTTGTAAAAGCGTCGTGGACGAAGAAGTTTCTTGGGCTCAGTCTGGAATAGCGATTAATGGAGGCCGGTGAGGAGCATTGTGTACGTGTATTGTGCCGACTTGGAGTTTCATTTTGAAGTTGCTTCAATTTATTTGCTTTAACTTGTGTTTCCTAACCGAAAACAATCTAATGTGTGTATGGAACATTATTAATTTATGTCGACATATATTTCCTAATCGAAAATAATTTAATGTGTGAATTTCTAATCGAAAATAATTTAATGTGTGAATAGAGCTTCAATTAAGTTAATCGAAAACAATCTAATGTGTGTATGGAACTTTAATTAAATTACGTCGACATATATTTCATAATCGAACTTAATAATAATTTAATTTACTTCAACTTACATTTCATAATCGAACTTAATAGTAATTTAATTTACTTTAACGTATATTTCGTAATTGAATATTGTAATTTAAGTCATAATAAGTGTATACAACCAAAGTGATGATAATTTGATAAATAAACTAATGAAAGATCAAGAGGTGTGTTTTTATCCAACAAACCAAGGAGGGATAAGAGATAAAGACATATATAAAAACTCTACATTGGTGACCAGCCGACGCGTGCGAGGACGCACCGTCTGAAGGAGTCAGAAATTTAAACATAAACCAAAGATATCAAAAGGGTTCTATCCCCAACGAATTACGATCTGCGCAACTGGAACAGCATCCAAGCGACGACATCCGTCGAGGCCAAGGTTGCAGACACCCAACGAATTACGATCTGCGCAACTGGAACAGCACCCAAGCGACGACATCCGTCGAGGCCAAGGTTACAGACACCCAACGTTGGACCCCAGATTAACCTTTACCTTTCTTTTTTATACATATATTTTTTTCTTTTCCTCGGTGAGCTCCTTCAGAGCCACCAAAATATATAAGTTATTTTATTATTTTTTTTTTCTCAACATAGGTGTTCTCAAATTAATGAAAGTAGAACACACAAATTCAAATAAATTTACACTAAGGAAAGAAACACAACAGTAAGCTTGTCGAGAGCCGCAGTAAATTCACATAATAGTAATATTTTTATTTTTTTTTTTTTTTTGCTTTGCGGGGATATTTCGTAACCCGATTAATCTTTTCTTTTTTCTCTTGCTCGGCTAGACTAGCATTTAACCTGTATTCCTTATTAGCTAGCAAAGTAAGACAAAATATTAATTAACGCACACAAATAAGAGAAGCTCTGAAATAAGACATTACGAGAGCAAAAGGAGACAAGTTGAGGCAAAGGAGTAACTTTTACTAGACTAAACAGTCTGAAATAAGATATTGCTATAAAATTTTCGTTTTTTAAGTTCCACCATATCCTATACCTTCCTTTCACTTTAGTATTTACTTGTGCGTTTCGATTAACATACTAAACATACCAGTAAGCCCCTTCTGGGCAGCAGTGCGCCGATATTTTTGGCTGATATTCCGTGACATCCAAGAACACTAGACGTTTGCTATTGGCTCCGCGCGACACCTTTTTGGACTCAGCTACCGAGATCAGTGTGCACATGCATCCGCCCTACCCTAGCCCGCTTGACATTTTTTTCTTGGCGACGACAATTGTTTCCGCCGTCCTGCGCAGCGAGCTGAAGTTCCTTTCTTGCCTCTGTTTTCTTCTTGCCGTCCACCCTATATTTCGCGTTCAGACTCCGCGACCGTGCCCAAAGAAGATCATGGCCCAGTCAACAAGAGCAAAAACTGCTCAGTTAGAGCAACAACAACCGCGCGCGGAATCACCAGCATTCGAGGATGCATCCGGCGCGGAGCAACCTCTACGTTTAAACAGCCGCGACCTACGTTTGCCCCCCTTCGACGAGAAAGACGCCGAGCTTTGGTTCGCCATGGCGGAGCGCATCTTTAGGGCTACCGACCTGCACGACGAAGAGCTCCGTGCGATCGAAGTGATCCGCACGCTAAATCATACGCAAAGGACTCATGTCGCGCACATAATCAGGTCGTCGGACCCACGTCCGTATACCAGCATGAAGGAGACACTCCTTAACGCCCTGAACGAGTCCGAGAGCAGGCGACATCAGCGCTTGGCGGCCGAGACGAACTTCACCGATATGAAGCCGTCGCACTTCCTAACACACCTGCGCCCAATAGCGGGGACGGGGATCTCTGATGATGTCATCAGACCCCATTTTATTAGGTGCCTTCCCCGGTACGCGCGATCCACTCTCATAGCGCAGCCTAACCAGAGCTTGGTTTGGCTGGCAAAAATCGCAGATGCGATAATAGAGAGCGAGGACCCGCGATCCGGGTCTCCTTCCTTCCAAGTGGCAGCTATTAACCACCAAGACGTATTGTCTCCACCCCACCGATACGTCCCCCAACCGGCTCCGCGAACCATGGCATTTGCCCCACCAGCACAACCTGCCCCAGGCGACGCGTCGCAATCCGCGACGAACCCCAGAAACCCGACACACACGCGCGGCCGTCAAGAGGGACCCTCGCGTTTCGAGGAGAACCTTCAGAGGGATATTAACCAGCTGCGCGCAGAGGTACGGAATGCCACGCGGGCGGTGCTCAACCGAACAAACTACCAGCGACCGCAAACTCTGACTCCCCATAGACCCGCCGATCCTCCTAAAGGCGCATCTCCCGAACGCGGAAATGTGCCGACACCCAGTCACGATACTGCTGGCAGAGCCCTGACACACGCTTGGTGCGTGTACCATAGACGTTTCGGAGCCAAAGCCAGAAATTGTAGGCAGCCGTGCGGCTGGAAGAGATTGGAACCACCACGTCCCCAACAGTTAAACTAGAATTGCCGGCCGTTGTTAAGGCGCAAACGGTCGGCGCTCCACGTATAAGGCGCTTGACAATCAAAGACCCACAGACGGACATAAGCTTCACCGTCGACACCGGCGCCGACATCTCCGTCCTGCCCAGATCCTACGCCCCACACAACAGAGTTCCCGGCCGGCTCCAGTTGTTCGCCGCGAACAACTCTCCTATACCCACCTACGGTCGGAAGTTCTTCAGGCTAAATTTGGGCCTACAGCGCCCCATGTCCCGGCACTTCGTGGTTGCCGATGTCAGCGAACCGTTAATAGGATCAGACCTGTTGTCGCGATATAATCTACTGGTGGATACCGCCAACAATAGACTCGTGGCTCATCGTGTCTTCACCCGCCCGCCTAGGAAGGCCCCACGGACGAAAGTGGGGGTTGACGCGCCCGAGGATTCAATTCCCGCGCTGTTGGAGGAATTCCTGAATTCAAAGATTCCTCTTCCCAATCAGCAACACATTGAATCAGGAGTCTACCATCATATACAAACACGCGGCCCACCGGTTAGTCAACGCCCACGCCGCCTCGCCCCCGAAAAGTTGCGAGCGGCGCGCGACGAATTCAACTTCATGCTTGAGCGCGGGATCTGTCAACCCTCAGTTAGCCCGTGGGCTAGCCCGCTCCACCTAGTTAAAAAACGCAGCGGGGAGTGGCGCCCATGTGGGTACTATCGACTGCTGAATGCAGTCACAATTCCTGACAGATACCCTATAGCGCATCTGTATGATTTCTCGTACAAGCTGCGCGGTTGCACTGTCTTCAGAACCCTGGATCTTACCACGGCATACCACCAAATTCCGGTGGCACACGAAGACATACCAAAAACCGCAGTCATTACCCCCTTCGGGCTCTTCGAGTTCAGGGTGATGACCTTCGGCCTCAGGAATGCTGCACAGACATTCCAGAGGTACAACGATTCAGCACTTCGCGGGTTGGAGTGTTGTTATGCATACATCGACGACATCCTTATAGCTTCTCGAAGCCGTGCGTAGCATCACCAGCACCTTAGACAGGTGCTTGAACGCCTCCGTCGATTCGGCCTAGTGATAAATCCCGAAATGTGCCAATTTGCCAAAGAGCAGGTGACTTACCAGGGATATCACATCAACGGCCAAGGTATTCGTCCGCTTCCAGATAGGGTGGAAGCACTCACCCAGTTCCCACGCCCCACTAACGTGCGAGAGTTGCGCCGTTTCCTGGGTATGTTGAATTGTTACAGACCCACCTTAAGAAACGCAGCGCAGGTCCAAGCCCCGCTAAATGAGTATTTAAAGGGGGCAAAGAAGAATGATAAGCGCCCAATCTCCTGGACGGAAGCTGCTGATAACGCATTCCGTCAATCCAAGGCGCAACTTGCAAACGCAACTCTGCTTCGCTACCCTGCGGAGGGCGCACCGTTGGCTATCCAGTGCGACGCGTCGGATACAGCAATAGGGGCCGTGCTGGAGCAGGAATGCAACATAAGCTGGGAACCACTCGGTTTTTTCTCTAGGAAACTTAGTACAACCGAGCGGAAATACAGTACATATGACCGCGAGTTGCTCGCTATTTACAGCGCGGTCAAATATTTTCGCCACATGGTGGACGGTCGTTCCGTGGTTATCAGGACGGATAACCATTACCACAAACCATTAACTTACGCCTTCCGGAAGTAGTCCGGAAGCGCGTCCCCACGCCAGGAGAGGCAATTGGGTGTGATAGGTCAGTATACCAACGAGATACAGCACATCTCGGGAGATCAGAATGTTATCGCGGACGCACTGTCCCGCATTGGTGCTGTCCAGCTACGCGCCGCTATCGCCGATGCCGACCTGGCCCAGGCACAGGGGGGTGACAGCCAGCTGGGGGCTCTGTTGAGAGCGGACACCGCACTCCGGCTGCGTAAGTTCCCGCTCGAGAACACTACAGATGAGATATGGTGCGATATCTCTACGGGAACGATCAGACCGTATATTCCCGCGGAACTTCGAAGAGGTGTTTACGAAACCTTTCATGGTCCGGCTCACCCCAGCGGCCGTGCGACGTAAGTTCGTGTGGCCGCATATGAACAAAGACCTTATGAGCTGGGCACGCGCCTGCCTGAAATGCCAGCGCTGCAAGATCAGCCGACACAATGCGTTGGAGCCGGCGCAATTTAGGCTCCCGGAGGCAAGGTTCGCGCACGTCCACATTGACATCGTGGGTCCCTTGACGCCCTCAAGGGGTTTCTCCTATATATTAACAATGATTGACCGTTTTACTCGGTGGCCGGAGGCGGCGCCGCTACGAGTGGTCAGCGCCGAGAGCGTCGCCAGAGCATTTTACTCGACCTGGGTTACGCGTTTCGGCGTACCGTCAACACTAACATCAGACTGCGGTCCACAGTTCGAGGCCGCGATCTTCAGACAGCTGACGGAGTTGTTAGGCTGTCGGGGGGATCGCACGACTGCATACCACCCTTCATCCAATGGGTGGTCACTGAAGGCCTCCTTAATGTGTCATAACGACACGCAGTGGTTCGACGCCCGCCCCACTGTCCTCCTATGTTTGAGGACATGTATCAAGGAGGATCTGGGCGTGTCCGCTGCCGAAGTGACATACGGCACGGGTCTAGTGTTGCCGGGCGAGCTGTTCGCGGATGGCGAGGCTTCAACGGACCAGCTTAAGAGCGTGGGCTACCTCCGCGATTTAATGAATCAGGGCCAAACCGGTGGCCAGACACGGCGGGAAAAGAATTTTCGTGCACCCATACGTTTTCGTCAGAGTGGATAAAGTGAAGAGGCCACTCGATCCTCCTTACGAGGGCCCGTTCAAGATTCTAAACCGAGTCAGCGAACGGTTGTTTGAGTTGGAGATCCGAGGAAAAGCAAGTCCGGTCAGCGTGGAGAGGCTAAAACCTTGTTTCTTTGAGGAGAGTTTCCCTGGGGCCAGCGCGAGCCCCGAGCCCGAAATTAAACAACCGTTGGCGACTACGGCGGGGATACAGGATAAATATGACGGTCCCCTTACGCGAAGCCGCTCCCGGGCGCAGTCGGGGGGCACAAAGTCAGCCCAAGTACGGTAAGGGTACCACGGCTGGCCGCCCCCTGTCACAATTTTTTGGCACATTGGAGAACCAATGCCAAATGTGCATGTTGTAATAGTATAATTGTATTGTGCCGGCTTGGAGTTTCATTTTGAAGTTGCTTCAATTTATTTGCTTTAACTTGTGTTTCCTAACCGAAAACAATCTAATGTGTGTATGGAACTTTAATTAATTTACGTCGACATATATTTCCTAACCGAAAACAATCTAATGTGTGTATGGAACTTTAATTAATTTACGTCGACATATATTTCCTAACCGAAAATAATATAATGTGTGGATTCCTAATCGAAAATAATTTAATGTGTGAATAGAGCTTCAATTAAGTCAATCGAAAACAATCTAATGTGTGTATGGAACTTTAATTAAATTACGTCGACATATATTTCTTAATCGAACTTAATAATAATTTAATTTACTTCAACGTATATTTCGTAATTGAATATTGTAATTTAAGTCATAATAAGTGTATACAACCAAAGTGATGATAATTTGATAAATAAACAAATGAAAGATCAAGAGGTGTGTTTTTATCCAACAAACCAAGGAGGGATAAGAGATAAAGACATATATAAAAACTCTACATGACCTCGACGCATGACCAAACAAAGACCCAATTAGCATCCGATGAGATTTGGCTTGTTTGCTTAGCCGAACGCACACCGCACGGATGCACATATGCCCTTTCCTTGTTTTAGATTCGTTCTCATGGTTTCGGCCCATGAATGAACCAATGTACACACATACATGTGTGTGGGTGGTATTTGCTAGGCGTGAGCACGGACGCGGGTTCAGTCAAATACCCCACAACACTAAATGGGGCACTAATTTGCTCCGCTAAGAAAACAAAGAAAAACAAGCACACAAGTTGATCCTCGAAGGCAGCAAAGAAAAACAAAATGAAACACTTAATCTTGGATGTAGTTTGTATATTATGTTGCTTTGTGTACTATTATTTGTTTGCTTACGATAAGCCGTAATTATTCATTTGCACAATATTCTATTTTACGTACAGCTCGATGATGAGAAACAGTTATTAAAAAAAAACAGGAAACCATGCGAAATAAACTATGTGGATGTTTGAATTGACGTTAACTAAGCGACGATTTTGTCTAATTGATGGTGATATTTTAACTCCACTGCGGATGTGTACGCGACGGGGGTTGCAATCTGACTCGAAGCACAAGTGCCCGCGACAAGGGATGATTCTATATGTGTCCGTATAGAACAAGTACAATGCCCTGCGATGAGGACGATGATCGGTGGACACCTGATCAAACAGAAGTGCGATCGTCGGGGGCGATGTACCCATACATCGTTGGTGATGTATGCCAGAGATCGAAATAGATTTTTGTTTCAAAGTAAACAAAAACGCTATTTCACAGATCAAACGGTGGCACACATGATGTATATGATGTTCCTATGATACAAAAGGGGTCGTCATGGTATTTACCTAAGATTCCTTGGAAACAACGATGTAGGCAATATCCAATCTAGCCATACGGCTCCGGTGCACAAGGAGGCAAATTATTTTGTTGACATAAGTCAGCAGAAACCTCGTCGACGGCGGCAAAGGGTCAGGCTGGATGGCTATGTGTTTGATTAATATGCTGGTAAGCAAAACGCACAGTGAGGTACTGTATGTTTACTTTAGATCTCAGGCGGGGTATGATTGTTTATGGTGAATCATATTAGTGCCCAAATCCCATGATCGGAAGATAACCGATAAAGAAAATTGATCGCGAGTGTTGCGAACCTCGGGACTGGGGCAATAAATAGTTATGAACCGTAGCAAAACCCATCGGCTACGACTATGTCAACAATTACGTTGGCCAGCAAGTATTTATCTATTGTAATTGCTGACAAGCCGAGCCGATGGAGATATGGTACGGTTCATATAATAATTCGATGTGATGCATGCCTTGATAAGGTTTAACTTTCAGGTGTGATGCTGCAGGGGAGTTTACGCTGCCCCTAATTGCAGGTAAGTACTATGGGTTTGGAAAGTGGTTAATTAAAGAGGATGGGCGGTTCTTTGGGAATGTATTAAAGAACCGCCACTTGTTACAACCATGATCTTTATTACGAAATCTGGTTTTCTGTTCCACAGAGAGAGACTTTACGTCTCTCTTGTGGTAAGTAGAAACATATCCTTAGCGGAGAGGATAACCACCACCACCGAATCGAGGGTGAATCGAGAACCAGATTCCAACCCTCGATTGAGTCTTTTGACACCCGTCGACCACCACGGTCGTTCTGTCTCCCGCTCCCCGGTGCGCACGAGGACGCTATTCTAAGTCGAGTGGAGTAAGCGCGCGCCTTTAATTCAAAAGTTCTTTTTTCTAGCGCGTGATTAATTAAGTAATTCTTTCTTGTGTCACCAGTTATTTTGTTGTCAAGTAGAGTACACTCTCTTGTATCTTAGTACATCCGTTGTGTAATAAAAAAACAATAGTAATAGTTGAATTAAATAAAAATGAAAAAACAATGGTAAAAATAAATAAAGAATTAATGTGTTTGATTTCCGAGCTGCTGTTCCTGAGAGTACTTATCCTTTTCGTTTGTGAACAACTGTGTGCACCCGATTTAGTGAAGAGACCAGTTTTTCGAGTGGACAATACGCGTTGGAACTTTGTGATGATTGGTGAGAATGAAGTAGAACCTCGTTCATGTGTTTGGTACCAATACTTCGTACCCCACAACACAAACGACTGAAATTAAAAAAAAAATGGTTGTACCCTTGAAGAATTTTATTATAAAAATTTAATGATACTAAAGCAATTGAAAAAAAACAAATCGTGAATATTCGAATTATTTACCTTTTACTAGTCAAAAGATTTGCATTTAACACCCGCACCTTTTTAATTGGTGTCGGCTTAAACATCCAGTCCTCCAATAGTAAACGGGTAGGTTAAATCCTTGAATTCTCATTATCACAACACATGATACACTCCATCTGGCTAGTGTCAGCACTTCTTATGGCAAAGCATCAGTTGCTGAGGGATAATCAGGACATTTCACTCTTATGTGTCATTAGATGGATTGTGGTAGACATAAATCATATCACCCATCTCACAGGAATACGGCCGCAGGGCAGAAGGTTATTAGAACGATGAATACCAAATCCAATCTGTGCACCACAAGACTTCATGTTCGAAAATGGAGATAGGTTGGCTGTAAGTAGAGATTATTTGCAAGCTGCCAATTTATTTGATACCTATTATCTCATTATAAATAAGGCTACACGGTACCCGATGAAGGGGTTAATGCGAACAGGTCACAACGCAATGTAATTCCCCCATCCCTTACCTATATACAGAAAGTAGTTTTGATTTTACCATTTATGCCTTAGACAATATCCGTTCATTGTAAGTATCCTGTAAGCTTTCGAAAAGACCGCTGGTCACTCAAGCAAGAAAAAGCCTAACCGGTAGATAATTACTGGAGTTCATCAACGGATACCGGGGGATGTTCTTTGCAAATGTTGATCGAAGCCCAAATGGGGGTGAAGACCAATATCAGTTTGTGGTTAGTGTTTGGGACGGGTGAAATAGGAAGACTGTTAATTGAATGAAATAGAGTTATTTTGAGTATAAAATTGGATGTTTGTCTGCTGGATTAAATTGTGGATATTCTGTTCAATAACCGGAGTTCAGGAGAGTTTAAGTACATACTGGAGTACATACAAATGAACAACACCTAAAGGAAGAGAATTACACGAAGCCAACGTACTTAAGCATGAACTATGAATAACCGGTGTAGGATTAAGTGAACCGCATCGGTGAAAAAGATTATGATTGTGCGTAGTTTGATTGTAGTTAAGCAAATTAGAAATATGAATCGAGTATGGAATAAGGCTCACAGATTGCCCGGTGTGAGGTGGCAGTCGAACTCAATGGATACCAAAAATGTGGAGGTTGAAATATGGGTTCAAATTAATGTAATTACTTTTAGGAGTTGCAATACTCTTATTACAAAGTCTGAAAGTAAATATTATAATTTGAACGCTTCTCCACCCTTTTTGTATCTTAAACTTAACAGCATTGTTCTTGTTTTTGAGTAATTTTACAAGCAATAGCAGCAAATTAATCAGATGGGGAATTGTAGCGTAGCGTTAAATTTATAGATTTTCGTTTATGAATATGTGGGTAGAATTGAGTATGTGTGTCGGAACGGGCACGGCTTTGTGGCGGTTTCGCCAAACCCCACGGCCCACTTACCTAAAAAAACCCCCCATATCCGCAACCCAACTCCCATTGTCTCCCGCCAATGCAATCGCATTAAGCACCTGTAAAAGCCTCACGCAAAAAAATTCACCAAATGTATTTACCTAAAAGCTCATTTATTCGAATTCAAAATTCCTCTTAAGACTTCGGTTCCAAACAGCATATTCCTGAAAAGAAGACTCATCGGTTCACATATAATGTAACCGCATAGTCAGGGAATCTTAGCCTTGAGTTGGCTATTCCCAGCCAAACATGTGTACAACTTGTCTTACATACACATCGATTCATTGTCCAACTGCCAAGCAGCGTCGGGCAGCTTGTTTGTTCAGCTGGCATATACCCGACCATGATCCCTCGCCTTTGCCACAAACTAATTAACCAGCATATACAAATGCAAGCAATTCGTTTTGGCCACCGGCCCAAGATACGACATACAATTTTCATTGTATAAAGTATCGCAACCATTTTTGTATAAAGTATCGCAAACATTTCTCAATGTCTATTCGTATATTTACACAAGGATATCACTCATCTAAGACTTTTATGATGCCCTCGTCTCATCTTTTCTCTTACCACATTTCTTCGAAGTATCGTCGTCTATTTATTTAGACGCGATGTACTTCATAGACAACGATCTGCTCGATCTCTTTGTCCTTGCCGCCTGCCTGCTTTGTTTTGCCATTGCCTGCGCGCATATATAAACAATCTGATCTCAACGATCGAGCTCACACACACCACCATGATCTACATTGCGAGATCTGATTTTCTTGTTCCCACAAGAGAGACTTTACGTTTCTCTGGTGGTAGGTAAATCTTTTCCCTAGTGGAGGGAAATTTCGTTACTGGCCGTCAGTAACGAAATGTCGAAGGAAATTAACAAGAGACTGCATTCCGGCAACGCGAGTTGGCACGCAGTCAGTAAACTGCTGAAATCCAGACTGCTATCACTTAACATAAAGATCCGTGTCTATAGAACCATAATCATGCCGATTGTTCTATATGGATGCGAAACATGGGCTCTCACAAAACGGGAAGAAAACAAATTCCGCGTATTCGAGAATAAAATTTTGAGGGGCATCTTTGGAGGTAAATATGACGAGGAGGCAGGACAATGGAGGAGACTCCATAACCACGAATTGGAACAGCTATATCGCAAACCTACAATAGTGAGAGTAATCAAGTCGCGAAGATTAAGATGGGCCGGACACGTGGCGCGAATGGGGAACGATAGGACCGTGCATAGAATTCTTGACGGTAGACCAACGGGAAAGAGACCGGTAGGACGGCCGCGACGGAGATGGGAGGACAATGTTAGGTTTGACCTTGAGGAGATCGGATCGAATGGTCAAGCGTGGAAGGAGAGTGCCCAGGACAGGGAACGATGGCGAAGCCGAGTCGGTGAGGTCATTAACTTCCGGGTTCCTACAGGCCAATAAATAATAATAATAGGGGAGGGAAATATTTTCTCTCTCAAGGAAAATGCCCCTAAAAATGTCCCTCATATCGAATCAGATCTGCACGAGATGATTATCGCTGAGTCGTTTTCCATCCGTTAACCACACTGATCACATGCCGCTCCCGCTGTCTGTAGCGCTGCAGACACGCGATAATACCCGGAGTCGTGAGAGGTGTTTCGAACTTGTCGGTTTCCAATTGTTTGGCGAGTTAGTGCCGCAGTTCGTTTGAGATAGTGAAAAAGACCAATGTGGGGAGGAAGTATTGTGCCAATACACGGGCACTCCGTTCACTTCCTCTTCCATCACCACAAAGATAAAGTTCCGCCAAGCGAATCGTCACTAAATGTTTGCACCGAAGAAAACACCAACAAGAAACGAAACTTCGCCACAAGACATGCGCCAATAAAGAAAGTAAAATAAAACACTGTTTTTATATATTGCAATTGGTTTTTATTGTTTTCAAATAAGGTTACTTTTCTCACTTATAAATTCTTTAGTTTTGAAGGTATATGCAAATCGAACAGCACATAAAACGACCGATTTTAATCAATACTTTCACCGACTTTAACTAAAGTTAATCCACACGACTTCACTCGACTCCATTTCAACCTCTTTAACTCCATCTATTCTGGCTCCGCCGTAGTCTCCTTTCCTCACACACCCGTCTATTCGACTCCATTTAACTTCTTTTCGACTTCGATCGATTCCTTTTTGTCGTCCTTCGACTCCATTTTCCCACAACACTCGACTCCACACGCTCTTTTCAAATATTGGCACGCAATGCCCCATTCAACTTTCTTAACATTTTGGGCGCATCATTGCCTGCCAAGCGCAGTCTTCATGCGACCCTGACTGCCTCTGCTCGACACCCTTCACCACTCTAAATCCCGGCTCCTCACCAAACCACAGCTACTAAGCGTAGCAAATACTAGTTAGGACGGCGGATCTGCCCCCTTACTCCTACGTAAGCATCTTCCCGCTTTGGGACTCTCAATGTCCCCCAAGCCACCATGGCTCAATTCGAGCGGCAACCAAAGGCAATACACGCCTTACTACGTCGCCCCATATTTCAGGTGCACAATCATTCTTCGGAGCGCGTATTCATTATCCTAGGGCGCCCTGAGGTTGTACACAACCAACCACACACCAGGAGCCCCCTAAGCTAAGTCGCCTACCCTTAACCAAGCGCGACTGGCCGGCACCTCCTCATAAGTTGCCGTTCGGTCGAGGTCGCAGCTACCGCTACATTGGCGCTGAAGTACCGGTCCTCCCTCGATCGGTAAGCCGCGCAACTGAACGGCCGGGGGGGGGGAGTACCGTGACGGTTTCGCCAAACCCCACGGCCCACATACCTAAAAAACCCCCCATATCCGCAACCCAACTCCCACTGTCTCCCGCCAATGCAATCGCATTGGCACCTGAAAATATTTCCTTTTCCAAGGACATTAACGCATACAAGCATTACATAAAATTCCTAAAAAGAATTGCATCTACAAGGACATTCACACATTATCAATGCATCTCTGCATTAGCGATCCAAAAACCGAATTTCCAATTAGTGTAGATATTCACACTATAGTTCGATCCTGCCGTCCCCATGGATGCCGTGCATAGTTGACACAGATGGTATACACAACCGTCATTGTGTATCCATCTAAATTACTTTCCGAAGACATGCAACTATTGATTCAGTTGCAAGCACTTCTCGCGGAAATATTTCTTTGTTAGAATTTTCAAACAATCACCGACGTCGCGTTTTGCCGTTGGGTCGGATTCAATAGCATAAACATATGCAAACAAAAGAATTCGATTCTCCCAGTCGGCAGAGAGCCGATATACGATCTCTATTGTATGAATTATCGCAATCCCTTTTAGCATCTAATGAGTTGCTTCTTTTTATACAGCTGACTCTCATTATCGAAAGATGCCTTAGGTCGTTTCCCCTTTGTTCTTTTTTTTCTCGTTTCAGGTTTAGTTTATCCTTGGCTAAAGGCATCGATAAACACGGTGATGTGTACAAACACACACATACACCACCGCGTCCCAGAGATCGCCTTCCATTGGTCACTGGCCAAAGGAAATTTAATTTCTTTTTCACCACACCACCAAAAACTCACCCCAACGATTGAATATCGTTGAATCTTTTACCATCAGCAGACCAGCGCGGTCTTGCCGCTCCCACTCTCCGTTCCGCGGCGGAGAGCGTTGATATACAGAAGTCGTGTTAAGAAGAAATGTTTAACCTTGTATCGTTTCACCTTGTATCGAATTTTTAAAAATCATTTTTGCATCAATATTAAGTCCGTTGTAAAATAAAAAGAACATTAAGTATAACAAACTCGTGCTCAGCGCGTTTTATTTTCTTGGTGACTTCCATCGGTGTGTTTTATTCGCTGGGCCGCGTTTGTTCTGTGTTTTGGTCTTAATCCTTGACCGGTTGATGGCGGAACCGATGGACTTGTAGTGACTTCGGTGGGGGCGAAGTAGAACCCTGTGCCGTACGCCGGCACCACGACTTCGTTCCCCCACAGGTTCACCAATACACCCCTGAGTTCCGCCGTGAACCGTCCACAAAAATGAGAAATAAAACACCGGGAAATAGTTTGGAACAATTTTTATTGATAAGGTATTAGTCTTCACAAAACTATTGAACATATTTATTTGTCTTTACAAAATTATTGAACATATTTATTTGTCTTTGCCAAACTATTGAACATATTTATTTGTCTTCACAAGACTATTGAATATATTTATTTGTCTTCGGTGCGCACTCCGCTGGTGACTCGACACCGTGAATGTAAAACTCGACTGGGGTGTGTCATGGCTATTACTCGACTGGGGTGTGTGCGCACTCCCGTGCGCACTCTGCCTAATTCCAAACTCGACCGACTCCTCTGGTGGTTAATTTTCGACAAACTAAACTGACCCGTGCAGAGTCGGCCACCCGCTAAGGGTGGGTTTTAGTTCTCGAGAGAAACGTGAAGTTTCTCTTTGTGGTGACCAATGGGAGAGGATCTCTCTGAGTTGATCACGGCGAGATTACATGGTTTATCTATGTGGCCAGGTCATGGGTAAACGAAACCGGGAAAAGGAAATGAGACAGAAGGCATCATAGGAGAGGTGCATGCAGCTGTGTACATAGTCTGCATGCCATTAGGGAAACTTGTGCTAAAAGCAAATTAGATACTCACACAATGATGATTGTGCACAGTATCCATACCGGCAGAAAGGGTCGAATTCTTTGTGTGCATGTGTTGCGGATTCGCATTCGAAACAACCAGCGAATTCGCAATAACTAGATGTGGCATCACCTTTAACAATGTCAGCAATCAGCTGACATTTATGAATTCTGTTGGTTGTCACTTGACAACCATTTTTTATGTTTTTGTTTACTTCTTCGTTAACTATTTGGCGACTCCAGGTCGCATGTTAAATAAAGCCATAGAATTCCTACCAATCAATTAAATAAAACCTAGTTTAAATAGTGCAATTAACCCCAAATTGTTGTTTCTTCTGTTTGGGAATATTCTTTATTGAGAGTTACTGTTACACTTGAGGATTGGAGTTGAAATTCGAGGTATTCACTTCACTCTTCCGTTTCATAATTCAATTTGGTTTCAGGCACCATTGTTGCGGACGCCATTGCTTTGGCACATCCAGTCTCGTGTTTGTGACAGCATCTGGAGATTCCCCAACGACATTCATCGGTCGACGCAACCCAAACACGAGCCGCCCCTGCTCAACCAAAGTGCACGTCAGGAGACATCACTGTTCCTGATGCCAGGCTCACAACAAAATAAGAACCATTGTTCGTGGAAGGTGTGTTCAACGCTCGTTGGACATACAGCATGTTTACACGCTAGAGAATTCGGTTTTTGGCGGCTAGGCGCGAGATGCGTGAACTGCTTTTGTCGGTTGGACAAAAGTTGGTGTGAATGTGGACATGTCAGAAAAATCTGCTACGCACGTGTGTGGCAGGGTACACTGACTGACAGGGGCGCCGGTATGGTTTCCCAATGTATGATGATTACATGTCTGTTAATGAATTATTTTCAGGGAATTTTGATGTGATGCCTGGTGAAGGGGGTTGGGGTTGGAATTGTGCGTGGTCCTTTGCGTAGCTTTAAAGAACCCTCACAAATACATTGCAGCAAGAGAATTAATTACAAGTCATTCTCAAACAGGTTATACAGCGCGACATAAAGTCCTGCCGAAATAGGTACTGATCGAGATGTAGTGCTCTATGAAGCCCTACCACTTTCCTCCCAAATACATTTCTACCCACCTACTATATCATGCATCCATATCCCCAAACTAACAATTCAATGTTCAAATATCAAATACTTCCTAAAAACTAAACACCACAATGTATATCTTCATATGCAAACAAACACATATTAAAAGATATCCATTTCCTTCCCATACACACAATTCTAAAATCCTTATCTCCATCTGAATTGTAGCCAGATGTGTACATTTTAAAAATAGATATCCCATTTCTTTTCTCCAATTTTTCACATACAAATCTCAATGAAGATTTGTATAAAAGGGCGATGAATTTTGTATTCGAGGACCAGTCTCAATTGGCGTCCGAGGTGTAAGGACGCCAATAAAATAAATGAAATTAAAATTAAAATTAATAAATAAATTTAAAGCGGCGTATATTTACAAAGTGTTTGCGTTTTTTAATTAAACCTGGCCGATTTCCGGGGCGCTTTTATAAAGAATCGGTCGTCACTCTTCCCGAAGGCCCCGAAAGCACGGTGGCGACCGCAACGGGTCCCCTCAGGAGCGGTCTATAGAGATCCCTCATCCTTTTCAGGAGAAGGAGACACGCTTATAGCGTTTGAAATAATAGTGAAGAAGAACGTGTGATTCGAACTGACGCTATGACAGTTAGAATCACCAAAAATTGAACCTAAGTGTTATCCATCAGGCTACTGGTCGTGTTTAGAATTTGATTTTTAAACTCGACTATACTCCACTGATGTGAATTTTTATGTTATCGCTATGGTATACGGCTCTGATGTATTTTCTTATTAGATTTTCATTCAGTGTTCTTCACTATTTTGCTTGTGAATTGTGTGTGTATCTGTTAGAGACGCCACACGCTCCCTGAGAGAAGGGCCACAACAGAGACAACATACAATTGTACAATTGTACGCTGGTAGAGCACGAAAGAGCCTTGTGAGTTTATTACCTTTTGGATTGTGCCTTGGAATCTGGTATATATGTACTAAGTAAATTAAATAGTATATGTATACACGAATACGCGACTTTAGTGAGGAACACTGCACAAAAAAGAATCATTATATGTAGCAATCCGCCGCTTCGATGGCGAGAAAATACATCATCATGTGCACCCGACCCTATCGACAGCGCTTCTGTTTTAACTACTTCAAGTTTCCATAGCATGTGTTCGAATCACGTTCTTCACACCCGGGGCTGTCTGCGGCAAATCTTATGACCCTAGAAAGTACATAGACTCTTTTAAGGCCCCTGGGGAAAAAGGGAAAGAAGGCCTTAAGCCTAAATGCGTCATTCATTTCATTTAATTCTTACAGCATTTTTTTATTTTATTTTTATTTTCTTAGTTTGTGAATTACATGCTAGACAAAAATTGCTTAAATTCTAGCTTAATTATGTTATATTATAACGCACTGGTCCTACGCAGACGTTCTAAGCTAAACGTTACATAACTATTGTATAATTTCCCTTGCGGCGATGGAACTTTGTTTGTGGCTGTACTTATGATTATTTGAATGCCAAAGAAAAATTTGGAAAACTGAGCCGCACAGTATAAGCCGTACATGAGGCGAGTGAACTCAGCACATGGGCTGGCATCACTAAGAGTATGCTGTGCATTCCGAACGATATCCGAAGATGCCATAAATGTTTTGGCCGGGAGGACACCACTTGATATTGCAGCTAAAGAAAACGCTGCATTGCATGAGGTTCACTAGAGAATTGTCGGAGAATCCGGTGACAATTAGAGCTCTCAAACCTACGAAAATGGGAACGAAGGTGGGATTCTTCCACCAAAGGAAGATAGACCCACACCATGATACCTGATGTAGAAACCTGGGTGAAAAGAAAACATGGAAAGCTGAATTACCACTTGATTCAGCTATTACCAGGACATGGAGGCTTTCGGCAATACAATACAAGTACAAGCATGTGAATCGGTCATATTGCTTGTATTGCGAAGTAAAAAGAAAATACGGAACACGGACTCACAGAGTGCGCGAAATTCGATACCGCACGAACGATTTTGCTCCGGCAGGAGTAATGTCATACATGCTGAGTTCCAAACAGGCATGGTCCGTAGCAAATGATATTCTATGCGACATGATGCAGCAGTTGCGACGCGACGAGCGGAATAACAGGTAAACTCCGTCCCGCCCCGTGATGGAATATCTAACAGAAAGTTCCGCTGGGATCAATGGAAATATGTGCCTGGCGGGAGGCGGTTTTAGTCGCTGAAAATCTGGCATGCCTCTGGATCAGTCCAGAGGTATATTTTGAATATTTCTACCTTCCTACTGAAACCAAAAAAAAAAAAAAAAAAAAAACAAGTTATGCCGATCTTCTTCAATAGGAAGACTCATCAGGTGAACCTAGATATATACCATCAAACTCATAAGACAACCTTCTTACTAACTCAGTCAATGAGGCAGCGTATGCACAATAATTATATTCAAGGGACTTTTTTTTAAGATTTCCACCTTCCTACCGAAAAAGAAAAGAAAAAAAAACTCATATGAACAATACCGACCAAACTCTTCGAACGTCATTACCAATCAGCTGATTATGCTTAATATACTGAATTCCGATCTCAATAAGATATATCAATGGGGATTATCTAACCGGGTAGAGTTCAATGCCTTAAAAACTCAGTGCTGTCTCCTGTCGCCAAAGGCGAACCTCAAAGTAAATACAATGTCGATGAAAGGCACTTGCATCGACGAAGCCAAGGAATTATCAATCCTCGGCACACGAATTAATTCGACTCTTAATTGGAACGACAACATTTTTGAAGCTGCGAAAAGTGCGGTGAAATGCATAGGGTTCCTTAAGAGATGCGAAAAATACTTCACTCCATTCAACCTGGCCACTATTTACAAGGCGTATATTCGTCCCCAAATGGAGTTCAACTCCCATATTTGGTCAGGCGCGCCCAAAACTGCACTACACATGCTCGATAGGTTGCGAAAACGACCAGTAAAACTTATTGGGGACCCACCTGTGAGTCGATCAATTCCGTCGTTAGAACATACTAAAACGTATCATGCCTATCTCTTTTCTATAGGTATTATCATGGTCGTTGCTCAACTGAACTTGCTGAATGTATTCCGCCTCCTCAGACATTTTCCCGCGATATTCGCAAATCTGAGATTGCGGATTAGTTCGCCTTGAAACTAAACTTCAGGCGCACAAATACACATAAAGAGTCATTCTTTAGCCTAATCACACGAATGTGGAATAGTCTACCTATTCATGTGTTTCCTCGTTGTTGTAATTTCCAGGCATTTAAGATCAAAGTACATCGATACGTTGGGGGTGAAAGTTGTCGTGCCAATACACGGGCAGTTGGTTCACTTAAATCCCCCGGCACTTGTTACTCCGAACGCACGTTGCCGAAAGGGGAGAAATAAAAGGCACTGGTTTAGTTATTTAAAGTTTTTTTTCTTTTTATTATATTTTTGTTTATGAGTTCTTTTATTAATCCGTGCGTCAATTTCTTTAAATTTCTTTTACTTTACATTAGATTCTCCTTTTTTGTACGAACCTATCCTTAAACCACAATAGTAGCATGTGACCGTATTAATTGAAACTCGACAAACGACACCCTTAGGAAGCTACACACTTGACTCTAATTCCGCGTGACCGATCGTCGTGGAAGTTGAACTATGACTGTTAGCCTCGAGCGGCGGCGTGACTACAACTTCAATAGTTGAGATGCGACTAACTTGAATCAGGGGTGAAATTCGTATTTCATCCCACACACAGGACAACCAAAAGAGACCACGCCTCTGCTCTCTCACCCCCACGCCCGTCGAAGTGTGGGTATCTTTTGTTAATAGGGAAATTGACGGACATGGAGAATGAGAGAACAGAAACATGATGTGCTGTGATCTCGGGGTAGCTTTGGTTGTGTGTGTTGGTATCAGATGCAGCTACTGGCATGACCTACTGACCCAGTGGCACGGCTATGGTGTAGTCAGAGCGCATTGAACCGTGGAAAGACAGAAATACGAAGGAGAGGAAAACCTAGCTGATGTCCCTCCCCTGCAAAAAGAGATCATTGATCCCAAGCGAATGGATGATCTGAGGGAAAGTCAATAGGACGTCGCTGATGCTTGGGAAATAATCAGCGTGAGAACCAGACTCTCAGACGCTGAAATTACCCCAGCTATTTTGCTATGATGCAACAGCGTCGTTCGTTTAGACTTGTTGTTGCTAACCGACATTATGAGATTTCCGATGGGAATCTCATGGTTAGCAAGAATGGAGTTGCCGTGTGACAAGAATGTAGCTAAACTCAATTATGCATTATCTGCATAGGATAATGAGTTTAGCTATACGTCCGTTTAACATTTTTTACATGGGGAATAACATATGAGGGAAATGGATATGTATGACGCGCTGAAAGCGGTCGAAATTAGGTGGAAATTGTGGTTGAGATTGTGGGTTGTTTCTCACGTAGAATAGAGAAACCCCCACAATACCTCCTTCCTTTATCCACTTCCTCTCCTTCCGCTCGCACTGTGCTCTGTCATTTAAGGGAACTCCAAACTTCCCGTTTGTACGCGCGTTTGTGTAAAAAAAAAACCCAAAATACCGAATTGATTAAATATTTGGAATGCAACGGACTTCGAAATGATCATCAATATGGATTCCGTGACAGGCGCACCACGGGAGACGGTTCGACCCTTGTAACCGATGAATGGACATCTGCAATTGAAAAACATGTTGAATCAAGGGCGGTTGCATTGGATACCTCCAGGGCTTTTGACCGCATCTGACCTGGACCGTTGTTAAGCAAGCTTCGTTCATACAGGCTTTTCCAACAACTTTGGGACTGGACGAAGAGATTCCTCGAAAATCAATCGATCTGGTTTGTCGTAGGTGGCGAGTTTTCGGAATTGTATTCTATTAATTCCGGGGTGTCTCAGGATTCTATTTTGACTCCAACTCTATTTCTGCTGCATTTTAATGATTTATTAGAGTTTTGCAGATGATAGGACGTTTCATCATCATCATCATCATCACCGGCACTACAACCGGAAACTGGTCTTGGGCTTATTTAGCAAGTCCTGAGGCATGTTAAATGTTCTATAATGATTTGTTTTTCCGGGCGAAGTCATTAGTCTTGCGCCAGAGGCTCCCCGACAGGGCATCGAACCCCGGTCTCCCGCGTGACAGGCGAGTATACGGTAGGCGGATAGACGGATAGGACGTTTATCTTCCTCATTTTCGAATGAACGGCCGATTAACGCATCAACGTCGCAACAGCTGATATGTAGCCAAATCGACTCTCTGGCTCGGAAACTGGGTAAAAAGCAACAATGGGAAAAGGTCAATCTCGCCGATTTCAATGCAACGAAGACACAATATTCAACGTTCACAAGGAAAAATGGACCGTCGGTGTCACAAGTAATGACGAATAGCTAGGCCCTTGAATCTAAGGAAAGCATAAGTTTGATCAGCGTCGCCGTCATGTGGGAATGTATCGTAACATGGCCACGTATCGAACATCACCAGGTCCACCTCTATAAAATTGAGTTATTTTTTTAGACCAAAATAATTTTACTCCGGCCCAAATTTGTCTCCCGTATAAGACTCAAATCAGACCCGCCTTCGGATATTATTCTCATCTTTGGAGCTCTGCTGCCAGGCGTACCCTCAACTTACTTGAGAGCTTGTACAGCGCTGACCTCGGGTACACAGTCGGTATCACATCGAAGGCGTGTAGCGCACCTTCGCCAGTTTTACAGATATTATCATCTGGCCCGTTCCTCAGAAATTTGTAGTATCATCCTGTGAAATTCGATTTATTTGTGATAGTTCTCAAGCTTCGAAAGTTAAAAGCAGCACAACTTGGGTAAATATTGACAAGATTTTCTGCTCTGTTACACAACAATATTCAATCACACACTACAGTTTAATGAAATAAAGCACACATTTAAGATTTCAATTTAAATTTAATCTTTATAAGATCACAAACAAATACTAGTTTTAAATCTATTTATAATTTTATTTTGAGTTATATTCTAAGTCACAACACAGTATGCACAGAATTTTAACGCACTCGCGCTGCCAAACCGCACGACTTCAACACTTGTCTTTTGCTTCCGTCTTCGATGACGGGCAAATCTCCACGACTCTAACGACTCCGGTTTTAATTTAAATTGCGTTCGATCGCGACACTGGTTGAACTGTGTCTCCTTACTACTTATCATTATAAGTTTTCCTTTGTTTATTGCTTAAAATGCGTTCGACGAGGGGCGGAGGTTGTACTCATTAATTTAATTATAGCCCGAGGTCCAGTTCAACGCTGATTACGCAGAGACTGTAATTATTTTTTATGACTGTCTTGCAAAATAGTTTATTAATGAGTCTGCGATCCCCAATTAGCTGAGCGATACCTGACTGAAAGTGCGTAACACAACCCTTTAAAAAAAGTTATATTTATACCCGGTCAACGATTGCAAAGACATTGTATTGCATCGTTTACATGTAATTAATTATAGATGTGAGTGCCACAATCTGTCCTGTTTATTTTTGTGCCATCATATACATTTTCCAGATGTGGTACTTGGATTCTATGGTCCGCCTGTGTATACATTTGATTTCATGCACTATCACGGGTACTCATTGAATTGGTATGGGAGTTCACACTAAGGTGAATACAATTAACGGGGAGGTTGCTCCAAAAGGGTAAGTATTAGGAGTGGTAGGTGTAGCATCTCTAAGCTTCCCAACCAGCCCAAACATGCATGTATTTACCTCACCAGAAAAGTGAATATCTTCAGAACAACCCTAAATAGCAAAAACTCTGCTGGGATTCACCAAACTTCAAATTTCATTTTGAAAAGATGCCCACATTCTCTGGACCAGATTCTGTCTACGATATTTAACCAATGGGAATAATTATTCCTATAGCAAAATCGAAAGCTCCAAAAAACATTTCTGCGAAACACTTGAATCGCTTCACTGAGCGATGAAATGTTGTTCGAAATAACCGATTTGGTTTTAGAAAAGTGAATTCAACTGAACAAGCCATCCTTGTTTTTCAAAATAGGATTGTCCGAAATCCCAGGAACAAAAAATGTACCATCAGCCTGAATAGGCTTTCGATTTAATTTGGCACAGTGGTCTTGTATTTAAACTCATAAATCCTAGATATCAAATTTGCTTAAAAAAATGATATATAGTTTTTGTCCACCCAAATCTCATTAGTGTACATTGGATAGGAAAAATCTCATCTTTTTCTTTTGTTGTTGAGTGCTCCCAAAGGATTAAAACTTGGCCCGTCCATCTTTAATATATATCCTTAGGACTTGTCTCTCCCGACAGATGAACCTGAATCCATCCACTACACTAACGATGCTGCAATATTAGCTGGTAATTTAAAGCAGAGCCTTGCCTTAAAGAGCATTGAGAGAAAGCTCAAAATTGCGGAAAATATTAAGAAGTGGACACTGAGGGTATACACTGATAAACACGGACTAATATGCTTTAGAAATGCCAGTGGAATAGGCCACCTCCTCGTAAATCACTTTCTGTGAAAATAAGGAACAGCCCAATCCCATTGCGTTTTGAAACAAAGTACGTGAGCATAAAGTTTCAAAGTAGATTTAACTTGAATAAACACAGTACTCATTATAGCAAAGCTATAAGCCAATACCTTGAAAGCAAAGAAAGTGAAACCCTTTTATATAAAACTTTAATTAGACCCATTTTAACTTATAAATTTTCTATATGATTTCCAATTTCTCACACTGTAGCCAAGAAAATGCAAATTTTTGAGAGAAATTGCCAAGACTTTGTCGAGGAAAATCCAGAAAGACAGACGGAAAATGGATTTCTAATAAAGTTATATACGAAACAACGCAAATTACACCTTTGATGATTTATCAAACTGACCTTTTGCTGAAAAAAAGGGAGCGAATAAGTTCACATCCCAATCCTCTAATGCACTGTAACGATTGAATGTCAGCCAATATCTAAATGACAATTATTACTTGTCATCACAAATTGCATTAAATGAACACTCTGCCTCTGTTAAAGTCGGATGCAAATAGAAATCTCGCCATACCTTTATTTAAAAAAAAACTTCTGCGAAGGGTAAAGAATAACGTTGATTTATAGAAACCAAAATGAAATTATATAGATAAGCTTTTGTGTGGAAAGCATGCAGTTTTTAATCTACTCTAGATTGTATAAGACATTTATACGTATCTTTAAGAAAGTTTTTGAATTATACCCCCAGTGTATATTGGTAATAACCGCATATTTAATATTGTTTTCCTGTTGAGTAGGGTATTCCTACTACTACTATTGTTAGTTTAGTTGTTAGGGTAGTTGTAATAAAGTTTAGTTTCTAGTTTAGTTTAAGTTTTAATCATAGGCATAGAATGCCTTAAGGAGCAAAGTCGTGACTGTATGTCGCGATCAAGCGTACACTAAAACAATAAAATATAGAACTATGTTATAATTATTGTATAGTTAAAACGTTGAGAACGTTTTTTTTTTCGCTTTTCTTTCCCTCGGTTTTGAACGGCGGGGTTCTTTGACCCAGTTCCCAAGAACCTCCCATTACCATAATTACCTGCACCCAGTGCCGGATTAAGCCAATCGGGGGCCCTAGGTCATTCAAATTTGGGGCCCTCTTTTTTTTAATAATCGTAAAATTAATCGTTATTGATGCATTTGTATAATTTAAACAACTAATTCATATCATTTTAAGGTTTTCAAATACAATAAAATAAAGGAAATCATTTTTTTTCAGTTGAATTATATATTTTTTGATTAAAAATAATTAACTGTATATTAAATTATAAAATAATCTTTGGACGAGTACCTGGCTGACTTTCAAACAGACAACTTGTCTCACAGTTTTGCTCGTGCTATTTATCTTAATCAACCGTTATTTTCACAACAATTTTCACAATTTAATTATCATTATCTTGTTTTCTTTGCCTCGTTTTCCGCATACAAAAATTTGAACAAGTGTTAAAACCGTTAAGTTATGGCCCCTGGGCCACGTGTGTTAAACAAAATTAAGCGCAAACGGTTGCGTTACGACCCCGTTATTGGAGGCCAAACTCCTCCCGATAAACTTTCAAAAGTGAACAATAAAGTTCTAGAAAAATCTAAAATGTGTTCAAACACTAACTTTTTTCAACCACTTCAAAGTCTGATGGAAGACTCTCCTGAAATGGATCCGACCAATGACGAACATTGCGCAGAACTTCCTAAAGAAACCGTTCCGCCAATTGTGGTATTAAAAACAACTAGTGCTCAAGTGCGTGATATTTTGAGCAACATTAAGATAGACAAATACTTAATCAAAAACATTTCGCTTGGGCAAATATGTGCCCCAACAATGGACATATATAATAAAATCAGAACCGAACTCGTACGGTTAAAATGTGAGTTTTTCACCCACTCGCGTAAGGAAAATCGTCCATTAAAGGTAGTGTTATCCGGGCTAGACTTAATTAGCAACGATGTGGTGAAAAATGAGCTAATTGCACTCGGGATTAAGTGCCTAGATGTTAAAACCATCACATTAAATCCGTCAACAAAAGCCCTGTACAAACACTACTTGTACATCGTCTACATTCAACGCGGTACTGTTAAATTAAACGAACTAAAACGGAACTACTCAACCTTGTTCAAAACCATCGTTCGCTGGGACTTTAAAAAACATCATCCAGGTAAGGTCACACAATGTCACAATTGCCAGCTTTACGGTCACGGCTCGATGCATTGTCACATAAATAGCTTCTGTGCAATCTGTTCGGGAAACCATAAAACATCCGACTGCAAAACGAATGAGGATCATCAAGTGTGCAAATTGTAGTGGGCCACATAAATCCACCGATCCAGAATGCATAAGCCGAAAGCAGTACATAGACATTCGCCGCAAATTATCCCCACGTGGACGTGGTACAGGAAATACAACGTTCCTACAGCCTCCGAGTGACAAACAGCAGCCAGTGCCCGACCGATTATCCATGGATAATTTTCCTCCACTACCCCGATCTGTGCGTCAACCTTCACTTCCTTCATCCACCTGGGCTTCTGGCCTCCATCAAACCCAGCAACCTTCCAACAGTGATACGACACACACGAAGAAAAATCCGTCAGAAACATTAACTAATGATAACCTGTTCTCATTTAGCGAGATAAACTCTCTTCTTAATGAAGTTGTAACCAAGCTTAGTGCTTGTCAAACCAAAGCTGACCAATTTAACGTCATTACTTCATTAGCTATTAAGTATCTATATTCGGAAAAAACATGTTAAGAAACTCTCTTAACATCATAACTTGGAATGCGAGAAGCATCAAAAACAAAAAGCATGAATTTTTTAGTTTCTTGATAAATTTTAATATTGACATTGCACTTGTTTCAGAAACCTGGCTCAAACAAGACATTTCTTTCTCACATCAAAATTACATATGCTATCGCCTAGACAGGGTACATGCTAGTGGTGGAGGTGTCGCCATTGTTGTGAAAAAATGTATGGAACATTCCTTGCGTCCTTCATTGCGCCTTAAGTTAATTGAGGAAATTAGTATAGATGTAACATTAAGTGACAACTCCAAGGTGAGTCTTTTTTCGGTCTATTTCCCTGGAGGAAATAGAAACCTAGAGAAATCTACTTACTTTAAGCGGGATTTGCAAAAATTGTATAGAGTCAACACTCGAAACAAGGTAATTATTGGTGGTGATCTAAACTGCAGACATCAGTCGTGGAATTGTCTTAGGGCAAACTGTTGGGGTAACATTTTACTAGATGTTACTGAATCCAGCCCAAGTTTTTCCATACTTTATCCACTTCTCCCCACCTATATCCCAGCGAGTGCTAACAAGAACCCCTCAACTCTTGATCTATATATCACTAATATTCCAAATTACTGCACAGTGCCATTAACTCTAAATGCGTTAAGTTCAGACCACCTTCCGATCAGCCTTACAGTGAATCATACAGTAGTTGTAAATCGTACCAGTGTATACCACAACTATTCCGCCGCCAACTGGAATTGTTATAAATCATATATAAACACGAACTTGGTTCTAGGTGATACCAGCCTAAATTCTATAAACTGCAGCGAGCACATTGATATCCTATGTAACAATTTTGTTTCTGTTATCAATAGAGCGGCCGATCTTGCGATACCTAAATGTTCCACTGCTCCAGTTGATAAGGCACCGCTTCCTGAAAATATCTTACATCTGATTAGGCTACGAAACTCTGAAAGAAGAAAATGGCTGCGTTATAGAATCGATTGTTTTCTAGTTAATGTTAAAGTCTTAAATAATATAATTAAAAACGAAATCTCAACATATAGGAACAAGTGTTGGAATAAACACCTTTCCTCTCTTGACAAAGCTAGCAAACCGTTCTGGAAAATATCAAAAATTATGAAAAAGAGAGGGTCAAGTATTCCTCCGTTTAAAGTTCACGACAAGTTGTTTATTTCTTCAGTGGAGAAATCGAACCTACTTGCTAACACGTTTAGTAAGAACCACTCCATATCTATGCATCTAAGCGACGCGTATACTGAAGCTGAAGTTTCTAACACTATCCATGTACTTTCTCAAACACCAGCTGAAAGTACTTACGCAACTAATATCAGCAAAGTTAAAGAATTGATAAAAAAATCGAAATCAAAAAAGGCTGCGGGTTTCGATAATATTAACAACAAATTAATCAAAGCACTTCCACCTGCTGCAAGTAACTATTTAACGTTCATTTTCAACGCTTGTCTTAAGAATTGTTATTTTCCGGACTGTTGGAAAACAGCAAAGGTAATACCTATCCCGAAACCCGGCAAACCGAAGAACAGCCCCGAAAGCTACAGACCTATTAGTCTACTTAGCTGTCTAAGTAAGCTCTTAGAGAAAATCATTAAGGAAAGGATTGATCGTTTTGTGGAAGACAATAACATCTTACCAAACTTTCAGTTCGGTTTCCGTAGTGGTCACAGCACAATCCACCAAGTCTTGCGCATTAAAAACCACATAGCTGGTAAATTCATCGACAAGGAGTCAACGGGACTGGTTCTTCTAGACATCGAAAAAGCTTTTGATACGGTATGGCACGATGCCTTGATTTATAAGCTACTAAAACTTAAGCTGCCAATACCGCTTATCAAAATTATCCAGAGCTTTCTTTGTTCGAGAAAATATGTTGTGAGTATAGGAACCGACATATCCTCTACTCACCAAATCCACCATGGTGTACCCCAAGGCTCGGTTCTTGGTCCCATATTATTTACATTGTTTGTCGCAGATTTACCATATCTAGGTGAAAACATTCAGGTAGCTATCTTTGCCGATGATACGGCCATTTTCTCTTCGGGTGCTTTATTCACTAATGTCTACAACTCTTTGCAAGCAGCTCTTGACAAACTAGCAGTGTATTACAGGAAATGGAAAATAAAAATAAATGGTAATAAAACACAAGCTGTCTGGTTTTCGAGATGTAGGAAACACTGCTACCTACCAAATGGCACTAAACTCAGTATGTGTGCAGTTGATATTGATTGGTCCGAAGACTGTAGATATCTAGGTATTATTCTAGATAAAAAACTTATCTTTCAAAAACACGTCACTACCACAATTGACAAAATAAACAAAGTCGTAAGAGTTATGTATCCATTAGTGTGTAGAAAGTCAAAGCTTAGCATCGAAAATAAAATTATAATATTTAAAACCATTTTTCAAGCGATACTCCTGTACGGGGCCCCTGTATGGTGTAATTGTGCTCGCACACACAAAATAAAATTGCAAAGGTGTCAAAATAAAATATTGAAAATGTTGCTGAATTTGCCATGGCATTATTCGACACATGAACTACATGAAAACGCTAACGTTAAACAGGTAGAGTTCTACATTGACAAATTCAATCGAAACTTCTTCGTCAATTGTTCTTTTTCTGACAATATTCTCGTTTCCCGTCTTGCGTTATCCTAAATCACTACATATGTACTCTGTCTATGAAAATTATATCGAGGTTATTATTATATAAAATAACCGGAAGCTCGTGCAATATTAGTCTTAAGATTCAAATAAGGGTTTTTTATTGTAGTTTTCCCTTAATTTATTATTTGCTATTCATTAAAATTGTGCTATTGTCGTTATATAGATTTATTATTATAGTTGTAAAGGAATTGCTATCCTAAATCTCTTAAGTACTAGTTGTAAAATATATCATAAATGTAATTATCTACCAAATAAAAATTGAATTGAATTGAATAATCTTTGGACATCTCTTTGGAATATGAAAGCGACGCTCGTTTTCAACAAACTTTTTTTCTACATTTTTGATCATCAAAATCATTGATGATTTCTTCAAAATCAATTTGACGAAGAATGTCCGATTCAATGGACATCAGACTTAGCATGTCTAATCGTTCTTGACGCATAACACTTCTTTGCTCGTTTTTGATGCGTTTCAATTTTGAAAAAGAGCGCTCTGTCGAACAATTCGTGATCATAAGAGGTAAAAAAATGCGAAGAGCAATTTCAACGTTCGGAAAAACTAATTCAAGATGATCTTGAATCAAACTTTCGTAGAGGTCAGAGTGAGTGAACTTAAGTTTCATTGGGAATTTTGATTTAATGAAAGCGTGAAACTGTATGAGTTCAGGGTAAAATTCTTCTAAATCGTCAGCGTAAAAGTCAACTAAATCGGAAATCTTTTTGGAATACACATTTTCGGTCAAATCAAAATCAGCCAAAAACGAAAATCTCTCCGAAACCTCTAATTAAATTTTTCTTCGTCTGTTGATTTCAATCTTGAGCGTATCGATGATTACCAAAAAACCATTTACACGAAAATGGTCGCGCGGACTTAATGCAACCTCTGGAGCATCGCCATCGTTTGGCTGTCTTGTTCTTCGTCGAACTCGCGATGCAACATTCGCATAATCTGTCTCAGGTAAAATGGATCTGGCGTTGTTTTCAAACATTTCGAACTTATCTCTCATCTCATCTAACAAATTTTCTACTGACGAGTACATTAACGCGCAGGTTTTCAGATCAATTTCTACTGACTGCAACGCTTTGCTCGTTGCCCGAAAATTGTTCAAAATATCGCTCCACAAAACAAGCATGAAAACAAATTCGAAGGTTTGAATTTTATTCGCGATACATTCAGCTTCGTGTCTGCAGTCACTTTTTTGTGTTAAATCATCAGCAATTTCATACAATGCTGCTACGATTTCGTTGAAAGATTTTTGAATTGCCTCAGTGGCGTTCGCTTGAGCTTAACAACGAGTTTGGGATAACGATTTCAGTACCTTTTCGTTTCCGATACGTTCCTTCAAAACGTCCCACCGGTGGGTTGAGCTTGAAAAGAATGTGTACAATAATTGTACAGTAGAAAAAAAGTTCACTGCAAACAAGCAGCACTTTACAGCAGTTTCTCCAACTAAGTTAAGCGAATGCGCTGCACATGGTAAATAAATCGCAAATTCGTTGAGATTTAACAAGATCGATTGCATACCTGAGTAAATACCCGACATATCATCATCATCATCATCATCATCATCGGCACTATAACCAGGAACCGGTCTTGGCCTTATTTAGCAAGTCCTGAGGCTTGTTAAATTTTCCATAATGATTTGTTTTTCCGGGCAAGGTCATTTAGTCTTGCGCCAGAGGCTCCCCGACGGGGAATCGAACCCCAGTCTCCCGCGTGACAGGCGGGTATACTAACAAGTATACTATCGAGGAGCAAATACCCGACATATTCGGAGCATTATCATAAGATTGACCCCTGCAGTATTTAAAATCTAAGCCGCAAATCGCAAGAAATTCTAAAACCACTTCAGCCATCGTAACACCTCTATGGCTATCAAAGTTTAAAAAAGTCAAAAATCTTTCAACGGGCTTTCCATTCTTAGCAACATATCGGACAACTACACTGAGTTGATCAACGTGAGCGATATCCGGAGTTGAATCCACTGAAAGACCAAAATATCGCGCGGCTAAGACCTCTTGTATAATGTGATGTCTTACTTTTGAACCCATAATGCTGATCAACTCCTCACAAATTATTTTTGATAAATACGAGGGATTCCCCTTGCCTCGGTCCGCAAAATGTTCAATCTGACTTTTTAAGAACGGGTCAAACTGTGCAATTAGTTCGAGTAAACCTAAGTAATTTCCATTATCTGGAACGCAGAAATGCTCGTTTGTGTCTCTGAAAGGTAATCCTCGTTCAACCAACGTTATGATGACTGGAATCAATCGTCGCACTGCATCTTCCCAATAATTTTTCTCTTTCTGGTACTCAAGTTGAAGGTTGTCGAAAACATCGACGCAGTTCTGTCGCCTTTGAATGTATGTCAACATACATTCTCTGTGAAGAGATCCATTCTCATGTTGATGTAATTGGGAAACAT
This sequence comes from Microdon myrmicae, assembly GCA_963931805.1. NCBI lineage: Eukaryota > Metazoa > Arthropoda > Insecta > Diptera > Syrphidae > Microdon > Microdon myrmicae. The sequence continues at coordinate 51,691,897 of OZ007500.1, forward strand.
TTTTCCAATCATTAAATCCATCGCTGGTCAGTTTGCTTTGTTTGTCTTTGGAAGCAAAAATTGTACATACAAAACAATACACGCAACCAGTCGCGGGAGAATAAATTAGTCATTCGCGCTTGAACCGCTCTTGATTTGCCTTTCTTCCAAAAAACGTTTTTTCTGAGTAATATCTTCCTCTACCTTCTGCATCGTAAAATCTACGAGACGGCTCAAACGGTCCAGAGTGATTTTGGCACATGCTTGGACCACGATTGATCCAAAAATTGGCGTCATCGTCAGTGAAATCACCCCACTTGCCTGGATCGCTCGAACAATTGTCATTGTTCGCTGCAGTTTCAAAAGTACCCAAATGCGCCACTCTGAGCTCTTCGTATTCGTTCAGACTAACATCACGCTGCGAGTTTGATCCATCATCTTGATCCAAAGATTCAGAAGTTTTGAAGTTTTGCTCTGTTTCAGATTGAATCTGCAAATTTGATAAAACAATTTTGAATTCAAAAGTTTTAAGAATTACGTTTGCTCTAAAAACACTTTAATTTATATTTTATAAGAAAGTTATAATTTATAAATATCAGGAGTAAATTATATTTCGATTCCTACATCTTCATTACTAGATTCGATCTGTTCACTAGCTGATGAAGAAGCATGTGCAGTGGAACTTTGGAAGAATGACGTCAATTCTGGTAGTTTCGATAAATCTGTCTCAATTCGTTTTTTCTTTTCATCCGCAATTTTTCTTTTTTGAGCCCCGCTCTGATAGGATCGCCGCATTATGTAATCTACAAACATACTTAAATCGTAACATTCTGATAGGAAAAGCAAACATCAAATTCTGCATTTGAAATTAAACAACAAAGTTTAAAATCAAAAAATCGAACTCAAAAATAAATCAAAAAAACAAAATCAAAATGTTAAATTATCGAAATAGCTAAAACTAAATCAGTTTACAAAATCAAAATCGAACAACAAAACTAATTTCGAAAAACTGAACGAAACTGAAAAAAGAAATTTAAAACGAAAACAATATACAAACTCACTTTCATTATTGTTGTTGGATAACAAAAAAAGACAATTTGATTGGTGATGATTTTTGTGTTGTGTGAAAAGATACAATATAAAACAGAACCTACCTTTTTCAACAAATGCGTAGTTTTCGATATGTTCATTACACACAATACCACAATTTCACATTAATTAACATCTAGATTCGTCACTAATTGAAAAAGCGTTCTTTTTTTGCTCTAAGAACAACGAACAAATGTAATTTGACAAACGACAAAGCAACAGATAGTTTTGTTTTGCATAAAACACTGAAATGAATCGTTTTTGTTTATATAAACAAGCTCGGGTTTGCAAGCGCTGTTTCGGTTATTTAGCGCGCGATTTGAAATTCAAATCGTAGCTTAAAATAACAATCAAAAGAATTAATCAATTAAGATTTTTAAATATTTTTGTTTGAAAATACATTTGTATAATCAATTACATAAGATAAATGAATTGTCTTTAAAAAAACATTTTGTTTACAAAATTCCAAAAAATATAAAAAAATGTAATTAAAATTAAAAATAAATTAAAAACAATCATGACAAATTCTCTTGGGGGCCCTTGCTCGCCAGGGGCCCCAGGCCATGGCCTAGTCCGGCCTAATGGGTAATCCAGCACTGCCTGCTCCTATTTTAAGCAGCTTACCTGAATATGAGCTGTTCCAAGCCCTCCTTCGGACGGTCATTCCTGAAATATAAATTCATGACTAGATTACCATCTTGCCATGACATCAAACCTATAGCATCAACCGAGCCACCTCGGTGCAACTGTCATGAACCGACCGAACTATGGACGGCACATGTCCACCAAACACACGCCAACCTTTATGTGTGTTATCGTTCCATCAATCCGTTATCGAAGAAGACATGCCGGGCTACATGCTGGCTTGCACGTCTGCAAGCCAGATTTCCAATGTGCATGCCCACGATCTATTTTTCTAAAAAGAACAAAAAAACCTTTATCCTAGCCCTGGCCATGGCGAGCAATCCCTTGCTGAACTAACACCACAGAAGAATCCATTTCCGTCGCCTGTAATATTCCCTATTACTCTCGATATTATGGCTTTAGCCTCCATGTACGCATATTTGTTTACATACCAGCATGACCGATTATACGATCCGTTGCCGTATCGAGGAACGATCACCAGCATCGGTCATGACTAAGGACACGTTGTCCAAACAACGAGCAGCCACGATTCTCACGCTGGCTATCGAATCGAAATGCTTCTGTTTACTCAACGTAAACAGAAGAAATTATCTTCGCCTGCACGGCAGCATTCTCTTGTGTTAACGATTGTTGTGAACGATTAAATAAATATGCACCCAAGCATCGTAGCCCCGATCATAGCAGCGAAGTTTGGTTACATATTATCAACAGAAAAGGAAACCCTATTCCCTATGATTTATGATGACATAGTCAGCCAGCCTCGGTATTCGATCTTTTATTTGATCAGCCGGCGTATCTGAACTTCCTTTTGCGCACCCTTCGCTTCTGCGTTGTCGTGGCTTCCAACAAATGGATTTTCATCCAGGCCTCTACGGCCACAGGGAAAATGCGTCGGTTAGAGATTCCAGTTCGATCGCTCTTTGGTTATCACCAGGGAAAAGATCGGATTGGCTACTTCCAGACCGATGGAAATCCATCTTCACCGCGGCTAGTGGATGTTGACGGCAACAGACCACGAGGAGTCAAAATTCATCCGTCGAGGAGAGACGTCCAGTCTCACCAGTTGTGTTATTCGTCTGTAGTAAATTCTAAATAACGGGAGTCAGATTTTCGTGTCGAGCTATTGTCTAGAAACATAAGTTCTATGTGAGTGAATTTAATATTTTGTAGTAATAAAATTACTTAAAGAAAGATTGTCATGTATGTGAACTCGGAATTAATAACAGTGCGTTAGTGTGCCACATTATCAAATATTTGTAACTTTTATAATTAGTGTTCTCAAGGATATTCGTAGACACCAATAAAAATCATCACCCTACAAACCACGGTGTTTTATTTTCTGCTTTCTTGATGAACAATTTCTCTCGCGGCGTTTTGTGGGTGTGTTACTGAACCCACGCCCGTGAAGGCGTATAAGCAACCACCCCCACAGAACCCCTACTGATTAAGTGAATTTCATCCTATCTTAATAATAGAACCGGTCGAGTAGGATTTAGATCCACTCTCTCCAATCCTGTTTAACTCCAATCCTTTCCAACGGCACGGGTTCCCCAGGGCAGTCATCTCGGCTCCTCCTATTTATTCTAGCCGTTAACGACATAGTATAGCGCAAGGCTAATAACCTTGCCCGGAAAAACAAACTATTATGGAAAATTTAACAAGCCTCGGGACTTGCTAAATAAGGCCAAGACCGGATCCCGGTTGTAGTGCCGATGATGATGATGATTAACGACATAGACTCCAGTATCAATCACTCCTCTATCTCGCTTTACGCGTATGATACCAAACTTTTCAACACAATCCGCCTTCACCTAGACTTAACACTTCGCCAATCTGATCTTGACAGCTTTTCGATTTGGTGCCAAAACAACTGCCTTGAACACCCCGCCAGGATCCTATCTCTTACTTAACCAACCGATCATCATCATCACCATCGGCACTACAACCGGGGACCGGTCTTGGCCTTATTTAGCAAGTCCTGAGGCTTTTTAAATTTTCCATAATAATTTGTTTTTTCCGGGCAAGGTCATTAGTCTTGCGCCAGGGGCTTCCCGACGGGGAATCGAACCCCGGTCTCTCGCGTGACAGGCGGGTATACTAACCACTATACTATCGAGGAGCTTACATCGGTTAATTCGATTCCTCAAGGCCAACGCCGCCCTTGGCTTTGTGAAACGCTGGTCGAAAGAATTCCTAAATCCATACGTCACACGCTCACTTTACATAACCTTTGTCCGTCCTCTTCTCGAATATGCTAGTCAGGTCTGGTCCCCATATCATTTGGCTCACACTCGCAGGATCGAAACCATTCAACGTCATTTCTTGGGGTCTGCCCTCCGAGGACTAAATTGGGAAAATCCTCTGATACTACCATACCTCCATACATACGCCGGTTTATTTTAATCAATCTTAACACACTTGCAAAGCGCACAATCCAAGGCGACATTCTCTTCATCCACCGTCTTCTCTCAGGGTAAGTGCGACCGGAAGGAGAGGGAGTGGATAAAGAAATGAGGTATCGATGTACATTGGTCTTAAATGTCTGGACATTACAACGACGAGAAAACACATGATCAGGTGACTATTCCACATTCGTGTGGTTCGGCTAAAGAATGACTCTCTATATTTTAAGTTTAGTTTCAAGGTGAATTGATGCGCATTCTCAGATTGACGGGTATCGCGGAAAAAGGTCTGACGAGGCGGAATACATTGCGCAAGTTCTGTTAAGCAACGACCGTGATGATACCTATAGAAAAGAGATAGGCACGATACGTTGCGTCTATGTTCTAACGACGGAATTGATCGACTCACAGCTGGGTCCCCAATAAGTTTCACTGCTCGCTTTTGCATCCAGTCGAGGACGTGTAGTGCGGTTTTGGATGGGCCTGACCAAATATGGGAGTTAAACTCCATTTGGGGACGAATATACGCCTTGTAAATAGTGGCCAGGTTGGATGCGGTGAAGAATTTTCGCATCTCTTAAGGAACGCCATACATTTGGCAGCACTTTTCGCAGCTTCAAAAATGTGGTCGCTTCAATTAAGAGTCGAGTTAATTCGAGTGTCGCGGATTGATAGTGCCTTGGCTTCGTCGATGCAAGTGCCTTTCATCGACAGTGTATTTACTTTGGGGTTCACATTTGGCGACAGGATACAGCACTGAGTTTTAAGGCATTGAACTCTACTCAGTTAGATAATCGCCATTGATATATCTTGTTGAGGTCGGAATTCAGTATATTAAGCATAACGTGTTGATTGGTATTGACGTTCGAAGAGTTTGGTCGGGAATGTTCGTATGAGTATGAGAAACTCAATGTATGATATGCCTACGAACGTGAAGTTTTAGCCACGAGAAATTATATTCTGGACTGGAGTAGAGCCCATATTGTGGCAGAAGCTCATAAGCAATATCACTTCGTATGTATGTAGCTAGACCACGATGTGGAAAGAACAAAGGCACTAAGTTACAACCGGGTATAGTAATATCAGAAATATCTGTGTTAGTTATTACCCGAATTTGGCTAAGTGCAAGGATTGCTTGGATTGCTTGATTCTGGTTACAGATGTGGGCAGACACAGAGGAGAAATTGCATCTCAGGCCACGGATGTTGCAAAGATCGATGTGAAATTCCCGTTCCCTTGAAATGGTCACACAGAAAACGAATAACGCATGAGAAAAGAATGCAAGTTGGACCCGGCGATCGATAAGCGAAAGCAACCACTACAGGTGTTATGCCCTTGTAGTAGGCGCCTCACTAGATCCGTGCCGGAATACAGGTCGAATACTACGTCACACAAACCACCAAAAAACCCTCCAAAGAATATAAATCAATCGAGAGTATCGATGCCTCGGGGCCGCAACAGAGGTGCAAAAAAGAGGAAAAACAGACCCAAGGAAAGGAAAGGGTATGAGCTTTCCCGCACTGTTCACTTCAACACAATTTTCATACTACGGCTCGAATCGCATATATCTCACTGCACTACAGTTTGTGGTGATCCGTTTGTTTACTTCGCATCCCACAGAAGACTTGACGTACGAACCGATAGTGCAATTACGCTCTCTTGTGTTTACTTAGGATACCTTAAACGGATTACTCAATTGATCCGATGGTATGGATCACGAGGCAGAAGCGCACGTGCTGACTCGTCGGCGGTTAGTTAACAACTTGTTGTAACTTAAGTAAACCTCATCTCTTATGGCTCGAACGAGCCCATCTCGCGTATGCTACGAAGGACCAACTCTTTCCCCACCTCCTTTGACTTCAACCTCTCCAGTCTAGCTCTCAAACGCCGTCTCCTACATACCCGTTTCCCTACCCAATAATACTCACGCGAGTGTGGTGCAGTGCGCTATATAAGTGTTGTAGGGCAAAGTGAGAAAGAAAAAAAAATTTACTAAAGGCTCATAAAGAAAACATTATTTAAAAAAAGTGTCAAAAAAAATGATCCATGATCCGTTTACCAAGAGAAAAGGCTAGCATGTTGCTGGCTACAGGTTTCCTACGGGTTGGATGGGTGAGATGCAGACTTCGAGAACAGATCGCACCCAGACGATGTTTCAGATGTTGCCTATACGGCCATGTGGCGAAATCCTGTAAATCCGAAGAAGATCGTTCGGAAAATTGTTTGAAATGCGGTGAAAAAGGCCCTGTAAAGCACAACCCAAAAGCATGTTCTGCGAATCAGGATCCGAAGGCGGTAACCACCACTCAACAGGGTGTGGTACAAATGGCGAGTATTTAAAAACGCGATGTGCTATCTTCTCAATAAAAATGGGCAGGTTTAAGTGTATGCAAATTCACTTAAACCATTGTGGAGCCGCACAAGATCTCCTTTCCCAAACGGTAAAGGAATATGATGCCGACGTGGTACTCATCAATGAGCCGTACAGGATGCCTGGCACTGGTACAATTGCTTGGGAGGAAGACAACAGCGGAACAGCGGCCATACGGACAACTGGAAATTCCCCCATGGAATGCAGAAGTGTCCAGCGGCTGGAACGAATTGCCTATGCTAAGATCAGAGGAATTCATTTCTACTGTTGTTGCGCTCCGCCAAAGTGATAAATAGAAAAAATGAAATGCTTTTTGGGCAGGGTAACACAAGAATCTAGAGATAAGAGCCCCCTTATATTTGCTGGAGATTTCAACGCTTGGGCAGTAGAATGAAGAAGCACAAAGACCAACAGTAGAGGACAGGCACCACTCGAATACTTCGCAGTCCTAGATGTGGTGTTACTTAATGATGGTGTTGATGACACTGTGGCGGTTCTTGCGAACGCCACTACTTACCTGCTTATCTACCACCAGGTAACCCCCTTTTCATAAGCGTCCTGTTCCAATAAAGCGTGTACTCACCTGCATTGGTTATTCCTATAACCACGAAAAAACCTGTAAAGCACAATGTCTGCTGATACGAAAATTATATCAGCAACAACAGACATTCCCTACTTGGGCATATAGAAACCTGAAAAGCTTGATTTACCTGCTCATAGCGAACAACCACCGCTGCAATGCTTAACTGCGCTGAAGTAAAACACCATCAGCAACACAAGCGTTTCTTTAGGAAGGGCAAATTGGTCGCACATCTTGCAACCAACATTGCAGTAGTTCCTACCAACGAAATGTCTCCTAAGAAGTCGGCTACAATGCCACAAGAGATATTTCTTCCTTCTGGTTCTTTCATGCAATGCCCACATCGATCGCTAAATCAAGCCACACGAAATGGAAAGTCGCACCTGGCAGCAAAAAAGCATAGAGAACTCGCCAGTGTAAATACTCACACGACGGTTCGACCTCTATTTATGCCAACAACAACATGCGCACGATCAGCAATCATGCTACACGTAGTCGCTGATCGTGTAAACAAAATAACCCTTTTCAGAACGACTCGCCCCAGCTGCGAATGTGTTTATTTTTATTTTTATTCAAAGTCTATGGTTCGCATGCTGGGCGACACGCGCGATGAGCACCAAAGGGGATCATTGTGTGTGTTTCAACCCTTCCATGGTAGGGAAAATGCGAAAAGGAAAATGAGCAAATATGGTCATCGAGGCGATGGATAGAATTTTGGTATTCTGTCGCTTCGATGGCGATACTCAATCGTTTCTTGGATTCCGTGAGGGCAAGTCGTGCCCTCACGTTAATTAAACAGTTGGCTAGTGACTACCACGGTGCTACCACAGTCTATATTTCGAACCTTTTATTGTTTAAATAATTGAAACGGACGTTACAACCGTGTACACCAGAGAACATATACCTCTGCGTCGAGTTAATTAAATTCAGTGACTACCACGGGCTACCACAGTTTATATTTCGAACCTTTTATTGTTTAAATAATTGAAACGGACGTTACAACCGTGTACACCAGAGAACATATACCTCTGTGTCGAGTTAATTACATTTTGTGATTATCCGGTGCTACAGTCAGTATACAGTTTTGAACCCTTTCTGTGCAAATTGTTTGAAATAAAGTTACAACGTTTTACACGTTCAACCTAAAATACTGTGCCAACATAAAGTAAGTTTGTAATAATTGAAATACTGTGCACAACATAAAGTAAGTTTTGTAATAATTAAAATACTGTGCCAACATAAAGTAAGTTTGTAATAATTGAAATACTGTGTCAACATAAAGTAACAGGTCAATTGAAAAGTCCCCGGCCTTCCATAGTAAAACACATTTTTTTGGCAAAATTCGTTTTTTTTTTTTATTCAACATAATTCCCTTCGAGGGTGATACACTGATTATAGCGACCCTCCAACTTTTCGATACCTTTTTTGTAGTACGATTTGTCCTTTGCTTCAAAATAGGCCTCAGTTTCGGCGATCACCTCTTCACTCGACGAAAATTTTCTCCCAGCGAGCATTCTTTTAAGTTCTGAGAACAGGAAATAGTCGCTGGGGGCCAGATCTGGAGAATACGGTGGATGCGGAAGCGATTCGAAGCCCAATTCATGGATTTTTGCCATCGTTTTCACTGACTTGTGACACGGTGCATTGTCTTGGTGAAGCAGCACTTTCTTTTTCTTCAAATGCGGTCGTTTTTCGGCGATTTCGTCCTTCAAACGGTCCAATAACGCTGTGTAATAGTCGCTGTTGATGGTCCTTCCTTTTTCAAGATAGTCAGTGAAAATTATTCCGCGCGCATCCCAAAATACAGACGCCATAACCTTGCCAGCCGACTGTTGCGTTTTTCCACGCTTTGGGGCGGGTTCATCGTGTGCAGTCCACTCGGATGACTGTCGATTGGACTTCGGAGTGAAATGGTGGAGCCATGTTTCATCCATTGTCACATATCGACGCAAAAACTCGGGTTTATTACGCTTGATCATCTCCAAACACTGCTCCGAATCATCAACTCGTCGTTGTTTTTGGTCAAAAGTGAGCTCGCGCGGCACCCGCTTTGCACAGAGCTTCCTCATACCCAAATATTCGTGAATGATATGATGTACACGTTCAGTTGATATCTTTAGAGTGCCTACTATGTCATTCAATTTCAATTTACGGTCATTCAAAACCATTTTATGGATTTTTCTAATGTTTTCGTCGGTAACAACCTCTTTTGGGCGTCCACTGCGTTCACCGTCTTCGGTGCTCATTTCACCACCTCTAAACTTAGCATACCAATCCTTGATGGTTGATTTTCCTGGGGCAGCGTCTGGAAACTCGTCATCAAGCCAAGTTTTTGCTCCAACTGTATTTTTTCCCTTCAAAAAGCAATATTTTATCAACACGCGAAATTCCTTTTTATCCATTTTTTTCACAATAACAGAAGTTGCTTCACTCAAAATACTATAATTGACAAACTAATGATCCGACATCTGTCAAATTTATACACGCGTCTTTTGAAGGTTGGGGCTAACTAAAAATCATATGGATTTAATTCTAGTGCCGCCATCTATGTGTCAGGCCGGGGACTTTTCAATTGACTTGTTAAGTTTTGTAATAATTAAAATACTGCGTACAACGTAAAGTAAGTTGTACTTAAGAAATAGGAAAATAAGTTTTACCTAAGAATACCTTTTGTACGACATTAATAATAGTTGCTAAAATAAAGAATAAAGACAGTAGAAGAAAGAGACCACATGGTTTTTCCCTTATCGACAAGACCACCAGTGAACGAAGCAACCACAAAAACGAAGATCGGGTACGGAGTTTGGGACGTCTTGGTGAACCTGTGTCGGGCCGGCACCTACCAAGACCATCAAACCCATAACACCTTCATACGCGAGAGAGGCCGGTCCGAAATCGACATCACATTTGCCAGCTCCATGTTGGCAAGAAGTATGGAGTGGCTAGTTTTGGACACCTACACCCATAGTGACCACCAAGTCGTGATGTACGAAATATTACCGCTCAGGGGATTCATGACTGGCAAATTGGCGAAAAAGCCCAGAAAAATGGGTGGAAAGTAAAGGACCTCGATGCGGAACTGTTCGATTATGTACTGAAAGACCAAATCGCACAGTTTGACGCAGAGGTCGATGCGAACAGGCAGGCTGGAAAAGTTATGCAGTGGCTAACTACCGCATTCATTTTTAAAACATTTTTTTATTTTCTTTTTATCTTCTTAGTTTCTAAATTACATGCTAGACAAAAAATGCTTAAATTCTAGCTTAATTATCTTATATTATAACTGATGCTTCTACGCCACGACAAAGACAACCAGCAGGGGCAATCAAACCAGTCTATTGGTGGAACTCAGAAATCGCCCATGTGCGATCGGAATGCAACAGGTTAAGACGCTTGCAACAAAGAGCAAGAAACCGTAACACCTACCCACAGCTGCATGCGGAATTCGTCAACAAACGAAAAGAGTTGAGGAATGTAATCCGCAAAAGTAAATATGACGCGTTCTGCTCCCTAAGGGATGAATTAAATAACAACCCATGGGGCAGCGCCTATAGGGTAGTCATGAAAAGACTACACAACAACAGTAGTCAAATGCAAAAAAGTAAAACTGATATGACCAGAATCTTCCCGCAGTGTAATGAGATATTGAGAGTGCAAGACCAGTGGAGTATCACTGAAGGAGAGATACCTCGCGTGATCACCGAAGAGGTGCTCTTGGCTGCAAGGGTTGTTAAAAAAACAAGACCCCGGGTCTGGATGGTATCCCTAACGCTGTAGTGAGGATTGTTTTACAAAAACGCCGAAATCTTCAGCAGTCTCTTCACAACCTGCCTTCAAACAGGACAGTTTCCTAAACAATGAAAAAACAGCGGCATGTGCTTATACCAAAAGGAATCAAGAATCCAGAAGCGCCGTCGTCTTATCGCCAGTTGTGCATGCTGGACACGACAGGAAAACTGCTTGAGCGAGTAATTGCCACTCACCTAGAACAATTCACTGAGGGGACATCGAGGCTCTCTAAATCACAGTATGGGTTCCGGAAAGGTAGATCAACCGGTAAGGCACTATCTGTGGTGTGTGACATCGCTGGCAATGCGATAGCTGGAGCACGATGGCTAGGTGGTACAACAAAATATTGCGCGGTGCTGACGCTAGATGTTAAAAATGCGTTTAACTCGGTGATTTAGAATCGGATTCTAGAAGCGTTGGGCAATCTACAAGTCTCACCCTACTTGGTGCGTATACTAGCAACCCATCTGTCGGATAGAAGACTGCTCTATGATACAGATGAGGGTGTGCCGTTATCTAACAGTTACACACACAATATACAAGCAATTAGTGAAGAACACCGAACGAAAATCGAATAAGAAAATGCACCAGAGCCGTATACCATAGCGATAACATTACAATTCCACATCAGTTGAGTGTACTTGAGTTTAAAAATCGAATTCGTACACGCGGCAGTGGCCTGATGTGTTACGCATTGGTTCAATTTTTGGTGATTCTATCTGTCATAGCGTCAGTTCGAATCACACGTTTGCTTATACCAAAAGGAGTCAAGAAACCAGAAGCGCCGTCGTCTTATCGCCAGTTGTGCATGCTGGACACGACAGGAAAACTGCTTGAGCGAGTAATTGCCACTCGCCTGGAACAATTCACTGAGAGGACATCGAGGCTCTCTAAATCGCAGTATGGGTTCCGGAAAGGTAGATCAACCGGTAAGGCACTATCTCTGATGTGCGACATCGGTCGCAATGCGATAGCTGGAGCACGATGGCTAGGAGGTAAAAAAAAAAAAATATTGCGCGGTGGTGACGCTAGATGTTAAAAATGCGTTTAACTCGGTGAACTGGAATCGGATTCTAGAAGCGTTGGGCGATCTACAAGTCTCACCCTACTTGGTGCGTATGTTGTGGTCCTCCTCTCAGGTAGCGTGTCTTCTTATCCTGAAAAGGACGTAAGATCTCTTAAAGACCGTTGCGGTTGCCACCGTGCTTCCTCAAACCTCGAGGGAAGAGCAGCTACCGGTCGTCGAGTAGGAAGAATAGGCCAGGCCCAATAAAGTGCTTTTTATTTTATTTTAAATTTATGTTATTAATTTATTTTCTGGCGTCCTTACACCTAGAACGCCAATTGAGACTGACCTTCAAATCTGAAATTCATCACCCTTATAAAGAGAAACAAATCGAAATTTGTATCTCGAAAATACACAATTTCCTACAAAAATCCCGATTTTGGAATCCTGAGTGAGATGCTCAGTGTTTATTTAAGATAAGGATTCAGTTTCCTGAATTCCTATGAAACTATTGTGCAGATGTGGATATGTAAATGAATTCGGGTTTTTGTTTGTTCACTTAGATGGATTTTACCAAATTGAGATAACGTATCTCTGGTTTTTGAATTTAGATGATGCCGTGGGGCAAATGCAAGACGATAAACGAATATATGATTCGTTTATTGTGAATTTTGATTTTAATTTAGTTTTTTAGATTAAATTATGCCGTGGGGGCAAATGTTAAGCGATAAACGGATGTTTGATTCGTTTATTGCCAATTTTGGGTCTAGTTTGGATTTTTTCGGGTTTTGATTGAATTTCAGGTTTTAGTGTATTACTGCTAGGATTTGGATGTAGGTGTGGGGGAAGGAGATGGTAGGGCTTTTCAGAGCACTACACGTATACTAGCAATCTATCTCTCGGATAGAAAACTGCTCTATGACACAGATGAGGGACCACAGGAATATAAAATAACAGCGGGTGTACCTCAGGGATCTATAATAGGTCCGCTGTTATAGAATATCATGTATGATGGTATGCTCAGGGTCAATGTACCATAAGGGGTTAGAATCCTTGGGTAGGCAGATGATTTGGCAATAGTGGCCGTAGCTAAACATCTAAACGACCTGGAGAATATTTGCTCCCAAGCAATCCAGAGCATTAAATGGTGGCTAGATATGGCCGGTTGAAACTAGCTGGACATAAGACGGAGACAGCTTTAATAAGCAGCCGCAAGAAAGTTGAACACCTTGATTTGGAAATAGAAGGACAAATAATCAGATCCAATCCCTATATTAAATATCTTGGTGTTATAATCGACAACAGGTTGAACTTCAAGGAACACCTGAGGAAAACGAGTGAAAAAACGGCAAGAGTTTGCAAAGTTTTAGCGAGACTGCTACCTAATGTTGAAGAACCCTGGCCCCACATATGGAAGCTCATAACCAGTGTCAACACCTCCATTATAATGTATGCAGCTCACATATTGACAGGAGCCGCACAGTATAAGTCGTACATGAGGGAAGTGAACTCAGCACTAAGAGTATGTTGTGCATTCCGAACGGTATCCGAAGATGCCATAAATATTTTGGCCGGGAGGACGCCACCGCTAAAGAAAACGCTGCATTGCATGAAGCCTCCCAAGAGAATCGTCGGAGAATGCAGTCGCTCTCTAGCCTAACAGAATTGCAACGATGGTGGGATTCTTCCACCAAAGGAAGATGGACCCACACCATGATACCTGATATAGAAACATGGGCGAAAAGGAAACATGGCGAGCTGAATCACCACCAGACTCAGCTAATATCATGACATGGATGTTTTCAGCAATACTTGCACAAGTATAAGCATGCGAATCACCCATACTGCTTGTATTGCGAAGCAAAATAGAAAATGCGGAACACATACTCACAGAGTGCGTGAGATTAGAGACAGCACAAACGATTTTGGAGAGACATATGAGACGGACAGTTACTCCGGGAGTAGTAATAGAATACATGCTGAGTTCAATACAGGCGTGGTCCGTAACAAATAATGTTCTATGTGAGATGATGCAGCAGTCGCGACGCGACGAGCAGAGTGACAGGTAAACTCCGTCCCGCCCCGCGATAGAATATCTAAAAGAAGGAATTTCCCGAACAGGCGGGTATACTAACCATTATACTATCGAGGAGCCCCAATAGGGATTAGTTCAGTGGGGATCAACGGGAATATGCGCCTGGTGGGAAGTGGTTTCAGTCGGTAAAAGTCCGGCATGCCTCTGGAACGGTCCAGAGGTATCTTTTGAAGATTTCCACCTTCTTACCGGAAAAAAAACTGTAACTGATCCCTATAGTTTTTTTTCTTTTTTTTCCGGTAGGAAGGTGGAAATCTTCAAAAGATACCTCTGACCGATCCAGAGGCATGCCGGACTTTTACCGACTAAAACCACCTCCCACCAGGCGCATATTCCCGTTGATCCCCGCTGAACTAATCCCTATTGGGGCTCCTCGATAGTATAATGGTTAGTATACCCGCCTGTTCGGGAAATTTAACAAGCCCCAGGACTTGCTAAATAAGGCCAAGACCGGTTGCCGGTTGTAGTGCCGATGATGATGATGATGATGATGATACCCGCTTGTCACGTGGGACGCCGGGGTTCGATTCCCCGCCGGGGAGCCTCTGGCGCAAGACTAATAACCTTGCCCGGAAAAAACAAATCATTATAGAAAATTTAACAAGCCTCAGGACTTGCTAAATAAGGCCAAGACCGGCTCCCGGTTGTAGTGCCGATGATGATGATGATCCCTATAAGCGACCCTAGCAGACCAAAAAACTCACAAATAGTGACTTCTAATTTTGTATTGTCGGGTTCTCAGAGATCTTGTTTCAATTTTATTTAGTAATCCCAATAATAGCGAATGAGAAACTTTCCAAAGATATATTTCACTTCACATTTTTTCCACGTCACAAAAGCGCGTTATCATCGCGTCGTCGTTGTGTAACATATTTCTTTTGATAAAAACTGCAGTTGGTATTCCGATCCGCAATCGAAGGTGATTATATTTGCTTTGAGATTTCATACAAATTCTGCAAAGAACCAATTAAATCTATCGAAAACGAGTTTCGCTTTTTTAATCGATCTACAAGTTATCGCGATACATTCTTACATAACTGCCAAAAGTGGATCAGCCTTACAAAGTACGTCAAACACCCCAAAGTTGGTTAGCCGTCCAAAAATAGAAGTAAGGGCTTCTAAAGAGATTCAAATTGGAGACAACTTACAGCGGGTATATTTATCCTTAACTACAAGTCAATTCACACATTTGGTTTGGCGCATCTAAAAGAGAGCTGCAAGTGCAAGACAGGATGTAAAAGTGAACAGGGGAACTCATTGAGGGTTCACTAGCTTTCAATACCACCATTAGAACATAGGTGCAAC
This sequence comes from Microdon myrmicae, assembly GCA_963931805.1. Lineage (NCBI taxonomy): Eukaryota > Metazoa > Arthropoda > Insecta > Diptera > Syrphidae > Microdon > Microdon myrmicae. The sequence continues at coordinate 51,707,158 of OZ007500.1, forward strand.
TTATTTTGAGAACATCCTTTCTATAGGGCTTATCACAGACGTTGTCAACTGAACTTGGTGATTTGCACATCTCCAGATTAGAGAGTGCATTTCAGTTCACCTTAAAGAGTTACGCCCTTAATTGTCGATCATCTACAACCATATTATGTATCTTCTGATGTTTTCTTCCGCAGTTTAAGGTTTTAATCTCCATTCACATGGATCACCTTCCACGGACATACAAAAACATTTAGAGTCAGCTCCCCATTTTTTGTTTTTGTATTTTATAGTGTATAAGGATAAGATTCCATTGACAATGAGAGACCAAGAACGAACAATTTGAAGCAGTGCCATCCATGAGATAGAACGAGAACACCTTTACCATAAGTACCACAATTTATCGGATAACTGCACGTAAATTTTTATCACAAGTAATTGTGTGCGATTGATATCGTAATATAAGTGAAAGACTGTACGAAGAACGGCAGCCTCTCTTATTCGTCTCCTTGTTTAATGGCTCTTCCCTGTAAGCTCCTTAAATCTCACACTCCTGTGTCCTTGCCTGCTCCTTCTTTTACCTTCAGCTATCATCACTTTCCACCCCTTTCGAAGTGGATACGTTTCCGTCAGTGAAGAAAGATTAATCAGGCCTTCGGTGACGAGGACTGTTGTCAGCGATATTTGGTAAGAATCGTGGCCTAAGTTTAAGTTGCATGTGAAGAGGGAAGATCCCATTATGATATGTGCCAAACTGAGACTTGGCAAACTCGATAGGAAAATTTCGTGAGTGGTAAAAATTCGAATCTTTTACGTTATTTATTTGCCTATGCGGCATTAACGAACGGCAGCAAGTAAGGTCGTGATGAGGTAGGTCCTTCTGTGGTCTACAACACATTGTAGCAAAAGAAGGGCGTTTCTCGGGATGCCAGTTTGGTGTCACAGATACAGCAATCTTCATCAGCATAAAATACACAAACCAATTTTTCATGGCAGCATGTTACGCGATAGGCAGATAAGAGCCTATTTGTGGGACTTCAAATGAAATTGGGTTACACGGCGTCACGTGTGACGTGTTTTTTTCCAGGTTGTGAAATTCACATTATTTCCCCAAACATCAGCATCAGCGTTTGGAAGCAGTCAGATTTATAGGTACATGTGACCAGATTGATTTTTACTAGTCTGCTTCTCTTCAATATTCTGCAGTACAGGTAAATATTCTCCGAGAACAAAATGTAGGAGGTTGAAATATTGTGTACACAAGAAGCCAAAGACACTTGCCACTGGAGGCGGAAAGTGACAAGTGTTGGCCTTAAAAATGCTTCTATCTGGATGGGTACATGGTGCTTGTAAATTTCCATTTGAGTCAGTAGCGTACCGAAAACGATTGGATTAGGCAGTAAACAAATTTAGGAATAGATTGCTGATACAAAACGGGTAATGGATCAGTTTAGAATAGCAAGCATCTTGGAGTTTCTAACACTTCGCATGGTAAATTTTGTGCGGAGATGCCGTCTTTTAGAACCATTTTTGAATGACGAGCAGAAGGCGGGAACGCTAAATATATTTAGAAATACTTGGAAATCAGCCATCACTCCAAAATCACTTGGAAAAAATATCTGTAATAAAGTAATACAGACCTGTTCAATGGTGGTAGGACGAGGAACCCGAAATCTCAGAATGTTGTGGATCTTCATTGGATGTGATGCTATTGATTCTGCTTTGTACAGCGACACGATGTTCCATAAACAGAATCGAGTGGGAAATAGCAAGACGAAGAGAAAAAGAGAAAGGGGGCAATATACCGAGATAGATAGATACAATCAATTCTCGATTATTCGCGTAGATTTTTCCATCTCTTACGATAAATGAGATAAATGAGAAATGAAAACGAAGAACCCCAAATTTTTACTGGCTGAAAACCCATGTCAAACCCAAGAAGAGCATGCAGAACAATTAGAAGTTCCTCACCAAGCAATATCAATCAATTTTTGTATAAGCATCTTGTCCAATAAAGTTGAATTTGACAAAAAAGCCGAGTTTCTACCTGCACACCTATTATACAGAGTGGCGCGAAATTAATCACCCTATCGGAAGATGTTATCATTTTTGCAAATGGCGTTGTACGTCAATTATATTTGACATTTGTGAACTAGTCATCATATTTGACATTTGTGAAGTAGAACAAATTGTAAAGGTCCAAATAAAGATTTCGATCACTCAAAATCATTTTCTTTTATTTAGTAGAAAAGTAATTTAAAAGAAAATTGGATGTTTAATTTTGCGCCACACTATATATATATATGTATATGTATAGAAGAGGACAGTGTGGGGAGGAAGCATTGTGCCTGGCACGGACACTCCGTTCACTTCCTCCTCCATCATAATTAATTGTTCCCACGAGCACTACACGATTCCGCCGAAGCAATGAAAACGCCAAACACCGGACATGTAAAAATATAAAACACACTATTTCTTTTGTTTAGGTTTTATTTATTTTACGGTAGCACTGCGTGAAAGTTACAATGTGAAGTCAATAAAAACACAATCTTCAAAGACTGCAGCAAATATAATATTCGACATGGCGGTTGCAAACACTGCACTGTTTCGGTTTATTATTTACGCGATGCGTCGTCGCTATTATCGACGTTGGGAAAAAAGGTGCTAATGGGATTGGTGGCCGAACGAATCTCTTGCATGCCTTTGTATATACCGGGTAATTAGCTGCGGCAGGGAAAGAAATTGAAGATTGTTTGTTAGTGGAAAAACAAACGATGAGTTGGATCTTATGCATGTTTACATGCGTAGAAATATGGTTTATGGCATATGTAAAAACAACCTGTCCGACATAGGATTTTAACACGGACAAAGGGTGCCGGCTGGCTTGGGATTCATGATGCCATATGCACTTTAAAGAATATTTCTAGGAATTTTATCTAACGCGTTGTATGCATTAAATGTCCTTGTAAAAGGAAATGTTTCAGGTATGCTGGGTGGAGATTGCAGTGCAGGTGTGGGAAATTGAAATTTGCCTGGGAAGCGAAGATACCGAAGAGGTTTTGGGATTCCGGAAAAGGTAGAAAAGAAATCTTACAGGAAATTATACGCGACGATATGCATGAAGGTAAGTTTTCTTTTACAGGGACTTTTTAGATTATTATTATTATTATTATTTACTGGCCTGTAGGAACCCGGAAGTTCATAACCTCACCGACTCGGCTCCGCCATTGTTCCCTGTCCTGTGCGCTCGCCTTCCACGTTCGATCATCCGATCCAGTCTCCTCGAGGTCCAATCTAACATCGTCCTTTCATCTCCGTCGCGGCCGTCCTGTCGGTCTCTTCCCCGTTAGTTTACCGTCAAGAATTCTATGCACGGTCCTATCATCGCCCATTCGCACTTCGTGTCCGGCCCATCTTAATCTTCGCGACTTGATCACTCTCACTATTGTAGGTTTGCGGTATAGCTCTTCCAATTCGTGGTTGTGGAGTTTCCTCCATTGTCCTGACTCCTCGTCATATTTACCGCCAAATATACCCCTTAAATCTTTATTCTCGAATACACGGAATTTGCTCTCTTCCCGTTTTGTGAGAGCCCATGTTTCGCATCCGTATAGAGCAATCGGCATGATTATGGTTCTATAGACACGGAGCTTTATATTACGTGATAGCAGTTTGGATTTTAATAGTTTACTGGCTGCATGCCAACTAGCGTTGCCGCAATATAGTCTTGAAGTCACCGGCTATGACAACAGAGTTTTCCACCATGAGGTTGTCTAGTATAGTTTGGTATTCATTTATGGTCCAACTAGGTCATGTATAAGACCTGTATAAGTTGACCATTTATTTCAGCCCTTGGGAAGCATCATTGCATGCTTTGCAGTCGATCAGAAGAGCTTTCTCATGTTGTAGGATTTTATCCAGATTTTGATTTAGGGCATTCATCTGGTTGCATCTCACGTGGTGCGTTAATCAGTCGCTCATTCGAACCTCAAGAAGTGCTAGTACACAAAACGGTAACACTGAATACTTTTTAGATTATACCTTAGATAATCCTAGATGCGTAAAGCATTTAAGGTGCTAATGCGATTGCATTAGCGAAAGCTTATGCAGGCTGGGTTGTAGGGATAGGGGTTCTTTAGGTAAGTAGTCAGTGGGGTTTGGCACAACCGCCACAATAGAGCCAGAGAGAGAAGGAAAGCAACGGAGAAACAAAACAAGAGGGAGAAACGCGTAAATAGAGAATGGGTTGATGATGTTTTTGAACAGTTACAAAGTGTAACGCTCTGAAAATAGTCGCGCTGAAAGGAAGTTCCTGAGATTTCCTGTTCTGTAGCATAAGGAGTTTTGATGTTGAGATTTCTGTTTCATTGAGAGGTGAATTGCAAATTAATGGAATCTCCGGGATTACCTTGTGTGACGTAAATAAAGGGAATTCCTTGTTGTAGTGTTGTGACGCATATGACAATCAGTACTATTCTAGAAAGCCCGAAACAAAGGACTAGAATATTCTAGAAAGTACTGGAAAACTGGAGACTATGAACAGTAAAAAATTCGAGGCTATGGAACGGACAGAAACGAAACGCCGAATCAGAATGAGGAAAAACGGTATAAATACGTCGCACGCAGATCAGGAAGACAAGTAAGACGTAAGAAGTAAGACGAAGAAGTAAGACGAAGAAGTAAGCAGTCAAAGACGCGAAAAGTACGGAAGCGATAAGTCAAGTAATCGTTAAGTGTACGGTAAAAGTAACGGTTGTTAGTAACGGACTAATAAAGTGTTACATTAATTCAAAATCGATTTAACGGCTCTTATTTATTAAAAATTATTAATCCGGCGAACCCCAAGCTCGCAACAGTATCATGGATCTTCAAGGAGCAATTCTCGTGGTAATATCTACAAACCAGGGTGAAGTCTGCCACGTGACAATGACTGTAGCGTTGCTGTTTGATTCTACCATATATTCTCAATTAAGCACATTACGTGTTTTTGTACGTTATCAAGTAAATTGAATTCTATTTTTAGTATCTCTTACCTTGTGGAGGGAAATGCTCTGAAATACCTGATAGTGGGAGCGAATTGCAATGCCTTTCCACCTAATAACAATATTCTTCTATATTATAACTTTAAACACGAGTTAAAATTATAACTATAACATAAATTCTTATAACTATAACATAAATTCTGTCCTTCTTGTTTATGGGAATTAATAGGCGGCGCAACCTATCCAACCCTAGAGTTGTGCAATGGCACTCACGCCTTTCAAAATCGAAAGGAGTGGCGAGAGGTCAAATTTGACCTTCATCGTGTTTCTGACTTCTAGTCAACAACCAGGATCACCCACATCCGTTAGGATGTTGGGCTCCGTCTCAAGATATCTGAAAATAAAAGGGGGTGGAATGTAAGGACAGTGTGTGCAGGGTTAGTTCAAATGTTCTCTAACTATTTGAATGGACGGATGGTGGGAAGGAAATTGTACAAGACCGGTTTTTGGCGGTTTTGGAAGTCGTTTTTAATGCTTGATGGTGCAGTGTTCCGCCGAACACTGTTAACACCGAGAACATAACTACCCAGAGCGAATGCTGTGCTCTGCCAGCACTGTCCACGAAAACAACAAAAGACACTGGAGCAAATGCCGTCACTAATCAAACACAGAGATCGTTTTGGATTTTATCTTTTTTATTTAATAACACAAATTGTTTGGATGTTCCACAATATGATGATTTCGTGATAAGGTGAATGTCACAAAAATAATTCGTTAGTCACTTAGAAATGAACAGCACGTAGTTTTACATTATACTTGTTCTTTAAGGAAATAACATCAACAATGTTTTAAGAAAACACAATAAGACACACGAACGAAACACAAGTTACTCGATTAATGTTAAGTTACGTTAAGTGAAGTTAAATTAAGTTAAGTTAAGAGACACGAACGAAACACCAGTTACTCAATTAATTTCTGAACCTCTTCCTCGAGATGACTTCCCCGCAGTTCGACTGACCTTTTCCACTTTTATTCTCTAACTGTTCTTCTCGATTGATGCTCGAAGTATACCTTCCGGTGTGACTATATCCTCTAGACTGCAGTCCATTTCCCCATCGGCAGGGAAATCTTCCCAGCGCATCTCTGCACATAATTTCCCATCCTGTCTGCTAACAGAATTTCCCAAAGTATCTGTTAGCTGCATTACCCATAGTCTCTGTAAAAGGAGAAATCTTTCCTCATGATGATTATCATCATCATCACCATTAGTTGCTGGTGGTCGGAATCTTGTCCCTTTTGTCTGTTGATTGGATGCCCCCGCTTATTCTCCGATCATTCTTTGGTTTACTTGTACTACACATCTGGCATGCGGACAAAGGATCGCATGCAATCCGGATGGGTACACGGAACTATGGGATGTAATGCTTTGTTTGCCTTTATACTCATAAACATCTATCTGGAATAGTGTTAAGAGTTTATGGTTGCTCTACTGCTAATCGGCGGCGCAACGAATCGTTTTGTTTGCCCAAGTGTGCCTTAGCATTAGAGTCGTGCAAGGGATTTAGGTGCTAATTGCATTTAGCTACCAGAGTATGCATCCGTTGTTCGGTTTATTTACCGACAATGGTATTTCGTGGGAAACATCGCGTTGATGCTTAGGATGGGTGATTGGTTTTCATGCGACGCTTTCCTGCATGACGCATTTTCTTGGATGCGATACTTTCCTGCCTTTTGGAATTGGGGTAGAACACAATGTATGGATGCGCTGAACTCGATATTGAGAGCTCTTGAACGTTTAGTTCCTTGCTTTCTGATATCGGGTTCAACGACGTTGCAATGTCATATAACCTTTTGTTTCAGGTATTGTTACTGACTATTGGGACACGTGTCTGTGGACACATGTGCTGAAAAAGGTAAGTGAGGTTCCTTGGTGGAAAGGATACCTCAACCTGTAGGGAGTTGTATGGTTCGTAGAACCGCTACAGATTTGTCTTGAGCGCGGTAGTAAACCCAGATTACGTTTTTGACGTGTGATAAACTGAGCGTCGGTGTGTATGTGTTAATGCCTTCTTGTAATTAGCGTGCGTGGGTGTAGTGTTCCAGTAGTAGACCCTATAGGCTGGGTCCAAGAATCCTCTGTAATAGAGGGGAATCTTGCCGGGAATGGTGCTTTCTTCAGTTTTGTACTTAAGAAGAAATTGTGGCGGTCAGATTCGAAGAAATCGAAGGAGAAAAGGGCCAAGAACGCAAGACTCCCGTACATGTAGGTTCTCGCTGTTCTGGGTGGTTTCGAGGTACTTGTATGCTAATTTTAGCAAGTGCTCGTCGATATGGGTAATGGGGGCACCTTCAGTTTGGTGATAATTGGGGTAACGACGACCATCAGGCCTCCTAAAGTGGTTGATGCATTTTCTAAGGAGTTTCCTTTAGAAAACTCAAAGTTTTTCTATTTGGACCGAAGATATACAAGACCATATGAGAAAGGCGTACGATATTCCAGATCGGATTAGCTGTCTATGGCAAAAAAGTTAAATTTTGGTGTCCACTCTGTTCCTTCACTTCCAGATGTTGTGCACTTTGACCGACGAAGGATGTGAGTTACATGTTTGATAAAATTAAATTTCGGGGTATAAATGACCTGACGTTATCGACACAGCGCCTTACACTTATAATTATTGAACTTTTTGCATGTTTTTGCAATTGTTTGGGAGGTTAGAATTTAAAAAGTAACTATCGAATTAAATGGGGGAAAAGAAAAAGTAGGAAAGCAGTAAAAACTCATGCAGTATGTGCGTGTGTTACGTCCTGTGGCGGTTTCTTTCTAACGCCACTACTTATCTCTTCGCCTATATTTCGGAAACATACCAATAGCCTACAAAAAGCCCTATACTATAAGTATTTTGGCAGGTATAGCTGAGCGGCATTGCTTGCCTGGAAAGTGGGCATATCAATTATCCATTCACTGCAATTACATGCAGACATTTCTACTCTTACGAGTTTTCCCCACAAGATGCATGCAATGCATCTTCGAAAAAGCCCTAAGAAAGAAATCTCATTCGTATATTACGGCATCATTATATGGCGCCAACGATATTTACCCCAATCACGATTTCCACCAAGTGCACCATCTTCTTATGTAGGAGATACGGTCGATCCCTGAGCAACCAATATAACGTGAAATGTATCTGGGCGCACGTATTCCCTGTTCGATACCGCCGCACACGTGCAGAGGATGCTCTTTCTGTCCCTAGCCAGCTTAAACATCTCGGTCGCTTAGCCGAGCGACAGAAGACTTGGAAAACACGTCGTGCGGGGATGCTGGGGAAATTTTTCGTTCGTGCGATGTTATCGCACGATTGGTTTTGAAGTCAGCCTGAGCCCAACAACCGTCGGTGGACGAGCGTCCTAAGAAAAATAATTAAAGTTACTTGTCTGATAGTTTGAAATCATTTGACTATTTAAACACATTATAACCTTTTGCTGTGTGAAATCTTTTGAATTATAATAACGCTGTTTTTAGTTCAGTTTTGTATTGCATTTTTACATTTTAATTTAAAAAACAAAAAAAAACAAAATTAATGAGAAGTAGATGAACCTGCGGTGTCTTTTGTTATTGACAAATTGTAAGACTTTCAGAGACAGTAGTGAAAAATCATAACTACATTGGTGGACACCATTCGGAGAAACAGTGACGGACTAGGCAAGTCTTGGTGAACCTGTGTCAGGCCGGCACATAACGAGGACCATATCCACAGTCCTAATTCGAAACATACAGTATTTTAGACAGTTTAATAAATAAACGAGAAGATATTTCATCCTGTCCTGTGGTCTAATCGTAGTACCTCCTATTTGTATTCGAATATTCTGTGAATATCGAGAAGTAGATTGGTCATATCAGTTTTACTCTCTTGCATTTGACTACTGTTGTTGTGTAGTCTTTTCATGACTGTCCTGTAGGCGCTGCCCTATGGGTTGTTATTTAATTCATCCCTTAGTGAGCAGAACGCGTCATATTTACTTTTGCGGATTACATTCCTCAACTCTTTTCGTTTGTTGACGAATTCCGCATGCAACTGTGGGTATGTGTTACGGTTTCTTGCTCTTTGTTGCAAGCGTCTTAACTTGTTGCACTCCGATCGCACATGGGCGATTTCTGAGCTCCACCAATACACTGGTTTGATAGCCCCTGCTGGTTGTCTTTGTCGTGGCGTAGAAGCATCACATGCGGTAGTTAGCCATTTCATGACTTTTCCAACGATTTGGTCTTCCAGTATATAATCGAGCAGTTCCGCATCGAGGTCCTTTACTTTCCACCCATTTTTCTGGGCTTTTTCGCCAATTTGCCAGTGATGAATCCTCTGAGCGGTAATATTTCGTACATCACGGCTTGGTGGTCACTATGGGTGTAGGTGCCCAAAACTCGCCACTGCATACTTCTTGCCAACATGGAGCTGGCAAATGTGATGCCGATTTTGAACCGACCTCTCTCGTTTATGAAGGTGTCATCAACACCATCATTAAGAAACACCACATCTAGTACTGCGAAGGCTTCGAGTGGTGCCTGGCCTCTACTGTTGGTCCTTGTGCTTCCCCATTCTACTGCCCAAGCGTTGAAATCTCCAGCAACTATAAGAGGGCTCTTATCTCTAGCTTCTTGTGTTATCCTGTCCAAAAAGCATTAGAAATATTCTATTTCCCACCTTGGCGGAGAGTAACAACAGTAGAAATGAATTCCTATCCAGGGGTGTCACGTGGTGACTGCATGTCAACTTGAATTGAACAAGGACAAGGATCATCCTGGCCTTCGCCGGGTTGAAAGCAATCAGAGACTTTGCCCTGCATGTACGTTCCCATCCCCCTATATTCTCATTCCACTGTAGAAAAAGCATTGGTGTACTGTTATGCATTATGCGTACATAACCTGTACACGTTTCAAAGGGCTTTTTTTTTCTTAAGTTTCATCTCGTACTCCTTTTTCTTATTTGTTTTTATATTGTTTTTGTTCTTATTTGAGGGTTTTGTTTATACCCAGTTGTTTGTGTAAAAATAAATAAATTTACCTATTTTAGATAGATAGCCCAGAGATATTTCACTGTGGATTTCTATTGAGTCAGTGGAATTTCGTGGTGAGGATTAAACCAATCATAAAAATACCACTTTACAATATCCACCAGAATATATATCATCTGTGACTCCATATGGGCTACCATTAGGAGAACTTCAATTCAAAATTGGATATATTGTAATGATGTTGAGAAAACTATGTATATCGGATTGACTGTGTAACAGAATAAGATGAATAGTGGGGAAGATACAAACGAATAAATTGATGGCTAAAATATTGACCGGGAATCAAATAGAAAATTCGTCAATACTCCTAGAATTACTTTATATACCAAAGGAGATCTAGACATGTCATTAGTATTGAAAAAGCTTCAATTTCCATCAGAAGCGCAATATATATAATACTACACACGTATCTAACCTATTTGTGTATGTATTTTTGGTTGCCTTGGTACACGGCAACATTCATCTTCAATGTCTACTGGTCGGACGTTGGAGGTTTTTACCGCCCGGAGGAAATTTTTTTATAACAGAAAGATATATGACTAAGAAATAAATAAGGACCAAGTATCAAGCCATGATCTATCATTTAAATATTGTATCCCCGTGTTTCTTGTGGGTTGTAGCTAAATGTATTATGTTATCAATGATGTGAATACCACTCAGAGAATATTCATAGGGGCGTTGGCATCACTCCATACCAACACGCACTTATTCATTGAATTCATTTCATCAATCTTCAAAGAAGCATATTCATTTATATTGTACCTGGTACACATTGGCTTTCCTCATTTCCTAAGTCCATGGAAATATTCACAATACTGTTGATAAAAGCCTTCAGGAAGTGAACCGCAAAATCTCCGGTCAACTTCAGCTTTATTTGGATTTTTTTTCAGGGCGCCGATAATATTTTAATTAATCAATTCACTCACATACGGCGGATAGTCATCACTGTTCTATTTAACCTCATCACATATAACCTATGGCAAAATTCTCTTCATGTAATATCCTTTCAAACCCCATCGGCCGGTTACAGTTGGCTGTGTCAGGAAACTACATAGACAGAAGTATAGAGCAGTGTAATGTCCTTCCTGGTGGAATTACGAGAGTAACTTACATTTGACTGAACCAAATTAATTATCCTGAAAATATAACGCTCCATTGATGATCCCGGAGTAATTAAAAAGTTTTTGCTCTGAAGTTTGACGTATCGTGTAAAAGAGATTAATCATGTCAACAAACATTTATTCCCTTTCTATTCTGGTGTAGTAAATAATCGGTGACAGGATAAAAACGGAACTTCAATTCTGTTATGAATGATTACCAGAATGCGTGGCAAGAATAGACAACAACTTAGATGTCCCCTCCATTATCCTTTTTGTTTTGATTTTGTGTTTCTCTTCTCTTTTCGTGTTTTATTTCTGGCGACTATTGGAGGTCTGTGTAGAAGGTTAATTACGGCTTTGTGAGATAAAGTCTTTAAATCTAAATGAACTGCTTGCACCACGGGTGATATGGAAAGAGAATTTTAATTAAGTGCCGACTTGAAATTGCCCTGTTGGCACATTTAATTGGGAAACGTCCTTTAAATGTAATCCTGTTAAATTTTGAACATTGACTGTAGATACACTGCCGGAGCTGATAGGCGAATTCAACGATGGTTATAAATTACGGAAGAGAAAATCTTTTAATTGAAACTATTTGTTTAATAGCCTTGAACAACTAACAAGAAAAAATGAGGGTGAGCAAGGTAAAACCAAAAAGTAGGACGAATACATTAATTAGTATTCAGTTCAAGCGTGACTTAGCTCCGGACAAAGGGTAAAAGTGTCTCACCCAGTTTGTTGGATTTTTCTAAAATTTTGGATTTTCAGTCCATTCTGTGGCCTGTTAAATCCTACCGACTGCGCTTAATGTTACATAATAGGTGTAACTCCCTTGAAAATAAAATAATTTTTTTAATTTAATGAACTTTTATTGTTATTTGGTTGTAAAATATTTATCAAATTGTTTCTTTATTTTAACACAAAGATCCGACTAAAAAAATCAAAAATGCACGATGCTATTATTTCATTTTATATTACTTCACACGCTGATACGCCCGCTAGAGTTAACGTGTCCTAAACTAAAATATCGTTAACCCTTCCACCGTAAAATTAAGTATTGAATAGTCCAAACTGATCCTTTGGCTACGCTCATCTTCATTGACAATTTGAACTTGAATGTGTTTGTGAAAACCAGGTATTAAGGCTTTCGTTGACGGCTTGAAGTTGAATCTTTTTCGATAATCAGGTACGAGCGTCTTCGTTGATGATTTGAATTCGACTCTTGTTCGATAACCAAGTATGACCGTCTTCCTTGACGATTCGAATTCGACTATTATTGTTCTTCTTCAATTGTGCAAATGGAAGAATACATTTTCAGTTTTTCTTACACTTTGTTTCTTGTGGCTTACTATCATCAGGGCACACTGTGGGTTACTTATCCCTTAGGTATTGGTGCCACAAGCGCACAGGTTTACCAAGTTTCCCAACGAATTGTTCTGATTGCAACGGCTACTACGTCGCACTGTTGTTACTCACCGGCACGCTCCGTACTGCCTCAGAAAATGCGATTTCTTTACACTAATTAAAATGCAATAGTCATTCAAAGTCAATGGTTCTTTTTTGGTAGAATGTCTGTTCAACAAATGACATAACTTAAATTACACTAACGTAAAGGCTTGCTTTCAATGCCGATAGAAACTTAGGTTGAATGATTATAAAACTTATTTTTATGGTAAAGTTCAGGACTTAATTTCAAAGGATTTAGTTTCACACTAAGGTACAGTATTTAATCTCACAAGGATTTAATTTCAACAATATGTACAGAGTTTAAATTTCAAACAAATAAACTGATTTTACTTTTACTGTCAATGGAAATTGATGTTGAGGATGATATATTTGTTTTACACTGCATGTACAGGATTTAATTTCACAAGGATTTAATTTCACAAGAATTTAATTTCAACAATATGTACAGAGTTGAAATTTCAAACAAATAAACTGATTTTACTTCTAGAGACTTTAATTTCAAACAACTAAATTGATTTTACTTTTATTTTAACCGAAACACTCCCGGAACTTGTCCACCGACTGTTGATAATTTTAGACTGACGTTTACTGTACGTGGAGGGCACAGTTTGCCTCCACGGAATCTGGTTAAAGACTAAAGAATGCTTTCGAAACGACGGAATACCAAATTTCATCCATCGTTTCGGTGACCAATAGAGGATGATCTTCCATACATTGGTCAGGGTGAGGATGTGCACGCATACAGATGTGGTTACTTCGCACGCTCATGCTGTGTGTCCATGAGCATGCGAACCGTGGATACACAAATTCAACCTAGGGGAAAATCAATAAAAGTGGTTGCAGCTGGGCAATAATCATGAACTGGTGTTTACATGATCAGCAACCGTGTACAGCACTTATGCTGATCATGCACCAGTCGGTGGCGTCTTGAAAGGGTCGAACTCTCGTATGTGTATTTACATTAGCGAGAAATCGATTTCCTTCGCCGCTAGTGGTGAGATATGCTATTGCGTCTTGTAGATCGGTTTAGCGACCGATGTGCTTGCAGAAAAAAGGAAAGGAAAGAATACCTCCTGCTTGTGTGCTGTAGAATTCGACAGGGGCTATGGGCGCCGATATGATTTGAGTTTATATCGGTTGGTTGGCGTTGCAACCGAATTGCTTTTAAGGCACATGATGCATTTCATGCGATCATGCCCTTGGTGAAAATGTCACTCGCTATGGCTTGCCATGCTCGTGTGTGGAAAAATCGTTGTTATTTATTGCATGGACAAGTTCGGGAATTTTGTCGGTTACGCGATGTCGTAACAGAATTGAATTTCAGGAACATGCTGCGTTGTATGCGAGCATGCCCCTCGGGGAAATGTTTATAGATGCTAATGCAATTGCATTAGCCAATAGTAATTATTTTAGGAAAGGTAAGCAATGTTTTCCGGGATTTATGCGTCTTAGGTGGAAGTTTTTGCATGCCCAGTTGCAAGGTCAGTAATGCTTTCCAGGGTATTTAGTGCTCTAGATAGCACTTTCTTAATGATTGATAGGAAGGTAAGTAGTGGTGTTCAATGGAACCGCCACTACCCCCCTCCCCCGCCAGTGACGTAGGCACGATAAAAAAGGTAGGGCTAAGAGATCACTCGGGCGGGTGATGTGGTGCGAGAAAGGAATAGAGAATGGTCCCGTTGGCGCCGCGTTGATGCCGGTAGGGGCAAAGGTGTGCGGTAGGGCTTCGGGGGTGAGGAAGTATTGTGCCGATCATGGGCACTAGTTCACTATCTTCCCCACGACGTTGCTCGACGAATATCCAATAAAAGGCACTGGTGTTCCTTGTTATATTAGTTTTTATTTATGTTCTTTCTTTCTTTTTTTTGAATCTATCTTATCCGACACGAGCTGGCTAAAGGAGGCCGAATTGAGTTTGAATATTTTAACAGCGGTGCACATTATGAAATCCAATTTCAGCAGAGAACTGATGGTAGTATTTGTGTAGTAACCGTAGTTTCTTTCGCGTAGCTCCTTTTTTATTTCAAAAGACAAATGTCGTTTACGAATAAGCAATCTAGCACGAGAGAACAAAATGTTGGTTATAATCTTGTTTAAATTATTCACAATAATTTTAACATCGCGGACGTAAAACTGAGCAAATCCCAGAACAATTAATCACGTAGACTCACTCTTATTCGATTGGGTAAGGGGGGACTACTTCACGCGCGAGCGTGTGCATCCGCATGCACACGCTGCGATCGTTGGGTACCGACTTACCCCGCTGATGGGTGTTAATCGACTGGTTGGAAAAGGGATTGTGGCGACTCTAACAGATACACACACAATTCACAAGCAAAATAGTGAAGAGCACCGAACGAAAAATCGAATAAGAAAATGCATCAGAGCCGTATACCAAGCAACAACAATTCACATCAGTGGAGTATAGTCGAGTTTAAAAATCAGATTCTAAAATCGGCCAGTAGCCGGATGGGTAACGCTTAGGTAAATTTTTGGTGATTCAAACTGTCATAGCGTCAGTTCGAATCACACGTTCTTCTTCACTATTATTTCAAACGCTATAGGATGAAGTTGGGTAATTTAGTTTTCACACTTGACAACCAAAAGAGAACATACATCTGCGCTCTCATTGCCACGTTCGTCGATGTGTGGTGGATAATCGGTTGATTGGGTAATCGACGAACATGGGAGAATGAGAAAACAGAAACACGTGGTGGATTTGGTTGTGTGTGCATAAATCAATGTAGTTTTGAGCGTAACCCATTGACCTAATTCGGTAATATGGTGATCTGAGAATACATTGATCTGTACGAAGACAGAACTGTGTAAGAGAGGAAAATTAAGCTGGCGCTATTCACCTGCGAAAAGAGAGCATTGATCCCCAGCGAATGAAGTGTCTGGAGAAAGTAGAAAGAACGCTGACTTGGCTAGGGAAATCTGATCATGGGAACTAACTTAAATGCTTTGATAATTTCCCCAGCGGTCGCAAGATTAAGCAACCGCGTCGTTTGATCAGACTATGCCGTTGCTAACCGCTAGCGAAATGGGGTTGCCATATGGCAAAAAGGTAGCTACACTCAATTATGCATTATCTCCATAGGATAATGTGTTTAGCTATGCGCCCATTTAATATGTTTTACAGGTAGAAAAGCTTATAAGGGGAATGGGTAGAAATGACGCGCTGAAAGCGGTCGAAATAAGGTATGGAATTGTAGGTTGGTTCTCCATGTGGTATAGAGAACCCCCACTGGGCCCACTGTGGTGCTTGGGTTTTTATGGACCGACAAGTGGTATTTTCCAATTAGTTGGATCCCATGTCGCTGGCTGACATTGGTTCTCCAAGGTGTCAGGAGGTGGCGATAAAGTGTCGCTGGCATTGGTGGCCAGGAGATATGATGTAAGAGATCGCTGGCATTGGTACTCCAATGTGCCAGGAAGTGAGTAGGGTCGAGAAAAGGCGAGCGGAGTCGCATGAATTTGTATGGTAGGCCTTGTGCGCCAATTGTTAAAAGAAGAGGCGGAAAGGAATTCAAAAGAGTCGGATAGTGGGCATTGTGTGCCAATATTTGGAAATGCGCCGGGAAAGGGGTTGAAATGTGTCGAGCGGGGTGTGACAACGGATCACGCTAGTTGAGTCTGAACGTGTCGGTGGAGTCAGTTAATAAATGTCGAGGTATCGACGTTTTGCTGCTCGGAAGGGCTTACGAGTGTTACTCTATTTTTGTTTTAAAAGGTTTGGTGTACTACTAAAATTCGAGTTTGTGTCTTTACCTTTACCAAAAAAGAAAAAGGGAATAAAAAGTAAAATGAAACACGTCTGGCCGCTAAAAAAAAATTAATAGGGTTACAATATCCCTGTACAAAATTCTCGATAATGGGCCAGTTTTGTATTACTGTTTAATGTACTTAAGTTAACTCGACACGGCTCTGAAACGTTTACTCCTATTGGCTTTCCGTTCTAATATTATTATTATTTGCCGTTTTTAAACACTGTCTACTTAAAAAATTTGTTGAGTATGCAATTTATTACAGGATAATATGTGTATAAGTAGATCATTAGATAGTTTATCCATTCATTTGTTATATTATTATGCTAATTAAGAAGGTGCGAGTATGCAGTACGTTCAATGAACTTCTCGATTTCGTTTTCTTAAATTAGGACTAATTCTGACTTGTTTCTCTAATTTTATATGTCTAATTCTTGCAGCTGTAACAATGTGATTTTAGTTTTTGCTTTGTGTGCTGCGTTAATTGTGTAACTGGATGTGGAAAGAAATTGAAAATATAATGTTCTCTTTTGTTTATTTTTTCTTATTTACAATGGCAAATGCTGGTTTGCTTTGTGTGAACTTTGGTTTAAAAAAAAATTGTTAATTATATTATGTGAACTTTATAATAAGCGAGTGAAAGAAAAAGGTTACTTAACTTAAGTCCGTGGCTGGTATTGTCGCAGGAATCAGCGTTGATGCAAAAGTCGAGTTGCGTGTTACTATGGGTTCCAGATCAGAAGGTGTGTTCTTATCATCGGTATGTCACCACTGTGGGTTTCGAGTCTCTTATATATGGGGTGTCGTAACCGAATTGAATTTCAGGAACATGCTGCCTTGTATGCGAGCATGCCCCTGAGGGAAATGTTTATAGATGCTAATGCAATTGCATTAGCCAAGGGTAATTGTTTTAGGAAAGGTAAGCAATGTTTTCAAGGATTTATGCGTCTTAGGTGGAAGTTTTTGCATGCCCAATTGCAAGGTAAGTAATGCTTTCCAGGGTATTTAGTGCTCTAGGTAGCACTTTCTTAATGATTGAAAGGAAGGTAAGTAGTGGCGTTCGATGGAACCGCCACAACACTATCTAAGGGTATAATCTATACACCCTTTAAGATGCATTAATCACAATTTGTGTACTCAATATTGCAATCAAATGTTTGCCCTGCGATAGATGAAATATTCTTTCAATAGGCTTGCCGAACCGCATTACGTTGAGATAAGATGAGAAATACCGGAAAGGATGACTGCCGAAGTCAAGATCAGTCTACGGTTGTAAACATGGATAGATAACAAAGTATTTTTTTTAAATTAGGTTGCAGACTTGTACCTTTAGTTTTCCATATTATTAACTCATAAAAAGTCAGTACGACGAGATTTCTTCTATTATTAATGCCTTCAAATTTTTTATACATGTTACGGCCACAACCACCCATTCCATAAAACCTACCCCTTTGTAGCTAAGCTCCATCATTAATTGCGCATACAGAAAACATCGCATTATCAATTCAATATTAAACAAATTGAACGGCACGTTCAATTTGCCCATATTGAATTTAAGTTGAATCCAAGACGTAAAAGAACGAACCATATGTTCAACACACAGAATCCCCTGGATCCAAATCTGTGGACCAGATGACAAACTTTCAAGTAAAGTTTTTGAGAATCATAAATTGCACGTCTGCAATTTTATGATCCTTCAAAGGTTTGTTTACCCAAACCATTTCCCACAAGGAACATCCTTGCCCATTCGCCTAGAAGAAATAAACAGGCGCCATAAAATGAACTGCACGTTCACCTAGGCGCTATTGATCTTTTCCTGTGTACCGACTTCCCACGGAAGAGATCCTGGCCCATGCGGTTAAAGAAAACAACAGGCGCAATAAAACGGACTACACGTTCACCCAAGCAGCTAACAACACAAAAAAAGGGAATCAGAAACGTGCATTAACAGAATGCACTATTGATTTTTCTTTTGTGTTTGATATACCGCAAAGTGGATCAGGCGGAAAAAAGGAGATATCCTTTTATCTGCCGGAGGAAACAAAGATTTTGATCCAGAGAAAAGGAAATGAGAAAACCACTAGAGATGGTGGGTTTTGAAGACGGTCAGAGTTGATTTGATTGTAAGACTTCGTCCAGAACGGACATCGAGAGTGGGTTACAAAATCTTGAAGTGAGTTGTGTTTGGAGATTCGACCGGGACGGTGAGTTGAGTTGCGAAAGTGAAAAGCAACATAAACTAAAGGAACCTATATGTGTAAACGAAAGTGAAAAGGAACCTATATGTGTAAATGAATATGAAAAGTAATTTCGAATAAAAGGAATTTATAGGTGTAATGTCAACCTACGCTAAGTGAGAAATAAACCGTTAAAAAATTATTGTAAATAAAATAAAGTTGTAGAAATAAAGATATGTGTTTGATTTCACGGGATATTGACAGTGAGTGAAATAATAACCATTATATCCATAGCTTGTGTTAGTAATACCTATAAAGAACTTCCCTGTGGCATTATTACAAAGAATGCTTTAGGTTGCACGAAAATGTCGTGCTGAATGACATACGTTCAACTATTTGTATTTGTTATACAATAGCGTAAATTGTCGCCAGCAAATTTTAACGCTTTGTATCGTAGTGCAATCTAAACCCTGTAAACATTAGACGCACAATGTTAGCATTAATACATTCTCACCAAAAATTTCCTACTTGCCTTTAAAGACCAGACGACCTAAGAGAGGGCCCCACAGTGGCACCACTCACATCACCAACGCTCCAGAAAAAGTGAACAAAGTCTCGAAAATCAATTGTAAATAAATCGGACCACATCCGTATACAAAAAACATATACACAATACCCCAGAGGCAATATGGCAATAGTAGCCGGAAGTGTCTACATTGGCACCACCAGCAACACCCACGCACCGGAAACAGTTCTCTTGACAGTGTAACGGCCCCACACATGTTCTCGGCCAATGTGAAGGGCGAATCGATCGGCAATTAAATTTTATTTGAAATGACCAAAACAAGGAATACTAGATGTAGCCCGCGTTTAAATTCCCGTCGCGAACAGAAAACTTTCATTAGTTTTCTGGCAAGAGCCCAATTGAATGCATTCCCCTCGTCAGCAGTTGCACTCAGCCAAAAATGAAAATAGTCTGATGGCGACGGCATCTACATCACAGCCAACACAGTATCCACTAAGAATACAATGGACCCCCATCAGCAGATGTGGCAAAGAGAAAACAAGCACCAATAGGGGAACTACAGCAGCTAAACAACAACCCCTTCCGCTTAAGTTCTCCAGCAAGGAACCTTGGAATTTGTGCATTGTGTGTTGTTTCGAAGCGGGATCATACCACATAGCCTGGCGGACGCTAGGTCGGAAAAGACACTTGCTTCACTTGATTTCGAGGAGGTCAGCACACTGCTACACGGGTAAGAGTTTATCATTTTCTGCTCGAATTCAGTAGTGTGTCTCATCGATGTAGTATGGCGATCAATTTCAATTGGTTTTATCCTTCCTCGCGGATATAAATCTGATGGGATGCAGTAAGTAGGGCGACGCAAGCAATCGTGTTGTGAATGTTTTCGTCTTCTATCATGACTTTTGATGATACCACAAAAATGGGAAGGACGAATATTTTCAATAGCCCTCTAGGGATAAAAATGGTGTGGCGGAACTACGAATTGAACGTACAAAAATCTCATCCTTAATTCAAGATATTATACACGTAATACAAGAATGCGAAGACTTGCTCTTTCAGGATACAGGATATGTGAATAATTTCTTTCCTGTTGCATCAGTTGGTGTTCCACTTCACATATGGATTGCTCTGGTTGTACTTGAGGATTTTTATCCATCAATCGTATCGGAATTCTAGTACACATTTTAAAATATCCATTTGTTTGGCTTAAAGAATTTGTGAGGAGTTTAGCAAAAACACACGAACACGCAACCATAGTAAAGCACACAGCACACAAGAAAACGGAAAAATATTCATCAGCGTCGTATACCAGAGCAATTAACATAGCAATTACACCGCGTAAATGGCGAGTTGAAACATACTCGCATACACAAAACCGCGATCTGATATATGGATACTTTCGTTCTAACCTGGTGTGTGTTCGATTCACGTTGTACACTCTGTCGCAAAAATGCTATACGTCTACTTTGTCATTGTTCTTTGATGTCTAGAGGCAACACTGGTTTCTACTGTCTTCAAATTTCACTGCGTTAGATAATTCCCATTGGCGTATCCTTTTGACAAGAGAACCCAAAGGTCCGAGCATGTCCCACTATTTAATAATGATATCCAGGGAACTTAGTCAAACATATGAGGGTTAATCAAATATAAACGGTTATTTCTCCTGCGTCTCTTGTGTGATCTACACGTTTGCCACCGATGCCGAGCATCAATAAAAATGTACAGGTTTAAGTGCATTCAAAGGAACTTAAACCATTGTGGAGCCGCACAAGAACTCCTATCCCAAACGGTTAAGAAATATGGTGCCGACGTGGTACTCATCAATGAGCAGTACAGGATGCGTGACTCTGCTACTATTACATGTGAGGAAGACAGCAGCGGAACAGCGGCCATACGGACAACTGGAAATTCCCCCATGGAATGCAGAAGTGTCCAGCGGCTGGAAGGAATTGCCGGGTATCGCGGGAAAATGTCTGAGGAGGCGGAATACATTGAGCCAGTTCTGTTGAGCAACGACCGTGATGATACCTATAGAAAATAGATAGGCACGATACGTTGCGCATATGTTCTAACGACGGAATTGATCGACTCACAGCTGGGTCCCCAATAAGTTTCACTGCTCGTTTTTGCATCCTATCGAGCACGTGTAGTGCAGTTTTGGACGCGCCTGACCAAATATGGGAGTTAAACTCCATTTGGGGACGAATATACGCCTTGTAAACAGTGGCCAGGTTGGATGCAGTGAAGTATTTTTCGCATCTCTTAAGGAACCCCATACATTTGGCTGCACTTTTCGCAGCTTCAAAAATGTGGTCGCTTCAATTAAGAGTCGAGTTAATTCGAGTGTGGCGGATTGATAGTTCCTTGACTTCGTCGATGCAAGTGCCTTTCATCGACAGTGTATTTACTTTGGGTATGCTAAGATCAGAGGAATTCTCTTCCTCTGTTGTTACGCTCCGCCAAGATGGGAAATAGAATATTTCAAATGCTTTTTGGACAGACTAACACAAGAAGTTAGAGATAAGAGCCCTCATATAGTTACTGGAGATCTCAACGCTTGGACAGTAGAATGGGGAAGCATAAGGACCAACAGTAGAGGCCAGGCACCACTCGAAGACTTCTCTTCACAACCTGGCTTCACACAGTACAATTTCCTAAACCATGAAAAAACAGCGACTTGTGCTTATACCAAAAGGAATCAAGAATCCAGAAGTGCCGTCGTCTTATCGCCAGTTGTGCATGCTGGACACGACAGGAAAACTGCTTGAGCGAGTAATTGCCACTCACCTAGAACAATTCACTGAGGGGACATCGAGGCTCTCTAAATCATAGTATGGGTTCCGGAAAGGTAGATACACCGGTGCCTTACCTATGGTGTGCGACATCGGTCCCAATGCGATAGTTGGAGCACGATGGCTAGGTGGTACAACAAAATATCACGCGGTGGTGACGCTAGATGTTAAAAATTCGTTTAACTCGGTGAACTGGAATCGGATTCTAGAAGCGTTGGGCGATCTACAAGTCTCACCCTACTTGGTGCGTGTACCAGCAATCTATGTCTCGGATAGAAGACTGCTCTATGACACAGATGAGGGACCACAGGAATATAAAATAACAGCGGGTGCACCTCAGGGATCTATAATAGGTCCGCTGTTATAGAATATCATGTATGATGTATGGTATGCTCAGGGTCAATGTACCATAAGGGGTTAGAATCCTTGGGTAGGCAGATGATTTGGCAATAGTGGCCGTAGCTAAACATCTAAACGACCTGGAGAATATTTGCTCCCCAGCAATCCAGAGCATTAAATGGTGGCTAGATATAGCCGGACTGAAACTAGCTGCAAATAAGACGGAGGCAGTTTTAATAAGCAGCTGCAAGAAAGTTGAACACCTTGATTTGGAAATAGAAGGACAAATAATCAGATCCAATCCCTATATTAAATATCTTGGTGTTATAATCGACAACAGGTTGAACTTCAAGGAACACCTGAGGAAAACGAGTGAAAAAACGGCAAGAGTTTGCAAAGTTTTAGCGAGACTGCTACCCAATGTTGAAGGACCCCGGCCCCACATATGGAAGCTCATAACCAGTGTCAACACCTCCATTATAATGTATGCAGCTCACATATTGACAGGAGCCGCACAGTATAAGTCGTACATGAGGGAAGTGAACTCAGCACTAAGAGTATGTTGTGCATTCCGAACGGTATCCGAAGATGCCATAAATATTTTGGCCGGGAGGACACCACTTGACATTGCAGCTAAAGAAAGCGCTGCATTGCATGAGGTCTCCCAAGAGAATCGTCGGAGAATGCGGTCGCAGTTAGAGCTCTCAAGCCTAAGAGAATGGGAACGAAGGTGGTATTCTTCCACCAAAGGAAGATGGACCCACACCATGATACCTGATATAGAAACATGGGTGAAAAGAAAATATGGCGAGCTAAATTGCCGCTTGACTCAGCTAATATCAGGACATGGATGCTTTCGGCAATGCTTGCACAAGTATAAGCATGTGAATCACCCATACTGCTGTATTGAAAAGGCATAATAGAAAATTCGGAACACGTACTCACAGAGTGCGTGAGATTCGAGACCGCACGAACGAATTTGGAGATACATATGAGACGGACAGTTACTCCGGCAGGAGTAATAGAATACATGCTGAGTTCAAAACAGGCATGGTCCGTAACAAATGGTATTCTCTGTGAAATGATGCAGCAGTTGCGACGCGACTAGCATAGTAACAGATAAGCTCCGTCCCGCCCCACGATGGAATATCTAAAAGAAAGTTCCGCGAGGATCAACGGGAATATGGGCCTGGCGGGAGGAGGTTTTAGTCGGTAAAAAGCCGGCATGCCTCTGGATCGGTCCAGAGGTATCTTTTGAAGATTTCCACCTTCCTACCGAAACCAAAAAAAAAAAAAAAAAAAACATCCTTGAAAATAGTATGTGGGTTAGGTGATCGTGGCGCCAGAATGGGCGCGAGTTCTACCACCAAACCAGAAAGCTAAAAGTTCGACGAGCACCAAAGAAAAACTCAAACCGAACTTCACAACGCACCGTCCACAAGAAGTAATTAATTGTTCTTATTTGTTCCGTTAAAAAGTAAACTGTTCACCCGAAAGATGAATAAAAGGCACTGTTGTTTCTTTCGGTTTAAAAGGTTCTTTTATTTAATTAAACTGTTTGCAACTGGTTCACAATTATTTTACTCGAAAACGGATTCCAATTACGCTGACGATGACACGGATGCACCAAAAAGAGAATGTAAGACAGAGTACTCAACTTGAATTACATTATATTAATTGATACGACTCGATACGCGTTCGACTCGAACTCGACTTTTTGGGCGACCTGTCCGCTTTGATGGTTGTAATGCGACTGCATCGAAGGTTGGAATCTGGATCTTGATTCAACCTCGATTCGTTGGTGGATATGTTTTTACTATTATGTTTGAAAGGGAACGCTTACAGAGTGTTCTGGTAACAACCTTAGTAGTTCTAGCGCCGGATAGGTGGCGCTTAGGTCAACAAGCAGGGCATATATAAACAGTGGCACCGATGACTTTCTCTCTCTCTCTCCTTTCGCCGCTGGACCTGTCGTCAACACAATTTAATTCAAGATTTAACTTAAGACAAAATGTTAACTTCTGTTTTACAAATATCATTCTTACAAATAAAGTCTCATTTCCCACAACTTACCACCAGAGAAAGGTAAACTCTCTTGGTGGAATAGAAAACCAGATCTCGTAATAAGAATCATGATGGTACACATGCATGTGTGTACATTGGTTCATTCATGGGACAAAGCCATGAGAACGAAACTGGAACAAAGAAAGGGCATCCATGAGATGTGAGTTCGGTTTTTTTTTTTTTTTTTTTTTATTAGACTTCTCTCGGGAGAGGCGAACCTATAGCGCCGAGTGGGCGCCCCGAGATGCCATCAAATAACTCTTCCAGTTCTTTTTGAACAGTTGCAGGTTGTAACGCTCCGGGAACACTCGCGTGGGAAAGGAGTTCCACAGCTTCCCCGCTCTGTAACGGAAAGAGCTCTGATGCAGGAATATTCGCGCTGTCGGGATATGAACGAAATCTCACTTCCCGCGTGGAAGACTGTACCGGCGAGATCACAGGTGGCTCCAAAAGGCCGGGATCGAGGTTTGAATTCGCCGAAAATAAATTCGCGAACACATTAGCTTTATCCCTTGGATTCGTGACCAACATCCCGCTGTGTGTCACCAACGGGCGGAAAGGGGGGGAAGCGAAGTTGCCGCGGACAGCTTTTGCCATTGACCCGAAGGAGCGAAGGAGCTTATTGATCAACCTGTCGTTGTGAGCCTTCTACGCGGTATCAATCGCCTGGTTGCACGAGTTTCGGATTCTAACAAAATTCGTTCTGTTAACATTGGTAGGATTGGAGCGCCATTGCTTAAAAGCTCTATTTTTTGCCGCTGTAATTAGCTCGCATTTCTTGTCAAACCAAGGTTTATCAGACAAACTTCGTTTGATGGAATGCGGAATATACATCTACATCCCCAGAAGAATAATCTCTGATACCGACTCCGCGCAAGCGTTAACATCGGAGTCTCTGAAGCACCCCTCGGACCATGGAAAGGATGCGAAGAAATATCCCAAATCGTCCCAGTCAGCGGCCCCATACTTCCATACATGGCGAAGCTGCCTAGGCCGCTTATTCGTTTGATATGCAAGTGCTTGCGCGACAGATACCAAGCAGTGATCTGAGTTTCCCAGTGGCGCAGAAACCTCTACGGTATAAATACTCGGTTCGGATGTCAAAAACAGATCCAGGGTGTTCGCATAATCGCCTCGGGCATCCGGCACTCGCGTTGGCTCCCCCACGAGTTGAGTCAAGTTGTGGCTTACAGCAAACATCTCCGCCAGCCTCCCAGCCTCGTCAGTTCTGTTAGAATGTAACAACCAGCCGGAATTGTGGACATTAAAATCGCCAAGGAAAACAATTTCAGAAGCTGGGTGGTCGACGGTATATGAAAGATGTTCGAAAAATGTCGCCGGTCGATCGTCAGACAACAAAGATTTTTTAACGGAATTCCTCAGCACCACCCTCAACCATATGATGTCCATATTATTGGGTTCCAACGCCTCCATCCTCTGGCTAGCCAGATCGGACCGCGCGAAGGCGCAGACTCCGCCCTTAAAACGAAATCTCGAATGTAACTCGTATCCTGAGCAACGAAGATATGTCGAATCAGTTGACGAATCGACCTGGGTCTCAGTTAGGGCAAGGATATCAGGTTTCAGTGTTTGCAAATATTGGTGGACGGCGTTTACGTTCGTATTGGTGAAACCGATGCCGCTCATGTTACAAAATGCCGTCACCAGTCGAGCGTGGGCCGAGCCTGGAGAGCGAGCCCGGTTATGCGATGACGAACCTCTTAAAGTTCCATTATTTATCATAATATCTGCATGATGTTCCCCTTGACATAGTCCCCCCCGGAGATCCGAATGGGAGACTAATTTACCTCCGGAATTCTTTATATAGGTAGGTAGGTAGGTAGAAGGTACCATCATGACATCATGGCGGGCTAACAGCCACACTGTTACGGACCGACCTTGAGTCCAGGTCCCCCCAACATCCACTAATCCCATTTCGTTAGTTGCCCCTCTTTACCTCTAAACGGAGAACAACTCGCCAAGTAGTTAATTTGCATAAACTACTTTATGCAAATTCTACTTGGCAGAGAAAATAATAAAAACCGGCATTGGCGCCGAATAATAAAATAAAACGTCAACGGCAAAAAACAAAAATGTTGACATTCGACGTTAAGCTGCGAAGGGACGCACATACGAAATACCCAGTGAGAAAACATTTGCACGATACAAATACCTCTTTCTCACTGAATGTGGGAACAAAACTTCAACTACCGAAAATCACCTGAAGTGCTTACAAAATCTGCGTAAGGAAGTTAACTATTTGAAGGAAACTGACTGGATGTATGAGCCGTTGGAAACGTATTAGTCAGCAATAAAAATTGATTAAAGAGCACAACTGAAGCTGAATAGGGGAGCAGGCACTCAACGCCCCCTGCACCCAGACGCAGCACACAACAGCAGCAGTTCCAGCTCCAGCAAATCTACCACCGGTCAGAGACCGTCAACGGTCAATCCCAAGTAAGTCCCATTCACTTACTTTAAATTATAATAATTACCTATATTATTAAATTGTTCATAACACTATAACAACACATCCGAAACACCGTCGAGGATTACTCTCGGCGATGTCGCGGAATGTACAGCGTGACGGGGTGGTATCTCACCTTGGGACCGACTACCACCTAACCAACCTTTTCTCGAACCGGTCCATCAGCCAAGCTCCGAAAGATGGCCAGGGATTTCTCCCGACCATTTCACGGAGCCTAAAGCTTGATGGGGTGGTATTTCACCGGGCGCACAGGGCGTTGGGACCCCGGCTACCACTCGGCCTTTAGTCGCCTCTTACGACAAGCTGGCCTAGCTGTGAGTATATTCTAACGCCCTACTCACAGGATGGCTAAGCAAACAAGCCGAACATCATTGGATGCTAATGTGAGAAGGTCAATGGTAATCGGATCCAGGAATATGTAGGACAAAAGGAATTTATGATCTGAGAGTTCAACTGAGTAAACAAGTTAGAACTCATTAGATAGTGCATTTGGGGTACTTGAATGGTTTGAATTGTTTGCCGTATCGCCAGAATGCCTGCTGAAGGACAGCGTTCTTTTATTTGTACATGGTACATGCTAGGGAATTAGTTTCAGCGTCTATTGCCCTAATTATATGCAGCTGCGTTGGACTGTTTTTCGTTGGGTAAAAGGGTCGCCATCCAATGTGTATGTAGGTAAATTTATTGTACACATGTTGAGGCTGGGAATAGCCAACTCAAGGTTAAAATTCCCTGATTATGCGGTTGCATTATTTGTGAACCGATGAGTTTTCTTTCAGGGAATTTATGATAAGTTTGGAGAGAACTCTTATAGGGAATTTTTAATTCATTTTTAAAACACTTTTTATTTTTCTTTTTATATTCTTAATTTCTAAATTAAAGGCTAGACAAAAAATGCTTAAATTCTAGCTTAATTATCTTATATAATAACTTACTGTTCCTTCGCAGACGCTCTAAGCTAAACATTACTTAACATTTGTATAATTTGCCTTTCGGCGACAGAACTTTTTGGCAGTACTGATAATTAGTTGAAATACAAAGAAAAATTTGAAAAACTTTGTCAATTTTTTTTTTTGTTTTTTTTTTTCTTAAAATTTAACTTACTTAACTTACCTACTTTTTTTTTTTTTTTTATGTAAAAGCACTTAACCTAACTTAACTTAAATCTTATACTACCCTAATTCTAGAAAAGCTAAGTCTATGTAAGCTAGCTGATGATAGTGTGATTCTATACCGACTTTGGTAACCAGGTCTTTATATGCCATTCAACCACCAGAACTGTTGACGCTGTCTAATACTATCGTCCCGGTCTCTGTGGGAGATAGCCCTACTGAAGCGCAGGAGCTCTTCTTCTGTGCGCGTTACTTCCCGGTGGTAGCACAATCGCCCGTCTACGGATGATCTACTTACATGATAGATCAGCGGAATTCCGGATCTATCCTGTATAAGCCCTTTCATGTCCAAATCAAGGAACGCCTCTGGTGGAACAAAACCGTTGCGACGCACGTTCTCATAGTACAGGGTATTTGGATAATAAGCCCCGAAAATTAGGTCATTGGACGAGCTTATTGCTCTCGCAATATGTCCTCTGATTAATTTAATCATAAAATTATCCACCCTATTTATGCAGGCTTCATTATATAAAGTCTCATTTGAGTAGTACTTTTTGTATTCCGATTCCGGTGTTCGATATAATCTGAGACAGGTTCTCAGACACTTCCTTTCGAACACCCGAATCTTTTCCATCAAATTTGGACCTATGTTAAACCATACTGGACAGCCATATATGAGCATTGGCCTGATTAGCGTCATGTAGCATATGACTTTTACCCTGCTGTCAAGTTGGCTACTGTGAAATAGCCTCCTTGTAGCAAACGTTTTTCTAGCCTTGACCAGAGCAGCCTCTACATGTCTGTTGAAATACAGCTATTGGTCTAGCCAGATGCCCAGGTATTTAACTAAACTCTTGGTTTCCAGTTTATCTCCATGCGGTCCCACGATAACTAGCTTTCGCCAGTTTTCCTTGTGTCGTTCGTGGCTTTATATAATGGGGTTCTAAATAGGATGGCTTCACATTTCTGGAAGTTGATCTTAAGTTTCCAGTTGTCGCAATAGCGCTGCACGTTGTTGAAATCTCGCTGTATTAAACTATTTATGATCTCAACTTTCGGAGCTGTTCTGTAAATTATGAGATCGTCTGCGTACGCAATAGCCTGCGGGAGTGCATCTAATAAGTCGCTAATGTAAATGTTAAAAAGAATCGGAGAGAGTACCGCACCCTGTTGCAAGCCATTCTTGATATTATACGTTTTATTAGAGGTCACATTACCACTTTTGACCACGAACCTCCTGTCCTTTGACATATCGTAAAGTACATATAGTAAAGGCTTATGTATGCCATGTCTGACCAGTTTGTAATACAACCCTTCGATCCAGACGGTATCAAAGGCTTTCTCCAAGTCGATCAGACAGGCCCCTGTGCATTGGTTCCTACATTTATTCCATTGTATGTCGGAGACCAGTTTAGCTGCGGCATGTGTGGTTTCATGACCCGCCTTAAAGCCAAACTGGTTATTTGGAATAATGCTATTGTCGTCTACCCATTTTAGCAGAGCTTTGTTAATGGTTTTTTCAAATACCTTACTGATGCTTGGGAGTAAACTTATCGACCGCATGTTCATTGGGTTTGTACAGTCTTTGCCCTTTTTTGGGATGGGCTGAATGATTGCCGTTTTCCAACGCGCGGGATAATATGCATTATTCAACGCGTTGTTAAACAGGACCGTGTATATATCTATTGCCTTTGGGGGCAGGTTCTTGAGTACGATGTTAGGTACTCCATCTATTCCCACTGACTTTTTGCTTCTTAATGAGTCGAAGATACTCTGGATTCCTTCCCTTGTTATTAGAAGGCCATTAGCCACTACACCATTGGCATTAATGTCAATTGACAGATTATCTTCACTGAATTCGGTAAAACCCGGATTCTCCGATTGCCAAAGTGAAATTTCATTCCGGAGGTGCAGGTGATTGAGTAGAACTCTGTCCTCCAGGTCGTGATTTCGGTGAATGCTTTCATTCACCTTGTACATTTCCTGAAAGACAGCTCCCACAGCGTTCACCTTTTCCAAAGGATCTTCGATCACGAAGAGCTCACTATTGAGGATAGCGTTCTCTGCATCTATGCCAATGTTGGTTAGCAGCTGCTTGTTTACCTCAGTACGTGGAATTTGGAGACACTGAATCTCATTTTGATTATTTCTCCTGAATATTTTATTTATTTGTGGGAACATATTCGGGTTATTAGTTTTTATAGCTCGAATTCTGTTGTTCCAATACAAATTTGTTGCTAATCTATAATTAGCTTTAAGTAATTGTTGGAGGTTTTTCAATCGGGATTTCAGTGATATTATCTCCTGGTCTTGTCTGTCTGTAAACTGTCTGTGTAATTGTTTTAATTTCGATAGCAGTCTGCTCTTTTGCCTGTGGAGTGCGTTTATTGTTGCGTTTCTGTACATGTTAGTGTGATCTGTAACTGTTGTTTTGGGAATTGTTTTGTCCATTGTTCGTTTTACGGTTTCGTCCATTTGTTGAATGTATTTGTCGATTTCGACATTAGTCAGGTTTCTGTTTACTGGCAGATTAAAGTCATTCGAACGAAGTTCTCTTGTTAATGATCTGGTGAACCGCGGCCATCGCATTGCCCCGTAGTTATAGGGTTGCGGGATCACGAATTCCTCCAGATCTGCGAGCTCGTTCGGAAGTTCTATTACTGCCGTGAATGCACAGTGGTCACTATCGTATTCAATTGTCCGTAAACAGTTTGTGTTTCGTCTATTGGTGTTAAGTAATCTCAGTCGTGAGTCGATTAGCAAGATATCTAAGAACGATCTACCTCTAGGGAATGATGGATATTCGGTAGCTAGCAGGTCAGTTCTATATTCAATATGAAACTGATCTAACCAGCCAGCCAACTGATTTCCTCTGGCATTAGATATATAATTTCCCCAATTTCTATGCATGGCGTTCATATCTCCCCCTAGAATAAAGTAATTTTTGCCCAGGTGCAATTGTAAGCATCGGAAGAGAGTCTCGAGCTCTGCTATAAATAGATTATGTTGGTGCTCCTCAGGTGGGTAGACCGCAATCGCATACAAACCCCTTCCTTGCTGAAGGGGCATGCGTACGATACAGGCTTCCAGCACCCGGAACCTGCGCACTTCTCCGCTATATATAACTTTATGAGGGATCCCTTTTCTAATAAAGATTGCGACCCCCCCCCCCCCCCCCCCCCCCCCCCCCTTGAGGGGAGTTAGGTCGGTCTCTTCGTATAATATCGTAGTTTTTATGCCATATCTTGTGTCTCTGGTTTAACTTTGTTTCCCCCGCCAGAAGTACATCAGGCTGTTCAACTTGCAACAGGTTGAAAAGATTGGCTCTTCTCTCAGTTCTTATTAGTAAATTTACATTCACGACAAGAGCTTTTATTGATGTTGTGGTTAGAGGGTTTATATTGACTTTTTGTTTAGATTGGGCAAGTACGAATAGATCTCGTTTATTTGGTTTTGCAGCTGTGTCATCTGTCTCTGCAGATTAAGCAGAACCGTGACCACGTCTGCTTGCGATGTTGTTTCAGTCTGTGTGGGAGTATTTGTGGCTACCAATGTTTTAGCCTGGTTTGATGGTCTCCCACCCGACGTAACTTGTGCGTACGACCGCTGCGATGTTACGGGCATTGTTGTAGTACGAGCTGGCTCTGTGTTTTTTTGCCGGGTCACACTTCTTGCCATTATTTTTCGGAATTTAGGACATCCTCGATAATTAGCGGGGTGTCCCTCATTCCGGCACACTGCGCACTTTAGAAGGGCTTTGTCTTCTACCCTTTCTTTTCCCAAAGGGAATTCTTCTGCTTTATGGTCTTTTCCGTATTTTACGCAACGGTGCTGCATTTCACAGTTCGCCGCCGCGTGACCAAAACTTTGGCAGCGGACACATTGCAGGATGTCTCTGCCTTTTTTTAACTTGTCCCATGTGACACTTCGATGGTCCAAGACTGTAATCTTTCTTAGACCACCAATTCTGCTGCTGGGCGTTAGTTGAACCAAAAAGAAGGGTACCTTGCGGTTTTCCCTTCTTGCCTTGGTTGTGGTGAACGGTTTTACGGAGATACACTCGAGATCGTCGTGCCTCAACTTTTGAAGCATCTCGAGCAGAGCCTCCGGTTCCACCTCAGGGTCGACACCCTTTAATAGAACCGTTACCCTCTTTGTTTGCTTCGGCGTGAACGAGTAGAATTCCGCGGTGGCCCTTTTTAAGACCTCTTTAATTTTATCGTGGTCTGCTACCGCATAGGTTTGAATGGCATGCCTATTACCAGCCAGTCTTTTAACTACAAAATTGTTTCCTATCGCTAGCTTACAAAGACTTACCAATTCCTTACACTCAATATCTATGGTGTTGATTGGTGGCATCTTTATTTTTTGGTTGTTATTTTTGCTTTTCCGCTGTTTTGTTGCTTGCTGTGGTTGATTTTGTGTTGATTGTTGCTGTTAATGTTGCTGTTGCTGTTGCTGTTGGCCGACTTTTGGCTTCGGCTTTTGTTGTTGTTCGGTGTCTTTTTCTTTTTCGAGTGTCGCTATTTTTTTCTTTCGGCGTCTCTCTTCTAGTCGGACCCTTGCCATCGCAAGTTTCGCCTCCAATTCAGTAATTTCCTCTTCTTCATCCTCAGACTCTGAGGATGCAAGAGAAGCGAACGAATTGTTTGCCCCATACATATTAAAATTGTAGGGGGAGGGGCGCTCTCTGTCCTCCTCCATTTGCTGACCTTTTTTCTCCATTGTTAATTTCGCGGTTTTACTTCGCGTCACAATGGAGTTTTTCGGTGTACTTTTTCTTTTGTGTGTTGTCGCGTTTTTATCGTCCTCCGTGTCCATACTGGTTCTTTCCAATTTGTTTTCATTTAAAAAAAAACAAAGGCGACCCGCAATACGAAGCACGAACTCGATTTCTTCCGTAGGCCGACTCGAACTTGGCTATCATCGAGTAGGAGTCAGTGACTCTGCAATGAGTCAGTGACTCTGCATTGATGAGCAATATATTGTCTGTTTCAATTTTCACGCTTGCGAGGTGATATATTTTAATTGATAGTTTCTTTGTCGCACCTCACTGAAGGGATTTTGTTATGCACTTTTTTTTTATTCTTCAATTTGTTTGTTTGTTTTTATATTTGTTTATTTTCGATTACTTTTGATTCACTTTTCGTTCTGTTACTTTGTTTTGACTGTTATTATTGCTGTGAAGCAGCGCACTTTATAATGTCACTGAAACCAATTTATCGTTTTTGCTTGATTATGCTTAATCAAGTGAAAGAAAAAAATGGGGATCTCGGAGGTATGCGATTATTATTAACTAGTACCGGATTTAACCGAAACAAAGCATTATGACCGATGCAAATATCGTGTTACATGTATCTCTGAATGATCGTCAGATGTGGATTGAGAGAATTTTTAATTCGAATTAATGAATGAAGATAAGAATTCTTTTCCAGAAGCTTTTAGCTAATACATTTGGTCATTTGTTGCGTGAAGCATTTACAGGTGCTTAATGCGATTGCATTAGCAAAAAGTTATGATGGCTGGGTTGTAGGGATGGAGGTTCGTCGAGTAAGTGTACAATGGGGTTTGGCGGAGCTGCCACAGTATGCCTTTTAGTTGCAACGCTCCCCCCCTTCTCCTTCTTCATATTTAGCATAGTTTGATTAATTTTCGTGTTTTAGTTTTAATCGTTTTGTTTTTTTAATGTTTGCTTGTTATAAAAAAATAATTGTACACGAGGAAAACCTCTTATATACTGATTACACTGTAAGCAAGATTATGAAAATCATTGTACACCCAAAGGCATACACAAAACTCTAGATATTGTATAATTTAGAGTGCCTGCAAAGAGCCAGTAAGTTAACATTAGAACAATATTTGTAAAATAGGACAAGCGGTTAGTCCTACAGAAAGAAAAATGTATAATTTGATGTTGGATTAAAATAAATGCGGAATTCAAACCAAAAAAAAACCGTCATTTAAGAATGGGTGCTGCCGAATTAAGCTTTGGCGCTTCAAACAGGAAACTTTCAGGTTTGTGAAGTGGATGTATTCTGGAAGGTTCGAGAACAATATGTTTCGAAATTAGCAAATATACCGCCGTTTTATTTACATGGTCGTGCTACTGACACCTGCCATCATTGATTGTGGGATTAATGGTCATCTAAATAACATGCTTCAGTTATTATACTGCGAATTTAGACTCGATTAAAGACTATTCTAAATTGTGAACACTTAACGTGCGTAAATAGGTGAAATGACCTGACCTAAGACAACCAGAAGTGAAACTATTCTCGGAGTGTATGCTACATGCACAATAGCATTAATCACAGTAGCACCTTGGAGAATCATTCACAATAAAGCACTGTAGCAGCATCCACAATAAGTAGCTCATCCATACACAAAGTATAACGACGTTTCGGGTTTCGTTTTGAACCACCAGATGGCCAAAAGCATTTGTTGTTTAGGAGTTGTACAGCACGTGCTAGTCACCTTAAGTTGTCACTTAATATAAATAAACAAACTGTTCGCAGTAATGGTCGATGTAAAGGAATTAATTGGTTTTTTGCATCCCAATCAAAGGTTGGATTTGAAAGCAGTTGCCTTGACGCACGTCCTAAGTAATATTTGGTATCTTAATTTGGTGAAGTGAAATTTGACGCGTTCAATCATTTCCTCAAGGTCTTACTGGAAACCCCGAAGGAAAGCAGGCAATCTTGGATTACGGCGAAGCTCTTGTTGCTATTTTCGCGCTCACGAACGATTCCACTGCAACAATTGCCAAAGATGCGGTTCTAACATTAATCAACTTAACGGCAGAAGAAAATGGTGCGTCGACAGTCTTCGAAACGAGTAAAGCCCCCGAACAGGTAAATATTATTCATGAAATATACATTTGATTCAATGTGACACTTGTAGGTATTTCCACTATTCCATCATGCTGTGCGACATATAGTTGACCAGAACTCGGAACTCGCGGATCCTTGGAGCATGGTTTTGAGTAATTTAACTAGGACTGAACTTATAGCGATGAATTTCTTTGATGAAATGGAAGACAGTGGGAAAACAATTCTGGACTTAGCAAAGGCTTTCACCAAATTGGACTATAACAAGAAGAACGCAAAGCTCCATTACTTGGGTGAGTAAAATAAAAATCAATGGATAAAAAAAAAATGCTCAATGAAGAGCCTTGTGGCCCATGAGGGGATCGAACCCGCGACCTTCGCGTTATTAGCACGACGCTCTAACCAACTGAGCTAATGGGCCCACATTCACTTATCTGATTCATCTCAGCTAGAGTACTGAGTAGAAATGATATGTTATTATTTAATTCTAATTTTGATTTTAGAAATCTTGATTTTTCTATTAATTTTGAACACATGAAATCTGTGCAGGCCAAATCTCCAGAGTAGGAATTAAATTCCCCTACTCAAACAATAGTGGAAATTTGATATTGGTTAAGAGTTGCTAAGTTTGGAATGAAAAAAAAAGTCATTTTCTAGACGAGGTGCGTTTTTTTGTGAATGGTCAATTTTTGGACTTATTTAGACCGAGTAACCAGTCCTTTCTATAATACTGTCGCAGCATGTTTAGGTTTACCAAAATTAGTTTTCATTTAAGGATTTTCTTTTATTGTTTTCATTTTCGGATCGAAAAAATCCTAGAAAATTCTAGGGCAAAGAACATCAGAGGTATGTATGTCGGCATAAATTCAATTAGAAATGGCTACCGAGGGAGAGTCAAAATAATTCGAGACGCAAACGGCTGTCTGGTCACAGAAACAAACAATATCGTGACAAGATGGAAGCAGTACTTTGAAAACCTGCTCAATGTACGCACCCATCAACCACAGATAAATGCAGCAAGCGTACATACAGCCGAGCCTCAGTTCCCTCAACGAAGTTGTAGACGCAATAAAGCGATTGAAAAACAACACGGCTTCCGGGGTCGACTGCATACCGGCAGAGCTTGTGAAGCATGGAGGAGAGGCAACCGCTCGAAAGATTCACCAGCTCATCCAAACAATATGGGTTAAGGAAGTCACTCCGGAAGAATGGAAAACCTCAATAGTCGTTCCCATTTTCAAAAAGGCGACAGATCTGGCTGCGAAAACTACAGAGGAATATCATTGCTCCCAGCCGCATACAAAATATTAACAAATGTCATTCTGGCGAGAATCACACCGTACGCAGAAGAGATACTGGGAGACAACCAATGTGGATTCCGTAGGAACCGGTCAACAAGCGACCAAACGTTCACAATAAGACAACTGCTGGAAAAGAAGTGGGAATACGGAGAGACGGTTCACCAACTGTTCGTTGACTTCAAAAAAGCCTACGACTCAGTCGCAAGGCAGAGACTCTACCATATTCTAGTTGAGCTGGGAGTCCCAAAAAAATATGCCGCCCTCATTCAAATTTGCATGAACGAAAACAAAGGGCGAGTCAGAATAGAAAACCACCTCTCAGAACCATTTGAAATCCGGGACGGACTAAAGCAGGGAGATGGTCTATCACCGTGTCTTTTTAATCTTGTGCTCGAGTATGTCATCAGAAAGGTAGAAGACGACAACATGGCCGGATCATCCCTGAACGGGGTCACACAAGTGCTCGCATATGCGGATGACACCGCCGTTCTGGGCGATAATCTAGAAACTAATTTGTTGGAGACAACGGACAACAAAGTGTTCAGTTTTGCGGATGATAGTACGCTTGTTTCCTCCTTTTCGAGTGATCGGCCGATTGGTGCATCAACGTCGCACCAGCTGAGATGTAGACAGATTGACTCTCTGAACCAGGATCTAGATAAAGTCCTGCAGTGGGGAAAGGCCAATCTTGTCGACTTCAACGCAACGAAGACCCAGTATACAACATTCACAAAGAAAATTGGATCATCGGTTCCACAGCTGATGATGAGTGGCCGGGCCCTCGAGGCTGGGGAAAGTTTGAAATTGCTCGGCGTCACGGTCTGTGGGAATGTATCATGGCACAAACACGTATCGGGTATCGCCAGATCAGCCTCAGGAAAACGGAGTTATCTTTTTAGAGCCAAGAAATACTTTACTCCGGCCCAACTTCTTCTCCTATCATCATCATCGGCACTACAACCAGGAACCGGTCTTGGCCTTATTTAGCAAGTCCTGAGGCTTGTTAAATTTTCCATAATGATTTATTTTTTCTGGGCAAAGTCATTAGGCTTGCGCCAGAGGCTCCCCGACGGGGCATCGAACCCCGGTCTCCCGAATGACAGGCGGGTATACTAACCACTATACTATCAAGGAGATTTATATAGGAGCTTCTTCTCTTATATAAATCTCAAATTAGACCCGCGCTCGAATATTGCTCTCATGTTTGGAGCTCGGCTCCTAAACATACCCTCGACCTACTTGAGAGCGTACAAAGACAAGCGATCCCCCTGATCGGGGATTCGGCGCTGACGTCGGGACTACAGTCGCTATCACATCGAAGGCACGCGGCCGACCTCTGTCTGTTTTACAGATATTATCACGGGTGCTGTTCTTCGGAGATTCTTGGCATTGTTCCACGCACCTCGGTCTATATGCGCTCCACAAGACAATCCGACGGATCGCACCCGTTTGTGGTTCATCTCCCGATAGCGCGAACATCCCTGTATCAGAACTCGTTCCGTTACAGAGCGGGGAAGCTGTGGAACTCCCTTCCCACGCGAGTGTTCCCGGAGCGTTACAATCTGCAACTGTTCAAAAAGAACTGCAACAGTTATTTGATGGCATCTCGGGGCGCCCACTCGACGCTATAGGTTCGCCTTTCCCGAGAGAAGTCTAATAAAAAAAAAACTGTTAGTAAAAACTGTGAAATCATCATGCAAGCGGCAGAAGAGGTGGGCCTGGAAATAAATGAAGACAAAACAAAATACATGATTACGGCGAGAGCAGGTGGACCTCAGAGAACACATGTAAACGTCAGAGGTAAGATATTTAAAAAGGTTAAAGAATTTAAATATCTGGGAACGATACTGACGGCCAGTAACGAAATGACGAAGGAAATTAACAAAAGACTACATTCCGGCAACGCTAGTTGGCATGCAGTCAGTAAACTGCTGAAATCCAGACTGCTATCACGTAACATAAAGCTCCGTGTCTATAGAACCATAATCATGCCGATTGTTCTATATGAATGCGAAACATGGGCTCTCACAAAACGGGAAGAAAACAAATTCCGCGTATTCGAGAATAAAGTTTTGAGGGGCATCTTTGGAGGTAAATATGACGAGGAGGCAGGACAATGGAGGAAACTCCATAACCACGAATTGGAAGAGCTATATCGCAAACCAACAATAGTGAGAGTAATCAAGTCGCGAAGATTAAGATGGGCCGGACACGTGGCGCGAATGGGGAACGATAGGACCGTGCATAGAATTCTTGACGGTAGACCAACGGGAAAGAGACCAATAGGACGCCCGCGACGGAGATGGGAGGACAATGCTAGGTTTGACCTTGAGGAGATCGGATCGAATGGTCAAGCGTGGAAGGAGAGTGCCCAGGACAGGGAACGATGGCGAAGCCGAGTCGATGAGGTCATGAACTTCCGGGTTCCTACAGGCCAATAAATAATAATAATAATAATAATGTTTTAACTGTTGTAAATTGTATTCCGTGTATTTCTTCTAGTACTTCCGTCAATCTTACCTTTATTATAAAATCCCATATTAAATCTATTAACATCCAATATTCATTCAATATGTAAACGCTATAAAAGCAACTGTGTTCTTTTTTCAACCCTTTTATATCTTTCGTAGTTACATTCGTGCCGTCGCTTCATTGTAATCGTTTTCGTTTCGGAGCATAATTTCGCAGTTTTTGTTTTATAATTTATAATATTGTAGCGAGCTTAGGGTTCGCTGGATTAATTATTTTTAATAAATAAGAGCCGTTAAAGCGATTTTGAATTAATGTAACACTTTATTAGTCCGTTAATGACAACCGTTACTTTTACCGTACACTTAACGATTTCTTGACTTATCGCCTCCGTACTTATCGCTTCCTTACTGATTACTTCCGCACTTGCTTCACTTTCTTACTTATTTCTCCTCTCCATGATCTGTGTGCGACGTATTTATATCGTTTCCTCATTCTGATTCAGCGTTGCGTTTCCGTCCGTTCCATTGCCTTGAATGTTCTACTGTTCCTAGCCTCCAGTTTTCCAGTACTTTATAGAATATTCTAGTACTTTGTTGCGGACTTTCTCGAATATTCTAGTACTGATTGTCATATGCGTTACAATGCGTTTGTACAACATAATGTTTAGAAACGTTAAAGGTTCGCGTAAGTCAGGGGCGCGTCCAGGGAGTCGATATAAAAAACGAAAAGGATTTATGGGAACTGTACATGAACTGGACTACATCGACACAAAAATTGGCTACATCGCCCGACTTCGCTCCAACGGTCACAGTGACGGCAGCATACGTGATGTTACTTTTTTTTTCAGTTTTTTCCGAACTTTCAAACATTATAAAGTGTAAAAACAGTGACGGTTCGATAAACTTTCCAAAAAAAAAAAAAAAACTGAGAAAGGCCTAGGATTGAAATTTATCGTCGAATGCAACTGTGGTGAGCGGGTCATCGAGTCCTGTCCACGAATCGCCAACAAAGCTTACGAAATTAATCGTAGAATAGTATTCGT
Organism: Microdon myrmicae; assembly: GCA_963931805.1. Classification (NCBI taxonomy): domain Eukaryota; kingdom Metazoa; phylum Arthropoda; class Insecta; order Diptera; family Syrphidae; genus Microdon; species Microdon myrmicae. Next base: position 51,746,660 of record OZ007500.1, read on the forward strand.
AATGCGCATCTTGGGTGTCGGGTTAAATGGATTACATTGTTTCACTTCACTGATGGATATTGGCGAATTTACGAAACACATCTACTACGCTGCTCTCGATAAAGCACACACCGCTTATATTGGCGTTTTTTCTTCCGTGATAAAAAAGGCTAGCAGAGAAGAAAAAGAAAACACTGATGAAAGTGAAGATAAAAAATTTACTGCTTCTGGAGATGGCAGTTGAAGCAAAAGGGCTCATACTGCTAATTATGGCGTTATGACATTGATCAGCAACAAAACAAACAAAGTTCTCGATCTTACTGTGAAATCGCGTTATTGCCAAGGCTGCAACCTTATGAAAACAAAGAAAGGCACCCCTGAATACGATACGTGGTGGGATGAGCACGAACCAGTTTGCACATTGGATCACAATGGAAGTTCGGGTAAAATGGAGCCTGACGGAATGTTAGAGATGTTCGAGCGCGCTTTTGATCTGCACGGCCGCATTTACGAAAGGTACGTTGGAGACGGGGATGTAAAAATAATGAATGCGTTGCAGAAATCATTTCCAAATGTTGTAAAGCGCGAGTGTATCAATCACGTGGGAAAGCGAATCGGTTCGCAATTACGCGGTGTCATAAAAAAAAGCAAAAAAAAAAAAAAACAGACCAATCAGGAGGAGCTGGTACTGGCAAACTTACGAGAAATATGGTAACAGAACTGACGACTTATTACGAACTTGCGATTAAAGCAATGCTCACTCTGCTGAAGAAATGGCGAAAGGAATTTGGGCAACATACCACAAAATATCAACCGATGAAAATCCGCAACATCAAAACTGTCCAGAGGGCCCGGAGTCATGGTGCAAATGGGAACGCGCGGAAGCTGCGAATGAGCTGTCAAAGTTCCACCACGACAAACCTCCCTTGGATCCTAAAGTACGAACAGCTATTTACCCAGTTTACGTAAAACTGACAGATCCCGATTTGTTAAAAAAAATGCGAGGGAGGTTTCACGCACATAACAACGAAAGTTTCAATGCTACTATCTGGCAAATGGCTCCAAAACACACATACAGTGGTAAGAAAATCATTGAAGTTGCGGCTCTTACCGCAGCTTGTATGTTTAATGAGGGGTTTTTACCCGTATTGTTAATTCAATTCAATTCAATTTTATTTGGTAGATAATTACATTTATGGTATATTTTACAACTAGTACTTAAGAGATTTAGGATAGCAATTCCTTCACAACTATAATCTTAAATCTATATAATGACAATAGCACAATTTTAATGAATAACAAATAATAAATTAAGGGAAAACTATGTTGTAGTCCGGCGCCGTGCTTCCTCGGATGAGGGAAGAGCGTGGACCTTTTAATTTTTTTCTTTTACTTCTTTTGCGGGTCCTGTAGGCGCAACAGTCTTATTAGGACTTTTCCTCTCTGCTGATAGAAGGCAGTCACATCCGCAAATAGTTAAACCAATGAAAGTCCAGTTACAACTGGCTGAGGCGCCATTAACAAGAAGAACCCTTTATTAAATTCAACAGCTTTATATATCAACTCAAAACTTCTTAAATTGCTAAACTCAAACTGTACTAACTGACTTCCAATCTCAAACTTACAACTCAAACTGATTTTACAATAAAAAAAAAACAAAAAAAAAAAAAAAAAAAAAAAAAATGTGGCGAGAAGGCCGAATTTGGCGAGACAGGACATATGTGTCCTTCATCTTGTCTCTGACTTCTGGTCATCTTGCGATAACCAGAATCACCCACATCCGTGAGGATGTTGGGCTCGGTCTCGCGGCATCTGAAAAGAGAAGAAAAAAGGGGGGGTATCCAAGGATAGTGTGGACAGTGTTAGTCCAAGTGTTCTCTAACTACTTTTATAGAGGGATGGTGGGAAAGAAATCTTACAAGACCGGTGGGTCTTGGGTGCGGTAGTAAACGCAGATCACGTCTTTGGCGTCTGATAATCTGCTCTTTGGTCGGTGTGTATGTTTGTGTTTGTGCCGTCTTGTACTGTGCGTTCGTGTGTTTGGTTTGTTAATTGTAGACCCTATGGGATGGGTCCAGGAATCCTCTATTATAGAGGGGAATGTTGTTGGGAAGGGTGCTTTCTTCAGTTTTGTACTGAAGAAGAAATTGTGGGGGTTTGATCCGAAGAGATCGAGAGAGAGAAGGGTCAAGAACGCAAGAGTCCCGTACAAGTAGGTTCTCGCTGTTCTGAATGTTTTCGAGGTACTTATATGCTAATTGAAGAAGCTATTAGTCGATAGGGGTAATGGAGGCGCCTTCGTATAGGTGAGAGTTGGGGTAATGACGACCGTCAGGCCTTCTAGAATGATTGGTGCATCTTCTGAGGAGTTTCCTTTCGAAAACCCGAAGTCTTTCCATTTGAGCCGAAGATATGCAGGACCATATGGGAAAGGCGTACGATATTCCAGATCGGATTAGCTGCTTATAGCAGAGAAGGTTAACTTTGGTGTCAACTTTGTTCCTCCACTTCAGGATGTTGTGCAGTTGCTTAGACCGACCAAGGCCCCTTTGGAGAATGTGGGTCACATGTTTGATGAAATTCATTTTTGGGGTATAAGTGACCCCGAGATATTTCATCTTGTCATGTGGTCTAATCGTAGTATCTCCCATTTTTATTCGAATATTCTGTGAATATCGAGAAGTAGGTTGGGAGTGTTTACTACTCAGAATTATGGCTACTGCTTTGGATGGATTAAGTCGGATTTTCCATCGACTGTAATACTGATACAGCTCGTCCAAGTGACGGTTGAGTCGATTTGTTGCGAGGTTAGGGCCTTTGGTTGACGTGTACACCAGGACGTCATCCGCATAGCATATTTGGTTTACTCTCCCGTCCACAGGGCGGGGAATATCGGAGGTGTAAATATTGAATAAGATGGGGCCTAGAATGGAGCCCTGTGGTACGCCTGCAACGGCGTGAAAAGTTCGGGAAAGCTTTCCATTCATTCTAACTTGGAAGGTTCTGTTTAGAACGAACTGGTAGATGATGCTACATAGCGTTCTACTGAGGCCAGTATTCAGTAGTTTAAAAGCGAGACCTTTTCAATGTCTAGGCTTACCGCAACGGTGGGTTCCTTATTAAAGAGCCGCACGCAGACGTGGTTTTGAAATAAATTGAGAGCCATAGTGGTGCTGTGCGCTCTTCGAAATCCGAATTGGAAATCAGGTATTAGGTGCCTGGCACTGACAAAGTTATTTAGCTTCTCGTATATGAATTTTTCATATATTTTGCTGATGCAAGTGAGAAGCGAGATAGGGCGAAAGCTTGAGGGGTGATACGTTGGTTTCCCAACTTTTGCTATTGGACAAATAATAGCGTGCCTCCAAGCTTGGGGAAAGTACCCCATGTTGGACTGATTTTACAATTGAATTTTTTCTCTACTTATAGAACATTGTGTTCTAATTTACTGTAAATTATAATATGAACAAAACAAATTTTCTCAAAGTATTCTTTTAGTTTCTGTGACTTTTAAATTGAATAAAATTTGAACGAAAATCAATGTGCTCTGTTTTGAAATAAAAAGGGGCAAGTTATGAAAAGGGGCATGTTATTAAATGTGCTGTAACTGGCAATATTGTGAATGTTTATGAATGGTATGTATTAAGTGAGAATGTAATATATGTTAAGGGAAGTTTTTAAGGATGTGTAAGGAGATTCAGTATTAAATTTAATAAAGGGTAGTATTCTGGAATACAACAACTACAATAAAAAACCCTTATTTGAATCTTGAGACTAATATTGCACGGGTTTCCGGTTATTTTATATAGTAATGACCTCGATATAATTTTCATAGACAGAGTACATATGTAGTGATTTAGGATAACGCAAGACGGGAAACGAGAACATTGTCAGAAAAAGAACAATTGACGAAGAAGTTTCGATTGATTTTGTCAGTAAGGAACTCTACCGGTTTAACGTTAGCGTTTTCATGTAGTTCATGTGTCGAATAATGCCATGGCAAATTCAGCAACATTTTCAATATTTTATTTTGACACCTCTGCAATTTTATTTTGTGTGTGCGAGCACAGTTACACCATACAGGGGCCCCGTACAGGAGTATCGCTTGAAAAATGGTTTTAAATATTATAATTTTGAGAGAGAGATCTTTTATTTCGTAATAATATTTTCAAAAAAAAAAAAAAAGTCTGTGACCGCACATTTTACAATTCAGAGATTTGATCAGTTATATCTTACAACTGAAACATTATCTTGGATAAAGAAAAGAAAAATATGTATAATTAATAATTAAAAGAATAAATCGAAGGAAAATACGAAAAAGAAAAAGCTTCATTTAAAAAAAAAATAAAAAAAAAAAAAAATAAAAAAAAATAAAACCAATAATAAATAATATAAAATGTAAATATTTACATGAAATTATGACAAATTAAGCAAGAAGCTGGGTTATGAGAGGATTTTCAGAACTTTCACAGCTGATGTTAAAGTTATATACTAGTTTACGAATTCTTTCAGAAATCAATTCAACATCCGCCCTTCCGTGGAGACTTAAGGTTGAATAGTGCCAAGGGAGGTCTAGCATCATTTTCAAAACTTTGTTTTGTGATACCTGTAACTTCTTTAAATGGCACCTTGCAGCGTTACCCCATACTGGACACCCATATAACAGTATAGCTTGGAAAATAACTTTATGAATAATAATCTTATTTTCATTTGTGAGTAAAGACTTGCGATTAATAAAAGGGTAAAGCATCTTAATAGCAATACTCATTTTATTAAGAATACTTTGAATATGTTGTTTAAATGTGAGTCTTGTATCGAGATGAACTCCGAGATACTTTACGGATTGCTCCCATGCAATCGTGGTCCCATTTATTTGCAGCTGACTGCTGGGAAGATAGCAAGCTTTTCTCTTTCGGGTAAAAAAGATGGCTTGTGTCTTCCCAACATTTAGCTTGATTTTCCATTTCATATAATATTTTTCAAGTATCTCGATCGCATGCTTTAGATTTGTCTCAACGTTGAGAGAAAATTCATGCGACGCAAATACTGCAGTGTCGTCAGCGAAGATAGCTGATTCACACTGCGTAGATTTGGAAAATCCGAAGTGTAGATATTGTACAAAGCTGGACCAAGTACTGAGCCTTGGGGGACGCCACAATCAAAAAATATCAATCTAGAAACATCACAATTGACATGAACCTGAAAACATCTATTGGATAAGAAACTCTGGACGACCTTACACAAATACAAAGGAAAGTCGAACTGTATCATTTTATATATTATCCCATTGTGCCATACGGAATCAAAAGCTTTTTCAATGTCTAACAATATCATGCCCGTTGATTGACCACGTGAACGATGGTCTAGAACATGGCTGCAAATTCGTTTAACCTGGTGCGAGGTGCTGTGAAAGCGTCGAAATCCAAATTGGATATCGGGGAAAATATCTTTATCTGAAACAACTTTTAAAATATGTTGTTTCAGGATTTTTTCAAAAACTTTACTTATGTTGCTAAGTAAACTAATTGGCCTGTAACTTTCAGGTTTATCTGGGGCTTTTCCAGCCTTAAGGATAGGTACAACCATTGCTTTTTTCCAAGATTGAGGAAAGTATTGACATTTAAGGCATGCATTGATTATAAATGTTAAGTATTTAATTCCAATATGAGGCAATTGTTTTAGATAGGCATTCTTAACTTTGTCTAGTCCTCCTATTTTTCGTGTTTGCAAGCACTTGATTACATTTCTTACGTTTTCTTCTTCTACAAATGCATTTAGAGGAGTTAATTCGTTTGTGGTGTCGAATCTTTCGATTCTGTTACCGACAAGTTCATTAGTTTCAAATTCACCCAAATGCTGAGAGACCAAGTGATTTTTTGAAAAACTTGTTCCAAATAGGTTTGCTTGTTCAAAACCTGTAAAAAAAGTAGTAGAAGAATCCTTCAGAAATGGTATTTTACGGTTTTTATTCTTGAATAACTTCACTACATTCCAGAACGGTTTAGCATTTTTATCCATAACGCTCAGTTTTTTGTTCCATTCTCTATTACGATGGATTTGTATCTGGTCAGTAATGCGCTCATTAAAATGGGAAACCATTGATCGGGAAAAGGGCTGACGGTAATTCTGCCAGTTTCTTCGATGAATGTTTCTCACTTTAATAAGCTCTAAGATATGGATTGGAAGTTTTTTAAAAATATCTTTTTTTACTCTTTTGGGAATACTTTCATCAACCGAAGAAATTATAGCTTGTGTAAAGTTTTGTACAATAAGGTCAACATCATCTTTACAAGACACTCTTTCAAGATTTGTAGTACTATTTTGAAGGCTCATTTTAATCTTTGATTTGAATGAATTCCAATTAGCATTCTTCATGTCCAGGAAATATTGAATCTTTCTTTCACCCAACCAAGAAAGGTTACAAAAAACAGGATTATGATCTGAACTGAGAGCACTTAACGAAACGGGTTCTGTTATAAGACCAGGGACATTTGACACAAACAAGTCAAGGACAGAGGGGATGCCACGAGAACCTGCGGGAAAATAAGTTGGACAAGGTGGATAAAAAATATTAATTGGTAGTGCCAATGGAAGGGCAGCCAATATATTGCCCCAAGCATTTGCTCTTACACACCCCCAATCTCTATGCCGGCAGTTAAAATCACCACCTAATAGAAATTCACCATTCATTGTGAATAACTTTTTTAAATCCTGCTTGAGCCATTTTCTTTTAATATCCGACGAAGATCCACCAGGGAAATAAACAGAATAGATTTTTACTGTCTTATGGTTTCTTAACTTAATCATTACACCTACATTCTCCACAAGCCTAGTTGGAATTACAGGTAAAAGCGAATGTTGAATTGACTTCCTGATAAGAATCGCCACTCCCCCACCCCTTTGGTCTACTCTATCAATGCGATAGCAGTTAAAGTCAGATGATGGGAGTCTTATATCAAAATTAAGCCAAGTTTCTGTTACTAGAGCAACATCAACTTTATAGCTATTTAAAAAGTTTAAAAAGTCATGAAATTTATTACGTATGCCTTTAGCATTCCAAGTCATTATTTTTATATGTGTATCTGCCATTTTACTTAACATTATTAGTGTATAAAAACTTAGTGGCTAAATGCGCGATCACATTAAATTGTTCTATTTTCGTTTTACAAACTGATAAATTTGAGATCATTTCCATGCACAAGGAATTTAGTTCCTCGATTGTGAAGAGTGCTGAATTGTTGTTGGGTAAATTATTGTTATTGTTTGATGGAGAAGCGCCGCGTGAGTCATTTTCCCATGCATTAATTGTTGGTGGTAAACTTTGATTCGCGGGCTTGAATTTGGAAAGCTTTTGCTCGGAGCATTGGTCAGTCCCAGTCGTCGCTGTGGCTGTGGAAGCGTAGGAAAATCACTCATAGAGGCAAACGAAATCGGTTTTTGGCAAGCTTGATGATTAGAAATTTGAGTTGATGCAGCGAAATGAGTTCTTGGATGGATCTTGGATCTTCCAGATGATCTTTCTTTTATTTCTAAGTATTTAGATCTACTGGTGCATGTGACGTCAGTAGCTTTATGATTGCCGTTGCAGTTGGCACATTTATTTACCGAAGCGTTATTACATTCGCTTGTTTTGTGTGAACCAGCGCAAGTAGCACAATATGTTTTTATGTGACAATTTCTCTCACCATGTCCAAACATTTGACAATTAAAGCATTGTGTCACCTTACCTTTGATTTTCCTTTGGAAGTTCCAGCTCACTTGGGTGTGAAAAATTGAGCGATATTTTTTTTTAAGTTCACTTAATTTAATTGTTCCATTTTCAAAGTGAATGAGATAAAAAAAGTCAGTAAATTTATCATGTTTTTTTTCAATTTTTTTAACATCAGAACATTTTAAGCCAAGCGAAATGAGTTCAGCTTTGAGTTCATTAGTTTTTATATCATCCAGTCCATACAAAATAACTTTGAAAGTTTTAGCACTTTTAATATCATGAGGAAAATATTGACAGTTATCCTCTTTTAGTTTTTCTAACACAATATTAAATGATTCAATAGTTCCGAACATTATTTTTATACCAATTGTTAATTTTTTTATTGAATAACTGGATATTTTAAGCTTTTTCATGAGGCTATGCACATATTCTGGTGATTTTTGCAGCACTTTGATTGGTGGCACATACACTTTTCTGATTATTGGCGAATCAGTTTCGTCCATTTCAGAATTATCTGTATCTGGATGGCATTGTAGGGGAGTGAATTTATTACGGTAGGGGTTTTTACCAAGCCCACTTGTTGGATGCATAGTGGAACGAAGTTTTTTATCCGAGGACAAGCAATTGTCCCCGGTATCAGGCGATCTATCGCGTTTGGGAATGGTTGTAATGAGAACTCGCGACCGAGATGAACACGTCAAACGCAGTCGAAAGCTCCGGGTGAACTGTATATTATAATTTTATTTTCGATGCTAAGCTTTGACTTTCTTCACACTAATGGATACATAACTCTAACGACTTTGTTTATTTTGTCAATTGTGGTAGTGATGTGTTTTTGAAAGATGAGTTTTTTATCTAGAATAATACCTAGATATCTACAGTCTTCGGACCAATCAATATCAACTGCACACATACTGAGTTTAGCGCCATTTGGTAGGTAACAGTGTTTCCTACATCTCGAAAACCAGACAGCTTGTGTTTTATTACCATTTATTTTTATTTTCCATTTCCTGTAATATACTGCTAGCTTGTCAAGAGCTGCTTGCAAAGAGTTGTAGACATTAGTGAATAATGCACCCGAAGAGAAAATGGCCGTATCATCGGCAAACATAGCTACCTGAATGTTTTCACCTAGACATGGTAAATCTGCGACAAACAATGTGAATAATATGGGACCAAGGACCGAGCCTTGGGGTACACCATAGTGGATTTGCTGAGTAGAGGATATGTCGGTTCCTAAACTCACAACATATTTTCTCGAACGAAGAAAGCTCTGGATAATTTTGATAAGCGGTATTGGCAGCTTGAGTTTTAGTAGCTTATAAATCAAGGCATCGTGCCATACCGTATCAAAGGCTTTTTCGATGTCTAGAAGAACCAGTCCCGTTGACTCCTTGTCGATGAATTTACCAGCTATGTGGTTTTTAATGTGCAAGACTTGGTGGATTGTGCTGTGACCACCACGGAAACCGAACTGAAAGTTTGGTAAGATGTTATTGGCTTCCACAAAACGATCAATCTTTTCCTTAATGATTTTTTCTAAGAGTTTACTTAGACAGCTAAGTAGACTAATAGGTCTGTAACTTTCGGGGCTGTTCTTCGGTTTGCCGGGTTTCGGGATAGGTATTACTTTTGCTGTTTTCCAACAGTCCGGAAAATAACAGTTCTTAAGACAGGCGTTGAAAATGAACGTTAAATAGTTACTTGCAGCAGGTGGAAGTGCTTTAATTAATTTGTTGTTAATATTATCAAGACCAGCAGCCTTTTTTGATTTCGATTTTTTATCAATTCTTTAACTTAGGTAATATTAGTTGCGTAAGTACTTTCAGCTGGTGTTTGAGAAAGTATATGGATAGTGTTAGCAACTTCAGCTTCAGTATACGCGTCGCTTAGATGCATAGATATGGAGTGGTTCTTACTAAACGTGTTAGCAAGTAGGTTCGATTTCTCCACTGAAGAAATAAACAACTTGTCGTGAACTTTAAACGGAGGAATACTTGACCCTCTCTTTTTCATAATTTTTGATATTTTCCGGAACGGTTTGCTTGCTTTGTCAAGAGAGGAAAGGTGTTTATTCCAACACTTGTTCCTATATGTTGAGATTTCGTTTTTAATGATATTATTTAAGACTTTAACATTAACTAGAAGACAATCGATTCTATAACGCAGCCATTTTCTTCTTTCAGAGTTTCGTAGCCTAATCAGATGTAAGATATTTTCAGGAAGCGGTGCCTTATCAACTGGAACAGTGGAACATTTAGGTATCGCAAGATCGGCCGCTCTATTGATAACAGAAACAAAATTGTTACATAGGATATCAATGTGCTCGTTGCAGGTTATAGAATTTAGGCTGGTATCACCTAGAACCGGCGACACCTCCACCACTAGCATGTACTCTGTCTAGGCGATAACATATGTCATTTTGATGTGAGAAAGAAATGTCTCGTTTGAGCCAGGTTTCTGAAACAAGTGCAATGTCAATATTAAAATTTATCAAGAAACTAAAAAATGCATGCTTTTTGTTTTTGATGCTTCTCGCATTCCAAGTTATGATGTTAAGAGAGTTTCTTAACATGTTTTTTCCGAATATAGATACTTAATAGCTAATGAAGTAATGACGATAAATTGGTCAGCTTTAGTTTGACAAGCACTAAGCTTGGTTACAACTTCATTAAGAAGAAGGTTTATCTCGCTAAATGAGAACAAGTTATCATTAGTTATAGTTTCAGACGGATTTTTCTTCGTGTGTGTCGTATCACTGTTGGAAGGTTGCTGGGTTTGATGGAGGCCAGAAGCCCAGGTGGATAAAGGAGGTGAAGGTTGACGCACAGATCGGGGTAGTGGAGGAAAATTATCAATGGATAATCGGTCGGGCAGTGGCTGCTGTTTGTCACTCGGAGGCTGTAGGAACGTTGTATTTCCTGTACCACGTCCACGTGGGGATATTTTGCGGCGAATGTCTATGTACTGCTTTCGGCTTATGCATTCTGGATCGGTGGATTTATGTGGCCCACTACAATTTGCACACTTGATGACCTTATTCGTTTTGCAGTCGGATGTTTTATGGTTTCCCGAACAGATTGCACAGAAGCTATTTATGTGACAATGCATCGAGCCGTGACCGTAAAGCTGGCAATTGTGACATTGTGTGACCTTACCTGGATGATGTTTTTTAAAGTCCCAGCGAACGATGGTTTTGAACAAGGTTGAGTAGTTCCGTTTTAGTTCGTTTAATTTAACAGTACCGCGTTGAATGTAGACGATGTACAAGTAGTGTTTGTACAGGGCTTTTGTTGACGAATTTAATGTGATGGTTTTAACACCTAGGCACTTAATCCCGAGTGCAATTAGTTCATTTTTCACTATATCGTTGCTAAGCAAGTCTAATCCTGATAACACTACCTTTAATGGACGATTTTCCTTACGCGAGTGGGTAAAAAACACATGTTAACCGTAAGAGTTCGGTTCTGATTTTGTTATATATGTCCATTGTTGGAGCACATATTTTTTGTCCAAGCGATATGTTTTTAATTAAGTATTTGTCTATCTTAATGTTGCTCAAAATATCACGCACTTTAGCACTAGTTGTTTTTAACACCACAATTGGCGGAACGGTTTCTTTAGGAAGTTCTGCGCACTGTTCGTCATTGGTCGGATCCATTTCAGGAGAGTCTTCCATCAGACTTTGAAGTGGTTGAAAAAAGTTAGTGTTTGAACACATTTTAGATTTTTCTAGAACTTTATTGTTCACTTTTGAAAGTTTATCGGGAGGAGTTTGGCCTCCAATAACGGGGTCGTAACGCAACCGTTTGCGCTTAATTTTGTTTAACACACGTGGCCCAGGGGCCATAACTTAACGGTTTTAACACTTGTTCAAATTTTTGTATGCGGAAAACGAGGTAAAGTAAACAAGATAACGATAATTAAATTGTGATAATTATTGCGAAAATAACGGTTGATTAAGATAACTAGCACGAGCAAAACGGTGAGAGAAGTTGTCTGTTTGAAAGTCAGCCAGGTACTCGATATTGCTAATAATGCAAGTCATGGGCATCAAAATTGGGTACGCTGCGAGAGCGTTTGCGAACGAGCGGGACAAAGACCGGTTCCGGAGTGACTCGACAAAATTTACAAACGTAGTCGAAAGATGAATAAAATGTTTAAAAAAAAATTGTTGTTATATCTTTAATACTTTCTCTTAAAAAAAAATCATGAAAATAACCCATTTTTTGACCCGACAAACCGGAATGTCCCGTTAAACCGAGTAACCAGTCCTTTCTATAATACTCTTTATGACCTCTGATCCTAGCTGGCAAACATTAACAATCCAAATCCCTTTTTCTTTTTTCTCTAGGTCCGATCTTCTGTAACTTAACGCAAACAGCTCGTGGCCGGGAGATGATCTGCAATTCAAAATACATGCTGCTGGAGAAAATCATTCCATTCACTTCATACGAAGGCAGCATCGTTCGCCGTGGCGGGGCTGTTGGGATATTAAGAAATATCTGTTTGGATCCAATGTTCCATCACATCATACTTAATGACAACGATGAAATCCTTTACTGCTTACTATATCCTTTAGCTGGGCCTGAGGAGTTCTCCAGCGAGGAGAACGAAAAATTTCCTCTGCAACTGCAGGTAACATCGGTAACCTGTTTAGCTCAGTGTATTGTAATCAATTAGTTCTACATACGTCTAGTACCTCGAAGAGAGCAAGAGACGAGAAGACGACCCGGATATTAGAAAAATGATATTGGAGTCGTTGCTGCAGTTGTGTGCGACCAGAAAATTGCGAGAATATCTGCGATCTAAAGGGACATATGAGATCCTACGGGAATACCACAAATGGGAGGCAAAAATTGGGAGAGATGGAAGTGCTTTACTTGCTTGTGAAAACGTGGTAGACATTCTGATCAGGTAGGTCATAATTTCTTGAAAGAAACGGACTGATAATTTGCCCATTACAGGAAAGAGGATGAGATCGGTGTAGATAATTTAAAGGAAATCGATGTTCCAAATGATCTAACCAAGGAGTTTGTACGGGAAGATGAGGAGTACCTCAAAGACCACGTGGACGGTGTCTTACAGACTTGAGAACCTAAAATAAATGCTTATTGATTCCTTTTAAATGTGTTTTCATTGTTAATGAGATTCCATTCAGACTCGTAGTCTAATTGCTCCGAAGGCAGTGATACGTCGAATCATTGAGATATCCGCTTTCCAAATGTAAGCGGAAGATTTATTCATTTAAGTCTAAATACAGAAAAAAATTATAAGTAAAGCATTGACAAATTCCTGTGACGAAAATGTATTATTCCGAACAAACAGTTTGGCTTTAGATCGCATTCCGGCACAGTTAAAAAAAAAACTTGTCTCCGACATACAGTGGAACAAGGCAAATTCGACAATGTACAGGGCCATGCTTGGTTGATTTTGAAAAGCCCTTCGATACCACATGCTTAGAAGGGCTTGTATATAACTTATCAAATCTAGGCTCGGATATTTGTTATAATATTAATTACGATATGTTAATGGGTAAGCAATTTGTGGTAAAATGTGAACATAATCTCGAACAAGACCTTTCACGTCAAATGAGTTATGATGGCTCCTTCTGAGAAAAAGAATTCTGGAGGTAAACTAGTTTCCCATTCGGATCTCCGAGGGGGACTAAGTCAGGGGGAACATCATGCAGATATTATGATAAATAGCCGAACTTTAAGAAATTCGTCATTGCATAATCGGGCTCGCTCTCGAAGGTCTGCCCACGCTCGACTGGTAACGGCATTTTGTAACATCAGGGGTATCGGTTTCACCAATACGAATGTGAACGCCGTTCACCAATATTTGCAAACAGCAAAACCTGATATCCTTGCCCTACCTGAGACCCAGGTCGATTCGTCAACTGATTCGACATACCTTCGTTGCTCAGGATACGACTTACATTCGAGATTCCGTTTTAAGGGCGCAGTCTGCGTCTTCGCGCGATCCAATCTGGCTTGCCAGAGGATGGAGGCGTTGGAACCCAATAATATGGACATCATATGGTTGATGGTCATGTTTGGCAATTCTGTTAAATTTCTATGTTGTCTTTGCCGTTCCCCGAATGACGATCAACTGGCGACATTTTTCGAGCATCTTTCACATACCGTCGACTGGATACAGATCAACCACCCAGCTTCTGAAACTGTTGTCCTTGGCGATGTTAATGTGCACAATTCCGGCTGGTTGTTACATTCTAACAGAACCGACGAGGCTGGCAGAGATGTTTGCTGTAGGCCACAGCTTGACTCAACTCGTGGGGGAGCCAACGCGAGTGCCGGATGCCCGAGGCGATTGTGCGAACACCCTGGATCTATTTTTGACATCCGAACCGAGTATTTATATCGTAGAGGCTTCTGCGCCATTGGCAAACTCAGATCACTGCTTGGTATCTGTCGCGCAAGCACTTGCATATCAAGCGATTAACCGGCCTAGGCAGCTTCGCCATCTATGGAAGTACGGGGCTGCTAACTGGGACGATTTGCGAGAGGTGTGCTTCGGAAACTCCGATGTTAACGCTTGCGTGGAGTCGGTATCGGAGATTATTCTTCTGGGGTTGGAGATGTATATTCCACATTCCATCAAACGAAGTTCGTGTGATAAACCTTGGTTTGATAAAAAATGCGAGCTGATTACAGCGGCAAAAACTAGAGCTTTTAAGCAATGGCGCTCCAATCCAAACCTTGACGTGGTGCGGGGGCTTAAAGTACAATGAATCACTCAGGCTATGCTGACGGAAGCAAATGCTTCCAGTAGGGTCACCCATGTCAGACAGGCTAGCGAGGAGTAACACACAAAGATCTACCACCCCTAATCCAGGGTGTTACGCGTCACCGTGCTCATTGGATGGTTTGCAGCCAGGGGTATACCGGCTGTATTATAACGGCGCCTCTCTGACACCGGGTCGAATCAGAGCAGTAAGCAGACCTTACCACATCAAAACGGGGCTCTGATGTGGCGGTCTATTTGAAACCCCAAGTCTCGTGGGATCAAAAATGAATAACCAATATACAAAAAACAATCCCACGAAAAACCCGGTAGGCATAGGTGTGATGAGCCGGCACTACCATAAGGGAAAAAATCATCAAGAAAACGCCGACTCGGCAAAAAGAAGACGTAGGGAAAAACTGAAAAAGCGGGATATACGCGTCGGCACGTGGAATGTTCGAACGTTATATAAACCAGGCGCGATACAGACGGTCCTAGAAAACGCGAAACAATATAAAATGGACATCGTCACGCTTCAGGAAGTTCGACTCCCACATCAAGTAATCGAAACCAACGGGTTTACACTGGTGTGTGGAGGTACCGATACACATAACCTCGGAACTGGCTTCATCATAAACAAGAAGATTACGTCCCATGTAAAAGATGTGGAATTTATTAATGACAGAATGTCGGTGCTAAAAATACAGGGCACATGGTACAATTATGTATTTATAAACGTACACGCCCCAACAGAATCTACCGGCGAAGAAACGAAAGACACATTCTACGAGACCCTAGAGGAAGTATTTGATGGGATCTCATCATTCGATGTTAACATCCTCCTCGCCGACCTCAATGCGAAAATTGGAAAGGAAGATATCTTCCAACCAACGATAGGTAAAGAAAGCCTACATGACGTTTCAAATGATAATGGTATTCGAATTATCACGTTCGCAGCGTCAAAAGATCTGGTAGTGAAGAGCACGATGTTCAAGCACAAGCAAATCCATGAAGCCACATGGATATCACCCGACGGCGTAACGCGTAACCAAATAGACCACTTCCTTATAGACAAAAGACACCACTCGAATATCCTTGACGTAAGATCATATAGAGGAGCAGATTGCGACTCCGATCACCTTCTAGTGATGGGCAAAATTAGCAGTCGGCTTGCAGCAAACCCACGTGGACAGTCACGGGAGACGAGCAAAAAGTTCGAGATTGATAAACTAAAAGACCTACGTAAAAGGGCGGAATATCAAGACGAACTAACGAATAGATTTAGCATCCTAGAGAATGACAGTAGTGAGGAAGAGGAAGCCAATAGCGTGGACACTAAATGGGCATCGATCAGAGACACAATCAAACAAACAGCCCAGGAGGTATTAGGATTTAAGAAAACAATTAAGTCCAAACCTTGGGACTTAATGCAGGGCGAAGATCGAAGAACGTAAACGCCTCAGAGTGATCCACTTAGAAAGATATGATGAAGTCAACGCAGAAAGATACGCGACAATTCGGAAAGAAACAACTAGACTTTTCAAACGCAAAAAACGCGAATGGGAGAAGACTCGGATCGAAAAAATCATAGAAAATGCTAGAGCAAAGAACAGCAGAGGTATGTATACCGGCATAAATTCAATTAGAAATGGCTACCGAGGGAGAGCCAAAATAATTCGAGACACAAACAGCTGTCTGGTGACAGAAACAAAAAATATCGTGACAAGATGGAAGCAGTACTTTGAAAACCTGCTCAATGTGCGCACCCATCAACCACAAATAAACGCACCAGACGTACATACAGCCGAGCCCCAGATCCCAGGGCCCTCTTTCGACGAAGTTGTAGACGCCATAAATCGACTGAAAAACAACAAGGCTCCCGGAATCGATTGCATACCGGCAGAGCTTGTGAAGCATGGAGGAGGGGCAACCGCTCGAAAGATCCACCAACTGGTTAAAATAATATGGGACAAGGAAGTCATTCCGGAAGAATGGAAAACCTCAATAGTCATCCCCATTTTCAAAAAAGGCGACAGATCTGACTGCGAAAATTACAGAGGAATATCATTGCTCCCAATCACATACAAAATATTAACAAATGTCATTCTGGCGAGAATCACACCGTACGCAGAAGAGATACTGGGAGACTACGAGTACCAATGCGGATTCCGTCGGAACCGGTCAACAAGCGACCAGATGTTCACAATAAGACAACTGCTGGAAAAGAAGTGGGAATACGGAGAGACGGTTCACCAACTGTTCGTTGACTTCAAAAAAGCCTACGACTCAGTCGCAAGGCAAAGACTCTACCATATTGTGGTTGAGCTGGGGATCCCGAAAAAATATGCCGCCCTCATTCAAATTTGCATGAACGAAAACAAAGGGCGAGTTAGAATAGAAAACCACCTCTCAGAAC
The DNA here is from genome assembly GCA_963931805.1 of Microdon myrmicae. Lineage (NCBI taxonomy): Eukaryota > Metazoa > Arthropoda > Insecta > Diptera > Syrphidae > Microdon > Microdon myrmicae. The sequence continues at coordinate 51,763,513 of OZ007500.1, forward strand.
CATTTGAAATCTGGGACGGACTAAAACAAGGGGATGGCCTCTCACCATGCCTTTTTAAATTTGTCCTCGAGTATGTTTTCAGAAAGGTACAAGACGACAACATGGCCGGATCATCCCTGAACGGGGTCACACAAGTGCTCGCATATGCGGATGACATCGCCGTTTTGGGCGATAATCTAGAAACTGTAAGTAAAAACTGTGAAATCATCATTCAAGCGGCAGAAGAGGTAGGCCTAGAAATATACGAAAACAAAACGAAATACATGATTACGACGAGAGCAGGTGGAACTCAGAGAACATATATAAACCTCAGGGGCAAGATATTTAAAAATGTCAAAGAATTTAAATATCTGGGAACGATACTGACGACCAGAAACGAAACGTCAAAGGAAATTAACAAAAGACTACTTTCCGGCAACGCTAGTTGGCATGCAGCCAGTAAACTATTAAAATCCAAACTGCTATCACGTATAATAAAGCTCCGTGTCTATAGAACCATAATCATGCCGATTGTTCTATACGGATGCGAAACACGGGCTCTCACAAAACGGGAAGAGAACAAATTCCGCATATTCGAGAATAAAGTTTTAAGGCGTATATTTGGCGGTAAATATGACGAGGAGTCAGGACATTGGAGGAAACTCACAACCACGAATTGGAGGAGCTATACCGCAAACCTACAATAGTGAGAGTAATCAAGTCGCGAAGATTAAGATGGGCCGGACACGTAGCGCGAATGGGCGATGATAGGACCGTGCATAGAATTCTTGACGGTAAACTAACCGGGAAGAGACCGACAGGACGGCCGCGACGGAGATGGGAGGACAATGCTAGATTGGACCTCGAGGAGATCGGATCGGATGATCGAACGTGGAAGGAGAGCGCACAAGACAGGGAACAATGGCTGAGCCGAGTCGGTGAGGTCATGAACTTCCGGGTTCCTACAGGCCAGTAAATAATAATAATAATGGAATTTTATAAATGGGTTGCGAAGGCTAGGAAGGTGGGTAGGAAGACCTTCCTACTGAATAGAAAACATGACGTTGGTTTTCGTTTTACGACTGGTTTTACTTCGTTATCAAAGCAGACAGAGTCAGATTTGTCATGGAGGTAAGAAAGATAAAGCGGACACTCTCATAGGTCATTTTGTTTCTAAGTTTGGATAAGACTTACCGACTATCACATGAATTGTGGGTTTGCTGTGTGAGTTTGAGCGTTGGAGCTAAGAGGGAGTCAATGTTTGGTTTGGGGGAAGGGTGAGTTGGGCGGGAGTGAGATGTGGATGTGGGATAAGGGACGACGACGTTTGGCCTAGAGTTGGGTTTAGAGGTCGGCTGGGACGTTTCTTGTCCCGGCGGAGGGGAGGGTGGGGGGGGGGGGGGGGGGTGAATGGGATTGAAATTGTGTGATATGTGGAAGATGGGATACTTCGCGCCATCTTTGAGATCGAAAAGGCGGAAGCCGTTAGAACAAGGGGACGGGAGTTGTGAGGGGCGGACAGTTCTGTTATGATTAGGAGCGATTTGTGTGCGGGCGGATAAGGAGAGTTTGGCGCAAGACTAATGACCTTGCCCGAAAAAAACAAATCATTATGGAAAATTTAACAACCCTCAGGATTTGCTAAATAATGCCAAGACCTGTTCCCGGTTGTAGTGCCGATGATGATGATGATGATGATGGAGTTTGGGGTTAAGGGTGTTTGAGTGTTTGGAATATGGGGGAGGAGTTAGGTCATCGTTTGGCTTAGCATAGGATAGGACTTCTTTACGGGCGGATGAGGAGGAGAGTTTAGATGCTAGAAGGGTACTAAAACGGTTGGAAAATGGGGGAGGAGTTAGATTATAGTTTTGCTTAGGATAGGATTTTGTGTATCTGGTCATGTTTTATTTGGATAGAAGGGGACAAGGGAGCGATTTGGTATTGGGGGCTGAATTGGGAGGGAGGGCCCGGCTATGATCACGTAAAACGGGTCTAGGAAAGGGAGCCAGGTGCATGGTGGATTGTTCGCATAACAATTTGAAGTGGACTAAGAAGATTGACACCAACGTTAAACTTCTGAGCTATAAGCAGCTGGTCTGGAATATCGTATGCTTTTCCTATTTGGTCTATAAGCAGCTGGTCTGGAATATCGTGTGCTTTTCCTATATGGTCTATAAGCAGGTAATTTGATCTGGAATATCGAGTGCTTTTCCTAAATAGTCCATAAGCAGCTAATCTGATCTGGGATATCGTGCGATTTTCCTATATGGTCCAGTATATCTACGGACAAAATGGAAAGACTTTGAATTTTTGAAAGACAACTCCTCAAAAGATGCATCAACTATTCTAGGAGGTTGCCATTACTCTAACTCTCATCTATATAAAGGTGCGTCAGCGGCTGGGAGGGGGGGGGGGGGTTATGTGCCTGGCACGACACGGGTTGACTTAACTCCCCAAACGCGCCACTGGGCAAATAGAACTCGGTAACATTCACCAACGAGGAGGAAAATATAATGAAAACGCAGTCCGATTGGTTTAATTATTTAAATGTTCTATATTCTGCTTCTTGGTTGGCACTGTTTCTTTCTTTACTATTTTTGTTTATAATGTTCACTCTCTATCAATAATATGGATGTATTCGGAAATGCAGCAACAATACCTTAATATAACACAGTAACAAGTTAATGGAATGATTAAGAAACTATAGCGCTGGCAAGGCGTCTCTCATATTGTGATTTGGTCCGTTCTCCCGTGATATACACACTACTCGTGGGATGAAAATTTTACTCTGGTGTTGTGTGCACCGTTTGAGGGGTGATTATCAACTTTACACGAACGCCAGACGTGGCGTGTATGCGCTCCAATGGTTGGCGAGAGACTCCCCGGTGTGCGACACGGCGCGGCCAACCGCGGTGGCGGTGAAACGACGCTGGGGCGTGTGTGAGCACCGCGGTGGTTGCGAAGCGACTGACTGAATGAATGCAAGAATCCATTCAGGGTGTCGTGGCAGTGGAGTCATTGCTAAGTAAACTCACTGCCACTTACTAGGAACATGGAGAAGAATGGAATTGGTTTCGGAGGCATAGCCAAGTATGGGCATGGGTTGTCGGTTAAACTGAAATGCTGCTTGGTTACAAGCGAGGAAAATGGTTTAAGTAGGAAGTGAGCTGGAATGGTTTTCGGGGAAAATTAATGCTGCTTGGTTGCAAGCGAGAACAATGGTTTAAGTAAGAAGTGAGCCGGAATGGTTCTCGGGGAAAATTACATGCTGCTTGGTTGCAAGCGAGAAAAAGGGTTTGAGCAAGAAGTGAGTCGTAATGGTTTTCGGGGAAAACTAAATGCGGTTTGTTGTAGACGAGGGAGATGGTTTAGAATGTATTGTATTAAGTTGTATTCTATTGCGGGTTTGGGGTATGTTTATTGCAGAGTTTGGAATGTAAGCTATTGCAGATTTGGGAATGTATGCTTTCAAGTTTTGAATGGGGGGTTGGGTTAAGGTGACGCGCTGTTAGCGGTCAAAATTAGGTTGGAATTGTGGGTTGGTTCTCCATGTAATATAGAGAACCCCCACACGTCCATCATCTCCTCCTTTTTACAATTAGCATACAAGTAGCTCGAAAGCATTCAGAACAGTGAGAACTTATTTGTATAAGAGTCTTACGTTCTTGACCCTTCCCTCCTTCGAATTACTCGAATCAGACCGCCATAATACTTTATAGCGTTTGGGATGATAGTGAAGACCGTGTGATTTGAACTGACGCTATGATAGTTAGAATCACCAAAAATTGAACCAAAGCGCAACCCATCAGGCCACCGCCGTGTGTATAAATTCGATTTCTAAACTCAAGTACATTCGACTGATGTGGATTTGTTATGTTATCGCTACGGCTCTGATGCATTTTCTTATTCGATTTTCGTTCGGTGTTCTTCACTATTTGCTTGTGTATTGTGTGTGTATCTGTTATAAACGCCACAACCTCCTTTACTATTTGTATAATAGAGAATTTCTGTACCCATCTCATAGGTTTATTGTTGACACAGTATACACACACGTACTGTACAAGGCACATACATATATACATCGAGCGCAGATTATCAGACGTAAAGGACGTACCGTACCCAAGATCGACCGGTCTTGTATGATTTCATTCCCATCATCCCTCCATCCAGCTAGTTAGAGACCGCTTGAACTAACCCTGTAGAGACTATACGTACTTTTTTTCAGATATCCAGAGACCGAGCCTGACATTCTCACGGATGTTGGTGATTCTTGTTGTCGCAAGACAGCCAGAAGCCAGAGACACCATGGAGGATATACTTGTCCTTGTCTCGTTTAACACGACTTTTCCTCCACCCCATGACTATTTTTTTTAATAAAACTCACTCATTGTGATAGTTTTGTTCGTTCATTTATTTGTGTCAATTGTAAGAGCAGTAAATAATTATTTTACTAAATACAATATGTTTTATAATTTGTTAGTTTTAATTGTTCTTGTTCTTTTTTGTTTTATTTTATGCTTTATTTTTTCGTTCTCACTTTCATTGTAGTATTTTTATTTTCTTGTGTACAGTTTATCTTAAATTTTGTATTTTTGGTCGTCATGATACTCTGTTATATTTTATATTTTTAATATGCCTTCATTTAGTTTTAGATTAAATTTATAATAAAACGATTTATATAAGAGAGTTTGAGCTTGATTTAAGTTTTTATATTACTTCATTTGCGTGTTTGATTTTAATCATTTCTTTTTCCATTTATATTGTTATTTTTATTTCGTTTTAATAAACGTTTAAAGCGTTTTTAATGGCGTAAGCTTAGAAAATATTGAAACACTTTGGTTTATGAATAGATTTAGTACGTGTGTTTATAATTACGTTTATTTTTTTTTCGTTTTATTAGGAGAACATTAAAGAGTAACATTGAGGGAAGTTTTATGCTTTGTTTTACTGTTTTTTGGATTTGTCAGTCTACAAATGTGAGTACAGTTAGTTATAAGAAAGAGATTGATGATACGATACACTATTTTGGACTTATTCCGCAAAGCTGATTTAGATATACAAAGTCGTCAGGTCTTTACTTAAAACTAGTAACATTTTTTAAATGTATACGTTTTTGAAAATAACCATAAAGTGATAACCAATTTCAATGCACGAAGATAACCGAATTTGATTAGATATATAATCGTCATTTATATTATATAATATAATGTTTATTTATTATTTATTTCTATTATTTACCTTTTTTTTACATAAATTGCTTTTAAGGAAACCATGTAAAGCTCACAATATATTCCCAAAAGAATGGTTTTGTTGTTTATCTTAAGATTAAACGTGTTGCAAGACTTTTGAAAAATGTTTTTTGTTTTGTTGCTCTTCTTTTGTTTTTAGCTAAAATTAGATGTATGACAATCAAAGAAGTATGTATAGCTTTTATCTGTATGATTCGATTCTGTCTGTTTCTCTATTTGATTTACTCGTTTTCCTTAATATAAAAATGTGAAAAAACCCTACCTTCAGGTTTTATTTTTATATATAAACAATTTGTTTTTGATTCTTGTTGTATTTTTGATTATATTCATTCGTTTTTTTATTTTTTTATAACAAAATAGTATTATATACTATTACATGAAAATTGGTCTGTATTTCTTGTGGTTATTTTGGTGATAAAATTGATTTTGAAAACCCAACTAATAATAGCTGGATGTACCCTAAAAGTTATTCCCTTATGGTTATTAATATTATAATGATTAATTGCGTTTTTTTTCTTTATTTATTTATATAATTATTTATTTTTGTTTTGTTTTTGGAGTACATTTTAGTTTGCAAGGATATTTGATATGAGTTTAGCTGTGACTACATTTACCAATTGAAAGTATTTGCTATAAATTTGATTTAACTGCGTTATAATTTTTTTATAATAGGTTATACAAGTTGATATACGTTTACCGATATGAAGAATTGTTAAAATACAACAACGAGCGACGGTGAAATGAAATTTGAGGTGAAGAGTATTGTATTTCGCATTCAATAACAACTCGTACTCAAAGATTGTTATGGTATCTGATATGAAAGCTATTATTCAAACGAAAGATATGAAATTGGAAACACTACGTAGACATGCGTTTCTTTGGCTTTAAAATATTCAATGTCGACTTGTACTGATGACTTTTCTGCATACAATAATGTACAATATATTAAGAATGTGCGATAAGATTCCTTTTGTAACAAAAACCAAAGATGAATTACTGGCTTTGGGCTTACATTTAAACTTTTATAACAAGTTGTAGTTAGTTCAATTAATGTCAATCGCTCGAAAAACATCAGAACCGATAAATACATCAAATTTTTTTTATTTTGTTGGATTTTTGCCGCGTAGTTTGGGGCCTCATTTCGGCAAATATGCGCTTTTAATGGTTGGACTGTATTACAGAAACGGTGTTGGTGGTTACTGGGGCATTCTGCAACCCCTTAAGTTTTTTTTTTCAGTAGTAGTAGCCGAACATCTTCATTTTTGATGGTCCTATCCGATAACCACAATATAGTTTAGAAAACTAAGAGTATCCTCTCTTTATTTTCTTATTGGCATTAGTTTTATTCGTGCTACACCTGTATGAAAATGACAGAAAATCAGGTGCGTTTTCGAAAATTATCGTTTAGTACTTTCAAAAATGCAAGCGAGCTGCTAAGGCCCACCGAAAGATATGAGGCGTATAAGAGGACGATGTAATGTAATGTTGAAATAAAAGTTTACTAGAGATGAAGTTAAGTAGATATATTTTTAGTGTTTTTTAGTTTTTACTGTTTTTTTAAACTAACGCGCGAGTTAACACACCCAACTCCCAACTAGAAGATAAGATTCATCACAAACCTACATTACAATGTAATAAAAATGATGACCTCCAACGTGATCAACATTGAAGATAGGATTTACTGCTGCATCTATCCAAACAATGCAACAGATAAACCTTCAGCATTGACTATAGGATTCAATGCTGCACCCGACATGACACAGCTGTCCAAACAACCATCGACCAGGATTATCAAAACGATCCCACGACCCAAATGAAGTGTGAGATAAGAAAATGGAGAAACAACAAAAGATGACTGGAAAAGGGTTACAGGCGAACGGTGGAATCAGGCAGTCAGGTTTCATCGACTGACGTGTTAAGATATACCTAGTATTTAGAATATTTTGAAAGTCGTAAGAAAATAAAGTGCAAACATTTTTGTAATTAAATAAAAAGACTTATTAATTCGCACACAAAAGGGGATTTTGAAGTACCATTAAATGTCAGCGCACAGTGCGAGCGGATGGGGACGAAGTGGATAAGGAAAGAAGGTGTCGATGTATATTGGTCTTGACTGTCTGGGCATCACAACGACGAGCAAACACATGATCAGGCAGAACATTCCACATTCATGTGGTTCGGCTTAAGAATGACTCTCTATGTTTATTTGTGCGCCTGAAGTTTACTTTCAACGTGAACTGATGCGCATTTACAGATTGACGCGTACCGCGGGAAAATGTCTGAAGAGGCGGAATACATTGAGCAAGTTCAGTTGAGCAACGACCGTGGTAATACCTTTAGAACAGAGATAGGCATGATACGTTGCGCCTGTGTTCTAACGACGGAATTGATCCACTTACGAGTCCCCAATAAGTTTTACTGTTCGTTTTTGCATCCGCTCGAGCAGGTGTAGTGCAGTTGGGGATGCGTGACTTGAAGTCCATTTGTGGATGAATATACGCCTTGTAAATAGTGGCCAGGTTGGATGGAGTGAAGTATCTTTAGCATCTCTTAAGGAACCCCATACATTTGGCTGCACTTTTCGCAGCTTCAAATATGTGGTCATTCCAGTTAAGAGTCGAATCAATTCGAGTGCCGAGGATTGATAATTCCTTGGTTTCGTCGATGCAAGTGCTGTTATCGACGGTATATTTACTTTGAGGCTCACCTTTGACGACAAGAGGCAGCACTGAGTTTTTAGGGCATTGAATTCAACTCGGTTAGATAATCCCCACTGATATATCTTGTTGAGGTCTGAATTCAATGTATCAAGCATACGTTGCTGGTTGGTAGTGATGTTCGAAGAGTTTGGACGGGAGTGTTCGTATGAGTATGAGAAACTCAATGTGCTATTTTAGAACTCTTTTACTCGGGGGACTTCTCTGCCAAATTATTGGCAGAGTAATTTTAATTTTTATTTATTTAACTTATTTAATTTACTGTACTAGTTCCAATTTATTGCTGGTAAGCTTAGTTTAATTTAATTATTGTGTGTCTTATGGTTTCTATGAAGGTTTTTAACATCATTATAACATTTTTTTTAGACCTGAAGAGGATCAAATACTTGATCGAAACGTTGTCAATTTAATTGAAAAAATAAATTGCAGTAAAAAACCAAAATTAGTCTGTTTTGGCAATTTTAACTTCTTCGTTCTAAATTATCATATATTAACAGACGATATTACCTTTACAATACACATCAATGTGCTATTGTGGCGGTTCCGCCAAACCCCACGGTTCGCCTTCCTAAAAAAACACCCATAACTCTATCCAATCACATAATTTCGGTAATGCAATCGCATTAGCACCTTAAATGCTTTACGCATGTAGGATTATCTAATGTATAATCTAAAAAGCCCCTGGAAAAGAGAATTCTTACCTGCATGCATAACTTTGCATTTAAAATCCCCTATAAGAGTTCTCTTCAAGCTTATCATAAATTTCCTGAAAGAAAATTCATCGGTCCATATATAATACAACCGCATAATCAGGAAATATTACCCTTGAGTTGGCTTATCCCAGCTTCATCATGTGTATCATAAATTACCAGACAAACACATTGGCTAGCCACCTACACCCAAGGGACCAAAATAAATACACGCATCTCTTGGCACCAATTGAATCCTACAGGATAAGCAAATAGGAAATCAATACTTACCCCTACCACTGACACCATTTCCTGGTAATCTAGCCAAAACCTATTAACACCATTTCTTCGTTGCGCCGCATCTATTTATTTAGCCGCGACGCACATCTCAAACAAAGATCCAGTTAGCATCCGACGAGTTTCGGTTTTGTTTGCTTTACCAGACTCGCATCCCATGAATGCACATTATCCCTTTCTTTGTTTAGAGTCTTTCCCATGGCTTTGATCCATAAAAGAACCAGTGTACACACATACATGTGTACTGTGGCGATCTTCTGTATGAGATCTGTTGGTTACCCCAAAGAGAGACTTTACGTCTCTCTTGGAACAGGAAATGCATCTTTATTTAAGAGAGCCAGTTTCAATGGCTGAATTTCTTTTAACAACGATTGAATATCGTTGAGTCGTATTTAAATCTTCGAAACGGATGGGGGTCGCGCCGGTACGGTGGGTTCTCTAGGAGTCTTTTCTTCCTTCGTTCCCCGGTGCTCACGGCGGAGTGTTTAGTTAGTTCGTGTAGTGTGTACGTTCGAACGTTTCAATGAGGAATATTAAGAAGCGCGAATTTATATTGCAAACAAAATTGTACAATTAGTTTAAGTACTTTGAACAACTTGAATTCGTATTTTGACAATTGTTTTAGTCTGAGTGGAAATTAAAAAAAAAAAAAACGTCATCATTAGAAATTACACCAGTGCGTTTCAATTAATTCCTCTTGTATGTGGCGTTTTTCTCTTGGCAAACATTTTGCTGCGCTGTTCGGTGCGTGATCGTCGTTCCTTGTTGGTGTTTTCTTTCGCCAAATCTTTTAGTGACGGTGGAGACGAGGTAGAACTCTCGCCCATGCTGGCGTCGCGACCTCGTTCCCCATACTATCATCAGCAAGTGGGTGAATTGGGTTGTGAGTAATTGACAAGAGATCATTTATAAAGATCAGGAAGAGAGTGGGTGAGGGCACCGAACACTGGGGACGACACCATCAAGAACCAGTTGGATTGAACGGCCAGAAAGATAGTCTCTTATTCATTGGATCAGGGAATTGTTCATTCCATATGAATGTAATTTTCATAAAAGGGCTGGATGCCAAACTCTGTCGAAGGTTTTCGAGATATCCAGTGCAAGAACCTTGCTTTCACTGAGGTAGTGGATGGAATGGCTCCACTTTTCGGTAAGGTACGCCATCAAATCTCCTGTGGACCAGTTGCTACGAAAGTCATATTGGGGGTCATTGAGGAGGTCAATTGATTCCAGATATTTCGAAAGTTGACGGTTAATCAGTGATTCCATTATCTTCGAGAGAATAGAAGTTAGTGCTATGGGACGATAGGAAGAAAGGGATGATTTGTCACCCTGTTTGGGAATTGGTTGAATGATCGCTGTCTGCCATCTATTTGGGAAACGGAAGGTAGAATAAGACGATTGGAAGAGTTTCCGCAGTGGTTTAGCGAGTAAAGCGGAACATCTCTTCAAGAGGATTGGGGGAATGCTATCCGGACCAGGGGATTTGTGTGCGTTTAGCTCTTTGAAAACCGAAAAACGAGATGACATTAGAAATCTCAAACCCCGGGCCCGATTCCGTCTCCCGTGAATATCCACTCTCTGAACGGGATAGAGGTCATCTCTGACTACCAATTCAGTTTTCCTCAAGCATTGACTTCACGTTGAATCTAGAGCAAAATATATGCACTCTTGACGTGTAGAAAGCTTTTGACGGTGTGTGGAAAGGACATCTGTATAAGGAAGGGGAAAACGATTTCCCATTTTGCATCAGTAACATGATATGCCGTGTCCTAAACGGATGGAATGAATTTATAGATTGTGGTCGTGCAAAATCGGGTAACTTCCTTATCAATCGCGGAATACCTCAAGGATCAATACTAGGCCCCAAGCTGTACAACATCTACATCCACGATTTCCCTCACAAAGTATTCCGTAACAACACACGGCGTGAATCAAAGTCACTTCTGTACGCCGAAGACGCACTCATATATGGACACAGGAGGTCCCCAGAGGCGGTCCTTAAAGTTGTTAGTGAACACTTAGAGAAATATCAACCTTTTAAATCCGATGGGGCATACGCGTTAATTTATGCAACTCAAAAGGAATTTGCTTCAGAAACTCAAACGGCAAATACCCCCCAGGTACCACTAGGGAAAGCAAACCACTAAGCTTGGTAATCAGAGGAGTGATTGTCCCAATTGGAAGAATGCCGGCTTCTCTGGGAGTGAACTTTTCGAGCCTATTAAAGTTCAACCAACACGCCTACATGGTCTCGAAAAAACAAAAAATGTTGCACACTGCAAAAGTGTCGATCAAGCAGTTCCGGTACTCCTATATAAAATTATCATAAGACCTATATGCCTTCCTAATATAGTTCACAATTTCGCCCATACCAGGAAGTAACCTGGAAGAGTCCTGAGAGAAGTTTTGCACTTGGCATTTGGTAATAGACGTTTGGTTTTTGACATTTGGCATTTGACAATTGACAATGGACCTTCTGGAGTTTGATTTTAGACTTTTTAAAATTGATATCTTGCTTTTGATATCTTTTATATTTGCCTTTTGACGAATTTGCATTCGCTTTTTCACATAAATAAACCATAATATGTATCATTTCAACATTCACAGAAAAATCATAACATACCTTGTGATGTGATAAAAAAAAAAAACTTCAGAAGAAGAAAGATTTTGAAGGAACGATCCGCACTGAAAATTGGGCGAAATATGAAAATGTTACACATATGTACAGTGTTTTGCAATGGTAAAAGATTCGAAATCATACTATGAAAAGCTTAGAACTAAAGCACCAGCGCATCAAACCACGACCGAATGTACCCGAGGATGAATCAACTCGGTACTTCAGCTGTATGAATGCTCTGGTATATGGGACTGAATTTTTTCGATCCTCTTGTGTGATGTGTTCTCCATGGCGGTAGTAATCTGTTTGACTCGAGACATATCTTAGAGCAACACATACATAGGGAGAGGCTGAATATATGAACATTTTAGACGAAGGAGTACAAAGTACAGAATACCAAAACAGAAAGATAGGTGGGTTGTTGGAATAATTAAGTTGCTTCGGATATTAGTATCAATCCTTCACTCTCCTTCCATTGGGTCTCATAATTTTCAGAAAATCGACTTTCCGTTTGTTTGGGGGATCTTGCATCCTTGATTTCAGCTCCCACAATATTGTTTGCACCAAATATTATTTTGCAATGAGTTAATTGTGTAAATCAGGAGCTGTCGAGCACCATTTAAATAATCTATCTATTAAATGCGACTATGTAATGTACAAATTCAACTAAATATTTACAGCGGCATCGAGTCGCTTATTTATATGTATATAACATATGTAGTGTTGGACACACCAGTTTCTTGTCCTTGTTCTTTGTGAATTAGCTGACGATAAAAAAGAAAACAACCTGCAACAGGAGGTTTGAAAGTATCGCGTTTCAATTAAAAATACGAATTCAAAACCTCTAGGAGTGATATACCATACAAATCGGTGTTTTGGGTAGCCGAAAAAGGAAATTCCTGTTCTAGATATGAAGGGGAGTAAAATAACAGCAAGGATAAGATAACAACAACGAAAACCATAAGCCTTTTGTTACAATTAAAAACTAACAATGAAAAACATCAAACTAAATGTGTGAATGTATAAAACGTAGTTTTGCATGTGCTATCTGCGGAACTTGGTGAGAATGGGTGTTGCGACTGTTGCCAGGACCATCATCGGCACTAATATTGAGAATTGCACTAGATGTGATTGTACCCTTATTCCTAGGGCTGAGTTGCATGCATCAGCGTCATTGCAACTCTGCAGGCAACCATGGACGTACCTATAGGGAATTGAAAACTCATTTCACTTAAAAGATAACAGAAAAGGATTAACATTCTTGTATAAATGTGTGGATGCATGTATATCTGCCTGTGTAGAGAGTATTGTTCATTCTTACCTGTCGTCATAGTAAAACTTTCCGCAATGTGACATACGAATTATTTCTGTGTCTGTTGTTAGGGTTCCACTATCGAGGGCACATCCTCGGACCGTAATCGTTTCGCCAGTGTCATCTGGGAACAATGAACACATGAAATTCATTCGGAAATATATGCAGAGTGCAAAGTAACCAACCATAATAACCGGCAATTTTAATACAGGCAGTGGCTGGAAATAATCCATCTCGTCCTTTGCGACCACCCATGCACGGTGACTCCAGCATCGCTGTAGAGTAATTGTTATGAAAGGGATCATCGCACGCTTTGTTCGCTCCATTGTACGAAACACACTTGAAGCAGTCTATGCAATTGGCTGTTAAAATTGGAAACAATTAAAGAGACATCGGGGTCGAGGTAGTGTCGGATGGTAATGTGTCAAGATACCTTTGTGAATCAGTACTGCTAGGGCGACAGTAAAAAAGCTAAATATGTGAACATGAAAGTCGACGGCTTGAATCATGGTAATGTTTGTTAAGCGTGTGGCTTCTACTCTGTTCCTTATCAAATAGGTCTATTTTAATTGTTAGGATGCTGTACGTCAGTTGATTCGTGGCATTTAATTCATCTTGCTGCAACTGTTGAGTGTTCCACTTTGGGTGCCCTCTGTACAACTGGAACGGAAAAAGGAAACATTTCAGTGTGATGTCGAACATATCAAATAAACCGGTCATAGCAATGTGTAATATGAAGAATTTTGGAGAAATTGAAGGATCTTTAGGGTGTGTTGAAGTTTCAGTTAAGAGTTGAAGTTTGAAAATCCTCCTTTGTTACCCCTGTACATAAAAAGGGACCCAAAAATGATATCAGTAACTAACGTCCCATCGCCAAACTGTCTGATATTCCAAAACTTTTCGAAGGTATTCTTTACAACGCGTTATCTTTTCGCTGTAAATCCATTAAATCTCTCATTATCTCTTCCTCTTTAAGCTGTCCTTCCTTGGGTTCGAACCCCTATTGATTAAGTGGATATCGTCCTATCTTTAAGCTCCAACCTACCGTGACAGACACAGATCCTCCCTTTCAAATCCTTTTCTGTCCACGTCAGGGTTTCCCCAGGACAGTCACCTGGGACACCCCTTTTTTTTCTTTTTTTTTCTTACACTTCTCTCGGGAGAGGCGAACCTATAGCGTCGAGTGGGCGCCCCGAGATGCCACCAAATAACTGTTGCAGTTCTTTTTGAACAGTTGCAGGTTGTAACGCTCCGGGAACACTCGCGTGGGAAGGGAGTTCCACAGCTTCCCCGCTCTGTAACGGAACGAGTTCTGATGCAGGGATGTTCGCGCCGTCGGGAGATGAACCGCAAACGGGTGCGATCCGTCGGACTGTCTTGTGGAGCGCATATAAGCCGAATTGCGTCGAACAATACCACGAATCTCCGAAGAACAGTACCCGTGATAATATCTGTAAAAAAGACAGAGGTCGGCTACGCGCCTTCGGTGTGATAGCGACTGTAGTCCCGATGTCAGCGCCGAGTCCCCGATCAGGCGGATCGCTCGTCTCTGTACGCTCTCAAGTAGGTCGAGGGTATGTTTAGGAGCCGAGCTCCAAACATGAGAGCAATATTCGAGCGCGGGTCTAATTTGGGATTTATATAGGAGAAGAAGTTGGGTCGGAGTAAAATATTTCTTGGCTCTAAAAAGATAGCTCAGTTTTCCAGAGGCTGACCTGGCGATACTCGACACGTGTTTATGCCATGATACATTCCCACAGACCGTGACGCCGAGCAATTTCGAGCTTTCCCCGGCCATTCATCATCAGCTGTGGAACCGATGATCCACTTTTCTTTGTTAATGTTGTATATTGTGTCTTCGATGCATTGAAGTCGACGAGATTGGCCTTTCCCCACCGCAGGACCTTATCTAGACTCTGATTCAGAGAGTCAATCTGTCTCATCCCAGCTGGTGCGACGTAGATGCACCAATCGGCCGAACACTCGAAAAGGAGGAAACAAGCGTACTATCATCCGCATAACTGAACACTTTGTTATCCGTTGCCTCCAACAAATCATTTATGTGAAGCAAAAACAAGGTTGGACCCAAAGTAGAACCTTGGGGCATCCGCGCATTAACAGGATACAGATCCGAACAATCGCTGTCCAAACAAGCCGGATCGATCGATTTTCGAGGAAGCTTTTCGTCCAGTCGCAAAGCTGCTGGGAAAGTCCATATGAACGAATTTCGCTCAGCAATGCCCCGTGCCAGACGCAGTCAAAAGCCTTGGAAATATCCAATGCGACCGCCCTTGACTCACCATGCCGCTCATATCGGCTATTAGGGTCAAAAGGTCTCCTGTGTACACCCTGCCATGTCCGTTGCACTCCAAATACTTAATTATACTCAGTATCGCTGACTTTTTCCATCACCTTAGATAACATAGACAGTAATGCTATCGGGTGGTGATTTTGTGGGAGACACTTTTTTTCGTCTTTGGGATTGGCTGAACTCGAGGGATTTTTCAGCAGACAGCAAACGGCCTCCGTGCATAAGATAAGCGAAATAGTCTGCCAAGAACCGGCGATAGTTCTAGAGCACAGTTCTTAAGGACTAGTGCTGGTATTCCGTCGGGGCCGGTTGCCTTCCCACAGTCCAGTTCACGTAGAATGCATTGAATAGTACGCGGGCGAAATCTCACATCCCGCATGGAAGACCGTACAAGTGGCTCCAAAAGACCGGCATCGAGGTTTGAATTCACGGAAAATAAATTCACGAACACATCAGCTTTATCCTTTGAATTTGTGACTAACGTCCCGCTGTGTATCACCAACGAAGGGAAAGACGAGGCGGCGAAGTCACTGCTGACAGCTTTTGCCATTAACCAGAAGGAGCGCGAACCAGTCGGCACTGAAGGAGTTTATCGGTCACTCTGTCGTTGTGAGCTTGTGGCGACTCTAACAGATACACACACAATTCACAAGCAAAAATAGTGAGGAACACCGAACGAAAAATCTAACAAGAAAATACATCAGAACCGTATACCATAGCGAGAACAAAAATAATTCACTTCAGTGGATACTAAACACGGTCAGTAGCCTGATGGGCAACGTGTAGGTACAATTTTTTTCGTGATTCAAACTGTCATAGCGTCAGTTCGAATCACACGTAAGTTCATGACCTCATGGGCTTCCCTGTCCTGTGCACTCTCCTTCCACGAAATTCCGAATTCATTTTAACTTAGCAATTCTCCGAAGATATCCTTGCAGAGGAGATACTTCGAATCAAAGCTATATGAAAAATCAACTAAATCACGAACTTAAAAAGTAGATAGATCTTTTGATTCAACCCGCCTTCAAAAGTCAGATCAAACCACTAATACGTAAGCTGTAACTACACCCTTACATAATTCTTGCCTCGCTACGAAGGGTGTCGCAAACATATGAACCTTTTTACATGCAGCAATCTTGGCCCCAAAAGAAGATAATGCAAAACAACCTATTCTTGTGAACAACCAATTTGCAAAACAAAGAAACAACCACTCAAATCTCTTAGACCATATGATGCTATGGGTATGGTGGGGTTTATTCGTTTTCGTAGTCTTTCTTTAGTCTTAGTGTTGGTTACGTGCCGGCAAATGCCCTGGTTCACTAAGACCTACCCATTCAATTATTGTGAGACTCCGGTGCAACAACCAAAGCAAGGCGTGGGCCTTGAACATCGAACTCAGTTTAGTGAAACAAGAAATGTAATTCTTCTCTTTACTTTTATTTTTTTAATTGTCTTAATTACACGAAAAAACAAAACGTGACAAATTCACTCTTATTTAAATCTAATTCAAACAGTATTCATATTTTATTTTAATCCAGTTCACACGGTGCCCGTTCTTTATTTTGATCAAGTGCACACAGTATCCATTATTTTATTATAATCCAGTTCACACAATATTCATTCTTAACTTTAATCAAATTCACACGGTATTCATTCTTGATCTTATTCCAGTTCACACGATAATCCTTATTTTATTTAGTTTACCTCCAGCTCAAACGACGATGCACATCCACCGACAGCTATTTTAAGACTCAAATTTATTTAACGTGGAGGTCCGACTTGCCCCCACGGAATCCAGAACGCGATTACTATTGCCACCGAAGCGACAGAATTACCAAAAATTCCATCCATCGCCTCAGTGACCATATAAGGTATCATCCAGCAAGAATAGGGTGAAACACACACACGATGATCGTCTCTGCAGCTCATGGTGTGTGTGTGTGTGTGTGTCCACTAGCATGCGGACCATGGATCGATCAAATCTACAAGGGGAACATTAGCTGGCATGTTGTTTATGCTGATCGTGCACATGTTGGTGGCATCTGCACGTAGTCGAATTCTCGATGGATTATTTTCCATTTTGAGAACTCGACTTTCTTGGGCGGTCAGCCATATTCTTTCATGTATTTGTCGGTCAGATAACCGATCGATGTAGGCATGTATGCAAAAGAAAAGCTAAAACATTTCCTGCATGTTTGCAGCTGGCGCGTAAGGGTATATCTCCTTGTTATAGTTCGGGCAGTGTTGGTTGCTAGGTGATGCAACCAAATTGCCTTAATGTGTGGAAGATGCCTGCTGGTGATGGAAATCGATCCGAGACATGTTCAATGGATTGGTTCGGTTCATGTTGGTTGCATGGTGATGCAACCGAATTGCCCATAAGACACATGCCTGTTTGGTGCTGATGAATTTAGCATCAGCAAATATTGTGATTTTACAGCGTTTTAAGGCTTTATGGTACAACTATATACAAGTAAGTACTTGCTTTCCAGGTTTTTGTATGCCCTAGGTGGGAGTTTTTACATGGTTAATGGGAAGATGATTGGTGGCGTTCAAGGGAACCGCCACAATGCAAACAGAGTTGGATCGTAGTTTGCACCCTAAGAAACTGAGTGCAGAATAAATTAATTGAACTTGATACACGAGAACTCGCCTAAAATATAAGGTGGCGCAAAATTAATCACCATATCAGACGATGTTATAATTTTTGCAAATGGCGTCGTAAGTCAATCATATTGTGAACATTTTGACTAGACATCAAATTTGACATTTGTGAACTAGAAAAATTGCAAAAGTCCAAATAAAGCTTTCCGTCACTCAAAATCATTTTTTTTTTTATTTAGTAAAAAAGTAATTCAAAAACAAAATTGGATGATTAATTGTGTGTCACCTTGTACTAGAAGATCAGTCTATAGTGCTAAGGAGTCCCGGAAAGAAGAACTAAATGGAGAGAGAGTAGTACGAGATTCAACAATGTGGTTTAGTATGTAGATCGATATTATTAGGTATATAGAACCTAGCGAACTGTTCCAGAGGCTAGGAGCCCTGGTCTCTTTAGAAGATTACAAATACTTTGCCTCAACTACAAAAAATAAGGAAAACACTGTGCACTAAAACCAACTGAAAGAAAGTCTGATTCAATAAAACTTACAAAGAAAAAACGTGTTATTTAGCGCAATAAAGAGTGTAATGTATCGCCATTCAAGAAGCTTGAAGATAGACTATGTTATGCTTTGCAGCTGAAACGGAAAGACGTTGCAGCATTGTACAGACTACAGGATACCATCTACCTTCGCGTGAAATAAGTTTTAAATCTTATTTAGTTTAGGATGAGCTTATGACGATTCCAACAGATTCATTCCTTCTTGAAATGGGCACAGATTGTCAACCGGATATTCTCTGCAAGTACAGAAGAGGCCATCAATGTACCTCTGCTTGATAATGTTTGCAGTTGAAGCTTTTGAAACAACAGCATTTCAATTTCAACAATCCACAAATTCAACTATCATCCAGTTGTACGGTTCGTTGGAAACCATGTTATGAAAAGGATAATAGTATCCTCCAGTGTGCGTCATAATAAAGAAAATACTCGTACGACTTTAACATTCATAACACTGTACGCGTTAAAGGATATCGAATGGCCCTTATGATATTGTGAGTCACAACGCGAACACGGTAGCCAGTAAAAAGCAATATGCTTATTAAAGAAGTAAAGGAAAACAAGAAATTGAAGAGGACTTATCACGAATATCTCGTGTATTCCAGGTGGAAGTTTCGCCTTAGGATAGGCTGGAGATGTTCGGATGTAATCGGCAAGACCTTCTAAAACTCATTCGCAATCCTCCTGCCGGAGGGGACCAAATCATCTTATTCAAATTTTCAAACACGAAATCCTCAATCCGCTTAATAAATAATTAATTCTCATTCTCCTTTAAATATATTTCTGAGGTATACCAGGGAATATCAGAACTCGAATGCCTATTCAAATGAGGCTAAACACCCGCTACCTTCAGATAGACTTTCGCATATCCTCTCTATTGTTCCTAGTAGTTGTATTTGGGTTACTGTTGCAACCTAGGTCTTGCTATGGTGGAAATGTACTATTGCCAAAAGCCCTTTTCTCCAACAGTGAGTGTAAGGTCGTTAGTATTTTATTGCCTATTTCCCAGTCCAGCAGTGCTTCCTAGTCCTAGGGTGTAATGCGCACACATCCACGTATGATGCATCCAGCATGCTCCCGCATCATATTCATTCATGGAACTGACCATCGTCATAAAACCACCACCCTGTCCACCCTCTTTTAATCTCACTTTAATGTTCTACCCAACGGCAACTTTAGCATGAACGTGATTTGAAAATTGTTTGGGAACAGTCCACTGTTAAATGCAACTTCCTCCAACAATCGAAGTGGCCCAGGGGGTGGGTCTGTCTCTTTTACTATTTCGATTCCAATATTTTACCCCCAGTTCTTCATGGTGACGCCTACTGCATTCTGTGTCCCACATTGGTTAGAGGACGTGCTCCGTATTCACTTAGACATCAATCTCTTATTCGCCGCGCCATCCTTGATCCTGTTGCGAATTTATTCCATTTAGAGCTTATTCGCAGTGAACTCATCGATAGGGTTGAATGTGAACTTCATCGGTTGGACACGAAATGGGAAGCTAGTCATAGATAGAGATTATGTAGACACGAGTTCATGTATATAGATGTGGGATTACGGGTGTACGTTATTTGTGAATTTGGAAAGTTCATTTCAAAAGACTGCTTTTTAAGTATCTCCTGAAGCTATAACCATATCTTTAAGCCGGCGAGTGTCAGCTTATGATGGGACTGGGTGAAATCGTCACTGTTTTTCTTTGCTGAACTTTAAATGAACATTTAAATACGAGCGAACTCAGACACTTAGGATTTGAATAAGAAAGGAGCCAGAACATACATATATTTAATGCTATGAATGACGACTAAGCCGAACATTGTATAATAAATTATAATGTACTTATTAATATTTATTGGCGGGGACTTTATCCTCGGTTTGGCTGGAGTAGAAACTTTGGGGAACCTATCCATGAAAACGTTATTTACTTTAGAAATGTAAAAAATTGGGGTTTTGTCAAATGTAATCTTAAATTCATAACTTATTTATTAGAATAAATGTTCATATTTATCGAACTTGTGTGCGTAGAAGGGATGCAATTTCATGTTCTAGGAGTGTTTCAATTGGTCATCTGTCGGCTGGTGATTGATTTATGTAGTGTGAATCTTCTTTAAAAAACCGTCAACATCTGATGACTTTTCGTTCAGTGGAAGAAAAAATGTAACGCATTAAGTGACAATAATTTGTGTGTATTGGTCAACAATATATAAAGACCAAAGAGTCAATATTAAATCTTGTTTTAAAATTGGTAAAAGTGTGATGATTATTTATCCAACAAATATTTGGGTGGTTTCGAGGACTCAAGGAAGGCAGGTGTTGCGGCTGCAACCCGAGGCGACAAGAATATATTCCTTATAAGTATTTTATAGTATAACACTCTACATTTATCTTGTGTTACAACCCTACTCCAAACAAGCATAGTCCGTAGCAAATGTTATCCTATGTGACATGATGCAGCAGTTGCAACGCGACGAGCGGAGTGACAGGTAAACTCTAAAAGAATATCTAAAAGAAAGTTCCGCGGGGATCAACGGGAATATGTGCCTTGAGAGAGGTGAGTTTAGTCGGTAAAAAAAAAAAATTTGAGTTTGACCAAAAATTCCATCCATCGCTTCGGTGACCATATAAGGTATCATCCTCGCATTTGGCCCAGCAAAAAAAAAGGGGGTGAAACACACACACGATGGTCGTCTCTGCAGCTCATGGCGTGTGTGTGTCCACAAGCATGCGGACCGTGGATCGATCCAATCTACAAGGGGCACATTAGCTGGCATGGTTGCAGCTGGTGCCATTATCTCGACATAGAGATTTAGGTGTTTACACGATCAGCGACTGCGTAAAGCATTTATGCTGATCGTGCACATCTTGGCGGCATCTCCAAGCAGTCGAATTCTCGATGGTAATTTTCCATTTAGGAGAGCTCGACTTCCTTGGGCAGTCAGCCGTATGCCTTAATATATTTGTCGATGTGGGCATGTATAAAAAAGGGAACGATGAAACATCTCCCGCACGTGTGCGGCTGACGCGCAAGGGAATATCTCATTGATATGGTTCGAGCAATGTTGGTTGCTTGGTGTAAGCCGCATGTTATGCTTTCTTACTAGGAAATCCGATGATGCAACATACACCCGACGAATTACTTTCTAGCACATGATGCCCGTGAGGAAAATGTCGCCTGTGGTTTGTGCTATTGAATTAGCGAAAATATGGTTTAGGAGACACTTTAGGTGGTTGACAAAATGGTAGGTACATGCTTAATTGCTAGGCAAGCAATCAGTACTTGTTTTATCGGTTTTCGGCCGCTCTAGGTGGAAATCTTCGAACTATAATGGGAAGGTAGATAGTGGCGTTCAAAGGAACCGCCACATTATCCCAACTCACATCTTGTAGTTGCGATAAGAACATCCCAGAACAACAATAATAACATGATATCATCAAATAACCACAGACAACAACTTACCTCTAGAAATAAGATAACAAACCAACCAGATAGCAAACTCATATAAATAAACTGAGATATCTCATAACTCGACTCAGTCGTAATCTATTTCAAGAAAGTACACTTCTCTCTTTTACTTTAGTTTTAAGTTTGGTGTAAGATGTTAACGTATTAGAAATAAAGAAGGTAGACTCCCAAAAAGAAAATTTATATTTTATATTTTGTACCCTAACCCAACGTTAACTCGGGCAAGAGGCAACGCGTCTGTTCTCTTTGCTGGTCAGACACAAACTCTCTTGGAACTTAATGTTGATAAATACAAATCAATTACATTTTCACGGAAATGGACCCTTTCCGCTCCCCACCTCTTTTTCTTATTCGACCAACCTCTATCGTCTGTTCACTCGAGCTGCGACCTTGGCATCATATATGATAGGCAGACAAACTTTCTTTTACACGTTGACGACATAATCCTTAAGGCCACCTCTGTCCTCGGATTTCTGAAATCCTAGCCTAAGGAATTTTTTAACCCATACATGAACTGATTCCTCTACGTTACCTTTGTCCGACATTTTCTAGAATAAGCCAGCCAGGACTGGTTCCGTCATCATAACATTCGCAGAATGTAGAGCATTCAAGGTGGTTTCTTACTTCTTCCCTTCCGAGGACTGTGTTGGGAAACCCGTCTGCCCCCTCCCCTTATCCAAGTCGTCACAAACTTCACACTGACATTCTCTTCATCCACCCGCTACTCTCAGGTTCGGTCGATTGTGCAAACCTGCTCACCTCTATCCCATTTAATACTAACACTCATACATTACGGAACCCTCGTTCATTGTATATGCTGACCCATCACACCTCTAATAGCTTTAATGACCACATCTCGCCAATGTTACTGTGATTTAGCTCTTACTCACCTCGTTAGACTTTAACCTTAGCACATCTGCTTTTAAACTCCGTCTCCGAGAAAGCGAACTTAGATGATCTAAAGGACTTTTTTGAGAAGGAAGAAATTGGTCCGCAATCTTCTTCAATAACGATGTCACGGTATGATTCCACATTACTCATGCTGAATATATATATATATATAATCACATAATTTCGCTAATGCAATTGCATTAGCACCTTAAATGCTTTACGCATCTAGGATTATCTAAGGTATAATCTAAAAAGCCCCTGGCAAAGAGAATTCTTACCTGCGTGCATAACTTCGCATTTAGAATCCCCTATAAGAGTTCTCTCCAAGCTTATCATAAATTTCCTGAAAGAAAATTCATCGGTCCATATATAATAGAACTGCATAATCAGGAAATATTACCCTTGAGTTGGCTTATCCCAGCTTCATCATGTGTATCATAAATTACCAGACAACCACATTGGCTGGCGACCTACACCCAAGGGACCAAAACAAATACACGCATCTCTTGGCACCAATTAAATCCTACAGCATAAGCAAATGCAAATGCATAAACACCATTTCCTGGTAATCTAGCCAAAGCCTATTAACACCATTTCTTCGTTGCGTCGCGTCTATTTATTTAGTCGCGACGCACATCTCAAACAAAGATCCAATTAGCATCCGACGAGTTTCGGTTTTGTTTGCTTTACCAGACTCGCATCCCATGAATGCACATTATCCCTTTCTTTGTTTAGAGTCTTTCCCATGGCTTTGATCCATAAAAGAACCAGTGTACACGCATACATGTGTACTGTGGCGATCTTCTGTATGAGATATGTTGGTTACCCCAAAGAGAGACTTTACGTCTCTCTTGAAACAGGAAATGCATCTTTAATTTAAGAGAGCCAGTTTCACTGGCTGAATTTCTGTTAACAACGATTGAATATCGTTGAGTTTTTTACCATCCGCCGATTGAGTTGGTCGTTGTCGACTCCCGCTCCCCTTTTCGCGTCAGGGGAACGCGTACACCCTCGTAGTCGCGGATCTGCGACCCCGAGTCCCGAAAAATACTGTGCGTTAGCGTTAAAACATCACCAACGTTGACTCGAACAATTTATATCCGAAAATGTAGTCAGTTGTGTGTGTAGTATCGAACAATCCAATAAGAAAATAAATTCCGGTGAGTCGTATCCTCATTCCCACTCTGATCGTCTTAGTGTGTAGACGCGTTTTGCCACTGCCACTGCTTGACAGAAAGAAAAGAAAAAAAAACAATACAAAAAAACAAAAACACGTGTGCGCGTGTGAACCATAAATGTGGTACCGTCATTAAGAACGGTCTGTGACAGAACATTGTTCTTTGTGTAAAGTGATAGTGAAAATTACTTAAATCTCGGTGATACCTTATGAAAACTATTACAAGATTGGTAAACCGAAACAAAAAATAAACGACCGTATCCGGATTTTGCGTTCGCAGATGCCGGGCAACGGTCCCAGTGCTGCCCAAATATTAACTATAAAACGAAAAAAAAAACCATCCACAGTAGCTTAAACGCCCCGAAGAAAATCGCTACAATGACTACTCAACCAACCATCGACTACCAGAAGAAGTACAATGACGCCATGGAACAAATAAGGCTGCTTACAGCCCAAATGAAGCAACTGCATGACAAAATACGCTCTCTTCAATCACCGACCAAAACCTACGACGATGTCTGCATGAAGGAAGTACATCCCCAAAGATCAGACATCTCCTTAACAACCAACGTCAAACCATCGTCATCACATAAACCGTCAACGTCCCAATATACCAACAAAATAGATGACCAGTGGCAAACAGTTGGACACAAAATTACAAATAAGGTGAGGCCACCACCAATTTACATCAAAAATGCAACTAGCATGAAGGAAGTAATCAAGATGATCGAGAATGCCCTAGGACATCGAAACTTTACCACAAATTCCAAAGGCTCCTCGATCTCGATCATGACAACACCTTTGACGGACCACGAGACGGCAGTAAAAAAACTCAGAGAAAAAACATGAGTTCTTCACTTTTCAACATGCCCAGAGTAAACCAAAGACATTCATCATAAGGCACATTGACCCAGCATGGACGAATGAGGAACTCGTACTCGAAATATCGAGGATCTGCTCGGAACTGAGTATACACAGATTGGACTACTTCCAAACTCCTCATATGAGAGAAAACAATATTCGGAGTTTACGAATCGTAGAAATTCCACCGAACGAAGATGTTAGCCGGCTTAAACAAATAAAATATTTGTTTACGCATAAAATTGCGATTGAGGAACCACACAAACAGGACGTTCTCCATTGCAAAAGATATCAAAGTTCAGGTCACTTAGCAGCTGCGTGCCATTTAAGTGCACGATGCGGGAAATGTGCCGAACAGCATACACCTGGAGAATGCAAGGTAAACCCGCCTGGTACTGAACCAACAACAATTCAAAAGACAAACGCTGATGGATCAACAACCACAAATAAAATCACAGTAACGTGCTGTAACTGCGGAGGCCCACATCCAGCGAACTTTTCCCAATGTCCCGAAAAGCTGCGAATCCTCGAGAGACGATCGGCACACACGACAACAAATAAACCAGCACCAACCTAAGGAACAGCAAGTAAACCCTCATCACCTCAACCGCCCCACCTGAAACACAGCTCGGAAATAGAAAAAAAAGGTCAGATCTTAGATTTAATAACTTCGCACATTCTTTCCCTTAATAAATAGTTTAACCCTAGTCTCCCTCAATACAGAATCCATATATTCCCACACTCGTAGACAACACCTCCGTTTGTTTGTTGAAGGGTTCTCCCCAGATGTTCTTCTTCTCTCAGAAACTTGCCTTAAATCAAACTCTCGAGTATACATTCCTAATTACACATTTGTGTCCAACCCGCGAACCACTGGCCCTCATGGTGGTACTGGAATTCGAATACACAAAAAATTCCAATTTACTGAAATTAGGTTCACTAACATAACTAATGTCGAATACACGGCAGTTAAACTCTTCTGCAGAAGTAATAAAGTACTGGTTTTGTCGTCTATATACATTCACCCTTCTCGTGAACCTAACTTCCCTAGCGCAGACATTTCTCAAATAATCCAGTAGTCTCTGCCGGCACCTTTCATCATATGGGGAGACTGGAATGCTCGACATACATCATTTAATGACATCAAGTGCAACAAATACGGCTACCAACTCCTAGATCTCCCCCCACTTCATCCATATGTTTACGCAGACTGTCCATTGCAACCTACTCGAATTTGTAGTACAACCAAATCAACAATCGATTTCTTCCTAAAATCCACAGATATCTATTCATCTAATCCCCCTACAGTGTCCTTTACATTCCCATCCACTCCACGGTTCAAATCCCTTCGCTCGAACCACTCTACACAGTGAATCCTATCCCAACATTTTCCAAAACAAACTGGAAAAAAGTCAATAACGATATTGCTGCCAGTTTTTCAAATTATTCTTTACCGGAATCTTCAAACCTATTCCCTACTGACATTGGCCAGGCAGCTGTAAAAATAGAGCAAATACTGGGAACTGCTCTCTTCAGCCATACCCCTACGACCGTCCCTCATAACCACTTAGGAAAACCATTACTCAACCGCCTCACAAAATTATTGCGCATAAAAAAACAACTCCGACGTAAATTGCATATTAGCTACTCACCATTTATTAAACAACAGATACAGCTTTTGACCACCCTGATAAATGGACAACTTAAAAATTTCACCGATCAGACCTACACGTCTACTCTAAACAGTATCAAACCAAACCGTGACCTATTTAAAAATATAAATCGACTAACTGGTCGTAAATTCAAGTCTCGAATAGACTATCTCATCCAACCAACTAACAGTAACATCGCCCAATCGGACACTGATATAGCAAACTGTCTCGCTGAACACTTCTGTAAAACTAATAAACAAAACGATTCCCTCCCAGTCACTAATTTCCACGACACCGTGAATGAATTCATCTCAGGCACACTGGAGCCATCCTTCCCACCATTAATTACTGAATTCAACGAAACCAATAAAGCGTCACATCCCATGGGAACCGACACATTCCTAAGCTTTACAGAATTGTCTGAATTGATTACTTCGCGTAACAATAAAAAATCTACAGGCTTGGAGAGAATCCCTAACCTCTATTTAAAAGGCTTCACCCGGAAAACTTACTCCCCATTCTCGTTCTTCTCAACCACATAATAAACGCTTCACATTTCCCAAAATGTTGGAAAACAGCGGTGATAGACCTTATTAGTAAATCCGGTTCTTCCAACAACCCGGCTAAATTCCGTCCCATATCACAGCTAAATTCGCTTAGTAAGGTTTTGGAATGTAAGATATACAAAAATCTTCTCTCATTTGCTAGAGACAACTCCCTTATCCCGAATTCTCAATTTGGCAACACTCAACTTGTCATGCTCTGCTAAAACTGACACATGATGTGACAATGAATCTCCAAAACCAATCCCCAACAATATGCGTCTCTCTCGACATATCAAAAGCATTCGATTGCGTTTGGATTCGAGGACTGCTATACAAGCTACATACAATGTTCGGATTAAACACCCACACCATGAAACTACTCGCTTCCTACCTTTCTGATAGAAAGTTCATGGTGAAAATAAATTCAACTCTTTCGACACCATACAGTTTAACCGCGGGTGTTCCTCAAGGTTCCATTCTCGGACCATTATTATACCTCCTTTATACTTCAGACACCCCGCGGCCACTGTCACCTAATACAGTAATGCTAAACTATGCCGATGACACTTTAATTTATTCAAGCAACAAGTTTGTCAAGGAGGCAAGAAACTGTATTAACAGCTATCTCCCGAATCTCTCAGCATATTTTACTAAGTGGAAAATCCGACTCAACCCAGCCAAAACTCAACTCATAGTGTTTAAAGGCAGAAATGCGAATTGTACTAACAACACCATATGCTGCCATAACAAAATCAGAATCAAGTTAAATAACAATATAATTAAACCCTCCAAAACCTTAAAGTACCTGGGAATAACCTTCACCAACAATCTGTCCTTCTCCGCCCACACCAAAAACTCGATTCGCAAAGCCGCAATTCAACTTAATCTCTGCAGAAAAGTGATGTACAAGCCGAATGGTCTCTCTCCCAAAGTTAAATCACTTATCTACAAACAGATAATCAGACCCACTCTCACATATGCATGCCCGATATGGTACCATATCACACCCGCCCAAATGGAGAAGCTACGCATTTTCGAAAGGAAATGCTTCAGACTTATCACTGGCCTCAACCGACATCCCAACTCCCACAAATATTACAACAGTAGTTGGCTCTACTATGCCGCTAATATTGAACGTATAGATCGACGCTTCCTCGAGCTGTCCATCAAATTTACCGAAGATCTTCCCAATAATCCCAACCCGATAATAAACGCGCTCACATCGACTCCGTCAGATAACCGAACTGCCTTCCCGAACTGTCTCCCCATCAGAACGTTCTTCACCTCTGGCAGGTTGGTTAATAACTCTAATGAGATTGTATACCACAATACAGAGCTTTCACCTCACCAATTTAAATATAGTAATATTCAACCCTTTTCCAATATTTTGCGTTTCAACGAACAAACGGAAAGTAGTTCCCCAACCCACATCCCTGAATGACAATATCCTCACTAACCCATAACCTACCTATTGATCACTATGCTTCCCCCTTCCACACCACACTAACTTATTTCAATAATAATTAGGTAACTAGACTAAGTTAAGATAAGTTAAGTTAAGTTAAGTAAATTAGCATAGGTTAGTAAATAACTATATCCTGGTTTTCTGACCTTTTCCAGGAAGCTCTACTCACTAAAATCTTAATCCATAACTAATATATAACTTTTATCATATTGTTTGAAAAATGTACTAGTAAGTATATGTAAACAATTATAGCTAAGGTATCATAAGTTATCTGTATTGCTTATTGTAAAAATTATTTATGGTCAATAAATACAGAAATGTAAAAAAAATGGTTGTCTGGGCGCAAGGCGCTCGGACATTATATTCGTGACAACGTATCCTAAATATGTAACATTGAATATCATCATCATCATCATCATCATCGGCACTACAACCGGGAACCGGTCTTGGCCTTATTTAGCAAGTCCTGAGGTTTGTTAAATTTTCCATAATGATTTGTTTTTTCCGGGCAAGGTCATTAGTCTTGCGCCAGAGGCTCCCCGACGGGGAATCGAACCCCGGTCTCCCGCGTGGCAGGCGGGTATACTAACCACTATACTATCGAGGAGCCAACATTGAATATACAAGTTATTAAATCAAAATTAAAGTGTTTTTATTCCTTTTATTCCTTAAAGGATAATTACATATATAAGTAATATATATATATTTTTTTTATTTCTTAATATTTTACATTTTGTGATATATTTTTATAATTATAAAAAAAAAAATTATATAAAAACAAAAAAAAGGTGAGTCGTATAGGTTAAGTGTAAGAAATAAAGTCAAAAAACAGTTCCGTATATGTTAAGTGCAAAGATGTTTTTGTGTATTGCCACCTCACTTATAATATATTAAAATCTCAAGGATAGACAAAAGAGCTTTTTCTAACAATAAAAAAACAATAAAATGGTATTTAGTGCGTTTTATTCCTGGGACTACCATCCGTGCGTGCGCTTGTTTCTGGTGACAATTTCCTGTGGACAGATTCCTCTTAGTGTTCGGCGTAATAATCGACGGAACTATCGATTAGTGATGGGGAGTGAAGTGAACCGTGTGCCCGTGTCCGGCATAATACTTCTTCTCCCCACACCTTTTCCATGTTTTTTATATGAAAAAAAGAAACTCTTGGGCTATGAGAACGGCTTTTCGGCGAGAATTGTGTGGCGAATACGGGGCGGAACAATGTGCGCGTTTTGACGTTGTATTCTTATCACATTTATAACGTTTATGCCATTCATTCTCCGACCGATAATTTTATCTGGTTCGTATTGTATACTTGCACTTTGGGCCCTTGTAGGAATATCATTGCGTATTTCTTTGACTCGGCTGCAATCACAATGTTTCAACTTATGGTTATCTTACCTTTATTTACAAGTTATCCCATCTATAAGAGAATGTTATTCGTTCAAGATAAATCATACTTTAAGGCGCTCAAAAAGACCATAGGACGTTGGTTCTTCAGTCGAGCAACAATAATGTGAATAAGGGTTTCCTTACAGTCCCAATCATTAAACATTCAAGACCAAATAACATGGAAGCTTCCTCTGTGTTCCCCTATATACTCGCGTGTAGTACGAAAGAAACAAACCACAAAATTGCGTCAAAAAAAAAATATTCCACTCACGTGTCATACCCTTTATACAAAAATTCCTTTTTTTGGATGACTCATAGAAACATCCGGCGATATAAGTCCAAGAACGGTGCGCACTTATGTCCCGATGAAATACTTTTCACGGGTGTCTCGTGTCACTCCATCACCATTGAAGTATACTGCTTTTGATCGTCCAATTTTCTAAGCCAACAAGCACCCAAAGCTCGTCTAGTACCCTTAGCTGTTGCGAGAATGCCATGAGATAAAAAGCAAGTACCCGCCAGGCACTCGAAAACTCTTTTACCCAAAGAAAATGTAATTAGAATTCACGTCCTTTGCGGTTTGCTTGATGTCTCGTGTGAGTTTGATGATTACATGACTACATCAACCTTATCCCTCATATCATAACCACCGAAGTTTGTTCACGGAAAGATCCTAAACTAAAATATTTATTCAAAGCAATTTTCAATTCGCGCTACCGCCACCAGCTGTGAATTCCTTCGAGAATACACGTGGCATAACACACACTCCCACTTCCCGGGAATGAATAAATCATCACATCACAGTGCTGGATGAACATTGTTTAATTAACAGAAAATTATTCATGCAATACCTGTAAAGGTGACATAATTAGACAGCATCAGGCAAATTGCCCGGTAAAGTTCTGTGGAGGAGAAAAAGTAACACAACCCTTTTCTCAAACTTCTCCCCCAGAATACTGTTGCTGCAGCTAGTCATTGAGAATTCAACGTTACATTGCTTACACAGACGCGGTATAAGTATAAAGGAGCTCCGAAAGTAATTTAACTTTGAGTAAATCCATTATTCCTTGAGTAATGACTTAAATGACATTGGAGATATGATTAGATAATAAAGCGAAAAATCAACAGCCCGAAGCTTTTAAGGACTTCAACCGAACTAGAACATTCAATCCGTTATTCTAATAAAGCAAGTTTCTAGAATTGTAGCTCTCGTAGTTAAGCTACCAGATGAAAGTCTTGGAAAGAGCTGAAAGAGGGGACATATACTCTATCTCTGCTTGGCAAAATTATCTAGACTCAGAAAATCCCTAGGAGATACTTCAGATTTAAACACACCCGGGAAACTGTTGGACTTCATTATATGTCCGAAAAATAAGCTAAGATACTTTTAATAGCGTGAAGCATTTAAATGAAAAGATATTTTGTGTAGATTTTTTTTAATTACACTTTAAGTGTATATCTCTCCAGCGAAACTAACTTAACCTAAGCTATTGTTCTGAGAACTTTGGAAACCGGTTTTATGGACCGTTGAAAGAAAACTTCGACTTGCTAATCATATTTAAACCGAGTATCTCGGAATTATTTCGAGAGTGTAATGTATCCTAATAGTATACACGTCCGGACACTGAAATAGGTTGAACCTATATAAAAGACTGAGGTCACAGTGTTTAATGTTATAGCGGATTTATTAAATTAATTTTCTAAATGTTGCATGTTTCTTTATATTATCTGGCAGATTAACGCCATATTTAAGTGCCAAACATCAGCCGAAGGTTCTTTCAATCCTTTGTCTCGCCATTAGATTGTCTGGAAAAAGTACATGAAAAACGGGATTTCTTACAGTCCTCCTGTGGGGATTCTCTATATCACACGGAGAACCAACCCACAACGCCAACCAATCTTGACCGCTAACAGCGCGTCACTCTACCCTAACCTGCAATCCATCTCAAAACATGCAAAAACAAATTCCAATCTGCAAGCGCATACATCCCAAACCTTGCAATATAAACACATCCAAAAACTCCCAAAAGAATACAATTCAACAGAATATATTCTAATCATCCCCGCATACATTTTCCCAAAATCGCTTCGGTCAATTCTCTACTTAATTCAGATTCCCTCTTTGCGACCAAGCAACCACAATTTCCCCGAAATTCATACGCCGTAATAGAACGTATATTCAAATCTACAACAAACATTAACCATCTCCTTCAATTACATCACCCCATATACATTTTCCCAAAATTGCTTCAGTCAATTCTCTACTAATTCATATTCCCTCTTTGCGACCAAGCTATCTTCGTTTCCTCGAAATTCATATGCCGTAACAAAACGCATATTCAAATCCACAACGGAACATTAACTATCGCCACCAACCATACCAAGCCGCATACATTTCCCCGAAATGACTTCGGTTAATATCCTATCTAAACGATATTCCTTGCTTGCACCCAAGCAATTTCAATTTCCCGGTATACGCAACCAACGAATCCAACACAGCTTGTACGGCGAGGATTCGCTGGAACTGAATTCTTATGCGAGCATAGCAACTCTTCTCGAAATTCCTCGGAAGTGACAGTGAGTTTATTTCTGCTATGAATATTTTTTTCAATTCATTAGTCAGTCGTTGTCCAACCGCCACCGAGTGCGCATCCCCCTTTTATTACCCTTTAGTGAGCCGAGATTCATCCGCCGCTGCGTCCGCACGCAATCAGTCAAGCCTCAACCACTGTCAAGTTCGGGTACGTACACACGCGATTTTGTCTATGCCCAAGTCAGACGAGTCGTTAGTAAAGCCAATTCTCAATGCACTGCACTTGCGTCGCGGTTTCGTAGTCGATCCTGAAAATACTCGGAGGGGCCCATCGCCAATCGATCGCGTGGATTTAATCGGGATTTAACAAGATATCGCTGTCGAATCTGAGTGTGTGTAGTGAAAGGCGAACAAAACAAAGGGGTTCTCCGTGCCCATGACTCAATTGACCCTGCGTTAATTCTTGCATAAACGCACCGAACATATGTTGCCGAGTTAATATGAAATAAATACAAACGATATAGTGAGGAAGTCGTTACATTGAGCTTATTTTATGAACAATATTAAATACTGTATGTTAGGAACACCAGCGAAGTGCTCTATGTGTATGTGCCGATATTCGAAATAAGCGGAAATAAAAAAACATTAAAATAGCAAACAACTCCAGCGTCTTTGCCTTTTTATTCCTCCTGGGTGAATAACTTTCTGCGGAACGTCGTTGGGGATCTCGGTGAACCAGTGCCATACGCTGGCACATCAAACTCGTACCCCCACACTCCTATCGAAGTCTTCCTGTTTAAACATATCACACCTTAATCATAATCTGTTCTAAAAACTTCATGTGAGGTATATAAACGAATTGCCGCCTTATTAATGATTATAATCTTAATAGAATCACTACTTCCTACCTATTCAACCGACATCATCATCATCGGCACTACAACCGGGAACCGGTCTTGGCCTTATTTAGTAAGTCCTGAGGCTTGTTAAATTTTCCATAATGATTTATTTTTTCTGGGCAAGGTCATTAGTCTTGCGCCAGAGGCTCCCCGACGGGGAATCGAACCCCGGTCTCCCGGGTGACAGGCGGGTATACTAACCACTATACTATCGAGGAGCCCAACCGACATCCACTGTTCAATTGATAAGCGACCTAGATAGTTTATGTGACAAGCAGCTAAATTGCCTCCCAAAGTTTGATGACATAATCGTTGAGGTCAATTCCAGTCTCAGTTTTTTAAAATGCTGGTCTAAGGAATTTTCTAACCCATAAGTGACCCGATCCCATCTGCTACAATATGTCAGCCAGATCTTTTTTTTTTTTTTTTTTTTTTTATTTGACTTCTCTCAGGAGAGGCGAACCTATAGCGCCGAGTGGGCGCCCCGAAATGCCATCCAAATAACTGTTGCTGTTATTTTTGAACAGTTGCAGGTTATAATGCTCCGGGAACACTCGCGTGGGAAGGGAGTGTAGCGTTCTATGAACGCACAATTCCACCCAGGTAAGGTTCCTACCCTTCAAGGAAATACATACCCTGAAAACATTGCACGAGCCCCACAGACGCGTGTCCCAAAATCCCACCTTAGGGCACTGAAATATTTGGTCAACGTTGAGCCCGACACGAAAAAGCAAGGAACTGAACGTCCCAAAGCTTTCAATGTCAAGCTCAACAGTTCGAATAAAGCATACCTGAAACAAAGGAAAACATTCATGCAACCGATCCTCAAAGACCGAAATGCGCCGCACTCCAGCACTGCACAATCGAAAATCCTGAACATCTACACGATGTTACAAGGATTTGTTATCTGCCACAAAGACCGCCAGATCCATCGGCAAACAAAAGAAACTGCAACCGTAATTTTCTCAACGAGATAATTCGAAAAATGTATGAGTTTTAAAACCAACAAAGGATCTATTCCGGTCCCTTCTGAATTTCACACCCTCAGAAGGATCTAATGGATTTCGGTGTGTTTACAAAAGGCAAATAAACCCGCGGACTATACGTCCTAACAATCATCTCTGTTCTGCGTGCCAGATGTGCCGCGCAAACAGGAAACCGTGAGATGAGATGCTATCACCACCACCGAGGGTGATGATGATGTATGTGTTGATTCGTTTCAGGCATCCAAATTACCCCTGGGAATAAATAACATGCTGCTAACAGAGATTCGAAAATTCTGTTAGCAGATCTAAGGAGAAAAGTTATCTGCACAGATAAAGATACAATCTGTATCGGGGTATTTTTCAGATAGGAAAACGGAGTCTAAGTTAGATCGTCAACGAGACGACAAGTATTGGTTGGAGGTCAACGCGAGAAGGTTTCTCTATCGAGCAGCAGGACAGCGAACCCCACTGAGGAGGTCGAACCGCGAGAACCGCTAGATAAGTTACCGCGACTTTAAGTTCAAATTAAGAAAAAGACAAGTTAACGTGTGTCCGAAGTTCGTCAGTGAAACGACAGTAAAAGCGATGTAAGCTCGGAATTTAAAAACAAAAACAAATGTTAATAAACAAAAGTGTGCTCTAAAAATAGTTCGTGTTTCATTTTTGTGCAGTGGCGCTCCGCATGTGTATTATCCTCTACGGTTAACAGTGTTCGCCGGAACACTGTATCATCAAACATTCGACACAACACTCAAATCCGCCAAAGGAGTTCCACAGCTTCCCCGCTCTGTAACGGAACGAGTTCTGATGCAGGGATGTTCGCGCCGTCGGGAGATGAACCACAAACGGGTGGGATCCGTCGGATTGTCTTGTGGAGCGCATATAATCCGAATTGCGTGGAACAATACCACGAATCTCCAAAGAACAGTACCCGTGATAGTATCTGTAAAACAGACAGATGTCGGCTACGCGCCTTCGATGTTATAGCGACTGTATACCCGACGTCAGCGCCCTGTCCCCGATCAGGCGGATCGCTCGTATGCTCTCAAGTAGGTCGAGGGTATATTTAGGAGCCGAGCTCCAAACATTTGAGCAATATTCGAGCGTGGGTCCAATTTGGGATTTATAAAGGAGAAGAAGTTGGGTCGGAGTAAAATATTTCTTGGCTCTAAAAATATAGCTCTGCTTTCCTGAGGCTGACCTGGCGATACTCGACACGTGTTTATGCCATGATACATTCCCACAGACCGTGACGCCAAGCCATCTCACGCTTACCCCAGATTCGAGGGCCTGGCCATTCATAATCAGCTGTGGAACCGACTATCCACTTTTCTTTGTGAATGTTGTATGTTGTGCCTTCGCTGCATTGAAGTCGACGAGATTGGCCCATCCCCACTAATCCTGATTCAGAAAGTCGATCTGTCTATATCTCAGCTGATGCGACGTAGATGCACCAATCGGCCTAACACTCGAAAAGGAGGAAACAAGCGTACTCCGTATCCGCAAAACTGAACACTTTGTTATCCGTTGTCTCCAGCAAATCATTTATGTGAAGCAAGAACAAGGTTGGAGCCACAACAGACGCGGTCAAAAGCCTTGGAGATATCCAATGCGACCGACCTTGACTCACCATGCCGTTCAATCACAGATGTCCATATATCGGTTATAAGTGTCAAAAGGTCTCCCGTGGACCACCTGCCACGGAATCCGTATTGACGATCATTCAGAAGTCCGTTGCACTCGAAATACTTAACTAATTCTGTATTGATGACTTTTTCCATCAGCTTAGATAAAATAGACAGTATTGCTATCGGACGGTAATTTTGTGGGAGACACTTTTTTCCCGTCTTTGGGATTGGCTGAACTCGAGCGATTTTCCAGCAGGCGGGAAAGGTCCTCCGTGCATATTATAAGCGGAAGAGTCTGCCAAGAACCGGCGATAGTTCTGGAGCACAGTTCTTAAGGACTATTGCTGGTATTCCGTCCGGGCCGGTTGCCTTCCTACAATCCAGTTCACGTAGAATGCGTTGAATAGTGCGCGGACAAAATCTTACATCCCGCATGGAAGACTGTACCGGCGCGATCACAGGTGGCTCCAAAAGGCCGGGATCGAGGTTTGAATTCGCCGAAAATAAATTCGCGAACACATTAGCTTTATCCTTTGGATTCGTGACTAACGTCCCTCTGTCTGTCATCAACGGAGGGAAAGAGGAGGATGCGAAATTACCACTGACAGCTTTTGCCATTGAAGGAGCGCGAACCAGTTGGGCACCGAAGGAGCTTATTGATCACCCTGTCGTTGTGAGCCTTCTTCGCGGCATCAATCGCCTGGGTGCACGCGTTTCTGATTCTAACAAAATTGGTTCTGTTAACATCGGTGGGATTGGAGCGCCATTGCCTAAAAGCTCTATTTTTTGCCGCTGTAATCAGCTCGCTTTATCAGACGAACTTCGTTTGATGGAATGTGGAATATACATCTCCATCCCCAGGAGAATAATCTCTGATACCGACTCCGTGCAAGCGTTAACATCGGAGTTTCCGAAGCACTCCTCCGACCATGGAAAGGATGCGAAGAAATCTCGCATATCGTCCCAGTTAGCAGCCCCATACTTCCATACATGGCGAAGCTGCCTAGGTTGAAATGCAAGTGGTTGCGCGACAGATACCAAGCAGTGATCTGAGTTTCCCAGTGGCGCAGAAACCTCTACGGTATAAATACTCGGTTTGGATGTCAAAAGCAGATCCAGGGTGTTCGCATAATCGCCTCGGCCATCCGGCACTCGCGTTAGCTCCCCCACGAGTTGAGTCAAGTTGTGGCTTACAGCAAACATCTCCGCCAGCCTCCCAGCCTCGTCAGTTCTGTTAGAATGTAACAACCAGCCGGAATTGTGCACATTAAAATCGGCAAGGACAACAATTACAGAAGTTGGTTGGTTGATCTGTATCCAGTCGACGGTATGTGAAAGATGTTCGAAAAATGTCGCCGGTCGATCGTCATTCGGGGAGCGGTAAAGACAACAAAGAAATTTAACGGAATTCCTCAGCACGACCCTCAACCATATGATGTCCATATTATTTGGTTCCAACGCCTCCATCCTCTGGCTAGCCAGATTGGACCGCGCGAAAACGCAGACTCCGCCCTTAAAACGGAATGTCGAATGTAAGTCGTGTCCTGAGCAACGAAGATATGTCGAATTAGTTGACGAATCGACTTGGGTCTCAGTTAGGGCAAGGATATCAGGTTTCGTTGTTTGCAAATATTGGTGGACGGTGTTTACATTCGTATTGGTGAAACCGATGCCCCTGATGTTACAAAATGCCGACACCAGCCGAGCGTGGGCCGAGCGTGGGCCGAGCCTCGAGAGCGGGGCCGGTTATGCAATGATGAACCTCTTAAAGTTCCATTATTTATCATGATATCTGCATGATGTTCCCCCTGACATAGTCCCCCCCCGGAGATCCGAATGGGAGACTAGTTTACCTCCGGAATTGTTTATATCAGAAGGCACCATCATGACTTAGCCCCGTGTCAGTCCGGGCCATCAGCCACACATCCGAAACACCGTCGAAGATTCCTCTGGGCGATGTCGCGGAATGTAGAGCGTGACGGGGTGGTATATCACCTTGGGACCGACTACCACCTAACCAACCTTTTCTCGAACCGGTCCATCAGCCAAGCTCCGAAAGATGGCCAGGGATTTCTCCCGAGCATTTCACGGAGCCCAAAGCTTGATGGGGTGGTGTTTCACTGGGCGCATAGGGCGTTGGGACCCAGGCTACCACTCGGCCTTTAGTCGCCTCTCACGACAAGCTGGCCTAGCTGTGAGTATATTCTAACGCCCTACTCACAGGACCAAGGGATCTAGTCCCTTATCATAATATTGCTCACATACGCTGAATCAAGACTATTCAACTCTTCGAATACGAAGATGAGAGAACCCTTTGTTCCTGCCCCCTATATAAAGCGCTTTAAACTATATAACCGAAGTACCTTTGAAGAACGTAAATCTAATGCCGACATGTTCTTCATCGTTACTCAAATGGACCATTCAAAAAACTTGGAATAAATAGAAGCGGCGAACTCAATTCAAAACCCAATGCACCTATTTGAGACCACGAAGAAGGTACCCAACAAATTACTCGGGTGCCTTACCCATTCACGCCTATTTTTCGCCGATGGATAAGGCTCTTAACAACAACTAGAAAACATTTTCTTCCCTCCATCATTGATGGACTGCGCAGTGTTCCATACAAAAACTGTCACCCCCAAATATTTACCCCTCGGGGTCGGCTTTCACCGATAATTGGACTCTCTTAAAGCGAATTCCCCCATGTTCAATATAAATTCAACATACCAAGTTATTTATGTCTACTTGTAAAAATGAGTAAGATCTGAAATGTATAGGCATGCAAATTATAGAAAACAGATTTCCACATCTGGAAAAAACTCTATAATAGCACAAAAAAAAATCTTATCACAAATAATACTTCTCACAAAATAGGCAATAACATGAAAATGACACCAATAAGATATGCAAAATATAGTTGCTATCATTTACCACGAATAGACACTTGTGTAAACATACGTTTTTGAGGAACGTGATGCATACATCCAAAGTAATAGAAAACTGCTAGCGTGCATGATGTTCCCCGCAGAGATCCGAAAGGGGAACTACGAGGGTAGGTTGAAAAGCAATGTAAACGTGGTTGCAGAACGCAAATGAAACGACCTTCAGAAGCGCGTCTGGCGGCAAATGAGAGTAACATTCCCTTCTAGTACGGATGAGCAGGCCCGAGGTCGAGCGTTCATCCAGTGTCTTTCCAGAGCGGAAAGTATGGCAACGTGTTCCAGTGCTAGGTCAAGACGAATTTATAACTAGTGAAAAAGTGACCCCTACTGAAATTCATCATCGTTTAAAGGCTATTTATGGTGACGATGCTGTGGCGGTTCTACGAACCACACAATCCACTATAGGTTGAGATATCGTCGTTTCACCAAGGAACTACTCACCTATATCCAAATCGCACATGCCCACAGACACGTGTCCTCAAAAGTCCTCCTTTCCACCTGAAACAAAGGTAACATGCATCTGGGAGGCAACAACCCCACGTATCCACAGATACATGGGTCACAAATCCGACCAATTGTCCTACGCCTACACGGCGATCAAAAGACACGACATAGCATAGAAATTGTGAACCCATTCATTAACTGGATATACACAAACGGTTGGCCCAGATGTCAACAGACATCACACCTCCGGCGATAAGTTAATTGCTGGAAAACTACTTCGTCTAAACAAAGACCAATGCGATGCATCAGCAATAAACCAATGCTGTTCCCAGACGGATATGTAAACAATGATAATTACATTATCCCATGATCAGCTAGAACAAAACCCTCACCCGATTGTTGACGTAAACAATCCATTACAGGATTGACGATCACAGGATGATCTACAGCATGCAGCAATAACCTCCGCGTCTGTATGTGTGAGCACGATCTTGACTGGCGGAAAGATTCTCGATGAGAGAAAGTCACCACCCAAGGAAAGTGAAAGAAGGAGAAAAAACGATGGGGTGTGGATAGGATCATCCCCGATAGAAAGTAACCACAGTCCAGTTAGAGAACCTGTGGGGGGCGAAGTATTGTACCAAACACGGGAACTAGGTTCTACTTCGCCCTCACCGACGTCTAAGTTCATCGGTTCGCCATTAACCGACCACCAAGGATTAAGTCCAAAACACAGAACAAACACAGTACAGCGAGTAAAACACACCGATGGAAGCCACCGAAAAATAAAACGCACTGAGCACAGGTTTGTTATTATTAATGTTTTTTTTATTTCACGTTTGCGCGATTGGTAATTCCACTTTACAATTAGAGAGGTCCTGGGGGAAAATTCCCAGCGAGTGAGGGAGAGAACAATTACATTATAAGCTTAACAGTACGTCAAAGTTAATTGGTATGAACTGACCCACGATGGGAATATCAGCTTCGGTGGCTGTGACACTTGTTGGCCAACGTACTCAACACTACGACAACGGCTCCGGGGTATATTCGCTGCGCTACGGACAGCGGGGGCGGCACAACCGTGGTGGTCGGCGGATGTAATTTGACTCTCCGAGGATAGAACTCTGACTTGAATTCCATCCTCGGTTAGGGTTAAGGAACGGAAGAGCGAGAGAAAATTTTTCTCTTAAGGGTGTGACCACCAAGGAGATGCGATCTTTTGGTGCAGTGGTGTGTATGTGTGTTCGTACACATCACCGTGTTTATCGATGCATTTCAGCAAGGATAAACAAAACCTACAGCTAGGGAAAAAGAACAAAGGGGAGCGACCTATGCATCGGTCTGTGATTAGGGTCAGCTACATAAATAAGCTGGAACTCATTAAATGGGAATTGGATTTGCGGTACCACGAACGATGTGGATTGTTTATGGTATCGCCAGAGAACCTTTGAAGGACAGCGTTCTTTTGTTTGCACATGGTGCGAGTTAGGGAATTAGTCTCAACGCTATGGTGCTAATTACATGCAGCTGCGTTGGCCTGTTTATCGCTGGTTAAAGTGGTCGCCAGCCAATGTGTATGTAGGTAGTTTTTATTGTACACATGTTGAGGCAGGGATAAGCCAACGCGAGGGTAAGATTGCCTGATTATGCGGTTGTATTATATGTGAACCGATGAATTTTCTTTCAGGGAATTTATGATAAGTTAGGAAGGAATTCTTATAGGGAATTTGTATGCGAAGAGATGCATGACAGGTAAAAATTCTCTTCTAGGGGCTTTTAGCTAAATAAACTTGATCAATTTGATGCGTGAAGCATTTAAGGTGCTAATGCGATTGCATTACGAACTTATAAGATTGGGTTAAAGTTATGGGGTTTTTCAGGTAAGTGGGCCGTGCGGTTTGGCGGAACCGCCACAAACCCCTACGAGGAGGTCGGTCCGCGCAATGAAATTGTAAAAAAATAAATGGAGTAACGTCGAGTGTGTAACGAAGTTCAACGTAGTCTTCGAAACGGTGCAACTCAATCTAACGAATCTAGCGGTTGAATTTGAAAAATGCGCCAGTGTAGTTTCGCGATCAATGAAAATATTAAAATTTGTGTATAACGTCTGGTTAAGTGAGGGACATCTAAATAGTTTTATAAAATCACCACGGGCCTTCAACCGGAGTAATCCGTGACGTGTGCAACAATAACACGAAATAAAAAAGAATTAAACAAAACGTTTTGCGGCGTTTTATTTGTGGCAGTTTCTCTCCTCGGTGAACAGTGTTCGGCCGAACACTTCAGTGACATTCGTTGCAAATACTCGTATCCGCCCAAATGCTGTTGATAAGTAAATCGATGGGTAACAAAAGTTCGTGGTTACGAACCTGGAAAAGCCATAATTGTTGATGGAACACGCAGTGGACTTTCGATCACTACCACAGATGATAATCCAATTCTGGGACGAAGAGGAACGGTAAATTCTTCTCAGTACATACAGACTCTGAAGTACGTCGAGTTGGTCGTATTAGAAGCAGATTAGCCCCAATAATCTCGCAACATGACAACGCCCGTCCACACACCTCGCGCCCAACTGAAGAGGCTCTGCGAAACCTGAAGTTTGAAACCATTCCACGCCCTCCTTACTCCTCCGATCTCGCGCCTTGCGATTATTTTTTTTTTCCTCTACTCAAAAGAGACCCCATTACACCTCGGACGATGAGGTGGGGGCGGCTCTCAAGTTATGGATTCAAAAAGAAGCCTAAGGAATTTTTCAATGACGGATTCAAAAAACTTGTTACAGGTTAAAGGAAATGTGTTAGCCTCAACGGTGACTATGTTGAGATATAAACATATAATTTTAAAGCTTAAGAGTTATACTTTAATATACTTCTTACCAGATCTTGCTTTGTTTTGGTTCGTGTTCTACAAGCACATGTGCATTACTTTTCATCTTTTCGCTTAATTTCGTATTTTACCTCCGGAATTCTTTATCGTAGAAGATACCATCATGCTTAAGAGTTGTACTTTAATATACTTCTTGCCAGATATTGCTTTGTTTTTTGTTCGTGTTCCACAAGCATATGTGTATTACTTTTCGTCCTTTCGCATACTCTCGTATTTTGCCTCCGGAATTCTTTATCTTAGAAGATACAATCATGTCTTAACACAATTTCAGTCCGGACCATTAGCCAAACGTCCATAACGTAGTAAAAAATGTCTCTCGACCATATCGCAAAACGTACACTCGTGACGGGGTAGTATCTCATCTTGGGATCGACTTACCATATATACCTGTGGGGGGTTTTTTGGTCGGGGCGCCAGCAAGGGCGCGGGGTTCACCAAGCTCCCACCGTCTAAATCGCTGAAGGTCGCTCACCGGGGTTTCACAGAAGAATAGTCGTCCGTTCCGTCGATAACCGTCCACCAAGAAAGAGCAAAAATGAAACACTTGCGGCTTGTTTGGTTGTAAACTTTCTCTTTTTATTGTTATGTTCCTAAACGATATTTGTCACTTTGTACATAATGTTCGAAAATATTTTTACAGTTCTTATTTGATAAATATTCGGAGGATTTGAGAACTACGCACCCGGGTACCTCGTGTGGTGAGGACGATCGTCCCTGTTCGTTTTTAATTCGGCGAATCACTATTCCGGCCCACGTCTTGTTTACTTGCAAATACTATTACTTATTACGTTACAACCTCTCGCGAGCACTCGCTCCGTTTTGCCTCTCGTGGATCAAAACTTTCGTCCGAAATATTTTAGTAGCACTGAGCGGTTGGGAACCGACTGACCTGGTGTATGTGGCTTGGCGGTTGAAGCTTGACTGACTAACGAAAGGAAAAGTTCATCGCGTCGTGGCAGTGGAGTCATAGCTAAAATAAACTCGCTAATTACTGAGAATTTCGGGAAGAGTTGCTATGCCTGCATAAGAATTTAGTTCCGGCGAATCCTCGCCGTATAAGCTGAGTTGGGTTCGTTGGTTGTGTATACCGGGAAATTGGCATAGCCAAGTATGATCAAGGGTTTGATCGTTGTGATTTAGTGGGAAATTAGCTGTCGCTTGGTCGCAGACGAGAAGTATGACTTAAGGAAGAAATGAACCGAAATAGTTTTCGGGGGAAATTGGAATTGCTTGGGTGCAAGCAAGTAATATCGTTTAGATAAAATATTAACCGAAGTAATTTCGGGGAAATGTATACGGCTCGATATAGTTGGTGGTGATGGTTAATGTTCGTTGTAGGTTTCATTATGCGTTTTATTACAGCATATGAATTTCGGGGAAATTAAGATTGCTTGGTCGCAAGGAAAGAATCTAACTTAAGTAGAGAATTGACCGAAGCAATTTTGGGAAAATGTATGTGGGGTGATGTAATTGAGGGAGATCGTTGGTATTCCGCTGTAGGTTGGAATATGCATTTTATTACAGCTTATGAAGTTCCGGGGAAGTTAAGATTGCTTGGTCGCAAGGAGGGAATATGAATTAAGTAAAGAATTGACCGAAGCAATTTTAGGAAAATGTATGCGGGAATGATTTAGAATATATTCTATTGAATTGTATTCTGTTGCGGGTTTTGGAGTGTGTTTATTGCAAGGTTATGTATGCAATGTATGCTATTGCGGATTTTGCATGGGGAGTTGGGTTAAAGTGACGCGCTGTTAGCGGTCAAAGTTAGTTGGAATTGTGGGTTGGTTCTCCATGTGGTATAGAGAACCCCCACATACCAATTTCTTTTTCGAACCGGTCCATCATCCAAGCTCCGAAGAATGGTCAAGAATTTTTCCCAACCATATCACGAAGCCTATACCTTAATGGAGTGGTATCTCACCGGACGGCAGGGCGTTGCGACCCCGCCTACAACTCGGCCTTTAGTCGCCTTTTACGTAAGCCGGCCTAGCTGTGAGTATATTCAAAGGCCTTACTCACAGGGCACATAAAGGAAATACGAACAAAAAATGCGAGGCCATTAACATGCTCAACAACATCCCAATCAACGACATACAATATTCACATTTGATGCACTTGTCGAACGAGCAAATCATTATATTTCAATTCAGGGAGATTATATAGAATGAAAAACTGATTTTTGTAAACATCAATTAACAAATTGCGATTTCCTAAATCCATTCTGGTGTATTTTGGGCCGGGGCGGTGAACAAGGCAGGCGACCGTGGTCTGATGCGTTGGCATTTTGGTTCCGAGTTTTCCCTAGCGGGGGTTCGAATAATGTTCTTCGTTTGTTTGCAAACGCTATAATAGTTCCTCCTCGCTGATCCAATTGAAAGACTATTTTACCGATGGAATTTCTTATCTTATATGGTACCATGTTATTTATTCCCAACTAGAGCTGGACCATCCAAAGACTAAAGATTTCTCCAACCATATTTCCATCTCTTGGGTCTGTTTTCCTTTTTGCGCACCTCTGTTTGCGTCCCTCAGGCATCGATACTCTCGATTGATTTATAATCTTTGGAGAGTTTTTTGTGTCTGAGTGGTTTAATGTTCATCATGGAAGGGATGTGACCTGAATTTCGGCACGGATCTAGTGGGGCACCTATTACAAGGGCACCTTGTACTACACCTGTAGTGGTTGCTTTCGCTTATATATTGCTGGTCCCGACTTGCATCCTTTCCCGAGGCGGTAATGGTTTTCTGTGTAGGGCCATGTCAATGGAGCGGGAATTTCGCGTTGATTTGTGTAACATTCGCGGCTTGAGATGCAATTTCTCTTCTGTGTCTACCCATGTTTCTAGCCAGAATCCAATTATCCTTGCACTTAGCGAAACCCAGGTAA
Source organism: Microdon myrmicae (assembly GCA_963931805.1). Lineage (NCBI taxonomy): Eukaryota > Metazoa > Arthropoda > Insecta > Diptera > Syrphidae > Microdon > Microdon myrmicae. The sequence continues at coordinate 51,808,504 of OZ007500.1, forward strand.
TTACTAATACAGATATTTAATCTACCTGGATATAACTTAGTGCCAGTGTTCTTTCCACATCGTGGTATAGCCACATATATATGAAATGATATAGCTTATCAGCTTCTGCCACAATATGAATTTATTTTATATTGGCTAAAACTTCACGTTCGTAAACATATCATACATTACTGCTTTCTTTACAGAAGCCCAAACTTCGATAGAAACGCATCCTTTAACGAATTTAATGATCTGTCGGATTCTATCGATAGGATCTTGACCCTATATCCCCACACTGAAATCGTTATTGCGGGTGATTTTAATGTGTTTAACTCTCAGTGGCTTCGTCACTCCGGACACACAACACCTGAAGTTCGATATGTTCAGCTTTTTGCTGATTCAAATAGTTTAAATCAACTTACCGTTGGTCCAAAAGACAAGCTATGGCAAATCGCTTGCTTATACAGCTGCAGCCGATTATCCCTGATCGGTTGTATAAGCGATAAACTGGCATCGAATTGGACGTGATCATAGTTTGTTTTCCCTAAACAATCTAGCAACGGTCACGTCCCATGTTTTGTTCGCTAATACAAAGCCTAGCGCAACTCGCGCCTAGCTGCCAAGATCCGAATTTCTTGCCAGTGTAAATATTCACACTGGAATTCGACCCTTGACTCGCTATGGATGCAATGCACTATCGACGTGGATGTATATACAACCATCATTGCGTAATCATCCTGATCACCAGATCGTATCCCACGATACGTTTTTCCTAAAACAAACACGCATCCATGCATTCTAGCCTTTGCCATCGTAAGCGAAGTTCTGTTGAGATAACATCAACAGAAAAACCTATCCCGGATCGTTTATGATGGCAGGGCAGCTAGCCTCATTACATTGGTCATCATATTTGGCCAGCTGCATGTTTGTTGTTCGCTTCCTTCGCCCAACGCATGTTTTGTTTGCCTTTCTTTCCTAGGTAAAGACATTCAACCTATCGGGACGATGTCTAAGGGAACCTTCCAATGGGATGCGAATCGTTTCTCATTGGTCGTTGGGGGGAAGGAAAGATTGTTTTCCCCTACGAGGACATGAGTGGAAACCCATCTCACTCATGGAGGTAGGATCAGCATAGCGCAGCTTACGATGAGTCCAATTTCAAGCGTCAAATCGCGCACCCGCGTCACTGAAGAGACTTTCAAGGAAAAAAATTATAACGCGTCGAGTAAAGGAGTCAGAGTTCGCCTGTCGGGTCGGTGATCCATTATTGTTATACTTCGTACTATGTCAGAACGAGTTGGTTAGTGACGAAGACAATATCGGAATAATGTTCGAATAAAAGAACTCGTTACGTCGTACGATCTCTTAGTGATAATAAGTTATAATAATTCCAGAGACAGACTTATCAGATTGCAGACAGTGAATGTTAATGTTCAAAAAATTCCAATTAACCCACAAACGTTGTCCGAACCAGTGTATTGTTTTAAAAATAAATGTTTCCGATCCAGAGTTATTGTTTCATAAATAAAGAAATTAAACGTATACGACAAAAAATCGCCCAGCGCCTTTTACTTGCTGCATAATTGTGGGAAGAGTTATCTTCAGTATATGTTGGGGAAGTTAGTGAATCTAGTACTACTCAACCAACCATCGACTACCATAAGAAATACAATGACGCCATGGAACAAATAAGGCTGCTTACAGCCCAAATGAACCAACTGCACGATAAAATACGCTCTCTTCAAACACCGACCAAAACCTACGACGATGTCTGCATGAAAGAAGTTCATCCCCAACGATCAGGCATCTCCTTAACAACCAACATCAAACCATCGTCATCACATAAACCGTCAACGTCCCAATATACTAACAAAATAGAGGACCAGTGGCAAACAGTTGGACACAAAATTACAAATAAGGTGAGGCCACGACCAATTTACATCAAAAATGCAACTAGCATGAAGGAAGTAATCAAGATGCTCGAGAATGCCCTAGGACATCGAAACTTTACCACAAATTCCAAAGGATTCCTCGATCTCGATCATGACAACAACTTTGACGGACCACGAGACGGCAGTAAAAAAACTCACAGAAAAAACATGAGTTCTTCACTTTTCAACATGCCAAACCAACAACAAACCAAAGACATTCATCATAAGGCACATTGACCCAACATGGACGAATGCGGAACTTCTTCTCGAAATATCGAGGATCTGCCCGGAACTGAGTATACACAGAATGGACTACTTCCAAACTCCTCATATGAGAGAAAACAATATTCGGATTTTACGAATCGTACAGATTCCACCGAACGAAGATGTTAGCCGGCTTAAACGAATAAAATATTTGTTTACGCATAAAATTGACGGACCGCAAGACGGCAGTAAAAAAACTCACAGAAAAAAAAACATGAGTTCTTCACTTTTCAATATGCCCAGATGAAACCAAAGACATTCATCATAAGGCACATTGACCCAACATGGACGAATGAGGAACTTCTTCTCGAAATATCGAGGATCTGCCGGGAAGTGAGTATACAGAGAATTGACTACTTCCAAACTCCTCATATGAGAGAAAACAATATTCGGAGTTTACGAATCGTACAGATTCCACCGAACGAAGATGTTAGCCGGCTTAAACAAATAATCGCATAAAATTGCGATTGAGGAAACACACAAACAGGACGTTCTCCATTGCAAAAGATGTCAAGGTTTAGGTCATTTAGCAGCTGCGTGCCATTTAAGTACACGATGCGGGAAATGTGCCGAACAGCATACACCTGGAGAATGCAAGGTAAACCCGCCTGGTACAGTACCAACAAGAATTCAAAAAACAAACGCTGATGGATCAACAACCACAAAAAAATCACAGTAACGTGCTGTAACTGCGGAGGCCCACATCCAGCGAACTTTTCCCAATGTCCCGAAAAGCTACGAATCCTCGAGAGACGATCGGCACACACGACAACAAATAAACCAGCACCAACCAAAGCAACAGCAACTAAACCCTCATCACCTCAACTACCCCACCTGAAACACAGCTCGGAAATAGAAAAAAAGGGTCAGATCTTAGATTTAATAACTTCGCACATTCTTTCCCTTAATAAATAGTTTAACCCTAGTCTCCCTCAATACAGAATCCATATATTCCCACACTCGTAGACAACACCTCCGTTTGTTTGTTGAAAAGTTCTCCCCTGATGTTCTTCTTCTCTCAGAAACTTTCCTTAAATCAAACTCTTGAGTATACATTCCTAATTACACATTTGTGGCCAACCCGCGAACCACTGGCCCTCATGGTGGTACTGGAATTCGAATACACAAAAAATTGCAATTTACTGAAATTAGGTTCACTAACATAACTAATGTCGAACACACGGCAGTTAAACTCTTCTGCAGAAGTAATAAAGTACTGGTTTTGTCGTCTATATACATTCACCCTTCTCGTGAACCTAACTTCCCTAGCGCAGACATTTCTCAAATAATCCAGCAGTCTCTGCCGGCACCTTTCATCATAGGGGGAGACTGGAATGTTCGACATACATCATTTAATGACATCAAGTGCAACAAATACGGCTACCAACTCCTAGATCTCCTCCCACTTCATCCATATGTTTACGCAGACTGTCCATTGCAACCTACTCGAATTTGTAGTACAACCAAATCAACAATCGATTTCTTCCTAAAATCCACAGTGTCCTTTACAATTCCATCCGATCATGGGTCCGTCCACTCTACGGTTCAAATCCCTTCGCTCGAACCACTCTACACAGTGAATCCTATCCCAACATTTTCCAAAACAAACTGGAAAAAAGTCAATAACGATATTGCTGCCAGTTTTTCAAATTATTCTTTACCGGAATCTTCAAACCTAGTCCCTACTGAAATTGACCAGGCAACTGTAAAAATAGAGAAAATACTGGGAACTCTTCTCTTCAGTCATACCCCTACGACCGTCCTCATAACCACTTAGGAAAACCATTACCCAACTGCCTCACAAAATTATTGCGCTTTTTATGCACTCCGACGTAAATTGCATATTAGCTACTCACCATTTATTAAACAACAGATACAGCTTTTGACCACCCTGATAAATGGACAACTTAAAAATTTCACCGATCAGACCTACACGTCTACTCTAAACAGTATCAAACCAAACCGTGACCTATTTAAAAATATAAATCGACTAACTGGTCGTAAATTCAAGCCTCGAATAGACTATCTCATCCAACCAACTAACAGTAACATCGCCCAATCGGACACTGATATAGCAAACTGTCTCGCTGAACACTTCTGTAAAACTCATAAACAAAACGATCCCCTCCCAGTCACTAATTTCCACGACACCGTGAATGAATTCATCTCAGGCACACTGGAGCCATCCTTCCCACCATTAATTATTGAATTCAACGAAACCAATAAATCGTCACATCCCATGGGAACCGACACATTCCTAAGCTTTACAAAATTATCTGAATTGATTACTTCGCGTAACAATAAAAAATCTACAGGCTTGAATAGAATCCCTAACCTTCTATTTAAAAGACTTCACCCGGAGAACTTACTCCCCATTCTCGTTCTTCTCAACCACATAATACGAGGGTTGCATCTGATGTTTCGGGATTTGGCAACCCTAGTGTTACAATCCAGCAATTGACAGCTCTGTCGTAAAGTTGGACATTTTTGAGGTTATACGCACTCAGAACGTTTTGACATACGAGCGCTATTTGTGTTGTTTACAGTAACTTAAAAGAGTCATCTCGGCCCAAAAATGGAATTAAATCGTCAACATTTTCGTGCGATTATTTTTTACAACTTTCGGCGTGGATTAACTCAGCAACAGTGCATGGATGAACTTAATTCAATTTTTGGCGATGAAGCTCCATCAAGGACCAGTGTTTATCGATGGTATGGTGAATTCAATCGTGGTCGTAGTTCACTCCAAGATGAATTTCGTGAAGGTCGTCCAAAATCAGTTGTTGTTCAAAAAAATTTGTTCGCGTTGGATCCCACACAATTTGACAATCGCCCAAAAAAAGGCTCGTGTCAATTGGTCGAATGAAATGCTCAAAAAATACGGTCGCGGTGCTTCGAAACACGTCTATGACATCGTGACAGGTGATGAATCGTGGATTTACGCGTATGAGCCCGAAAGTAAACAGCAGTCGACTGTCTGGGTGTTTCAAGATGAGCCAAATCCAACAAAAGTTGTTCGCGCACGAAGCACTTCCAAGCAAATGGTCGCCTGTTTTTTCGGAAAAACTGGATGTGACGCAACCGTACCACTAGAACAACGCAGAACAGTCAATTCTGAGTGGTACACAACCATTTGTTTGCCAGTTGTCTTTCAAGAAATCAGGAAAACCAACCGCCGAAGACGGATCACTCTTCACCACGACAATGCGAGCTCTCACACATCGGCTGCGACAACTGCATTTTTGAGCACCCAAAACATCGATTTGATGGGTCATCCGCCGTATAGTCCTGACTTGGCACCGAATGACTTCTTTTTATTCCCGTACGTAAAAAACAAACTGAGAGGTCAACGTTTTTCGACACCTGAAGAAGCGGTTGCTGCATTCAGAATGCATGTGTTGGAGATGCATGTTGGAAAACAGCGGTGATAGTCCCTATTAGTAAATCCGGTTCTTCCAACAACCCGGCTAACTTCCGTCCCATATCACAGCTAAATTCGCTTAGTAAGGTTTTGGAATGTAAGATATACAAAAATCTTTTCTCATTTGCTAGAGACAACTCCCTTATCCCGAATTCTCAATTTGGCTTTCGTCCACAACACTCAACTTGTCATGCTCTGCTAAAACTGACACATGATGTGACAATGAATCTCCAAAACCAATCCCCTACAATATGCGTCTCTCTCGACATATCAAAAACATTCGATTGCGTTTGGATTGCAGGACTGCTCTATAAGCTACATTCAATGTTCGGATTAAACACCCACACCATAAAACTTCTCGCTTCCTACCTTTCTGATAGAAAGTTCATGGTGAAAATAAATTCAACTCTTTCGACACCATACAGTTTAACCGCGGGTGTTCCTCAAGGTTTAATTCTCGGACCATTATTATACCTCCTTTATACTTCAGACACCCCGCAGCCACTGTCACCTAATACAGTAATGCTAAACTATTCCGATGACACTTTAATTTATTCAAGCAACAAGTTTGTCAAAGAGGCGAGAAACTGTATTAACAGCTATCTCCCGAATCTCTCAGCATATTTTACTAAGTGGAAAATCCGACTCAACCCAGCCAAAACTCAACTCATAGTGTTTAAAGGCAGAAATGCGAATTGTACTAACAACACCATAGATTGCCATAACAAAATCAGAATCAAGTTAAATAACAATATAATTAAACCCTCCAAAACCTTAAAGTACCTGGGAATAACCTTCGCCAACAATCTGTCCTTCTCCGCCCACACCAAAAACTCGATTCGCAAAGCCGCAATTCAACTTAACCTCTGCAGAAAAGTGATGTACAAGCCGAATGGTCTCTCTCCCAAAGTTAAATCACTTATCTACAAACAGATAATCAGACCCACTCTCACATATGCATGCCCGATATGGTACTGTGGCGGTTAGCACGAACGCCACTACCCACCTGCCTACTTACCACCAGGTAACCCTCTTTTCGCAGGCTTTCGGCGCCAGAAAATCGAATACTTACCTGCATTAGCATGTAAAATAACCACAAGCCCGCTGATACAAGCGTATGAGCAATACATGCATCTTCCTAAAAGTAGAAATGCATAAAGCACGAAAATCATGTCATGATGACCAAGCACAACGTAGTTGCAATGGTAAGAAACTAAAAAGCAGAGGAGAGCATGGGACACCTGCACATCGATCTGGTAAAAACATCAACCAACGATCGGATGTGGCAGAACAGCATAATAATAAAAAATACACACAGGCAGGGGTACGATGCGGTTACCCACACCAAGGGATGTGATGTGTTTTGGTGGCGAGAGTCAATCCCGAGGAGCTGGAAAGTTTTAGTGAGAAAAAGGCAATGAATGAGCATGGAACGTTTGCGAAACCCCTGGTAAAATTAATAAGATCATTGTTACAGTGCACCGCATCCTCGCAGTACTTTCGCGAAACTCTTGTTAAGAACAATAAGATCGTTGTTACAGTGCGCCGCATCCTCGCAGTACTTTCGCGAAACTCTTGTTAAGAACAATAAGATCGTTGTTACAGTGCACCGCATCCTCGCAGTACTTTCGCGAAACTCTTGTTAAGAACAATAAGATCGTTGTTACAGTGCACCGCATCCTCGCAGTACTTTCGCGAAACTCTTGTTAAGAACAATAAGATCGTTGTTACAGTGCACCGCATCCTCGCAGTACTTTCGCGAAACACCAGTTAAGAACAATAAGATCGTTGTTACAGTGCACCGCATCCTTGCAGTACTTTCGCGAAACTCTTGTTAAGAACAATAAGATCGTTGTTACAGTGCGCCGCATCCTTGCAGTTCTTTCGCGAAACACCAGTTAAGAACAATAAGATCGTTGTTACAGTGCACCGCATCCGTGCAGAACTTTCGCGTGTCCGCCGCGAGCATTGGACGTTTACGAAACTCGTACCGAAAATATTAAATTGTACTTAGTGTTAGTAAGTAAATTAATAATTTTGTCACACGTTTAGTCTTTACCAAAATATTAAATAGTACTTAGTGTTAGCAAGTAAGATAATAATTTTGTCACACGTCGAGTGTTCAGCAATTCCATAAATTGTACTTAGTGTTAGTAAATATATTAATAATTTTGTCACACGTCGAGTGTTCAGCAATTCCATAAATTGTACTTAGTGTTAGTAAGTAAATTAATAATTTTGTCACACGTCGAGTGTTCAGCAATTCCATAAATTGTACTTAGTGTTAGTAAGTAAATTAATAATTTTGTCACACGTCGAGTGTTCAGCAATTCCATAAATAGTACTTAGTGTTAGTAAGTAAATTAATAATTTTGTCATACGTTTAGTGTTTACCAAAATATTAAATAGTACTTAGTGTTAGTAAGTAAGATAATAATTTTGTCACACGTCGAGTGTTCAGCAATTCCATAAATTGTACTTAGTGTTAGTAAGTAAATTAATAATTTTGTCACACGTTTAGTGTTTACCAAAATATTAAATAGTACTTGGTGTTAGTGAGTAAGATAATAATTTTGTCACACGTCGAGTGTTCAGCAATTCCATAAATTGTACTTAGTGTTAGCAAGTATATTAATAATTTTGTATCACGACTAGTGTTTATCAGTTCAATAAATAATTCCCGGTGTTTATGAATTCAATTATTTGTATGTATCTCGGAATCGTTAATTCATTCAATCATCTGTAAATACCAATTATATGGGAATTCGATTTTGTTTAGTGTAAATCTCTTAGGACATAGAATTTAAATATCAGCCATTTGGGACGATAAAGAGACTGGTCGTAGAAATACCCGCGTTGTTATTAGACACCCCACAGGCTAACCACGAGCCTGATTGTCTTCCGAACCTGCCAAACTGGGTGAACCCGTTTACACCGACGGTATTAGAGAGTGGGGCGTCTTGGGGAACCTGTGTCGGACCGGCACCCTACCAAGGCACACCAACGAACCCACAATACCATATCACACCCGCCCAAATCGATTTTCGAAAGGAAATGCTTCAGACTTATCACTGGCCTCAACCGACATCCCAAGTCCCACAAATATTGCAACAGTAGTTTGCTCTACTATGCCGCTAATATTGAACGTATAGATCGACGCTTCTTCGAGCTGTCCATCAAATTTATCGAAAATCTTCCCAATAATCCCAACCCGATAATAAACGCGCTCACATCCACTCCGTCAGATAACCGAACTGCCTTCCCGAACTGTCTCCACATCAGAACGTTCTTCACCTCTGGCAGGTTGGTTAATAACTCTTATGAGGGTATACGAGGGTTGCCTCTTATGTTTCGGGATTTGGCAACCCTAGCGTTGCAATCCGGCAATTGACAGCTCTGTCGTAAAGTTGGACATTTTTGAGGTTATACGCACCCAGAACGTTTTGACATACGAGCGCTATTTGTGTTGTTTACAGTAACTTAAAAGATTCATCTCGGCCCAAAAATGGAATTAAATCGTCAACATTTTCGTGCGATTATTTTTTACAACTTTCGGCGTGGATTAACTCAGCAACAGTGCATGGATGAACTTGATTCAATTTTTGGCGATGAAGCTCCATCAAGGACCAGTGTTTATCGATGGTATGGTGAATTCAATCGTGGTCGTAGTTCACTCCAAGATGAATTTCGTGAAGGTCGTCCAAAATCAGTTGTTGTTCCGAAAACCATTGATGCTGTGTGCGAACTGATATTGGAAGATCGTCATGTGACCTATCGTGAGATTGAGACAACCTTAGGCGTTAGTGGGACCAGCATACATTCAATATTGCATAAACATTTGACTGTCAAAAAAATTTTTTCGCGTTGGATCCCACACAATTTGTCAATCGCCCAAAAAAATGCTCGTGTCAATTGGTCGAAAGAAATGCTCAAAAAATACGGTCGCGGTGCTTCGAAACACGTCTATGAGATCGTGACAGGTGATGAATCGTGGATTTACGCGTATGAGCCCGAAAGTAAACAGCAGTCGACTGTCTGGGTGTTTCAAGATGAGCCAAATCCAACAAAAGTTGTTCGCGCACGAAGCACTACCAAGCAAATGGTCGCCTGTTTTTTTTCGGAAAAACTGGACATGTCGCAACCGTACCACTAGAACAACGCAGAACAGTCAATTCTGAGTGGTACACAACCATTTGTTTGCCAGTTGTCTTCCAAGAAATCAGGAAAACCAACCGCCGAAGACGGATCACTCTTCACCACGACAATGCGAGCTCTCACACATCGGCTGCGACAACTGCATTTTTGAGCACCCAAAACATCGATTTGATGGGTCATCCGCCGTATAGTCCTGACTTGGTACCGAATGACTTCTTTTTATGCCCGTACGTAAAAAACAAACTGTAAGGTCAACGTTTTTCGACACCTGAAGAAGCGGTTGCTGCATTCAGAATGCATGTGTTGGAGATACCTCAATCAGAGTGGCAAAAGTGCTTCGACAATTGGTTCAAACGCATGCAAAAGTGTATAGATCTTCATGGGGAATATTTTGAAAAACAATAAAGTGATTTTCGATGATCAATATTTGTTTTTGTTCTCTAATCCCGAAATATAAAAGGCAACCCTCGTATACCACAATACAGAGCTTTCACCTCACCAATTTAAATATAGTAATATTCAACCCTTCTCCAATATTTTGCGTTTCAACCAACAAACAGAAAGAAGTTCCCCAACCCACATCCCTGACTGACAATATCCTCACTAAACCATTGATCACTATGCTACCCCCTTCCACACCACACTAACTTATTTCAATAATAATTAGGTAACTAGACTAAGACTCGATAAGTTAAGTTAAGTTAAGCAAATTAGCATAGGTTAAGTAAATAACTATATCCTGGCTTTTTGACCTTTTCCAGAAAGCTCTACCCACTACAATCTTAATCCATAACTAATATATAACTTTTATCATATTGTTTGAAAAATGTACTAGTAAGTATATGTAAACAATTATAGCTAAAGTTATCTGTATTGCTTATTGTAAAAATTATTGATGGTCAATAAATACAGAAATGTAAAAAAAAATGGTTGTCTGGGCGCAAGGCGCTCGGACATTATATTCGTGACAACGTATCCCAAATATGTAACATTGAATATACAAGTTATTTAATCAAAATTAAAGTGTTTTTATTCCTTTTATTCCTTAAATGATAATTACATATATAAGTAATATATATATATTCTTTTTATTTCTTAATATTTTACATTTTGTGATATATTTTTATAATTATGTTCGATATTTTATTTTATGTTGTATATTTCTTTCGATTGCTTTTACTCTGTTGACGATAGGACGATGATACGAGAAGTAGGATATCAATGGTAACATACCAACTGTAACGTGTCTAGAGAAGCTTAGGTCGAGGGTTGTTACTCCCACTGTTGTAGGCTTGTTGACATTCGACGCGCATTCGAGATTGAACGTACTCTTCATGAAGTTAATAAATGCCCTACCAGTTGTGACATTTATATTGAAGTCGCCACAAAGAAGAATTGGTATATCTGCATCAACTTCATAGATCGTCGGTACACTCTGATTGTGTACATATGGGAGTAATGCTTGGTGCAACAACAAACCAATGTTCGGGATAGTTGATCCAGGATGAATGTACACTGCCCCGAGTAATACTTTGTACATCCTATCGACAGTGAAGCATGAAATTTCAGCCAAGCACACATCACCCGTGTTTTTAATATGACGAGCTGAATCGGACAATTCAACTCGAAGAATTTCCTTTGCCATGGACGGAGATGATAATCTTCTATAAATCGCTACTCCACCAGCTGCGTTTGTTTCAGAATCCGAACGATAGTTCTGCGTCGTAACGCACTCATAATCATTGATTGGCACTGAATCACAATCATCGCGCATCCACGTTTCGGTTAATACGAGGTAATCTGATCTTGGTATGACAGTATCCGTTTGAACATCCTCTGAATGGGCCGACAAACTTTGCACATTGAGGTTTGTCACTATTGTTTGTTAGGGTTGTCAGCTTCGTTACAGAATTCCACCGCCTCCTTGGTAATAGTTGAAAGTATGTGTCCGTTGAGTCGCAGATACTCGTTGCGGATATCGCGTGTATTCTGTGAGTCATTCCCTTCACGCCCATGCTTGAAGACAAATGGCTCATCGTTCTCCGTAACGACATACAAGCCGTCTAGATTCGTTACCCGACTCATCGCTACGTACACTAACTGCTGCGGTTGCTTGGCAGGGTATTTATATACGATCTTTTCAAACGTCCCACCCTGCGATTTGTGAATCGTAATCGCACAAGCGGGCACACAGGTAAACTGTTTTTGTTTGCACTTTACGGTTTTTGTTAGCGTAATGTTCACTACTTTTTTATAAATCGGCACCCATTTTCTAGAGATTGTATTTCCTTTGCTTTGTACGTAAGGTCGACATTTGATTTTAGCACTGGTACGCTTCAGGAAACTCAAACCACAAGGCAATTATTTCTTCTTCAAGTGCCGGTCGATCTTTGTTGTGCGATGCTTCCACATTTTCAGAATTATCGCCTTTATTTGATAACTGACGCTCGATATGTTGCAAGACACCAATAGCACCATTTACAAGTCCATCAGCAACATCTATATTGCAAGTAATCATTTACGGGTACCCCTTTGCCAATGGAAGCAAGTACGGCAATCCGTCGGTTTCTGCCACAGACATTTTATGAAGTTTATCCCGACACTGCGTGTTCTCTTGTTTACTCGAGTATCCGATGATGATGTCTTGCGCTAGACAATTGTTCGCGTTAATTATGGCGCTTCTGTTGAACGAATCAACTTCGTTATTACTGTAGTACAGCCGAACGACATTCTGTGCGTTTTCCTTGCACCAAAATTCAGTTTTGTGCCTGGACTCGATAAGTGCGATCTTATCGTCACTCAGTTTCAGCCCGTCGCCAATTTTCGTCAATATGGTAGAGAATCTTGCGTCGCTCTGCCGCACGACACGAACCAGCGGAAAGTAACTAATGCTGTGCCACAGAATTGGTCCTCCGAGTTGATTGATCGGTATACTGTAACACGGACTTGCTCGTACCGGCGGCAGCTGTCTGAAATCGCCGCATAAAATCACGTGGAAGCCTCCAAATGGTTTGTCGTATACGAGGGTTGCCTCTTATGTTTCGGGATTTGGCAACCCTAGTGTTGCAATCCGGCAATTGACAGCTCTGTCGTAAAGTTGGACATTTTTAAAGTTATACGCACTCAGAACGTTTTGACATACGAGCGCTATTTGTGTTGTTTACAGTAACTTAAAAGATTCATCTCGGCCCAAAAATGGAATTAAATCGTCAACATTTTCGTGCGATTATTTTTTACAACTTTCGGCGTGGATTAACTCAGCAACAGTGCATGGATGAACTTAATTCAATTTTTGGCGATGAAGCTCCACCAAGGACCAGTGTTTATCGATGGTATGGTGAATTCAATCGTGGTCGTAGTTCACTCCAAGATGAATTTCGTGAAGGTCGTCCAAAATCAGTTGTTGTTCCGAAAACCATTGATGCTGTGCGCGAACTGATATTGGAAGATCGTCATGTGACCTATCGTGAGATTGAGACAACCTTAGGCGTTAGTGGGACCAGCATACATTCAATATTGCATAAACATTTGACTGTCAAAAAAATTTGTTCGCGTTGGATCCCACACAATTTGTCAATCGCCCAAAAAAAGGCTCGTGTCAATAGGTCGAAAGAAATGCTCAAAAAATACGGTCGCGGTGCTTCGAAACACGTCTATGACATCGTGACAGGTAATGAATCGTGGATTTACGCGTATGAGCCCGAAAGTAAACAGCAGTCGACTGTCTGGGTGTTTCAAGATGAGCCAAATCCAACAAAAGTTGTTCGCGCACGAAGCACTACCAAGCAAGTGTTCGCCTGTTTTTTCGGAAAAACTGGACATGTCGCAACCGTACCACTAGAGCAACGCAGAACAGTCAATTCTGAGTGGTACACAACCATTTGTTTGCAAGTTGTCTTCCAAGAAATCAGGAAAACCAACCGCCGAAGACGGATCACTCTTCACCACGACAATGCGAGCTCTCACACATCGGCTGCGACAACTGCATTTTTGAGCACCCAAAACATCGATTTGATGGGTCATCCGCCGTATAGTCCTGACTTGGCACCGAATGACTTCTTTTTATTCCCGTACGTAAAAAACAAACTGAGGGGTCAACGTTTTTCGACACCTGAAGAAGCGGTTGCTGCATTCAGAATGCATGTGTTGGAGATACCTCAATCAGAGTGGCAAAAGTGCTTCCACAATTGGTTCAAACGCATGCAAAAGTGTATAGATCTTCATGGGGAATATTTTGAAAAACAATAAAGTGATTTTCGATGATCAATATTTGTTTTTGTTCTCTAATCCCGAAATATAAAAGGCAACCCTCGTATATCGGCGATCTGTTGCAGTCGATAATTTATTTTCTGAAGAATATCAGAATTCAACATACTGATTTCGCCTACAAACACCACTCTGACGCCTACAAACGTATTTCTGTAAGCCTGTAAATTCTCTGTCGACAAGAGTTTCGTCATGCGCGAAGTGGTTAAACGGAACGCTGAATGAACAGTAGTGCCGCCGAGAGGCACAGCGGCTTTACCTGTACTCGCACAGGCAATGTATGCGTTGTTCATTGAATTATGCTGCTGAGTGTAGCGGTTGTACGTTTCCATTAGACATTTCAAAGTATACGTCTTTCCACAACCTGCGAGGCCTGTAAAGAAAATTTGTATGGGTTCAGATACACTGTCTCCACAACCGTGTATTCTATGTATAACCTCCAGAACAATCTCTCGTTGCTCCGGATTGGTGGTTCGTATAAGCTCGCAATACTGCCATCACGTTGCTGCGCTTCTTTACAATAGATAGCCCCGGATGCGAAACTATTTCGTGAATATCGTCAACATTTTCAGCACCATTCTCTCCGAGCACGCGTTCGACAAATGCCGTTCTTGATTCTGCTTCTTGCACATTTGTACTCTCATCTTCGTTCTGCAAAATCATCATTGCTTCCAATTCTTTGATTACGTTTTCAATGTTCAGGTTCGCCTCGAATAAACTGCGGCGTTCCATGATCAAGTTTTCGTTTTCCTCAAATAATTGCAGAAATTTATTCTGATCGATAATTTCTGTCACTTCGTTGCGAAAGTGGACGTACAAGAGAACCATCTCTCGTTTATAGTCTCTCTGCACTTGACTTAGGAGCAATTAATGTTGGTAGCTCAGTAATTGGCATTTCGTCCAATGATACGATATATTCTTGCTTCTGCGACAGTTCACAATACTCTCTCTTCTTTTATTTTATTCGTTTTGCTACGTCAACCTCTCTCTCGCTAGTCGCGCTCTCGCTCACTGCGGCTCGTGCGTTATCGGTTATCGTTATCGTAACGCTACAAACTTTTTTCCGAATGCCTCCCAAGTGTAGGCATTAATTTTGGTGTTTGAACTTGCCGCTGCGAAACCACTATGAACAGTCAATTTTCTCTTAACTATATCCGATTTATTTAATGCTGCAAGGCGCTGCCTGTATTCGCGTTGTGTCTGTGTATTTTTTGTCTTTACACTTTCAACCTACACAGCTGTTCTCGACAGTGCAAGGCGCTGTCTGTATTCCTGTTGTCTCTCTGCATTTGACTTAAGAGCAATTAAGAGAGTCGCGCTCTCGCTCACGGCGGCTCGTGCGTTATCGGTTATCGTTATCGTAACGCTACAAACTTTTTTCCGAATGCCTCCCAAGGTATACCGATTTATAAGACGTTGTCACAAAAAAAAATAGTGAATCTAGTGCCCGTGTCTCGGCACAATACAACAACCCCACAATATCTCACCGGGTGGCTGTACACTGGAACCCAACTTCCTTCTGTTCCAACCTTTTGATAGATATATTACCAAAACTTCGCAAGATGATCAAGAATTTCTCCTCGACCTTTCACTAAGGTCTATAGTATGAGGGAGTGATATCTCAACAGAGTTGGGAGCTAACCTCCCATCTGGCTAATCTCATAAACCTTCGAGTTTCAAGAGTGGAGCACAAGATAAACAACGTTCATTTTTAGGCAAAGTTTTCCCATTACCATAATCAGTTACCACCGGAACCCCTTTATTCCCACTATCGTTAGAATGTACACTTTCTCCCATGAATAGTGAAAATAGTTGTCTCACGAATCTACCACCAGGTCATTTTAAATTACCCTCCTTTCATTTTTATCCAAGAATGAAAATGATATAATCTATGAACTCGGGCTAAGGATTGTACTTCCATTCTACCGTGTACAGCAAGCTACCTGTAATCTCGGGCCATAACGGGAATTGCTTTAAAATTCTTTGATAATCGATTTTCTTCTCTATAGCCTGTCTACATTATAACATCTAAATACCCGACGCCTTTACTAGCGTCCAAACAACACCAATATAGAAGAAATCACGTTTCATTCTCGTTCCCCATTCAGGGACTTCTCAGGGTGGTTAGCTATCCTTTTCAGTATAAGCTCGTTTCCGCAAGGTGGCTGTGCATTTTATTTTTCCCTAAAGCAATTTCCTTTCTGTCCTTTGTATCCAATCGCAGTAAGATATCTGAAAGGAGCAAGCAGAAGGATGTATTCCCATAGAGTGTTACCATAAGACCTATGCACATACTGTCTCGTAATAATTATAAGGTTGTGTGCCAAAGGAGTTTCACCAATAAGAGGGTAACTAATAAAATTGTTCAATGAGTATTTTCGCTGTAGCGTGCATAATTGAGTTCCGGCTACACATAGCATTGATACCATCGAACGTGAATCAACCCGGCGTCAAAAGTATTTGTGGTAAATCAGATTCACACTTTTTTCCTCGCGCACTCTATGTTTAGGTGTCAGTTGTTATTTATTGCTGACTGCACTTCGACCTCTCCAGCTCATGTTGGTTTTTGGGTCCCTCCATCCATAGGTGTTCCTTTCCCCCTCTCTAACGCTACGTCACGCAGGACCCTATGCTCGCATGGAACGTAACGTAATAGCAGATCTATGACGGAGATGAGGCATTGTTGTGTCGTATCAAATTAAGAGAATTGGTTGGGCTGGAGTAATTAATAGGTCGAAGGACTAGCAGGCTGTGCCCTTTACATCACCTACTTTATCAGCAAATATTAATTAACTTAATTTGAAATTTGCCACATAAACGCTTCGGTATCGTGACGTAATGTCAATATCACCCGACAGGGATTACTGTTTATGCCGCATCCCTGAGCACGAACGTGCTTCTTGCTAAAGTAATGCGCTCCAATGAATCTGCCGCAGTGGCGTGAGGCTGTATCCACGCCCGTGCCGGCGCAGGACTACCAACAGAGATCTCTAATTAAACACGATCCGGGGTGTGGTAGCTATGGTAGAACCCATCTTGTGGCATTACACCCTCTTTACGGATGTTTGCGTTTTATTTTATTACCAGAGCGTGAGAAAGCGTCCATGTTCGTTAACGGTACATCTGTTGGTTTTGAAACAGAAGGGCAAACCCCAAAGTCGTACATTTAATGGGTATGATTACAAAAAGATTGTCGTCCCTGGCAGACTTATCTTGTTCTTTGTCAGCAGAGCTAGATGGTTCAGCCTACCATCGTAAGTTGGGGAACTGAGGCGATGAACAGTAAACGCTGAACAGTAAGCGATGAACCTTAAACAGCAATCCGATGAACAGACTGAGTGGAAAGAGTCCTTATAAATTTGGAGATAATTTCAAGGAATGCTTGATTTTGTAAGTTCGTCTTTTTAGGTAGTTTCAATGACACCCCAGGCTGTCCCTTAAGCACGTGGTGTAATTAATTTTAGGTGAAACATTTTGCATAAACTACGTCAAATGTTAGTAGGAGCAGGAACGTTTGGAACGTACCATATTCATAATCGCTATAGAATAGAATCGACTGAAAAGGCACAGAAACACAAGGACACGACGAAACTGTTCGAGCTTATACGGCAATGGCAGTAAAGAACGAAATGTTATTACATGTCCTTTTGCGGATTATGACGGTGTTAACATTTTCATTGACAAGCTGATCCCATGAGAGGAGAAAGAAGCTCTCGGTTATTGTTTGTTATTATGCAAAGGATAATTTTGTTGAACCACATCAGCATTGTGAAGGTTGGATCAAAGTGGCAGATGACGATTATGAGGATAATGCGGTTTAAAGGATAGCCATTTGACCCTGTGCTTGAGTGTCAGGTAATGTCGTGGATTTAGCAAGACAAGCTTATAATCTCAAGTGGAGTACTTAACATTTACAAGGTAATGGTGTTTTCTTTCCGTTGGTGGTAAAGATACTTTAGAATTTAGAGTGGACATTTTGAAATATATTGCAGGGTAAAAGTGGACAAATAAAGGTGGTAGTACCAAGATCTGGTAATTTATCTAATCTAATCTGCTATTAAGGCATAAATTTGATAAATTGCGGGATTTATTGATGGGCTCTCTTCTGCTCATTTATTTACTACTAAACGGTCTTCCAATAGGGACTTGACAACTTTTTTTCGGTAGTAAATTTTTATAATTTGAAGACGTTGTTCGTTCGTGTACTTAACCATGATGAACATGTTGAGTTTACTGAATAACTTGACAGTGACAGTTCGATGATTAATGAAAGGGTGCGTTCACAAATTAAATTCAAAGTTGTCAAATCCATATTGGAAAATCCAATATATATACAGGGTGGGTTTTAACTGCGTTCGCGACTTGTTTCGTGTATTTTGAAAACATACCCAGGTGTGTGGATGTGCTAGCGGTATCGTATACGCCAGTTGTGGAATTTATTTTATGTCCACGTTTAATACGTATACCATTCTGTAACGATTTCTAGACCTATGTGCAGTGTTGAATTCGGCCTACGAGACATTAGTCATGCACCAAGCGCAAAGTGTGTGTTCGAAATGGTTGATATGGTTGTTGGATTATTGTAAACGAAATACAGAGACACAATCTTGTTAGTAAAATAAACTCAGAATTTATTAACCACAAAGCAAGCGCCAGTCGACACATCCGTCTACGAGGTTGCCTCTTATGTTTCGGGATTTAGCAACCCTAGTGTTGCAATCCGGCAATTGACAGCTCTGTCGTAAAGTTGGACATTTTTGAGGTTATACGCACTCAGAACGTTTTGACATACGAGCGCTATTTGTGTTGTTTACAGTAACCTAAAAGATTCATCTCGGCCCAAAAATGGAATTAAATCGTCAACATTTTCGTGCGATTATTTTTTACAACTTTCGGCGTGGATTAACTCAGCAACAGTGCATGGATGAACTTAATTCAATTTTTGGCGATGAAGCTCCACCAAGGACCAGTATTTATCGATGGTATGGTGAATTCAATCGTGGTCGTAGTTCACTCCAAGATGAATTTCGTGAAGGTCGTCCAAAATCAGTTGTTGTTCCGAAAACCATTGATGCTGTGCGCGAACTGATATCGGAAGATCGTCATGTGACCTATCGTGAGATTGAGACAACCTTAGGCGTTAGTGGGACCAGCATACATTCAATATTGCATAAACATTTGACTGTCAAAAAAATTTGTTCGCCTTGGAACAATTTGTCAATCGCCCAAAAAAAGGCTCGTGTCAATAGGTCGAAAGAAATGCTCAAAAAATACGGTCGCGGTGCTTCGAAACACGTCTATGACATCGTGACAGGTAATGAATCGTGGATTTACGCGTATGAGCCCGAAAGTAAACAGCAGTCGACTGTCTGGGTGTTTCAAGATGAGCCAAATCCAACAAAAGTTGTTCGCGCACGAAGCACTTCCAAGCAAATGGTCGCCTGTTTTTTCGGAAAAACTGGACATGACGCAACCGTACCACTAGAACAACGCAGAACAGTCAATTCTGAGTGGTACACAACCATTTGTTTGACAGTTGTCTTCCAAGAAATCAGGAAAACCAACCGCCGAAGACGGATCACTCTTCACCACGACAATGCGAGCTCCCACACATCGGCTGCGACAACTGCATTTTTGAGCACCCAAAACATCGATTTGATGGGTCATCCGCCGTATAGTCCTGATTTGGCACCGAATGACTCCTTTTTATTCCCGTACGTAAAAAACAAACTGAGATGTCAACGTTTTTCGACACCTGAAGAAGCGGTTGCTGCATTCAGAATGCATGTGTTGGAGATACCTCAATCAGAGTGGCAAAAGTGCTTCGAAAATTGGTTCAAAAGTGTATAGATCTTCATGGGGAATATTTTGAAAAACAATAAAGTGATTTTCAATTATCAATATTTGTTTTTGTTCTCTAATCCCGAAATATAAAAGGCCACCCTCGTACATCGTAGCTTAACGACATACAGATAGAAAGTCATGTGCAGTGAGTCGCCTCAGTCTTAGCTTATTTTGCTGTACGAAATTTTATCAAGGGGTAGTGTGGTTATTCTAGTACCAACGTGGGTATTTGTATATTAAGTCTTTAGTGGTAAGGTGCCACCGGGGCACAGGTTCACCACTATTACCAGTCGCTGCATTTCCGTTCGAAAAAATAAAACTCCGTTGGACTCCTTTTCTTTCATTTAATATTAGTTATAAACACAAATTACAGCTTACATTCAAGAATTATTCACAACAGAAACTAATGGCGAATATTAACTTATTTAATTTAATACTATTTGAGAAATATTCACACAGAAACTAAATGGCGTATGTTCAGCCAATCCCAAAGACGGGGAAAAAGTGTCTCCCACAAAATGACCGTCCGATAGCATTACTGTCTATTTTATCTAAGGTAATGGAAAAAGTCATCAATACAGAGTTGGTTAAGTATTTGGAGTGCAACGGACTTCTGAATGATCGTCAATACGGATTCCGTGGCAGGCGTTCCACAGGAGACCTTTCGACACTTATAACCGATATATGGACATCTGCGATTGAACGGCATGGTGAGTCAAGGGCGGTCGCATTGGATATCTCCAAGGCTTTTGACCGCGTCTGGCACGGGGCATTGCTGAGCAAACTTCGTTCATATGGACTTTCCCAACAGCTTTGCGACTGGACGAGGAGTTTCCTCGAGAATCGATCGATCCGGGTTGTTGTGGACGGCGAGTGTTCGGATCTGTATCCTGTTAATTCGGGGGTGCCCCAAGGTTCTATTTTGGCTCCAACCTCGTTCTTGCTTCACATAAATGATTTTTTGGAGACAACGGATAACAAAGTGTTCAGTTTTGCGGATGATAGTACGCTTGTTTCCTCCTTTTCGAGTGATCGGCCGATTGGTGCATCAACGTCGTAGACAGATTGACTCTCTGAATCAGGATTTGCATAAAGTCCTGCAGTGGGGAATGGCCAATCTGTTCGACTTCAACGCAACGAAGAGCCAGTATACAACATTCACAAAGAAAACCGGATCATCGGTTCCACAGCTGATGATGAGTGGCCGGGCCCTCGAGGCTGGGGAAAGTTTAAAATTGCTCGGCGTCACGGTCTGTGGGAATGTATCATGGCATAAACACGTATCGGGTATCGCCAGATCAGCCTCAGGAAAACTGAGTTATCTTTTTAGAGCCAAGAAATATTTTACTCCGGCCCAACATCTTCTCCGATATAAATCTCAAATTAGACCCGCGCTCGAATATTGCTCTCATGTTTGGAGCTCGGCTCCTAAACATACCCTCAACCTACTTGAAAGCGTACAAGGACGAGCGATCCGCCTGATCGGGGACTCGGCGCTGACGTCGGGAATACAGTCGCTATCACATCGAAGGCGCGTAGCCGACCTCTGTCTGTTTTACAGATATTATCACGGGTGCTGTTCTTCGGAGATTCTTGGCATTGTTCCACGCAATTCGGTTTGTGTGCGCACCACAAGACAATCCGACGGATCGCACCCGTTTGTGGTTCATCTCCCGACGGCGCGAACATCCCTGTATCAGAACTCGTTCCGTTACAGAGCGGGGAAACTGTGGAACTCCCTTCCCATTGAAGTGTTCCCGGAGCGTTGCAACCTGCAACTGTTCAAAAAGAACTGTAACAGTTATTTGATGGCATCTCGGGGCGCCCACTCGACGCTATAGGTTCGCCTCTCCCGAGAGAAGTCTAATAAAAAAAAAAAAAAAATTTAATTCAACAACATTTGAGAATCCGGTACGATCCGTTTAGGCTTCCACTTGGTAACTTTAAAAATGAAGAAGCACCCTTTTCATCAAACTAACACTGGCTGATTGCTCGTCTCGACTGTAATTATTTAACGTGGAGGCACGACTTGCCTCCACGGAATCCGTAACGCGATTAACTTCGGCCATCGAAGCGACAGAACACCAAAATTCCATCTATCGCTTCGATGACCATATATGGTAAGATTCTCCTTAGCATCGGCACGTAGGGCGAGTTAATAATTAGTTATTTCACCGGATATTAAAAGAACGAACTTTTTTGTTTATCAAAGACCTTCGGTCCTTTATTCGATACAATCAAACTTAACTTCTCTATCATAGATTATAAACTAAACTGTTAACTGAATTTCATTCATATTTATACTTAAGGCTAAGTTCGGCACATCTCGATACTCCCACGGTTGCTTGTGCGACTTATCTTTGATGTTCTCATGGATCGTGTGTGTGCGGCTTATCTTTGATGTTCCCATGGTTCTTGCTTGTGCGGCTTATCGCCATGTTCCCATGGTTATCTGCAAGTGTAGATATTTCCTTATCTTGGGGTTTGTGTGAATCGTTAACTGGCGCGAAACATAAACGATGTTTGCTTCTGTTGCTCATGGTGTGTGTGTGTGTCCACAGTATGCGGACCATGGATCATCAAATCCCTAAGGGTAACACGATGAGCAATGATCTGCAACTGGGTGAGTCATCCTTAAAGGTCGCCCGCATATTTACATTAAGTAAAAGCGCACACGATGATTGTGTCGTCGCACCGATGATGGTGGCCTACCCAGGATACTCGTGTGCATGTTAAAATGATGCAGAATTTTCTTCTGACGTCTAGGCGCGAGATAAAAGAGCAAGCTTCGTTAGTTAGATAACTTGCTGTGTATTGGGGTGCATGCGATGATCTTCGCACAGGTGCGTAGTAGGGTGAGTATATATGGGTAGCGCCGAATGGGTTTCCTGGATGTATGCTGCGTTTATAATTTCTTACCAGGAATTTGATGCTGCAACATACAACCGGTGAATTGCTTTCAGGGAATTAATATTTGATGCTGATGAAATTTATGTCAGCTATAATTATTGATTCTAAGTATTTCTACAATTATTGGTATAACTATGGAAGGTAAGTACATGTTTTTCATGTGTTTAAGGAACGGTTTCCTCACCATAGGTTGTGCGGTAAGTAGTGGCGTTCAATGGAACTCCCACAATCATCATCATCATCGGCACTACAACCGGGAGCCGGTCTTGCCCTTATTTAGCAAGTCCTGAGGCTTGTTAAATTTTCCATAATTATTTTTTTTACCGGGCAAGGTTATTAGTCTTGCGCCAGAGGCCACCCGACGGGGAACTGCCACAATACTTGTTTTATATCGTTATGAATGCTCTAGGTTGGAACTTTTTACCTGGTTAATGGACAGATGAGCAGTGGCGTTCAAGGGAACCGCCACAGTAGGGCCACCCTGGCTTTTTCAAAAAAATTTTTGCTGCTTAATGATGCTTTAAGGTCTTAAAATTAATGTACACTTGGTCCCAAACTCCCAAATAAAATTCTAAGTACCCCGGAACCCAGTCCACCGAAGGCAGGTGCTACGGTATCGCTCGGGCAAAATTTCGGTCATTTCTCATAACTTACCTGCCAAAATTACTGTGAAATTCGATAGAAATGTTTCTAATAAGAAAGTGAAAGTATGAGAACAACTGACAGTTACTGATCCGACGCTGTTCAAACGCTAACGTTTTTCGATGTTCTCTCCGTTATTTCCTCATTTTTTGTGTTTGTGTAAGTAAAATTATTACAATGTTAGAAAAACAAAAACTAAATCTTTGAGTGGATATCATCATCGGCACTACAACCGGGAACCGGTCTTGGCCTTATTTAGGAAGTCGTGGGACTTGTTAAATTTTCCATAATGTTTTGTTTTTTTCCGGGCAAGGTCATTAGTCTTGTGCTGAGTGGATATACACACCGAAAATTAAAGTAGCAAAAGACCATTGGATAGCTATGAAGTTGAGACACGGAACCGGAGAGTCTTGGTGCATCGGCCCATAAATTTCAGCTTCTGTCTAAGACAGAAATTAAAGTTGACGAATCGTTCGGATATAGAGTTATTAATTTCTTTCAATTTCTTACTGCTTCAACTCTGCCCGAAAAACAAACTATTGTGGTAAATTTATCAAGCCTCGGACATCGGCCCGAAATCGGGAGCGGTGGAGAGACATGCTAAATAAAGCCAAGACCGGATCCCGGTTGTAGTGCCGATGATGATGGTGATGACTTGTGAGTTATGGGGTCTAGCATTGTCATGCGAAAGGATCCGGCCGTGCCTATTGACCAACGCAGGTTGCTTTTCAGTCTATTTGGCATGCAATATGTCGATTTCCTCACAATATTTGATAATAGTTCTCCTGGTTGAAGAAATGAAAAGTGGATTGGTCGTTTCGATGTCCACCAAATTGTGACCATAATCTTTTTCAATCGGTGAAGATCGGGCTTGGGGCTGGTTTTGGTTTTCCACCTACATCCAACCACTGTCCAGGTCTTTTACGGTTTTCATACAGAATCAACTTTTCATCACAGGTGACTATCCGGTGCAAAAACGGTTTGCTTTCTTAGTCTAAGCGACGCGCAGATTTCCAGGCGCCGTAGTATTTGGGACTCGTTCAGTTCATGGGGTACTCACTTGTCGAGTTTCTTCGATTGAAGTTTGATGTGACAGGCTTTTCATGGGTGCTTCTTCTGTCGTGTACTGTTCCCCGATGTCCCTTGTTTTCCCAGTTGAAGAAGCCGACTGCCTTTCTGGGTTCTCCGGATTGTGTATACAGCCTTCCTCACTGCTTCCAGTTTGGAGTCCGCCTTTACGCAGAAAATAGTATTTGATAGTCATGCTTGAATTTTATCCATGGTTTACAATTCACTGTTATTTGGTACAATGTGTGTTATATATTGGTGGGAATTGTATGTAGTTAGGTCCACACTTGTTGCATGCCGTAACGAATGCGCAAATATAGAAATGATGTCCGGGCGGAGTACAATAAAATTTTGCTTCGCGGAGAAATTTTTTTTTCTTCACCGAGAATAGGCGGGAAAGTACTTTGAAGCTCGGATGATATTATTTTCCTTTCTTTTTTTTTTTTGTTGTTCTTTTCTCCGGGGATAGGCGGAGTACAAAGAGTATTTTGACGCACGGAAAAATGTCGCGACCTTTGGTGAACCCTGCAAAAAGTATTTTATTTCCAGTAGGAAGCGTTTTTTTATCCTCTGGACAGTGGATTGTGAAGCCCGAAGAAAATTTTTTTATATAATAGAAATAAATTCTAATTTTAATATGAATACTAATATTAATATTAATATCAATATCAATATCAAAATCAATATCAATATCAATATCAATATTAATAAAAATAATGATAAATATACGGTTTACTAAGCCAGGCGTGATTCTTTTTTTTTTATACTAACGCACGCACAAAAGGGGGATTTTGAAGTACCCTTAAATGTCAGAGCACAGTGCGAGCGGATGGAGAGGAAGTGGATAAGGAAAGCAGGTGTCGGTGTATATTGGTTTTGAATGCCTGGACATCACAACGACGAGGAAACACATGATCAGGTAGAACATTCCACATTCGTGTGGTTCGGTTAAAGAATGACTCTCTATGTTTATTTGTACGCCTAAAGTCCACTTTCAACGTGAACTGATGCGCATTCACGGATTGACGCGTATCGCGGGAAATTTTCTGAAGGGTCAGAATACATTCAGCAAGTTCAGTTGAGCAACGACCGTGGTAATACCTATAGGAAAGAGATAGGCATGATACGTTGCGCCTGTGTTCTAACGACGGAATTGATCGACTTACGGCTGGGTCCCCAGTAAGTTTCACTGCTCTTTTTTGAAACCTTCCGAGCACGTGTAGAGCAGTTTAGGATGCGTCTGATCAAATATGGGACTTGAACTCGATTTTTGGACGAATATACGCCTTGTAGTGGCCAGATTAGATGCAGTGAAATATCTTTGCATCTCTTAAGGAGCCCCATACATTTCGCTGCACTTTTCGCGGCTTCAAAAATGTGGTCATTCCAATTAAGAGTCGAATTAATTCGAGTGCCGAGGATTGATAGTTCCTCGGCTTCGTCGATGCAAGTGCCGTTTATCGACGGTATATTTATTTTGGGGTTCGCCTTTGACGACAAGAGGAAGCACTGAGTTTCTAAAGCATTGTATTCCACTCGGTTAGATAATTCCCACTGATATATCTTGTTGAGGTCTGAATTCAATCTATCAAGCATAAGCTTCTGGTTTGTAATGACGTACGAAGAGTTTCATTATCATCATCATCGGCACTACAACCGGGAACCGGTCTTGGCCTTATTTATCAAGTCTGAGGCTTGTTAAATTTTCCATAATGATTTTTTTTTCCGGGCAAGGTCATTAGTCTTGCGCCAGAGGCTCCCCGACGGGGAATCGAACCCCGGTCTGCCGCGTGACAGGCGGGTATACTAACCACTATACTATCGAGGAGCACGAAGAGTTTGGAGTAAAGGTTTTATTTTTATTTAATTGTTTTTCTTACCTCGGTTGGCGGGTCTTTCGGCCTTCTGTCCAAGATGAAAAGTGATTTGATTTTATTTATATAATTATTTTATTTAATATTTTTTGGCCGTTGCCTCGGCCTCTGGATTCCGACTGATGATGAATCCAAAATGTGTCGCCCTTTTATACTCTGTGATGACAGAGATTGAATAAAATTGTACTTGAAAACTCCGTCCCGCCCCGCGATATAATATCTAAAAGAAAGTTCCGCGGGCGGGGGGGGGGGGGGGGGTCAACGGGAATATGATCCTGGCGGAAGGTGGTTTTAGTCGGTAGAAGCCCGGCATGCCTCTGGATCGGTCAAGAGGTATCTTTTGTAGTATCTTAGGTATCTATCCACCTTCCTACCTAAACCAAAAAAAAAAAAAAACCAAAGCTGTCAATCTGTCTTACACAATTAAGTTTACGACGTTTCTAACCGTCTTTAAAGGTGACTAAATCCGCTACAATCATAGCGTTAGCATGTATCATCATCATCATCCGCACTACAACCGGGAACCGGTCTTGGCGTTATTTAGCAAGTCCTGAGGCTTGTTAAATTTTCCATAATGATTCGGTTTTTTCCGGGCAAGGTCATTAGTGGTGCGCCGGGGGCTCCCCGACGGGGAATCGAACCACGGTCTCCCACGTGACAGGCGGGTATACTTGCATGTATGTTAGCATGTATCATAAAGTTTAAAAAACATGTTAAACTAATACCTAATACAAGTCCCATTATTGCGACTCAGTAATCCAGGATCGATATTCGATTACAGGCCTGCCGTCCTGCTATTTTGTGGTTAAGGTGGAAACTGTCCCATCAGATTTTAATTACATATTGATAGACAACCCGGGTATGCAATAATATATTCAGAACATCTACTAAGGAGTATATCTCCTCCCACAATCAAAATCCCACCCAATTATACGGCTACGGCTATTCTTAAAGATGAAGTTCCAATTAAGGTCTCTTGATTCGACGTAAAACTACTTATAATGTGGGGAAAGTACAGAAAATATCCCAGCCTGCTGAACGTCTCAAAGGATACAGAAGAACCTCTTATGACGCGAACTACATCAAGAAAATCCAATTTATCCCCAAGTTGAATTTACACACATCCTTCCAATAAACAAAGGACATGTATCGCAAGGTCTCTAACTCAATTTTATTCATCACCATCCACCATCGTCATTCAAGTCCGATGTATGCCGTTTGTTATATGTATACAAGCCACACGACATGCACAAACATACACGCAGAACATTAAATTGAGATTTAAATGGATCCTTTAAGAGTTGTTCTCCTTTGGAACATATCGTATCCTCAAAGTTTTTGTTACATAAGGTAGATGCAGCAATTCTGTACAAGCTCCATGAAGTTAATTTGCATCTTCCAGTTCACACGCACATCTAATGACATTTTATCGGGCAGCAGACCATACACTGCTTCTTGTTCACAAGCACATATATGTAAAAGTTTTCTATGTACATGTCTCCGCTGGAAAATCATTCGTTCCATTAAAAAGCAATTTGCCATAGTTTAGTGGCGAAGATATCAATTATCTGTTCAAACCAAAGGGATATGCCAACGGGTCGCGATTATTCTCTGCTTTCGTTTTCTTATCCTTGGTTGTGTAGCTTTAGTGCAATACGAGGCTGCTTTCAAGGATCGGATTTTACCTTAAACTTCATCCTTCACCTTGCATCTATACAAATCCCGTTTTTCTGAAGTCACGAACTCAGCATCTTCTCGGGCATGCCGGTCGTGACTGAACTGTAAAAGGGGAGCCATATAATAAAATTAGATGCTATTCTATTCCACGTGATCGGGAGCACTATAAACTGGCCATTGATAATTGAGTCCCTCATTCGGGTGCAAACTATGTCCTGTGGGTTCGACAATAAAATGGGAGCCCAACAATCGATGCTTACTCCTGCAGGAGAAGAGTACGTTTAGAATAGAACAGAAAAAAGCACTACATCTTTTTCTTTTCTGTTATATACAAAAAGGATTTTCTAATGTCCTTAAATGTCATTGCATAATGCAGGTGGAAGAAGAGGGAGAAGCGAGAGCGGGTTGGGAAAAGCATCCTGACTGACTGCAAACTGTAACAGATGGCCTAGCAGGCACTCGTGTAGTTCGACTGAAGAACGATTACCTACGTTTATATGTCCGCTTAAAGTTGACCTTTAGTATGAACCGATGTCCCCACATTTCTACAATTGTAAGTATGGCTGCCACGACGTTTTAAGGAATATCGTCTCTATTGAGAAAACTATTATTTCATTTAAAAAATCATATCATCTCTATTGGGAAACCCTTTAAATTGCGGTTGAACAATTGTTGGGGTAGAGTATTTTTTTTTGCATCTCTTACAAATTATGTGTTACGTTACTCTTTTTGCGACGTCGAATACATTTTCATTCCAGTTGCGAGTTAAACTAATTTGAATGCCAGAATGGGACGAATGTTTCCATTGCTACTAATCCTAATTAATCGCCGATACTTGTTTATTACTTTGGATGTGTGTATAACGATCCTAAATCATTTGTTTTTAAACAAGTGTCCATTCATGGTCAACGATAACAAAGATATTTTGTATGTATTATGATATCGTCTCCATATACTTACTTATTGAGGAAGTGTGGCCCTGTGAGTAGGGCGTTAGAATATACTCACAGCTAGGCCAGCTTGTCGTAAGATGCGACTAAAGGCCGAGTGGTAGCCGGGGTCCCAACGCCCTGTGCGCCCGGTGAAATACCACCCCATCAAGCTATAGGCTCCGTGAAATGGTTGGGTGAAATCCCTGGCCATCTTTCGGAGCTTCGCTGTTGGGCCGGCTCGAGAAAAGGTTGGTTAGGTGGTAGTCGGTCCCAAGGTGAGATACCACCCCGTCACGCTGCACATTCCGCGATATAGCCGAGAGAAATCCTCGACGGTGTTTCGGATGTGTGGCTGATGGCCCGGACTGACACGGAGATAAGTCATGATGGTGTCTTCTGATATAAAGAATTCCGGAGGTAAACTAGTCTCCCATTCGGATCTCCGGGGGGGGGGGGGGGGGACTATGTCAGGGGGAACATCATGCAGATATCATGATAAATGGTGGAACTTTAAGAGGTTCGTCATTGCATAACCGGGCTCGCTCTCGAGGCTCGACCCACGCTCGACTGGTGACGGCATTTTGTAACATCAGGGGCATCGGTTTCACCAATACCAATGTAAACGCCGTCCACCAATATTTACAAACAACGAAACCTGATATCCTTGCCCTAACTGAGACCCAGGTCGATTCGTCAACTGATTCGACATATCTTCGTTGCTGAGGATATGACTTACATTCGAGATTCTGTTTTAGGGGCGGAGTCTGCGTCTTCGCGCGGTCCAATCTGGCTTGCCAGAGGATGGAGGCGTTGGAACCCAATAATATGGACATCATAGGGTTTAGGGTCGTGCTGAGGAATTCCGTTAAATTTCTTTGTTGTCTTTACCGCTCCCCGAATGACAATCGACCGGCGACATTTTTCGAACATCTTTCATATACCGTCGACTGGATACAGATCAACCACCCAGCTTCTGAAATTGTTGTCCTTGGTGATTTTAATGTGCACAATTCCGGCTGGTTGTTACATTCTAACAGAACCGACGAGGCTGGGAGGCTGCCGGGGATGTTTGCTGTAAGCCACAACTTGACTCAACTCGTGAGAGAGCCAATGCGAGTGCCGGATGCCCGGGGCGATTATGCGAACACCCTGGATCTGTTTTTGACATCCGAACCGAGTATTTATACCGTAGAGGTTTCTGCGCCACTGGGAAACTCAGATCACTGCTTGGTATCTGTCGCGCAAGCACTTGCATACCAAGCAAGCAACCGGCCTAGGCAGCTTCGCCATGTATGGAAGTATGGGGCTGCTAACTGGGACGATTTGCGAGACTTCTTCGCATCCTTTCCGTGGTCGGAGGTGTGCTTCGGAAACTCCGATGTTAACGCATGCGCGGAGTCACTATCAGAGATTATTCTTCTGGGGATGGAGATGTATATTCCACATTCCATCAAACGAAGTTCGTCTGATAAACCTTGGTTTGACAAAAAGCGCGAGCTGATTACAGCGGCAAAAAATAGAGCTTTTAAGCAATGGCGCTCCAATCCCACCGATGTTAACAGAACGAATTTTGTCAGAATCAGAAACGCGTGCAACTAGGCGATTGATACCGCGAAAGAAAGCTCACAACGACAGGGTGATCAATAAGGTCCTCCGGTGCCCAACTGGCTCGCGCTCCTTCTGGTGAATGGCAAAAGCTGTCAGCGGTAACTTTGCATCCACTTCTTTCCCTCCGTTGGTGACAGACAGCGGGACGTTAGTCACGAATTCAAGGGATAAAGCTAATGTGTTCGCGAATTTATTTTCCGCGAATTCAAACCTCGATCCCGGCCTTTTGCAGCCACCCGTGATCTCGCCGGTATAGTCTTCCATGCGGGATGTGAGATTTCGTCCGCGCACTATTCAGCGCATTCTACGTGAACTGGATTGTAGGAAGGCAACCGGCCCGGACGGAATACCAGCAATAGTCCCTAAGAACTGTGCTCCAGAACTATCGCCGGTTCTTGGCAGACTCTTCCGCTTATCTTATGCACTGAGGACCTTCCCCGCCTGCTGGAAAATCACTCGAGTTCAGCCAATCCCAAAGACGGGAAAAAGGTGTCTCCCACAAAATTACCGTCGGATAGCATTACTGTCTATTTTATCTAAGGTAATGGAAAAAGTCATCAATACAGAGTTGGTTAAGTATTTGGAGTGCAACGGACTCCTGAATGATCGTCAATACGGATTCCGTGGCAGGCGGGCCACAGGAGACCTTTTGACACTTATAACCGATATATGGACATCTGCGATTGAACGGCAGGGTGAGCCAAGGGCGGTCGCATTGGATATTTCCAAGGCTTTTGACCGCGTCTGACACGGGGCATTGCTGAGCAAACTTCGTTCATATGGACTATCCCAACAGCTTTGTGACTGGACGAGGAGCTGTAGCGGTTCTTTAATACATTCCCAAAGAACCGCCCATCCTCTTAAATGAACCACCTTCCAAACCCACCATACCTACCTGCAATTTTGGGCAGCGTAAGCTACCCTTCATTCTCTTTCACCTGAAAGTTAAATCTCATTAAGGCATGCATCACGTTGAATTTTTCCGTTTATGAACCGTACCATATCTCCATCGGCTCGGCTTGTCAGCAATTATAATAGATAAATACTAGCTGGCCAGCGTAATTGTTGACATAGCCGAAGCCGATGGTTTCTTGCTACGGTTCATATCCATTTATTGCCCCAGTCCCAAGGTTCGCAACACTTGCGACCAATTTCCTTTGTCGGTTATCTACCGATCATGGGATTTGGGCACTAATATGATTGACGTTAGACAATCATAACCCAAATCATACCAACGATGCTCCGGCCTGTAAAACAAACAAAATCTACCATAGCCTAGGTCATAGGCGAGCAAACCATCGGTTTACTTATCGCCACGAAAACTCTATAGCCTACAATGGCATTAGCATGAACGCCTAAGTAAACACGATGTGCATATCATCGTGACCCTTGAAATAGCGTTTTTGTGTATCTTGAAGCAAAAACCTATTTCGTTCTCAGGCGCAGGTCATCAAAGATTTATGGCCCTCGAAATAGCGTTTCTGTTTATTTAAGACACAGAAACCTATTTCTCCCTTCGGCGATTTTTCGCCATCGCTTATCTCTATAATACCCATTCATTGCACCAGCCCATGTTTATTTAGGTGCATTTTCGTCGTTGTCGATATACAGGCTGAAGGGCAACGTACATGTCCCATACGGACACATATAGAATCCTCCCACACCAATGTAATCCACACCGTGGATCTGGCAGATATGGATGGTTTCTGGGAGTCAGATATTTTACGCCAAGGCATACGCTCGCGCAGGAGTCGGAGTCAGGTTTGAATCGCGAAACCTATAACCACGGAGTCGTTGAAATTATAATGATAACATCCTTTTCGCGTTTGTGCATTTTTAAATTAGCCATTCCGTTTTTCTTGGCACTCGGAACTTTAGAGTATACAAATGTGGAGTTCTCCCCGGTACGGCTGGAAGTGAGAATAGTTATAATACTTAAGATCTAGTGGAAATAAAAGGACAGAAAAATACCATTGACAGAAGTGAATATTTGTTATTGTTTTAAGCCTTTATAAAAATCGTAAAAGGCGCGTTACGATCAAATAAATTATAATTTACGTGAATCAGTGTGTGTTTGTTTATTCTGATGTTCGCTCCGTTTGGGGAAGTGATTTTCGAGACAACCCTTTTGACCGGAATTCCTCAATTTTAAGTAGCGGTGTTGCTGGACCCCATGCCCATGAAGGCGTATTAGCAGATACCACCACAGAGCTTCCTCGAGAATCGATCGATCTGGGTTGTTGTGGACGGCGAGTGTTCGGATCTGTATCCTGTTAATTCGGGGGTGCCCCAAGGTTCTATTTTGGCTTCAACCTTGTTCTTGCTTCACATAAATGATTTGTTGGAGACAACGGATAATAAAGTGTTCAGTTTTGCGGATGATAGTACGCTTGTTTCCTCCTTTTCGAGTGATCGGCCGATTGGTGCATCAACGTCGCACCAGCTGAGATGTAGACAGATTGACTCTCTGAACCAGGATCTAGATAAAGTATAATCTTGTCGACTTCAACGCAACGAAGACCCAGTATACAACATTCACAAAGAAAACTGGATCATCGGTTCCACAGCTGATGATGAATGGCCGGTCCCGCGAGGCTCGGGAAAGTTTGAAATTGCTCGGCGTCACGGTCTGTGGGAATGTATCATGGCATAAACACGTATCGGGTATCGCCAGATCAGCCTCAGGAAAACTGAGTTATCTTTTTAGAGCCAAGAAATACTTTACTCCGGCCCAACTTCTTCTCCTATATAAATCCCAAATTAGACCCGCGCCCGAATATTGCTCTCATGTTTGGAGCTATACTTGAGAGCGTACAAAGACGAGCGATCCGCCTTATCGGGGACTCGGCGCTGACGTCGGGACTACAGTCGCTATCACATCGAAGGCGCGTGGCCGACCTCTGCCTGTTTTACAGATATTATCACGGGTGCTGTTCTTCGGAGATTCTTGGCATTGTTCCACGCAATTTGGTCTATATGCGCTCCACAAGACAATCCGACGGATCGCACCCGTTTGTGGTTCATCTCCCGACGGCGTGAACATTCCTACATCAGAACTCGTTCCGTTACAGAGCGGGGAAGCTGTGGAACTCCCTTCCCACGCGAGTGTTCCCGGAACGTTACAACCTGTAACTGTTCAAAAAGAACTGCAACAGTTATTTGATGGCATCTCGGGGCGCCCACTCGACGCTATAGGTTCGCCTCTCCCGAGAGAAGTCTAATAAAAAAAAAAAAAACACAACACAACTTTTTATGCCGTCATCGAATTTTTCGAAATGACGGCATCTGGATTTTATGCTTTACCAGCTTATGCATTTAATATGTTATGTATTTTTACAGGTACTCATGCAATATTGAGGATTCAATGAGTACTTGTTGGATAGAGACGTGTTTTGGAATCGCTCCTCAAATAAAGCAAATTTATTGAAACCTATTAAAAATAGTAGATAATAACATTACAAAACTTTACATAGCATGTTGAAAATGTGAAATGGTGATAGAGAATTTCCAAACGAAGAATGTGTAAAATAACAAATAAACTTGTAAATAATCAAACAGTTGTGAACACCATCACTCAATAAAACAATGAGTGTAGTGATCCAAGGGGGGGATGGGAGCGAACATACAGGGCAACGTCTCTGATTGCTTTCAGCCCGGCGAAGACCAGACCGATCCTTGTCCCTGTTCAATCCAAGTTGACATGCAGTCTCCACGTGACACCCCTGGATAGCAACTTCGGCATCCGCCAAGTAGTGAACCAATGCATGCAGCGACATCCTGAGAAAGGTTGGGGCAAGGCTAATAACCTTGCCCGGAAAAACAAAATATTATAGAAAATTTAACAAGCCTCCGATATGGACCGGATACAAGACGACGACCACGGAAACCAAAATGGCTAAACGATTTGAGAATTTTCTCATGGAACGTCCGCTCATTATACAGAGCTCGAGCTACACAGCAGCTACACGATGCCCTGACCGAATATAAGGCTGACATAACAGCGTTATTAGTATACCCGCCTGTCACGCGGGAGACCGAGGTTCGATTCCACGTCGGGGAGCCTCTGGCGCAAGACTAATGACCTTGCCCGGAAAAAACAAATCATTATGGAAAAATTTAACAAGCCTCAGGACTTGCTAAAATAAGGCCAAGACCGGTTCCCGGTTGTAGTACCGATGATGATGATGATGATAACAGCATTACAAGAAATAAGATGGACGGGGTGTGGTGTTATTCAAAGAAACGAGTATGACATTTATTACAGCTGTCATGCAAAACACTATGTGGTCGGGGTATGCTTTCTAGTCAGCCAAAAACTGAAGCCTGCCATCAACGGGTTTAACGCAATAAACGAAAGGCACTCTTTGCGTGCGAGGCAAGTTTAAGAACATAATCCTCATAAACGTTCACGGAACTACAGAGGAATCCCCTGAAGGCGAAAAGGAAGAATACTATGAGAACGTCGAACGGGCTCTCAATGCCTGCCCAAGATACGATGTGAAAATCGTTCTTGATTATTTGAATGCGAAAATAGGTTGGGAGCCGGTTTTCAGCCACTACGCAGTTTCCCATAGTTTGCATGAGAACACTAATGACAATGGACTACGAGTCATCGAACTGGCAGCATAAAAAAACTTGGTCGTTGTGAGTACCAGGTTTCCGCGTAAAGATATTCACAAAGCCACCTGCGTAACACCTGATGGAGCCACTCGCAACCAAATTGACCACGTGTTGATAAATCGCCGCCACTCATCGAGCCCGATGACGGTATGAACGTACCGAGGTGCCAACGATGACTCGGATCACTATCTTGTTGGTATAGTTTTCCGAGCGCGGATTGCCTTACGGAGACGTATTGCATCCGTGGATCAGGTTCGAATCAACGCGGTTGCCTTACGCATTGAGAACACTAGTAACATATTTGGTCATGCGTTGGGACTCGCCCTCGAAGTGCTCGATGAAGGAAGAGTAAGTCCTGGTGCCAGAATGCCGGGCGTAGAAGAGAAATGGACACCCCTTAAGAATACTGTCATTAGTACTGCCAACTCCATCTTAGGCAGTACTCGTAGAGATCGGAGCGACTGGTTTGATGATGAGTGCAAACTAGCGACTGAACGTAAGAATTATGCATACCGGGCAATGCAGCCCGGTAAATATACCAAGAAAGGTTGATCCTCGGATTAAATACATTATGTTAGAAAAGTGACTTTCGTTGCTTTTATGACGATAAATACAAGACGTATTTCGACATTAGTAACCCGCCAGCTCCATTTTCGTGAAAAATCCTTGAACGTTTATAATAATGTTGCCATGTTGACACAAGTGTGTCATATCTAACTCGGAGTAAATTCATTGGGGATAATTTGATGGAGAGATATTGAATAAATTAACATCTTAAAAAAATTCGCATACTTTTTCATTAAGCTTGGTATATCATAAACGTAGAAGACGTACCACAAACTCACTTCACTCCACTTAACGACGACATATTGTCACATATAAGGCCCACCTCAATAGTGTGGTCGCTATGGAAGTTGAAAGATACAAGCGACTGTGTGTACGCAAGTTCAACTGACGATTTAACAATGATGCATTCTTCACGTAACAAATTTAAAAATATTAACTTTATAAACACTGG
Source organism: Microdon myrmicae (assembly GCA_963931805.1). Classification (NCBI taxonomy): domain Eukaryota; kingdom Metazoa; phylum Arthropoda; class Insecta; order Diptera; family Syrphidae; genus Microdon; species Microdon myrmicae. The sequence goes on from OZ007500.1 coordinate 51,844,713, forward strand.
TAATCTTGCAGAAGAGTCATCGGAGTATAGTGAAGAATTGTTCCAGTTAGTCGACCGAGAACTTCAACGAGGAGGATTTGAATACTAACATCGGATAGGTAGGTTATATTTCTGTTTTCTCAGTTGTAAAAAGAACAACAACGAGAACAGACAACGACTGTTAAAAAATCACTACATGAAACACTTGTTACAACTGACAACTGTTAACAACACACAAGCACTTTGCACAATTCCTAAGCACTTTTTAAATAAGTGGTAATTTATTATTATTCGAACATAAACCACAATTTGAAACTAGTCATTTCAAACACTGGCCGACTAACTCCTTGATTACTTATCCTTTTGTACAGCTCTCTTCATATCACTACATTGACAAGCCGACCCCGCGATATTGTGTGCTAATTTTCGAGGCTTTAAGTACGTTCAACAAATTGTCGAAAATTAGACAAACGATTTTTAGATGAGTAACACTGAAAACACGTCCACTTATAGTATATCCACAATTGATTAGAGGGTGTCCGAGTAAAATATACCACCAGCGTCGATTTCCGCCTTCGTGACATCATATCTCAAATATGGCGTCATGCTTACTCTGCTATAATTAGCGCCTACGCAGTTTCCCATCACTTTCAGAATTCCGACACTTCGTAAAGCTGACAACCGTAAACAATCATAGTATCAACAAAACAACAACGTTGCATTCTGTTCAACTTCTGATTTATTTGGGATCCAAAACGTTGCACTTACCGACACGAGAGCAAATCGTATACACCCGAAAAACACTGTATAAGCCCCGAAAACCCACCCAACATAGAGCAAGCTCGTTCTTATGTTTATGTCGTTTCTCTTGTTTTGAAAACAACGAACTCTGATAGCATCACATTTGTGATAATGAGCCGTACTCCCACATGGCATTGCTTGGAGGAACGCCGTTTATAAGAGGGCTAACACTAAGGATAGAAACGTGCCAATTGAGCACAATCATCATGAGTTCTGAGGGAAGACTGTCGAACCGCCAATCCGACATATTTACTGAGCGAAGACGAATTTGTCGGCAGGTAAGGCAGTGGGAGTCCTCCTTTATGTCATGACCAAAATAACCTTCATTGAAAGAAAAATAAATGTGAATCTATAGGCCTCGCCGCAGCCTCTCCTCATATCAGTGCCAGTGGTCGGAAGGAACCTTTTGAGAATACTAATGGATTCACGACTGTTTATATAGAGTCCGCGTGTTTATTGGAAAACTCTTACGGTCTGTGGTTAATAAGCAACTAACTTGCCTCAGGTGCACTCGAACCGTTCGACGAACAAGGAAATGTCAGTCCCCGGGGATGAGGGCGAAGATCAACAAATATATCATCGTGGAACATAGAGATTCCAGATGTGGAGCAACGTGAAACATTTTGAAAGGTGTGAATCGAATGAAGCACCGATGGGGCATTGCTCTTCAACTTTTCACACTTTTGACTCTTGCTTCCATCTGGCCAATTCTTGTTTTTACTTCCACATTCGTCGAAAGGTGTTACTCAGTAAATTGATGATTCGGCGGCACTCGTTCACTACCAGGATATAGAGTAGGGAGATATAATTTATGGAATCCAAGGTCTGGCATATATTGAGTAAGATCTTGATGATTGAGATGGGAGAGACCCGAAATCGTTGTTATTGATTATGTAGGGGTGGAGATGCACCATATGCCTAATAAACTGTGTACACTAATGAACAGGTTCGCTGTTTAGATCAGTCAAAGAGGATAGATGCATTTAAATTCGGTGAGTTTGTTAAATATATTTTAACAACTGTTTTAAGGGTCTTTATTTTCCACCAAACTCACCCCTATTTTGCTCCTTGAAGGAAAAGCAGCTATCCGCGTCTCTGTATTATACTCAAGTTCGAATACGAGAACAAATTTATCTGTACACTGGATCGAGGACAAATACTCCGCATTTGTTTATAGGCATTTGCATCTGTCTAGCACTTTTTCGTGTATTCGTTTGTATTATCGTACATATCAGAAATTCAGCAGCACTGCCGAACGTTACGCACATTTCCGGAGCTCAATTCACATAGAGTTTTTTTTTAATTCTAAGTGAAATAAAATAACAAAACAAACTTATTTCTTTTCAACAACCACCGATCTATTAATTCTTTTTATTTTACTTTCAATCGAACTTATTTCTTTTTAACAACAACAACTGACCGTACGCGCACACGATTAATTTTTTTATTGTGCGGAGCGATGACCATGTGGGGGTTCTCTATATTTCATGGAGAACCAACCCACATTCCTAACCATTTCGACCACTAACAGCGCGTCATCCCAATCCCAATTCCTACCGTCGACTATTTCACCTGCAATAGATAAATCCCTAAAAGAAGACTGGCCGGAAGTCATTAATCTATTCGGTTAATGCACAATTGCATTCAGTGTTTTCTTGCCATACGGCAACACTATTGTATTAACCCATGAGATTTCCACCGGAAATTTCAAAGTCATTTTGGTTAGCAACAACCAAGACCAGACCAAACGACGCGGTTACATAACTATGCAACGGCTGGAGAAATTCCAAATTTTTCGAATATGGTTCACACGATAATATTTCCCTAGCCGATTAAGCATCACTTATGACTTCCCCCAACCACTCTATTCGCTTGGGGTCAACGATCTCATTTCACAGGTGAATAGCACCAGCTACATTTTCCTCTCCTCCACAATTCGGTCTCACTACAGTTCAATGCACTTCGAGATCACCACAGACATCGCACTGGGTCAGTGGAACACCTTGGAGACTGCATTAATACACGCACACTAAGCCAGATCAACCCTGTGCTATTGTGCTTTCCGTTTTGATTTCTTCATCCTTTCTACGCCCATCGACGTGGAACGAATACACAAGTACTTATCCACCTCGATGAATGTGGGGGATTGAAGGATGCACAAGAGAGCACAATTACCATTGGCTGGCCAATGTGCAAACATCGAAAAACCCAATTTCATCTCTATTTGGGATCAGTCGATATTCAATCGCCAGAGTGCGAACACGTTCCGGAGTGGAGGTCGAACATTCATTGAATAAAGTCAATTTTTCTACCCCTTGTGCGAGTGCGCGCATAAGTCGGGAAATACCATTCAACTCGGTCGGGTGTCGAACACGAATCAGCATTATATGTCAAAATTAACGTTGTAACATTTTGCAAAATCGGATAAAAGGCACAATCACACAGGAATAGACAAAAATAGAACTATTAATACAGTTACCAATGTCAAAATTAGCGGTGTAACAGTTTGAAAAATTAAGTAAAAAAAAAACAATAAAATATTTTCCAACAAATCAGTGCATTTCATTTTTTTCCTTCTTGTGAACGGTTGGTGGCTGAGTTGTGTTTCCTGCTTATTTGATGAACAATTTTCTACGGACAAGTGTTGGGGAGTTAGTGGAACAGTGCCCCTGCTTGGCACCAAACTACAACCCCCACAAACACGCTCGCTCAACGCACACGGAAGCAGAGACCTGTGGGGTTTCTTCAAGGCGCCGAAGAAGCACCTATCGCTTTAACCCTATTAAACCTTCCTCCTTCCATCCTAGCCCATGGTGCTTACGTACAATTAAGCAGAATTAAGCTACCCTACAAAAATCTTAAGTCCTGCAAAACATTTCATGGCAAGATCATCACCTTGCCACAGCATCATACACATCGCTGTATCCCTTAAAACATTTTGTTTCCTCTGGTCGACGCCCATGTCTATTGCCAACCATTAGGAAAACTTTCACGACCCCCGCGTCGGCATTAATGCCAAACATATTCACAGCAATCTAGCTGTGTTTGCCTTTCCCAAGCAACCTCTGATCCGATGATCATCCCATACAAACCCATGGCTAATGCAGCTGCAACCAATTACCTAGGATTGATCGCATAAGCGATCAACCAGCGATCCTAACGTATTTACATTAGCCAATACAAACAAATGCGCATTTGTAGCGCTTGCCCTTTTCAGATACCATTTCGGTTTATACAAATACAAAATACTTTCCATCGTTACGATGAGAAAGGGCTACCAATGCTAATGTGTGAACAGCTGCATATCTCCCTTCTATTCGTTTTTCAACGCGCGTTCGTTTGTCCTTCCTTCCAATAGGAAGACATTCGTTCCAATAGAAACGATATTGAGCATGAACTTTCCAATGGGAAGCTGATCGGCTCCCATTGGTCACTGCTTTACGGAAGGGATGTCTCTCCTGCGATGGTGTGCGGTGGAAACTCATCGCAATCACCAGAGGCTGGGTCATTACTAGGAGTCAGATTCGAAACGCTCAAGCAGATACACGTTTCGGTATTGTGTTGCCGAAGTCAGTTTTTCCCTGGTGTTAAAAACAAGCCATACCCCCGAGGTATATACAAGTTGGAGTGCACTCAGTCAGTTTGTCTGCGTAAGATCGTACCAGATTCCCTTTCAATTCGGGTGTAAACATTACCAATTCGTTTGTATTCTTGGTGCTCGTGCCCAATAAATTAATAAACGCGGAAACACAACGTAAACGCAGATTAAGTAATATACTGTAAATGTGTGAAGTGAACATTAAGCCTATTATCCGTAATTGTGAATGAAACTAAATGTATTCCTGAGTGGAAACCAGCGTTAAATCCGAATAGCTTAAAATAAATGTTAACAATAAAAGTGAAAACACCACAGACACCTCAAAACGTCTTAATTGTTCCTGTTCTTCTTGGTGCTTGTGTTCGTTGTTTGTTTTAGACAATTTTGGTGTTGAACTCATCGTTGGTGTTTGTGATTTGTCTTTTCGTCGGTGGAGTTTTTATCAACTGGCATCCTTGCGGATGTCATCATAAAGGTGAGCCACAGACCTCCATCCATGCATATCCTTTTTTGTTTCGGTCCTTTTCAATGCAGGAATTGTTGTCATTGTGAGAAAACGAAATTAGGGGAAACTCTTGCTGCATTTAGTCTATAATATTTGGGACCTTATTGTGAACCAAATATTATATACTGGGATAGGGATCAGGTATTTTTAGGGGTGTTATTTTATTTTAAATATTTGTCTATTGTATGGTGGGAATATTCTATTCTGCTGTTAAAGTGATGTTTTGGTATTGGGGAAGGATATGCATATGTCAGGATGTTATGTATTTTAGGGGGGGGGGGGGGGGGGGGGGGATCACCGGTATTAATTATATAACAAGTTTACCAAACCACCTTTAATGCGTGTGTTGGTAAGGAATTCGCAACATGTTTTCAGTTGATCGTACAATGGCTCAATAGATATTTCGGCGCCATTTTGACGAGTAGGGGATTTAGCCCTAAACGTAAATCCCTTGTTTTGCTCTTAGCAGACTGACCAAATGCAGTTTCACGTTTGTAAAAGATTGTTGCACTGTATTGAATTTTTATAGCAAAATTTAATATGAGGAGTGTTCAAAATTGACACTGCGGCGATAAATCTCTTTATCTAAAAGTTTAGCTCGTAACAATTCAATCATGTTCCGTGTAGTCTGTCTGCAATGAAGCGCACTTATTCCAGCGTCTATGTCCCTCTGTAAAGAGCCATTCTTGAAGAGCACCTTCAAAATTACTGCCAAACTATTTACATCCGCATTTTCAGTAGAAAAACAGCGATCTCTGAGCTCCTTTTTAGCGTGGAGATATAAAAAAAAAGTCATTTGGAGTTAAAACTATGCTATAAAACGGATGCGGTATAACATTTTAGTTAAAAATGCATTGACAATATGCACACATGCGGCCATGCAATATCGCGATTCAATTTCCAACGGTTAATGGGATCTGGTAGCTTTTTCTGGATATGATGCTTCAAAAGCTGTTTAAATGAGCGTCTTACCGCTAAAAGTGGGCCAATGCACATCATCTTAATCGGGGCGTTAATTTCTTCTTCGGTAAAAACGGTGAAAGTTTTCCCGGGAACCCCTTCACACTAAATAGCCTGACTAAGACGATACAGGGTTTCCTGCCGGGAACTCCTCCCAATTCACATCCTTCGTTGCCATTTTGATCATCAAAAAAACGTTATTTTAGTCACCGTATCTATGTTAAATGCCGTACACAACTCTTCATAAGTGTTGGTAGATGTTAACCCTCACAAAGTACAATCTTTTATCGCACAGCGTTGCTCGCCGCCATCGCTAAATTTTTGAGGCGAAATTTTACACCTGTATTTTATTCCGCAATTCATGCGAAATGTTTACAGAAATTTGTTTGGTTTTACAGGCGATAAGCTTTCCGAGAACTCCTTCCAATTCTCATAATTCCTTGCCCTTTTGATCCTGGAAAACACTTACTTATCGTAACATTGTAAAATGCTGTGCGCAACTCTTCATAAGGGTTGGTAGATATTTATCCTTGCAAAACATAATATTTTATTGCATACCGTTGTGCATGTAACAAGGACATCAATTCGAACCTGCCGTGTGCGATTTAGATCCACCCCCCCCCGACCCTTTCTCTCCAACCTCAGGTGTCCCCCAGGGCAGTCATATCGGCCCCCTACTATTTATCCTAACCATAACATAGGCTCGTGTATCAATCACTCCTTCATCTCGCTTTACGCGGATGATACCAACGATTTCAAGACAATCCGCTCTCCCCTTGACTCCTCACTTCTCCAATCGGATCTTGACAGCTTTTCGATGTGGTGCCGAAATAACTGCCTAGAACTGAATATCGCCAAATGTCACACAATCACCTTCTCTCGGAAACGCTCCCCCACCCAGCCACGTGCCTATCTCTTGCTAGACCAAACGATAACATCGGTTGAATCGATTCGCATCCTGGGCGTCCTATGCGACAAGGAATTTAGGTTTACCGCACATATCGATGACACAATCCTAAAGGCCAACGCCGCTCTTGGCTTTGTAAAACGCTGGTCGAAGGAATTCCTAAACCCCTACGTCACCCGATCACTCTACACAACTTTCGACCGGCCACTACTCGAATATGCTAGTCAGGTCTGGTCCCCGTATCAACAGTCTCACATTCGTAGGATCGAGGGCGTTCAACGTCTCTTTCTTGCGCTTTGCCCTCCGTGGACTGAACTGGGAAAACCCACTCATTCTACCGCCATACATAGGCCGGCTCCTTTTAATCAATCTTAACACACTTGAGGAGCGCAGAATCCATGCTGACATCATCTTTATACATCGCCTTCTGTCAGGCTTAATCAATTGCCCAAGCTTGCTCTCCACTTTATCATTTTATACAAACCCCCGTAATTTGCGGAACCGTCGTCTGTTTTACGTGCCCGCTCATCACACTGCTTACGGCGTTAACGAGCCCATCTCGCGTTTGCTACGACATGCCAACTCTTTCCCCACGTCCTTTGATTTCAACCTCTCCTCTCCTGCCCCCAAACGACGTCACAGAAGAAACCCGTCCTCACCCCACCTCACCCCAAATTAAACCTCTCCCCCCAGCTCTCCAACCCAGCCCCATACCAGTACGTAGACGTGCCCCTCACTGTCACTGTCTCACAAAAGCCGTATTTGCCTCCCCCACATACACTTGCCCTTCCCTAGCCTCCTACCCCCCCCCCCCCCCCCCTATCGCCAGTCTTTTTCACCTCCTGGTTTTTCTTTTTTCTTTTTTATTCTCCTTCTTACTCTAGTTTTAAGATAGTCTTTAAGGTTCTTTTTATTTTAATTAATTTTAAGTTTAATTTTGAGCTTGCATTAAGCAAAATAAATGAGGGTTCTGCCCTCACTAAACTTAAAAACTTAATACATTTTAGAGGCGCCATTTTACATATGTTCTTTATTGCGCGGTTCATGCGAAACTGTACGCGCTATCGTATGTTTACGGCAAATGCTTATTTCTTACATATGAAAAGATGGTGCTAATGCCACGTATTTGCTTACAGAAAACGACTACCTTTGAGGTGTTTTCTAATTTCTAACCAAAAACACAATATTTTCGTTGCACCGCATTCTCCTTATAGTTCAGATCTTGCACCAAACGGTTTTTTCATAACTCCAGACCAAACTATTACCGTTTCCCTAGTACAAGTGGCCTGTAAATGCTTTTTTTAAAGGTTGTCTTTATTGAATATCCCTCGTCATCATCATCACCGGCACTACAACCGGAATCCGGTCTTGGCCTTATTTAGCAAGTCTCTCCACCGGTATCCGGTCCTTACCCAAGACTTGTTAGATTGTCCATAGTAATTTGTTTTTGCGGGAGAGGTTATTAGCCTTGCGCCGCAGGTGGGAATATATTCTACATATAAGCAAGTCTTTGCACTGTTCGATTCTGCCCTGTTTGTCATGATTGTCAGAGAAATGTCAAACGCGTGATGTTACATTCGTGGCCAAAACGGCAACAGCAAGTATCGTAACGCCGCGCCCCACCATGCCATAATTGCAGTGTGGGATTTCAAAAAAGCAGTCCTAATAAAACCGAGACACCTTTTGTATTTCCAATACGTAACAAACTGCTGACAAACATCTCTAGAAGTAATATCAATCAATATAGCTACAGAAACCAAAAAGAATAACCGTCTCAAAGATGACTAGAACCGAGGACTTACCGTTTTCAAATAATTGTTCTTATATGTGCATTTTATCCTTAGTAATTTATAAAAAGGCAGCGAAAATCATGTAAATAATTGTTACCTTGTCCCCAAAATATCAAACTCTTTGAGAGTATCATATATAATCCCATGTTATACTGTGGGGTTTCTCTATATTACATGGAGAACCAACCCACAATTCCAACCCCAATGTCCGCTTTATTTCGACCGCTATCAGCGCGTCATCCCAATCCCAATTCCTACCGTCGGTTATTTCACCTGCAATAGATAAATCCATAAAAGAAGACTGGCCGGAAGTCATTAATCTATTCGGTTAATGCACAATTGTATTCAGTGTTTTCTTGCCATACGGCAACACTATTGCATTAACCCATGCGATTTCCACCGGAAATTTCAAAGTCATTTCGGGTAGCAACAACAAGTCGAAGCAAACGACGCCGTCGCATCATAGCGAAACCGCTGGGGAATTTATCAAAATATCTAATTAGTTGTCATGATAAATTACCCTAGCCAATTTGGCGTCATTTCGGCTTTTCATCAGATCATCCATTCGCTTGGGATCAATGATCTCTTTTTGCAGGTGAACTCCACCACCTAAATTTTCCTCTCCTCTGAAATTCTGTCTTTACATGGTTCAATGCGCTCTGACTACACCATAGCCGTACCAATGGGTCAGTAGGTCATGCCAGTAGCTGCTTTTGATACCAACACACACAACCAAGGCTACCCCGAGATCACAAGCACATCATGTTTCTGTTCTCTCATTCTCCATGTCCGTCAATTACCCTATTAACAAAGGTTACCCACACTTCGACGAGCGTGAGGCGTAGAGAGCAGGGGCGTGGTCTCTTTCGGTTGTCCTGTGTGTGGAATGAAATACGAATTTCACCCCTGATTCGAGTTAGTCGCTATTCAATAATCATCGCAGTCAGACACGCTGCCGCATGAGTCCAAATTCAAATACGCGTTTAATTCAGTCAGTCGCATCTCAACCTCAATTGAGTTCGGGCACGTCACTCGAGGATAAATTCATTGGCCGCTTAGACAATTTTCTTAGATCATAATTAATGTTTGAAAGTATTTTCGTAAAGTTGTGAACGTATAACAACTAACAGGCGTGTTAGCAATAGTGATAACGTAACCAAATTAAATTAAAATAAAGAACTACACCAAAAAAAAGAACCACAGTGAATTTTTATTTATTTTTTCTTGATTTACGGTGACAATTTTCGGATCAAGTGTCGGGGATTAAAGTGAACCGCGTGCCATACGCTGGCACACCTACTTCAACCCCCACAATACCACTGCATGTCCGTACTAACATCTGTGCAGCGAAATTCCCATAGAGGGAGGTCTACAACCACCATGTTAGTGAAGTTCATTCAAAATATGATATGGTCTTACAAAAAATTATAAGTACTGCCACAAAGTTCTGTCGCCGAAAGGCAAATTATACAAATGTTAAGTAATGTTTAGCTTAGAGCGTCTGCGAAGGACCAGTAAGTTATTATATAAGATAATTAAGCTAGAATTTAAGCATTTTTTGTCTAACCTTTAATTTAGAAACTAAGAATATTTAAAAGAAAATAAAAAATGTTTTAAAAATGAAAATGAAAAATGATCACCAGATGCCGAGGATGAAGTAGGCATAATCGCCGTGTACTTCCCCAAATCCTCTACAAAATAATTGCCTATAAATTGGAAGCCCCCATCACATCTCATATCGCAGCGTAAATCGTGCTGTACCATGTACAATTTGGTCTACACTTTTATAACCAATCTGGCATACCTCAAGGAAGCCATATCGGGCCCCTATCTTTAATTATCATGTCATTCGTGACCTGAAAGAGTCAGACTTATATATATATATACGCAAATGACATGAAATTATTAAAATCAGATCATCATCCGTTGATATGATTCAGTAACGTTCAGATAACTTCCCAATTTGATGCCAAAGAAGTTTTTCGGAGGTCAAAACATCTAGTGGAAAATCCGGCCCCAATTCTCTCATTGCATATTATGAAATTATGATTATTACGATCCTGCCGCTCCTTCAGCCTTCATAACCGGATTAAGGCTAGTAGCCCTGTGGGTATTTTCCGCTACAGGCGTCAGCACGGACGCAGGTTGAGCGAAAACACCACGGATTGTTCACAGGGGATTATCAACGAAAATTTCGTCAACGAACACCGACCTCCGCACTCGAGTTCCTGGAAACTGCGCACTACAGAAAAATGTCAGATGAAAACACAGATGTTGTTGTTCCGTTGAATGTTATTTTATTATCTTTTAATTGTTCCTTTGATATATTAGTCGGCATTTAAACGATCATTACAGTCTAATACAATGCTGTTTTTTTGGTACACATCTAAACGTTCATCTTAATTAAATAACCACTGTAACCGAATTGCTTTGGACGTAAACGTTAACTTCGAATTAACAATTTAATAATTATTGGACTCGTTGGGCATAAGCGTTAACTTTGAATTAAAAATTTTATAACCACTGGACTCGCGTATGACAACTCGGGCGCGGTGAACACTCGACTCGTGTGCTGCCTTTGGGGGTTGAAATCTGACTCCTCGATGCAACTCACATCCGTCAGATTCAATGGCCGTGAATTGCATCGATAGAGGAGGAGCAAAACGGATCCACTTGACTGTAGCTAATGGTGATCGCGTAAAAAGGGTATATGTGAGAATTTCCTGGTGTGTAGGGCAGGTTCGATGCCCTGCGATGAAGACGATGATCGGCGGACACCTGATTAAGCAAATGCACGATCATCAGGGGCTGCGGCTATGTACCCATACATCGTTGATGATGTATGCCAGGGAACGAAATATATTTTTGTTTCAAAGTAAACAAAAACGCTATTTCACAGGTCAAATGGTGGCACGCATAATGTACATGATGTGCCTATGTTACAAAGGGGTCGTCATTGTATTTGCTTAAGATTCCGGGGAAATACCGATGTAGGCGATATCTACTGGTGTCAACAGCTCGTCCAGAAATTGGGAATCTGTTTACTTTAGCCGAATGGCTCTGAAGCAGAATGGGGGAAATTGGTCCTGGACGTTAAGTCTACAGAAAACTCGACGACGCGACGGTGGCTATGGATTGTTTGTTCGGGTTGGATGATGGGTCTCCATGGGACATGAACGTGAGTAAATAAACGATCACGTTCGTGCTCAAATCAAATGCATGGCTGGGTAATGGTTAGGGAATTGGTCGCACTAAAGCGGACCTTAGGGTAGGATAAGATATACGATTATGTAGGTATATCGATTGCAGCTGTGTCCGCATTACGCTGGCCTGCGTTTGTTTATCGGTAATTGAAGACAAGCTGAGCCGATAGGAGATGAACTGGTTCATGGAGTATGAACCAGAAAAGTTCAGAATGTATGTGTGCGATATCTCGGTGTCGGATGAGGAATGTCGTCCGTCGAGATCCTTTTGTGTTCCTCCGAACGAGGAATGCCGTCGGGGAATAGCGACCGATGAGCACGGTAGTGATGAATTGACGCAATGGCCTCCGACCCAACGATGCCTGAAACAAGGTTTAGATTAAAAAAGGAACAGCAATACCTTTTGATAATGCTCCGTAAGCGAATACACTTTGATTTGCGTTGGGCTTCAGCAGCGAATCCAAACTTTGCGGCACCGGTATGAAAACTGATAAATTCTCGAAGTCTTATCGCTAAACACAACTTTATTATTTAAAAACAAAAAGCCACATGGTGGCGTGCAATTAAAGTCCAATAATGTTTTTACAAATCCAATTACTTAACAAATTCAAGAAGCCATAGATAATGTTAATTGAACACCAATAGCAACAAACAGTTGCAGATAGTTGATCGAGCACCAAAATCAGCAAACATGTAGTGACAGTTGTTTGTGCACTGTCATCGAGTTGTCGGCAGGTGTGGTGAATATTTGTCGGGGTGAGTACTAGACGATGTACTAGATTCTCCCCGAGCATATAATTGTGAATCTGCAACAGTATGTATGCCGTCGGGTAGGTTTCCTTTCAGGTATGATGCTGCAGGGGAGCTTATGCTCAAGGACAAAAGGCCAAATCTAAGGACGTTGCTCTTCCCTTTGGACTCAGAGGAAGCACGGCAACGAACCCTGTTGTGCGACAGGTTTTCGGGAACTTTTGTAAGAGATCTCTTAGTCCTTTTAAGGATCAAGAAACACGCTTCCTGAAACCAGAAACACAACATGGTTCTTGGGGAATGCTTTAAAGAACCACCACAGCCCTGCATCGTAGCATCATCATCATCATCATCGGGAACCGGTCTTCGCCTTATTTAGCAAGTCCTGATGCTTGTTAAATTTTCCATAATGATTTGTTTTTTCCGGGCAAGGTCATTAGTCTTGCGCCAGAGGCTCCCCGACAGGGAATCGAACCCCAGGTCTCCCGCGTGACAGACGGGTATACTAACCAGTATACTATCGAGGCTCATCGTAGCATAATTGCAATTTAAAATTCCATTCCCAATATTCTAGACACAGAACTGGGACAAGCATCTAGTGCAAAAACATCCAACGTCAAAAATTATTTCTTATATCCCGAATTGGTCTTTATAGAAGTGTTGAAATCATCGTGTTTGTAAACTGCCGTTACGGATTTACTTACCTACCTTATTTGAGTTAAATAAAATCTCTTTCAAAATGAATTAATGTTTTCAAATACGAATCATTTTGGGTGTCTGTTTATTCTACTCGTGTCTAGAGAACATTCACATAAAACATAATTCCAGGACTTCAACTGGAAAGTAAACAAATTCACTGCACGGACAGTCAGTGTTCCGGTTTACCATAAGATAATGTTCTGTACTCCACGATTGTGCATTCTCACGGCAAACACAAACTGCATACAAACGATTCAATTAAACGGCAATTAGTACAGTATGTCAAGAGTCGACACCCTTAGGGTCCTTGTGGTTTCACAAAAACGAAACTAGTCCACTGATGGAATACTTCGATCCAGGTCACACTTAAAGCTACTCCAACACTCTTCTCTCTCCACTCAACTACTAATTAACTTCTCTCGACTTTTGCCCAGTCCTGAATCAATACATTTCAATAACCCATTAACTAATTAAACAATTACTGATGTGACAGTAGCCTATGTAACGATTCTATAAGGCTCTAGCCAAGCAGACACTCGCTCTGGTCGACTAACTAATTACAAAGTGGCTTCTCGATTGAAATCTAAGGATCTGCTGTCCAGGACACATGCATGGCATGTAGACCAAGATTAATTCACAAGCGTGTAAGGACACACGCCTGGCATCGACAGGACATACAATGGGCATGACCTTCTTATATATCTTTGACAGTCACTGAAGCGCAAACAAATTGATAACCTAATCGAATACCCTCGCGGTGACATTTATATCTTGAGCGGGTTTCAATGAGCAATTTATAGTTACGAGCGAACATGCAACACCGAATTGTGCTTCGAAGAGGACTTTGCAGATGCACTATATAGCGGCGATCTGACAGTGATAGGTACCTGAATATAAGTACTCGTATAATAAATATAAAAGCTGATGTCAATACAACTGAATCGCAAAGGAGCGACACGTATGACTTGCGACAGTATAAAATATAAATACTTTCAAGTTATATTTTTATATGCCTATGTGATATAAAAAATCCGACGCCAGAACTACACTTACCGCTAAATCGTTTAAGAATTAATTGAAGCGATAGTTCCACATAAAAAAATCCTTAGGTGACATAAGGCTGGAATCATCCATTGGTTGTTATCTAATGCCTTGGTTGAGAATCGATTTCCTGATTTGTAAAATTAAATTTATAGCCGTCACTTCGAAGGGATTGAACAGAGGGGAGAGAATGATAGAGAGAAACACGAATAGAGTAATAGGAAGAGAGGGGGAGATGATAAATGACCCGCGCTAGAGCGTTGTAACATAGCCCTGTCATGACCTTCCCAGTTCTAATAAGCCCGTCATTGTGTGATTGATAGATTTGAATACTAAGTTATCCCCACGGAAGGTGCACAATCATGTTACCACCATCACTTCAGGTGTCTACGAAACACAAATATCCAACTTTCCAACGTGACATATTAATATCTTTTCGGTCGTGAAACCAATCAATCTCTCAGTTTGATATGATTTCGGATACTATTGTCATACAATGAAATTCAATACCATATGTGACAACTTAACACGAGCCGAAATTACTGATTAAGGCTTAGAAATCACCGAACGAACCCAAGGACTCAATAGAGAACACTATAGCATCAATTATTTAATACAAATAGAAAATACAAACAAAAAATAAAACAAACATTGATTTTGGATTGAACTGGTATATGTAAATGCACTTGACAAATGGTTTGTGTTTATTACGCCGAACAAGCGACTCTAACATATAAATTATTTAATATGAACAATCTAACGAAAATAATTCAGTGTACTAAAATAACCTCAACTTAAATTAAAGTATATGTGTGTATGACGTGTGTGTATGCCTGACTTTATGCATTGTTACATTTTATGCATAACACATTAAGTGAATCCGATTATTGTGAGGGAAGCAGAAAATGGCCATCACTGTGATATTAATTTTTCTTAATTCGAGCAAAAATATTTCCCAAAAACAAAACTATATTTAAAAAATAAAAATGTGTAATACACCTTTCCCACCAATAGCCGTAATTTTAAATGGTGAAGTCACAGTCAGCCGCGAACTCTCTTACAGAGAACACCAGTTTTGAATAGTGCGCCAGTTAAAAAGTGAAGTGACTACCTATTTAAAAAGTAAAAGTATTTCAAGGGAAATTTTTGACAACAGATAAAACTCCTAAGAATTCACGAACAAAACACAACAAAGACACATCAGGTAAGAAACCCAAAATATGGCCCTAGGGCCAAGCCAGCATACCGGCAACAGGTTCCTAGAACTGGGAGAATGCTCACTCTCAGGCTCTGCAACCAACGTGCCAACAAAAAAGAAAAGACAATCCGGCAGCCCATTGTCTTTCGATTTCCCTGCTTTGCCGAACAAAGCAATTTTAAAAACACCTCGGTTTATTCAAATTCACCTAACCGATGCTTCAAGGCCACTAACATCTGTTAACGTCTTTGTGCTGAAGAGAATAATTGATTCTAATAGTACACAGTACGAAAGAATAACCCTGCTTAGGGATGGCTCCATACTAATTCTAGTCAAAGACCAAGATACAGCAGATAGATTCATCCAATCCAAACGATTCGAATCAATCTGTCCGGTCGACATAAGACTACACCCCAAACTAAACATCTCTAAAAGAATCGTTTACGCCCCCCGTCTTATAAACGTCCCAGAACCTGATATATTATCAGAAATGAATTCCCAAGGCATTGTTGATGTATTTAAATTCACCAAAATGATGAATGGAGAAAGGAAGCCCACGGGCCTAATGCTATTTTCATTTGACCGTCTTCAACCACCAACAACAATTGAAATCGACTGGTACAACACCAAGGTCAAGGAATACATTCCGAGGCCTATGCGTTGCCGACAATGCCAATTAATAGGCCACGCGGCAAAATGGTGCAAAAATACAACGGCATGCAATACATGCAATCTTCCACCACACCCTGAAACTGAATGCATAAGAACAATCTGTGCAAACTGTCACGGCCCCCACCCGGCATCTTCCTCCGCATGCCCAAAATATATGCAATACCAACAAATTTTAATAATACAAACAAAAAATAAAACATCCCTATCCGATGCTTAACCCATATACAGAGAACAAAATCCCATACAAACAACAAATAATGATCTCTATTCGGAACAAATAAAGAAAACCGCTTCCGCATTAAAAACACCAACTGGTGCCAATTCAGTCCCAACAAAACACATACAAGACCCAATGCCCGCAAACAAAACTGCTACCAAAGAAACACATATATTTCCCTCCACCTCCTATGCAACCTTAAAGGAAATAGAAAAGAGAAAACACCCTATCGTACAACAAAACACAATAAAAAACAAAACATGAAACGCTTCTCCCATACAAACTCAAACACACACAAACAAACCGAAACACACTCCAGCAGAAATGCAAAAATCCCGTTTAGACTCAACGGAAAATTTCCCTTTACCTGATCATGGAAAGATATGATCCTAATCTCTGTCACCAACACATTGACTCCGCGGCACAGGGCGACTTTCACTCAAACCAATCCGAGCGGATTGGACAACTGACTGAAACGAGCTGTGTGGCGCGGAGTCAGATAACCAATCACCGTTATATTGACTCCCCCACTTTGAACACCACAACAAACACTAACAACAACTCAAACGATCTTTTAATGCTTCAGTGGAACCTGAATGGGTTCCACAATAACTATCACGAACTACAGATCCTTATAAAGGACCTAAAACCAGCGATCATAGCATT
The DNA here is from genome assembly GCA_963931805.1 of Microdon myrmicae. Lineage (NCBI taxonomy): Eukaryota > Metazoa > Arthropoda > Insecta > Diptera > Syrphidae > Microdon > Microdon myrmicae. The sequence continues at coordinate 51,861,699 of OZ007500.1, forward strand.
GCAAGAAACTCACTTACCCCAGTCCTCAAATGCTAAAGTGCCTCGGGAATACGAAGCCTACTTCAACAACCTCGCAGGAAACAACTCCTCTAAACAAGGGTCCGGTATACTAATACATAGGGCCCTTACCCATAGACACCTCAACATTACTTCCCCTTTCTCGGTTACCGCAATCGAACTTACAGGGAAATTAAGTTTAACTGTTATCTCAATTTACATCCCACCCAACCAACCATTCAATCTAGCGGATCTGAATAACATAACTCAAAACATACACACACCAATCCTCCTAGTGGGGGATTTCAATGCATGGAGTTCAATATGGGGATCACGAACAACAAACAAAAGAGGTAACATCGTTGAACAATTTTTGCTACAATCCCACTTGGCAATACTGAATAACGGCAAGCCAACCCACTTTTCCACACACAAAACCTTTACAAACGTAGACCTTTCCATAATATCAACCCAACTTTCTCCCATAACTAACTGGGAAATATTAGACAATCTGCATGGAAGCGATCACTTCCCGATTAAAATCTCTGTCTCGACTGGCAACGGCAATAAGAAAAAGATCAAATTCCTCCCCAAGTTCCAATCTGACCGTGCCAATTGAGATAAATTTCAAACATCAACCACACAATTCCTTAGCTCCCATAGCGTAAAACAAAATATTAACCAAGAAGCAGGTATTATTACAAAAATGACTAGAGCGGCCGCCAACATGTCTATTCCGCAGACAACAAGAAGGTTCCATAAAACCGTTGTCCCATGGTGGAATACCGAACTGGCAAGATTACGGACCGAAAAACAATCAGCTTGGAAAATCTTCAAGAAACATCCAACGGGCCAGCATCTAATAACATATAAAAGGCTTAACGCCCAGTTTCGGAGAACTGCCAAAATTGAAAAGGCCAAATCATTTCAATCCTTCACGGCAAAATTAACACCCAATTCCACCCCAAAAAAATATGGTCTGATATAAAAACGCTCACAGGCAATTATAATCCCCCTGGCATTACGGCAATAAATACCGGCACTAACATACTTATATTTCCTCAAAAAATAGCCGAACATCTAGCCGAATCCTGGGCAAATATAAAGTTTAATTTTCATCCAAACTTCCACGCAGCAAAAAAACAAATGCAGGAAAACCCAATGCGAATAACCACCCTAGGGAACACCTATCTCAATGCCATAGAAAGTCCCATAACGGGAATAGAATTTGAATCCAGTCTGCATTCTGCAAAAGGAAAAACCCCGGGCTTCGACAGAATAGATTATGCTTTGGTCAAAAACAGCCCTCCGATCATGAAACAGCGTCTGCTAGATCTATTTAACCACATTTATAAATCAGGCGTCATACCACAAACATGGAAAACATCCACTGTCATACCTATTTTAAAGTCCGATGGGGAAACCGACACAATCAATAGCTACCGCCCTATTTCCCTCCTCCCCTGCTTAGGCAAATTGTTAGAAAAAATTATCGCACAAAGGCTCAACTGGTATTTAGAGAAATATACCCTTATAAGTATGCAGCAAGTTGGATTTAAAAAAAGTCGAGGTACAATGGATGCCCTCCTTCACCTTCATAACTACATTACTTCTGCACTTTCCTGCAAAAAGCATGCCTCCATTCTAACAATAGATTTCGAAAAGGCCTTCGACCGCATCGGCCCCCACGTCATACTGAACAAACTTCAAAAATGGGAAATAGGAGGTAATATGTTCTATTTTATCAGATCTTTCCTGTCTAATAGGAAATTCAGGGTAAAATCCAACGGCGTTTGTTCCGGGGTACACAATCTAGAAACCGGTATCCCCCAAGGATCACCACTCTCAGTAGTTTTATTCAAAATAGCGTTTGAAGATCTAAGTATTATACTGGCAAAATATAAAGTTGTAAAATATTGTATCTACGCAGATGATCTCATTGTATTCAGTAATGTCAACAATTTAGAATTTATCAGTCAAACTTTTGAAAATATTCTCTCAGATATTAGAATGTGGGGTCATTATTCCGGACCCAAAATCTCAAACAAGAAAACCAAAATATTACACATATGTAAAAAACACAGTTGTAATAAATTGTTAACAGTTAACTTTGAAATCTCCACCGTCAGCAATGTTAATACACTAAAAATTCTAGGTCTACAACTTGACAGTAAATACAACTTCAAAAATCAATGTCTAGCTCTTAAGAAAAACTTAGATCTAAGGTTAAATATCATTAAATACTTAGGATCAAAAAAGAGTTTTGTTCATACTAATACACTAACAAACATCACCAGAGCAATTATATTATCGAAAATAGATTACGGCCTACCAATATACGGGAAATGCAGCAAAACTAACCTACAACTAGTGAAATCCCCCTATCACGCAGCAGCCCGAATTAGTACAGGTGCATTCAGAACCACCCCAATAATAAACATTCTAGCAGAAAGTGGACTCCCGACGATTGAAAATCGAACGAAGTACCATTCAGCCAAGCTAGTTGTCAAACTTACCGCCACACCGGAGACACCCATAGTGGAGGATATTAAACACATCCTTAGGAGGAAACGGCCCCAAAGGTACTTGTCGGCCCTAGGACAGGCAATATTACTTGCGCACCAATTCCGAATAAACATTAAACCACAAAAGGCAAGGACAATTCACCCCCCATGGTTATTATCACCTAAGATATTCAACACCGATTTAAGCCTACTCCCAAAAACTAGAACAAACCACCTAGAATACCAACAACATTATCAACATATCAAAAACCAACACCGCCAGTGGAACCTACTTTTCACCGACGGATCCAAAACAGAGGACGGCACGTCATTTGCGATAGTCAACAGCGCAAAAATAGTAATCAGAAAGGGACTTATACCCGAATTCTGTTCCATATTTTCGTCCGAAGCAACCGCTGTACTGGAAGCAATTAAGTTAGTGAAAAAGGACAAGACACTTATTTGTACAGACAGCCTATCAACCATCCAAGCAATAAGGAACCCAAACAATAGAAACCGAATCATTCACTTGATCCAGCATAGTTTATTTTATAAACAAAACAAAATAAAGCTTCTCTGGGTGCCAAGCCATAGTGGGATAGCAGGCAACGAAGCAGCAGATGCTGTTGCAAAACTGTCCATCAAGGAACCCCTAATAACCTTTTTCGTTGAAAACAGCAAGGACTTACATAGATATTTTAATAGTGAGCTCCACAACTTAGAACAAAAGGACTGGGCAGACTACAGGCATATGTATGCAGTAGTAAACCCCAGAAGAGAACCCATCACATATCCACCAACAGCCGCAAAACATAAAATCAGATGCTTCCTCCGGCTGCGCCTTGGGCACACATCTATCACCAACCAACATCTCATCAACAGGAGTAATCCCCCTACCTGCCACATCTGTACATCCAACTCCAACCTATCCTCAAAACACATACTATTTGAATGTGCAGGGGTAAAAGACCTCGTTCGCCAACATTACAACGAGGACATCCTCAACATCATATCCCAACCATCATCATCTAATATCGATAAGCTCTACAAACTACTAACCTTAGTTAAGCTACAAAATCTAGTGTAAACAATATTTAATATTTGTATTCTAGCCGAAAGCCTTAGTCGCTAGTGCTATTAGTTTTAAGTTACCATGTAATTTACTTGCATTGTAATAAATAATAATAATAATAATAATAATAAATGGTGAAGAACAATTCTGTTCAGTGTAATCCCGCCTCTCGCGCGGCTGACGTCTACTTGTACTCTCTGGTACTGAACGAACGCTAACTTCACTGTTCGTTGAGTATGCAATATAAAAAGAGAGCATGGCGGGCCCTCGCTCCCTCTTTTCCCGGTGGTGAGCGTCAGGATTATTAATAGAAATATAAGAACCTTTGTTAACATTATTATCATCATCATCATCGGCACTACTACCGGTCTTGGCCTTATTTAGCAAGTCCTGAGTCTTGTTAAATTTTCCATAATGATTTGCTTTACCGGGCAAGGTCATTAGTCTTGCGCCATAACATTATTATAATAAATAAAAAAACTAATCTTTTACAACTATAGAAGTTGGGTTTAGCCCAGATCCAGCCCAGAAGCAAATCAGCAGAATGGAGACAGCGGAGGACGAATCGAAGAAGCGTGGCTTAAGGGAAGAAAAGGAGAAGTCCCAGAACCTGCACAAGTTGGCAGTCCACGAAGGACTACGCGAAAACGAACCAGGTGAGAGAAGCAAGGAAGTAGGCGACACAAGAGAGAAAACGACACCGGATAACGGCGAACAAAACACAGTGAAGGAACTGGTAGACGAAATTGAAGCCACGAAGACAAAGCTGGAGAAAATCGAGTTCATCCGAGCTAATGAACATGGGTGGGAGGGGGTGTGGGGGGGGGGGGGGGCGCCTGCGCCAGGCAAAGAATAAGCGCCACCGAGAGAAAACGATATCAAGGACCGGATATACGGTGAAGGATGTGACCGAGATGCCCTGTGAATTCGATCCTGGGAATACAGGAGGACTAACCTCCACGGCATATGTAAGAAGAGTCCAGGAATTAGAAAGGTCTACTGTTAGTGAAAACTGTGGACGGCGTTTTTCCGCATACCCGTTTTCTAGCAAATTGTTCATTTGCTCTCTATGCATCTTCTGTTATATAATTAACAGTAGTTAATGGAAGAGCAATTCCACACGCAGATGAAGAGTGTCTACGGTACAGTAGGGCGATATCTCACTGAGATCAAAGAGAAGTTGAGAAACAATTCCAGCTGTACTGGTGCTTGAATGTCAACTAAAGAACTGTCACCCGAAATGGGCATGGTCAAATTCACAAAGTTATTATCTGTATTTCAACAGACATGTAGAGGCTGCTTTGGCCAAAACTAGGAAAACTTTTGCTATGACAAGGAGGCTATTTCACAGGAGCCAACTTGACAGCAGGGTAAAAGTTATATTCTACATGAGGCTAATCAGGCCAATGCTTATATATGGTTTTCCAGTATGGTTTAACATATCTCCAAATTTGATGAAAAAGATTCGGGTGTTCGAAAGGAAGTGTCTCAGATTATATCGAACACCGAAATCGGACCATAAATAGTATTATTCAAATGAGACTTTGTGTGTTCAACAAGCGTTGAACACACCTTCCTCGAACACCGGGTTCTTATTTGTGTTGTGGGCTGGCGTCAGGAACAATGCGGTCTCCTGACATGCAACGATGATATTTGCCTTTGACTGAAACACTGATAAGATAATGAATGAATGGAAAATAATACCTAAATGTGGAGCAGCAATTCCAAGCAAATAATCCTCATGTGGAGCAGCAAGTCCAAGCAAATAATCCTCATCCAATGGAATAATAACACGGGTTGGTTTGATCTTATTAACAATTGTTTTAATTCCAGGATGAACTTGATTTAAATAGATTAACAATAATGCAACCGTGTCGCCTGAAGTTTTACGAAGAAGAGAATACAAACATAAAAAATGGTTGTCAAATGACAACCAACGGATTTAATTCTAAAATGTCAGCTGATTGCTGACATTGTTTATGGTGATGCCACATATAGCATTTAGGTGGTGCCACATGTAACATTTAATTGCGAATTCGCCGAATGTCAAGGGCGAATCCGCAACATTCCGCCCGCCTTCGCCAATCAGTGGCGAATCGTGTGGCTCCAGGGAGTAGTCGTCCGAAGCTGGGTCGGGGGGATCTGATGAATGGTCCAGGAGGGGGAATCTCCTCCAATGGAAGAATCCCGATTTTGACTATGGTACTCGTGAGTGGGCTGGTAGCGATCCGGTGCAGTCCACCGTCACGTCGGTGGTCGATTATGAGAGAGCCGCCCGCTCTGAAAAGTGTTGAAGACAGAGGTGTCTTGGACGGCCCGGAGGGTTGATGATGATTATGGGATGGTCCCCTTCGGTGCTGGAGGCCGTGATCTTTGCTGGTCATGGAACAGGCCACGCGATCTGAAGCCTACATAAATAGGATGGATAATTTTATGATCAAATTAATCAGAGGACATATTGCGAGAGCAATAAGCTCGTCCAATGAACTAATTTTAGCATTCTAGAGAATGGGAGCAGTGAGGAAAAGGAAACCAATAGTCTGGACACTAAATGGACATCGATCAGAGACACAATCAAACAAACAGCCCAAAAGGCATTAGGATTTAAGAAAACAATTAAGTCCAAACCTTGGTTTGACGATGAGTGCAGGGCGAAGATCGAACAACGTAAGCACCTCAGAGTGATCCACTTAGAAAGATATGATGAAGTCAACAAGTCAATATTTCTTGTGGATGGTGTAGACAGCCAATGTTAATACAACATCTGTCATTGTTTGTGGGTGGTTTCCGGCTGGTGGAGCCCGTTGATAGCTTCCGGCCCATTGAGCCCGTGGATTTCTTTCTGCTTTCTAAACCCGCGGGTTGACCGACTGGTTTTGATTTTCCAACACTTGGTTGGACAAATGGAGTATTCTTTATGCGGTGTCTATTTGTTCTACGAGCCCACCCTTTTATTTATTACCCTGTTGTTCTTTCCAAGGGATCAACAGGGCTTTCGAATTTTTGTGTACATACACAGTGACTGGTTATATTTTTAACTGGTTATATTTTTTGATAGCGGAGCGATAATTTATTTTATTCTTTTTTTTTTGTTGTTTATGTTTAGCTTTTATTTAGGTTATTTGAGTTTTAATTTATATCACTCTCGCTATCCATTTATGTTTAACATATATTTATTTCTTGATGATTTGATGAATTAAATATATGTTGTCTTAAGAAAACAATTAAGTCCAAACCTTGGTTTGACGATGAGTGCAGGGCGAAAATCGAGGAACGTAAACGCCTCAGAGTGATCCACTTACAAAGATATGATGAAGTCAACGCAGAAAGATACGCGACGATTCGGAGAGAGACAATGAGACTTTTCAAACGCAAAAAACGCGAATGGGAGAAGACTAGGATCAAAAAAATCCTAGACAATGCCAGAGCAAAGAATATCAGAGGTATGTATGGCGGAATAAACTCAATTAGAAATGGCTACCGAGGGAGAGCCAAAATAATTCGAGACGCAAACGGCTGTCTGGTCACATTGTTTTAGATATGTTTAACAATTATGTTATGTGTTTTTAATTTTTACCAAACTCACCCCTATTTTGCTCCTTGTTAGGAAAGTTGCTACGCTGGATCGAGAACCAAATGCTTCGCAGTTGTTTATAGGCATTTGCATTTTAATAACAAATCCACGAAATAAGAGATGAACACATTTATTAGTTTTATTTCCTTTTTTCCTTTTTGTTTTCTTTATTTAAGATGAATAACACGAAATAAGGGTTGAACACATTTATTTATTTAACCACTTGGCTTTATATTACACATTTTAATTTTAACCGCTTGACTTTATACTTTTTTTTCGAGAACGACTGCACGCTGCTTCAATCACGACACAAAGAACGACCCGCACACGTCGACTGTTCGATTAACAAGAAGGAACAATCTCGTGTCTTTCGCCACACATCCTTTTTCGTTCCGCTTCCACGGTAGTGATTTCGAGGAAACGGCCGAAATGTCTAATGGCTAATAGGGGGCGACTACGGCTAATACAAAGAAGATGACTATTGCAATGTTAATGGGGTTTTAAATGGGTTTTACGTTTATTTAAATTATATTCTATTGTAAAGGGAATATTCTATTGTAATGGTAAAGGGAAATTAGTAATTTGGAGGGAAGGGGAGGAGGAGGGGAAGGATATATGTGAAGACACGAGATGTTAATTCTTCAAAGGGGGAGGGATAATTAAATGAGCTTTAATTATATAACAACATAAACAATCAACTGAACTTGGTGAACCTATTGTGCTTGCGACGATATTGAAGAGCGTGTGCTTTGAACCGACGCTATGACGGTTAGGATTTCTAAGTAACAGAACCAATGCTGGACACATCAGACCATTATCGCGTGTACCAGTTCGATCGTTATTCTCAAGTACACTCAGGTGATGTGGAATTGCTATGTTATTGCCATGGTGTACGGCTCTGATGTTTTGCTTATTCGATTTTCTTTCGGTGTTGTTCTCACTATTTTTTGTGTAATCTATGTGTATCTGTCAGGAAACAAACAATATCGTGACAAGATGGAAGCAGTACCTGGAAAACCTGCTCAACGTGCGCACCCATCAACCACAAAAAAAAAAAACGCACCAGGCATACATACAGCCGAGCCTCGGATCCCAGAGCCATCTTTCAACGAAGTTGTAGACGCAATAAATCGATTGAAAAACAACAAACCTCCCGGAGTCGAGTGCATACCGGCAGAGCCGGTGAAGCATGGAAAAAAGGCAACCGCTCGAAAGATCCACCAGCTCATCAAAACAATATGGGATAAGGAAGTCACTCCGGAAAAATGGAAAACCTCAATAGTCGTCCCCATTTTCAAAAAAGGCAACGGATCTGACTGCGAAAACTACAGAGGAATATATTTGCTCCCAACGACATATAAAATACTATCAAATGTCATATTGGCGAGAATCACACCGTACGCAGAAGAAATACTGGGAGACTACCAATGCGGATTCTATAGGAACCGGTCAACAAGCCACCACATGTTCACAATAAGGCCACTGCTGGAAAAGAAGTGGGAATACGGAGAGACGGTTCACCAACTGTTCGTTGACTTCAAAAAAGTCTACGACTCAGTCGCAAGGCAAAGACTCTACCATATTGTAGTTGAGCTGAACGAAACAACCTCTCAGAACCATTTGAAATCCGCGACAGACTAAAACCGGGAGATGGTCTATCACCGTGTCTTTTTAACCTTGTGTTCGAGTATGTCATCAGAAAGGTACAAGACGACAACATGGCCGCATTATCCCTGAACAGGGTCACACAAGTGCTCGCATATGCGGATGACATTTTGGCGGATTCGTATGTTGTTGTCGAGGTGTCACCGAAGTCTTCCGCAGAACACCGTTCGCAAACCAAAGAGAAATACGCTGGAGCGAATACAGTCATAAATGATACACGGAGAAGTGGTTTTCGAATCTTTATTTATTGTTTCTATTTTTGTTTCGTAAATCACTACATAGGGTTTAAAATTAATTTGGCTTATGTGATACTCGATATTCCATTACACACGCACGATTTACACAATGCACACTCGACCGTCACAACTTATCGGCCTCTAACATCGCGATTTAATTATATGTACTTTCTTTTTTTGGAATACAACGCGCGGATCGACCTCCTCGTAGGGGTTCTCACTGTTCTCTCCTGGACGGATGCTCGATATAGACTAATTGTCTCCACCCTAAAAATATCCCATTCGAATTACTCAACCCGCATCTGCAAAGGAAAATTTCCCCATCCAATCTGCTAACAGACTTTCCCATCGTATCTGTTAACAGCAAAAAATTCCCCTTTGCATCTCAAAAGGAGAATTTCCCATAGAATATGGAAAGGAGAAACCTTACCCAATAATCATCATTATCACCATTCGTTGCTGGTGATCGGAGTGTTTTCTTTTGTTTCAGGATCGGAAGCCGCCGCTTATTCTCCGATCTTTCCGTAGTTTATTTGCAATACACATCTGGCATGCGGGCAAAGGATCGCATGCACTTCGGATGGGTGCACAGCGTATGGGATATGTTTAGGTTAGCCATCTGGCTTAAGCTAACAATGCTCTTGAGTGTTTCCAATGGGTAATAAAAGGAACCGTGAGATTGGTATCGTTCCTTTGTTAGGCTTTTCGAATCATAAACATCTAGCGAGCAATCTACGTTAAGATGTTTATGTTTGCATGATCATTGGACGGCAGCTAAACGATATGCCTTGTTTGCATAAGCGTGCCTTTGCATTAGGTCATGCCAGGAATTTAGGTGCTAATTGCATTTAGCTACCAGCGTATGCATCAGTTGTTCGGTTTATTTACCGACAATGGTATTTGTTTGGAAACATCGCGTTGATGTTTAGGTTGGGAGATTGGTGACCTGTATGCGATGCTTGCTGCATTTGACGCATTGCTTAGATGCGATGCTTTAGCTGCCCTTTTGAATTGAGGTAGAATACCATGAATGGATGCGTTGAACTCGATATTGGAAGCTTTTGAACATTAAGTTCCTTGGTTTTTGATATCGGGTTCAACGTTGTTGCAATTTCATAAACCCTTTGTTACAGGTATGGTAATGACTATTGCGCCACGTGTCTGTGGGCACGTGTGCTGCGAAAGGTGAGTAGAGTTCCTTGGCGGAAAGGATACCTTAACTTGTAGGGTGTTGTATGTTACGTAGAACAGCTACAACATCGCCGTTCTGTTGTATTCTTTATAGGGGTTTTGTTCCAGGAAGCGTGTCTCCTGGCCCTTAAAAGGACAAGGCGATCTCTTAAAATTTGACCGCTCCTGAAACTCGTCCTACAAAAGGGGTCGTTACCGTGCTTCCTCGTATGCCTGAGGAAAGAGTAACGTCCTTAATTGGCCCTTTGTCCTTGGTCTTCTCTTGGTCTTCCAGGCCAGGTGATACTTAGCTATCAATTGGCCGCTAAACGAAAATCCGTGTTGTTTTCGTTTACAAATTAAAGAGTTGTATTTGTCCAATTATTTTCGTTAGTTTTTCCACTGGGGTATTTCCTCCAGGGCCTAAGATCGATTTAAGACTGCGGCCCGGAGATCACTTGACTATTCCTTTATAAAGGAAAAGGAATCGAAAAATTGATACACATTTTCGTACAACAATCTCGATATTTCGGATATCTCGAGCGAGATGTTGTATTTACACAAGATAAAAAATCAATTTCTTGAATTCTTATGAAACTATCGCGCAGATGTATGAATGTATCTGCTTTTGAGTTTTTGTTTGTTTTCCTGAATGGAAATTTTGGGATAGAGAAAACGATCTCTGAATTTTAGATTTGAGTGATGCTGTGGAGCAAATGTAGAACAATAATGGGGGCAAATGTTAGGCAATAAACGAATGTTTGATTCGTTTATTGCGAATTTTGAATTATGTTTGGGTTTTTTCGGGTTTTGATAGGTTTATATGTTTTAGCGTATTATAGCTAGGATTTTCGATTAGGAATGGGGGAAAAAGGTGGTAGGGCTTTTTGGAGCACTACAGTTCTGGGCGATAATCTAGAAACTGTAAGTAAAAACATCATGCAAGTGGCAGAAGCGGTGGGCCTAGAAATAAATGAAGACAAAACAAAATACGTGATTACGGCGAGAGCAGGTGGACTTCAGGGAACACATATAAACGTCAGAGACAAGATATTTGAAAAAGTTAAAGAATTTAAATATCTGGGACCGATACTAACGGCCAGCAACGAAATGTCGAAGGAAATTAACAAAAGACTGCATTCAGGCAACGCTAGTTGGCACGCAGTCAGTAAACTGCTGAAATCCAAACTGCTATCACGTGTTATAAAGCTCCGTGTTTATAGAACCATAATCATGCCGATTCCTCTATACGGATGCGAAACATAGGATCTCACAAAACGGGAAGAAAACAAATTATATTCGAGAATAAAGTTTTAAGGGGTATCTTTGGCGGTAAATATGACGAGGAGACAGGACAATTGAGAAAACTTCACAACCACGAATTGGAAGAGCTATACCGCAAACCTACAATAGTGGGAGTAATCAGGTCGCGAAGATTAAGACGGGCCGGACACGTAGCGCGAATGGGCAACGATAGGACCGTGCGTCGAATTTTTGGTGGTAGACCAACGGAAAAGGGACCAGTAGGACGGCCGCGACGGAGATGGGAGGACAATGTTAGGTTTGACCTTGACGAGATCGGATCAGATGGTCAAGCGTGGAAGGAGAGTGCATAGGACGGGGAACGATGGCGAGGTCGAGTCGGCGAGGTCATGAACTTCCGGATTACTGCAGGGCAATAAAAAATAAAAATAATTATCCAAATACTTTGTCATATGAGAGCGTGCGTCGCAACGGCCTTGTTCCACCAGAGCCGTTCCTTGATTTGGACATGAATGGGCGTATACAGAATGGATCAGGAGTTTCGCTGATCTATCATATAAGTAGATCATCCGTAGACGGGCGGTTGTGCTACGATCGGGAAGTCACGCCCATCGAGGCAGAGCTCTTGCCCTATCTCCCACAGAGACCGGGACGAACATATTAAACAGCACCAACAGTTCTGGGGGTTGAATGGCGAATAAAGACCTGAATACCAATGTCGGTAGAATCAGTCAACTTACACAGACTTCGTTTTTCTAGAATTAGGCTTAAGATTTAAGTTTATTTCTCTTAAGTAAAAAAAAAAAAAAAAAAATTAATAAAGGTAAATTTTGAGTAATAGAAGAAATATTTGCCACAAAGTGTTATACAAATAATCATAACTACAGCCACAAACAAAGTTCTGTCGCCGAAAGGCAAATTGCACAATAGTCATATTATGTTTAGCTTAGAGCGTCTGCGTAGGACCAGTAAGTTATAATATACGATAATTAAGCTAGAATTTAAGCATTTTTTGTCTAGCATTTAATTTAGAATCTAAGAGAAAAAAAAACGGAAATAAAAAATGTTGGGAAAATGCAAATGAAAAAAAAAACATATCTGGAAAAAGTATATCGAGCTAGAAGGAGACTATGTTGAGAAAAAAATAAAGTTTTTGACAAATACAATATTTTGTGTTTTTCTTTGTCAGGCCAATTAATTAATTAATGGGACTGCCATTGTAGTTGTAGATATCCTTAGAATTGTGCAATTAATTTGTAATGGTTTAAACAGATTCATCATCATCATCAGCACTTCAACCGGGATCCGGTCTTGGCATTATTTAGCAAGTCTCTCCACCGGTATCGGCCCATATCTGAGACTTGTTAAATTGTCCATAATAATTTGTTTCTCCGGGCAAGGTCATTAGCCTTGCGTCAGGTTTAAACAGATTACGCATACGCAACCATAGTGAAGAACACATCACCAAAAGAAAATCGAGCATTAACATAGCGAGTTAACATATAATCGTACACATGCGGTTCATCATCAGATCTTTACCAGAGCATTAACGTAGCGAGTTGAGATATAACTGTGGGGATGAAAGTTTTGTAGTCAACGTATGACACGGGTTTACTTCACCTGCCAACAACTGCGGCACCGAGCGGAAACAAAACACCACAACTTGTACAGATAAAAATTAATTTTATTTTCTTTTAATAGTTCTTTATTGTTCACAATTAATTTCGAATTTACACTTTTAAGATGAGACACGAAAGTTGATACTTTTAATTAGTACTTGGCGCACGTGAAACGATGCCAAATTTACACTTCGGATTTGTTCTTTATTTATCATTCAATGATTCCACATGCACAAACAAATTGATAAAATTTAACTGTTTTCTTGAAGATAATTAAACCGACTTTTCGTGGCAAATATAAAACTTTACGCGTAAGATGAAATTTCCTGTGGTGAATCTCGACTCAATACGGCGTGACCGTCCGCAATGATGTGTGAAAAGCGACTGGCGCCGCGTAACCGACACCGAGGATAGATGACAAGCGACTGACTTGAATTGTGGATGAAGATGGGATTTTTGATTTGCACACCGGACAACCAATCGAGATCGGCTTTATGTTTTTGCTCTCTCATGTTCCCCGCCGTCGAGGTGTGGTGAACACCTCGGTTAATTGGATAGTCGACGAACAAGGGAGAATGAGAGAACAGAAACAGAATATGCAATGAGCTCGGGGTGGGTTTGGTTTTTGTGTGCATGTATCAATGCAGCTCTGAGGATAACCTGTGGCGGTTCCGCCAAACCCCACCGTTCGCTTTCCTAAAAAACCCCATCCCTACAACCCAGTCTGCACAAGCTTTCGCTAATGCAATCACATTAGCACCTTAAATGCTTTACGCATCTAGGATTATATAAGGTATAATCTAAAAAGCCCCTGGAAAAGAGAATTCTTACCTGCATGCATAACTTCGCATTTAAAATCCCATATAAGAGTTCTCGCCAAGCTTGTCATAAATTTCCTGAAAGAAAATTCATTGGTTCATATATAATACAACCGCATAATCAGGAAATATTACCCTTGAGGTGGCTTATCCCAGCGTCATCATGTGTATCATAAATTACCAGACAAACACATTGGCTGGCGACCTACACGCAAGGGACCAAAACAAATACACGCATCTCTTGGCACCAATTAAATCCTACAGCATAAGCAAATGCAAATAGGAAACCAATACTTACCCTTACCAGCGATGCTATAAACACCATTTCTCGGTAATCCAGCCAAAATCCATTAACAGCATTTCTTCGATGCGTTGCGTCTATTTATTTAGCCACGACGCACATCTCAAACAAAGACCCAATTAGCATCCGACGAGTTTTGGTTTTGTTTGCTTTACCAGACTCGCATCCCATGAATGCACATTATCCCTTTCTTTGTTTAGAGTCTTTCCCATGGCTTTGATCCATAAAAGAACCAGTGTACACACATAGATGTGTACTGTGGCGATCTTCTATATGAGATCTGTTTGGTTACCCCAAAGAGAGACTTTAAGTCTCTCTCGGAACAGGAAATGCATACTTAATTTAAGAGAGCCAGTTTTACTGGCTCAATTTCTTTTAACAACGATTGAATATCGTTGAGTCCTTTAACATCCGCTGACCGCCACGGTCATGCCGCTCCCGCTGTCCGTAGCGTTGCGGACACGCGATAACACCCTAAGTCGAGTTTTAATGTCATAAAGTTTTAGACGCGCGGAAGTCGGTTATCTATAGTGCAGTGTTTGCAACCGCCATGTCGAATATTATATTTGCTGCAGTCTTCGAATTTTGTGTTTTTCTCGCAGTGCTACCGTAAAATGTTAATATCCAATAAAAAAATGAAACGGAACAATAATCCATGGATTCAAACAAGTTATTCCAATAGTAGTGTTTTTCTTTAATATAGAAATAAAACTCAACAAAAGAAATAGTGTGTTTTACTTCCTGTGTTGGTGTTTCCTTTGCTTCGGCGGAATCGTTAAGTGCTCGCCGGTGGAACAGTGGATGATGGAGGAGGAAGATGAACTCCGTGTCGTGCGCCGGCACAATACTTCCTCCCCACAAACCCAGTGACCTAATTCGGTGAATATGGTGATCTCAGACTGCATTGAACTGTAGGAAGACAGAATTGTGAAGGAGAGGAAAATGTAGCTGGTGCTATTCACCTGCGAAAAGAGATCATTAATCCCCAGCGAATGGAGTGTCTGGGGAAAGTGAATAGGACGCCGAATTGGCTAGGGAAATATTACCGTGGGAAAAACGCTAAGGAATGCGGTAATTGTCCAAGCCATTGGATGATGATGCAACCGCGTCGTTTGATTCGACTTGGTTGTTGCTAACCAACATGAGTTGGAATTTCCTGTGGAAATCTCATGGGTTAGAGGAATGGAATTGTGGCGGTTCCAATAACGGCACCTCTTGCTTTTTCCAGGTACAACACCTAACTTCCCTTTAGGGCATACAAAAACCATAAAAAACAAATGTTGTGGCAGTTCCATTGAACGCCACTACTTACCTTACAACTATGATGGAGAAACAGTTTCCTAAAACACATAAAAAACGTGTACTTACCTTCCATAGTTATACCAATAACTTTAGAAATACTTTGAATCAATAACTCTAGCTGACATAAAATTCCATCAGCAACAAATATTAATTTCCCTGAAAGCAATTTGGTCGCACCATCCGCAAACCAACATTGCCAAAGCATATCGTTCGCCAAATCACCCGACCAAGCGAAACACGAGCACCAACGCAGCATGTGCCTATGACTCAACTCGGTTACGACATACCGTAACCGACATAAATCCTCAAACTTGCCCATGCACACGGAAAGGAAATATTTTTTCCCACACGTGCATGGCAGGTCGCATCAGAGGACGCCAGCAACGTGCCCCCGATTAGAATAGATCTCTTACGCGGTAACCATCGGATAAACATTTCCTTTTATGGAAATGTAATATCCATGGTCCGCTTGCTCATGCACAGCATGTGAGTGCGAAGTAACCGCACTTGTGTGTGCGCGCATCCTTTCAGTGATCACCACTAAGATCATGCCTTATATGGTCATCGAAGCGATGGATGGAATTTTGGTATTCTGTCGCTTCGGTGGCAATAGTTAATCTTCGATCAGATTCCGTGGAGGCAAGTCGTGCCCTCCACGTAAAATGTCAACGTAACAGGAGTTTTTTTTTAAATAATAAAAATTGGACTCGGTCGAGCTTTTGAAGGTGGTTGCGTCAAACGCTAAGCATTTAAGTTCGTGTGAAAATCTATTTAACATTAAACTTAAACATTAAGCATTTAAGTTCATGTGGAAATCTATTTATCATTCAACATTAAACATTTAAGTCCCAGTGAATCGCTCCTTGCATTAAGCCTTTAAGTTCGTGTGAAAATCTGTTTAACGTTTAACATTAAGCCTTTAAGTTCGTGTAAATATGTTATCTATTCAATATTACACATTAAACACTTAAGTTCCTGTGTTTCTTTTTTATTCGCTGTGCTGTGATCCGCTATACGAAGAACATATACGAGGTTTGCCTCTTATGTTTCGGGATTTGGCAACCCTAGTGTTGCAATCCGGCAATTGACAGCTCTGTCGTAAAGTTGGACATTTTTGAAGTTATACGCACTCAGAACGTTTTGACATACGAGCGCTATTTGTGTTGTTTAGAGTAACTTAAAAGGTTCATCTCGGCCCAAAAATGGAATTTAATCGTCAACATTTTCGTGCGATTATTTTTTACAACTTTCGGCGTGGATTAACTCAGCAACAGTGCATGGATGAACTTAATTCAATTTTTGGCGATGAAGCTCCATCAAGGACCAGTGTTTATCGATGGTATGGTGAATTCAATCCTGGTCGTAGTTCACTCCAAGATGAATTTCGTGAAGGTCGTCCAAAATCAGTTGTTGTTCCGAAAACCATTGATGCAATTCAATTCAATTTTTATTTAGTAGATAATTACATTTATGGTATATTTTACAACTAGTACTTAAGAGATTTAGGATAGCAAATCCTTTACAACTATAATCTTAAATCTATATAACGACAATAGCACAATTTTAATGAATAACAAATAATAAATTAAGGGAAAACTACAATAAAAAACCCTTATTTGAATCTTAAGACTAATATTGCACGAGCTTCCGGTTATTTTATGTAGTAATGACCTCGATATAATTTTCATAGACAGAGTACATATGTAGTGACTTAGGATAACGCAAGACGGGAAACGAGAACATTGTCAGAAAAAGAACAATTGACGAAGAAGTTTCGATTGATTTTGTTAATAAGGAACTCTACCGGTTTAACGTTGGCGTTTTCATGTAGTTCATGTGTCGAATAATGCCATGGCAAATTCAGCAACATTTTCAATATTTTATTTTGACACCTTTGCAATTTTATTTTGTGTGTGCGAGCACAATTACACCATACAGGCCGTACAGGAGTATAGCTTGAAAAATGGTTTTAAATATTATAATTTTATTTTCGATGCTAAGCTTTGATTTTCTACACACTAATGGATACATAACTCTTACGACTTTGTTTATTTTGTCAATTGTGGTAGTGATGTGTTTTTGAAAGATGAGTTTTTTATCTAGAATAATACCTAGATATCTACAGTCTTCGGACCAATCAATATCAACTGCACACATACTGAGTTTAGCGCCATTTGGTAGGTAACAGTGTTTCCTACATCTCGAAAACCAGACGCTTGTGTTTTATTACCATTTATTTTTATTTTCCATTTCCTGTAATATACTGCTAGCTTGTCAAGAGCTGCTTGCAAAGAGTTGTAGACATTAGTGAATAAGGCACCCGAAGAGAAAATGGCCGTATCATCGGCAAACATAGCTACCTGAATGTTTTCACCTAGACATGGTAAATCTGCGACAAACAATGTAAATAATATGGGACCAAGGACCGAGCCCTGGGGTACACCATGGTGGATTTGGTGAGTAGAGGATATGTCGGTTCCTAAACTCACAACATATTTTCTCGAACGAAGAAAGCTCTGGATAATTTTGATAAGCGGTATTGGCAGCTTAAGTTTTAGTAGCTTATAAATCAAGGCATCGTGCCATACCGTATCAAAAGCTTTTTCGATGTCTAGAAGAACTAGTCCCGTTGACTCCTTGTCGATGAATTTACCAGCTATGTGGTTTTTAATGCGCAAGACTTGGTGGATTGTGCTGTGACCACTACGGAAACCGAACTGAAAGTTTGGTAAGATGTTGTGGGGCTTTTCAGGGCCCGAAGAGCCACGCATCGCTCGATCCCCACTATTCCAGGCGAACGACTTACCTCTCGGTCGAACTTCAGCAAGGTTGCGTAACCTTGCTACGGCATTTACCCCCAGCCAAATCGCCGGAACTAATACGGTTACCCAATCGGATAACCGTTTTGAATTCTGTTAGGCAGCTTACCATTGTAGGGGATTTCCTTTCAGACCCCTTTTTCTCCAGCATCACCACTGAAAACATTAAATCCACGGCAAAGCTTATCACCTTGCCGTGGCATCGAAAACTCACCCTCGGTCAGACATTATTTCCTAAAAGAACATTAAGCCCACGGCAAAGCTTATCACCTTGCCGTGGCATCGAAAACTCACCCTCGGCCAGACCATATTCCCTAAAAAACATTAAGCCCACGGCAAAGCTTATCACCTTGCCGTGGCATCGAAAATTTACCCCCGAGGCGTACATCATTTCCTGAAAAGAACATAAGTCCATGGCAAAATCATCACATTGCCATGGCATCTGAAATCTTATCTTTAGGCATACATTCTGCCAGGGTATCTCGTTTCCATAGCCTTAAGCTATGGAAACAACAATCAACAAGAGTTCCTAGTGACTCGTTGTATTTGTTTACCCCCGGCATAACATGCATACGGCTATTGCCCCTATTGATTTACTACCGCCGACAAGGTTTCTGTTGACGCAAATCAAACATGTCCCTGTTTACCAGCAATCGCTGGCACCACAATTAGCGTTCCCCATGTTCAGAGATAGCATTCAAACAACGATCACCAGCAGCCAGAAAATGTTTACTTACAACATCTGGCAATGGCTGCACCCTATGTTCGTTGCAATGTTTAATCATCGGCAACAGAAATGATGATTTATGGCCTTCCATTAGGATGACCAAATCATCGGTTTCGGTTTTTCACACCCCAGATGCTAGTATTTACATTCCTAGAAAATGCACTAGCGATGTTGCCCGCCATCCACGGTCGCTGAACGATCGTATGCATGGCATACGCACACATGCGTAATGTATGCCTATTCCGTCAGGTCCAATCACGATTAACTACATCGAGTTAATCGTGTAACTCCGCCTTCTTCCCAGTTTCTTTCGGGATTCTTTCATTTTAACATTTTCCAATGGAATTAGTCAGATTTTAGCTACCTAGCGGTTCGGGAGTGTTGATACATCGGTGTCATAATGTTAATAAGTTGTGTCTAGTAATTCTTGAAATGCCTATTCGTGTTCGTACAAAGGTTCGAGATTCAAAAATAAAAGATTGTCGCTGAATTTAAGACCTAAAGTGCTACTAAACAGTTTGCAAAAATAAAAGATTGTCGTTGAATTTAAGATCTAAAGAGCTACTAAACAGTTTTGCGAAAATAAAAGATTGTCGCTGAATTTAAGACCTAAAGTGCTACTAAACGGTTCAAAAATAAATGTCGTAGTCATAATCAATCATTAAAGTTGTATGTAAGAGTTATTAAGAAAATTAATAAAGTACCAGTAGTCGTGGAACTGAATAGATGTGGTGGAGAAAAACTATGTTAAATTAAATAGAGTTCATTAACAATAAAGTTCACCAAACCTCCACAGTGTTTTACTTCCGGAGTTTATTTTCCTCTTTCGGAGAACGTTGTGCGGTTTTTCTGTTTTTTTTGGAGAACTATCGGTGGGGGTTGGCTGAATCCGCGCCCGTGCTTGGTGCTTAGCCCAACTACCCCACATTGGTGACCCGCGACTTTAGAACAATCGCGCCTTCTGATCGTAAAATAAAAACTTTTCACTACAAATTAAATTCGCGCAACCTTCGAGTTTCGGACTTCAAACGTTGACTTTGATGCTACGCGACATTTTTTTTTATCGTGTTGTGAAAAAGTGCCGAAAAAGACAATTAAAGGGTACGCCCCAACGCCAGCCGAACAACAGCACCTGGCATAACATCACCACCAACTCTACCTCAACTAGTGCAGTGCGAGTGCTCCCAACATCACCGGACTGGACCATACCTTACCATCAGGAACTCATCCAGGCGTCCACGGATAACCGCAAGTTTTTAAATATTTTTTTTTTTTTTTTTTTTATTACTTTCTTCCTTTTTTTTTCTGTGTGTACATCTCCGCGAGCCCCTTCTGGGCCAAGCAAAAATCAGGAAATTCTTAAAGTTTTCGATTATAGACGTATAAACTTTAATTGTAAAAAAGGAGCCGCTGGCTAATATAATCTTTAAGACGAGATTGAAAAATCGAAATTTATAAAAGCGAAAAATAAATGTACCTTAAAATTTACACGTTTACACGTAATACAGTTACCAGGTCAATTAATTAATGTTTAGCAACAAACACCCAACAAGCGATTGATTAACTTAAAACAAACTTATTCACTACTAGTGGTTTCGGTGGTGAAGAATTGTCATTTTTCTTTTACACTAAACGAAAGTTTAGTAATCAAAAATTACGTAAGAAGAGGAACAATATAGAACAAACAGTAACATATTAAATAATTTTTAACTTTTGTCCTTTTTTTAATCCCCTTGTATTTTTGATTTTCAAATTGTGTCGAAATAACAACCGTTTAAGGTATTTACAAACCATATATAACTGAAACCAACCAAGTCACGTTTATTTTATACATCCCTATATTCCTTTCTGGATTAGGATTAACCACATTGTAAACTTCCTGAAATATAAAATACACAAGAAAGGTATCCTTTGTACCGTCAAGCACCCATTGTCGTGTGTAATAAAGTACCAAACAACAACCAATAACTCAGAAACTAGCATACCAACCTATTCACAAGTACCCCTTTAGAATTAGAACATATACATAAATAGTCTATATCGCGATCCAAAGTTTTTTTCGACAATGTCAAATGTTAAGCCGAACCATATTCGAGATCAATAGTTAAATTATATTTTGCGCGACAGCAACGTACCTAGCTTTTAGTATTTAAGTCCGATGAAAAATTTTTTTTTTTTCTCTTTTCTTCGAATTTTGTTGCTACCTTTCTATGATTCTCAGTGTTCTAACGTAAAACAAACAAATTCGACTAATCAATCTTTTTTTTTATGACTTTTATTGTGTACTTTACTTTTTGCATAATACGAACCTCAATAAAATTCTAATCTTTAATTAAAGCGACATAAAGAAACACAGCACATACAAATAACCAAATGGCTTAGAAGAGCCACTATCTAAATATAAACACATACGAAGTTTTGTTTTGTGAATCATTAGATATAATACAAATTAAGTACAACCCGTTACAATAAAAATTATAACCCTTGTAAACCCCTTCAGGGTACTAAGTACAAACTGGTATAGGCAACACATGCCCCTTTTAATGTCATTTCTACGACAATTTCTAACTTCTCTTTTTATGTTAAAAAAAGACTGAAATTAAGAGAAAACAAATACGTAGATCAGAAATTCACACACATACACCAGTGATTACAATATTTATAGCTTTTCCTCACTGTGGTTTTGTTTTCCTTTCGAACCTTTTTATTTTATTTAAAAGTAAACGAAGTACACAATTAGTAGTACACAATACTCGGATCGAAAATAACAAGAAATACTACTTACATTCGCGTCTTAAAGAACTCCACTCGACTTGGCACAATTCTCCTTTGACTCGGCTCCTTCAATCCCTTTCTTTTCAGCACAATTTGGCCCCTCATAACCTTGGTTGGCCCCTTATCCCCACTCCATTCAATTTTTTTCGACTCATCGGCCCCCCTTCACCTTTCTTCGCGTCCTCTTACGCTTTTAACTTTGGTTTCGCGTCATATAACCTACAATGGTCAACACCCGAAACACCATGGCCAGAAAGGCTCAGGAACAATCCGAGCCCCTCGAATTTCACGACGCCTCCAGCGTCGATTTCCCTGCGGAGCAAGTCGATGCTGACCAAGACTTGCCGGCGCAATCTACCCCTCTGGCACCACTGGTTGCCCCCAGTGTCGTTAACCGACCCCAACCTTCCAGCGCTCTCCCAACCTCTTCCAACGCCCCCGGTATCGGCCCTTTAGCAAATTCCGGCATTTTAATGCCCACAACTGGTGCCAGCACCTCACAACAACCCCAAAGACCTTCAGAGTCCCAAGATTTCCACGATGCTTCCAGCCTCGGGAATGGGACTCGTCACCCTAATATAGGACTTCCCCCCAGGCCTCGGCCTTGCACGACGAACAACTTCGTGCAGTTGAGCTGTTGAAAGTGCTTGACCGCACTCAACGACCGCATGTTGCACACATAATAAGGTCGGCCGGCCGCAACCCATATAGCAACATGCGTGAAGCTTTGCTCGACGCTTTGGACGAACCTGGAAGTGTGCGGCAACAACGTTTAGCCGCTGTATCCAACCTTTCTGGGATGAGACCATCTCTTTTCCTGACCCATTTACGCTCTATAGCGGGGACCAGGATTGGGGACGACCTAATAAAGCCTCACTTTTTGAGGTGTCTTCCCCAGCATGCCCGTTCGGCACTAATAGCCCAACCCAATCAGAGTTTGGGCTATTTATCCAAAATTGCGGACGCAATTATGGAAAGCTCAGATCAGTATTCTGAGCCTCCAGCGTACCAGGTAGCGGCGGTCTCTCAACACGCCGCCCAGCCTGCACGGCACCCTCGTCTGCCTTTCTCAGCCCATGAATTGGTCTCAACTCCCCATCCTCCTCAAACCCAATTACCCCTTAGAGGGCCCGCCTCAACCAATTTCCCTCAGGGGAATCCAGTGGCAGGCCCCAACCTTAACCAAAGAAATTCGCCACCTCAATTAACCACTGCTGACCTTCGGGCGCTTCAAACCTCACTCCTCCGCGAGATAACGCAATTGCGCGCGGAGGTGAGGAACAATCCTCGAAGCGCCCAGAACCGAGCCATGCCGAGCCGTCCTCTCAATCGGCAAAATTCCTACCAAACTGCCCCTCAGAGGGCCTATATGCCTCAAAACGCCCCACAGAGGGCCAATTCCTCTCAAAATGGCCCTCACCGGGCCAACTCCCAGCGAGCTCCGGCTCGACCTCCCCGTAACGGCAATGCCAATAGGCAGAATATACCAGATAATGCCGTTACTCTACCTTGGTGCGCCAATCACCAACGATATGGTGATCGCGCATTTAACTGCAAAGCGCCTTGTGGTTGGACCCAACCTTCCACCAACCAAAGGCGCTCTTTAAACTGATTTTGCCGACCGACACCCTCGCGCAATCGGCCGGCACCCATACAATAAGTCGCCTAACCATCCGGGATTCGAAACTGAATATCGCTTTTACTGTCGACACCGGCGCCGATATTTCAGTCCTCCCGCGATCGTTTGCTCCGCGTAACCGCGTGCCAGCCGCACTCAAATTGTCAGCAGCAAATAATACGCCGATACTTACGTACGGACGTAAAAAGCTGACACTGCAATTGGGTCTTTGTCGTCCGATCACTTGGCGTTTCGTCATTGCGGACGTGAATGAACCCCTGATAGGTTCCGACCTATTAGGTGCACATAATCTGTTGGTCGATTCGACCCATAACAGACTTGTGGCTCCAACCGCACCCCCCTTGCCCATGACGGCATCACCAGCGGCAACTTCAGGGGCCACAGAGTGCATAGACCCATTCCAGGTTATGGTACAGGAATTTGTGAGTACAACAATTCCTCTGCCTAACCAGCGCCGACATAAAGCCACGGTGTTTCATCATATAGAAACACGTGGTCCCCCGGTGAGCCAGCGTCCACGTCGACTGGCTCCGGAAAAATTACGTGCGGCGCGCGCGGAGTTCGAGCATATGATCGAACTAGGTATCTGCCAACCGTCGGACAGTCCCTGGGCAAGCCCACTCCACTTAGTGAAGAAACGTTCTGGTGAGTGGCGCCCATGTGGCGATTACAGGCTGTTGAACGCAGCAACTGTCCCGGACAGATACCCAATTGCACACCTCTACGATTTTTCGTACAAGTTACGAGGGTGCAATGTCTTCACAACCCTGGATCTCACCAGGGCATACCACCAAATTCCGGTGGCACCTGAAGACATCCCCAAGACCGCAGTCATTACACCTTTCGGACTCTTCGAGTTCAAAGTGATGACTTTCGGCCTCAGGAATGCCGCACAGACATTCCAGCGGTATATCGACACGGCTTTACGTGGTCTTAATTGCTGCCATGCATACCTTGATGACATTCTCATCGCCTCCAAAGACCTCGCCGAACATAAACGCCACTTACGTCAGGTCCTAGAGCGCCTCCGCGAATTCGGTCTTGTCATCAACCCAGATAAGTGTCAATACGCCAAGGAGCAAATCACCTATCTGGGTTATGTCGTTGACAACCAGGGCATTCGCCCACTACCAGACCGTGTGGAGGCCCTCATGAAGTATCCCAGGCCTACTAACGTAAGTGAGCTGCGTCGATTTTTGGGCATGCTTAACTTTTACCGCCCAACCCTGAAGAATGCCGCTCAGATTCAAGCTCCCTTAAATGAATTTGTGAAAGGAGCTAAGCGCAATGATAAGCGCCCCATTAATTGGACAGAAGTCTCAGATCGAGCATTCCAACTGTCCAAAGAACAATTGGCAAATGCCACCTTACTCCGATACCCTCTCGAGGGAGCGGCACTTTCTATCCAATGCGACGCATCGGATACCGCAATCGGAGCCGTCCTTGAACAGGACATTGAAGGCCGCCCGGAACCACTTGGTTTCTTTTCAAGGAAGCTGAGTCCCACTGAGCGACGTTACAGCGCCTACGACCGTGAATTGCTCGCGATCTACAGCGCTGTTAAGTACTTCCGTCATATGATAGAAGGTCGCTCACTCTCCATCTTAACAGACCACAAGCCATTGGTCTATGCGTTCCGGAAGAAGTCGGGAAATGCCTCCCCCCGACAAGAGCGTCAATTAGACCTCATTGGGCAATATTCCACGGAGATAAGGCATATCTCCGGTAAACAGAATGTCACGGCGGACGCCCTTTCTCGAATCGATACGATTCATTTGCGTACCGCCTTGAATAACACTGACCTTGCCCTAGCTCAAGAGGAGGACGAACAGCTCAAGTCCCTCCTAACTGCCGATACGGCACTAGAGCTTAAGAAAATTACCCTTCGCGACCCCTTGGGCGAAATCTGGTGTGATGTCTCCACTGGAACCGCTAGACCTTACATTCCCGAGAAACTTCGTAAGGGCGTGTTCCAGGTTTACCACAACCCTGCCCACCCCAGCGGCCGAGCAACAGCCGCTGCTGTCCGTCGCAAATTTATTTGGCCCCGGATGAACAAAGACCTCACCGGTTGGGCCCGTGCTTGTCTCCAGTGCCAGCGCTGCAAAGTAGCGCGACATAATGTACTGGAGCCAGCGCAATTCAAGCTTCCCACGGCACGCTTCGCCCATGTCCACATAGACATAGTGGGACCGCTTACTCCATCAAGAGGATTTTCTTATATCCTCACTATGATGGATCGCTGCACGCGATGGCCAGAGGCGACACCTCTCCGGGCAGTTACTGCCGAATCAGTCGCCAAGGCCTTTTATTCAACTTGGGTCACACGCTTCGGTGTACCAACCACCATTACTTCGGACCGAGGTCCACAATTTGAGGCGACAATTTTTAGGCAGCTAACAGATCTTCTCGGCTGCCAAAGAAGTCGTACCACCGCCTACCATCCGCAATCAAATGGGATGATAGAGCGCTGGCATAGATCTCTTAAAGCCTCACTCATGTGTCATAATGACACACAATGGTTTGACGCCCTTCCAACTGTCCTCCTCGGCCTGAGGACAAGTATTAAGGAGGACCTAGGTGCTTCGGCAGCAGAGCTTACCTATGGTACCAACCTCCTTCTTCCAGGAGAACTTTTCCTGAATGGCGAAACACCGCGTGACCAACTTCGCGAATTGGGACATCTCCGTGACCTGCTACGTAAGGTTAGGGCAACCCCTGTAACCAGGCACGGCTCCAAAAAACTTTTCGTCCACCCTGAACTGCACAGCTGCACGCACGTCTTTGTCAGGGTGGATAAGGTCAAAAAGCCCCTCGACCCACCTTATGATGGCCCATTCAAAGTCTTCCGCCGCATCAGTGACCGCGTCTTCGAGATCGACATTAGAGGCAAGCGATCCACGGTCAGCGTCGAAAGGCTTAAGCCCTGTTTTCTGGAAGCTTCCGCTCCAGAATCACCTCCGTCTTCAGATACCACTCCTACTCCACCGGCACAACCCCCCCGTACTCGCGCTCATACGCGCGCCCATAACCAACTTACCACCCCCTAGACTGCCTTATCTGTTTCGTGACTACGTCACTGGGGAGGGAGTGATGTGGGGCTTTTCAGGGCCCGAAGAGCCACGCATCGCTCGATCCCCACTATTCCAGGCGAACGACTTACCTCTCGGTCGAACTTCAGCAAGGTTGCGTAACCTTGCTACGGCATTTACCCCCAGCCAAATCGCCGGAACTAATACGGTTACCCAATCGGATAACCGTTTTGAATTCTGTTAGGCAGCTTACCATTGTAGGGGATTTCCTTTCAGACCCCTTTTTCTCCAGCATCACCACTGAAAACATTAAATCCACGGCAAAGCTTATCACCTTGCCGTGGCATCGAAAACTCACCCTCGGTCAGACATTATTTCCTAAAAGAACATTAAGCCCACGGCAAAGCTTATCACCTTGCCGTGGCATCGAAAACTCACCCTCGGCCAGACCATATTCCCTAAAAAACATTAAGCCCACGGCAAAGCTTATCACCTTGCCGTGGCATCGAAAATTTACCCCCGAGGCGTACATCATTTCCTGAAAAGAACATAAGTCCATGGCAAAATCATCACATTGCCATGGCATCTGAAATCTTATCTTTAGGCATACATTCTGCCAGGGTATCTCGTTTCCATAGCCTTAAGCTATGGAAACAACAATCAACAAGAGTTCCTAGTGACTCGTTGTATTTGTTTACCCCCGGCATAACATGCATACGGCTATTGCCCCTATTGATTTACTACCGCCGACAAGGTTTCTGTTGACGCAAATCAAACATGTCCCTGTTTACCAGCAATCGCTGGCACCACAATTAGCGTTCCCCATGTTCAGAGATAGCATTCAAACAACGATCACCAGCAGCCAGAAAATGTTTACTTACAACATCTGGCAATGGCTGCACCCTATGTTCGTTGCAATGTTTAATCATCGGCAACAGAAATGATGATTTATGGCCTTCCATTAGGATGACCAAATCATCGGTTTCGGTTTTTCACACCCCAGATGCTAGTATTTACATTCCTAGAAAATGCACTAGCGATGTTGCCCGCCATCCACGGTCGCTGAACGATCGTATGCATGGCATACGCACACATGCGTAATGTATGCCTATTCCGTCAGGTCCAATCACGATTAACTACATCGAGTTAATCGTGTAACTCCGCCTTCTTCCCAGTTTCTTTCGGGATTCTTTCATTTTAACATTTTCCAATGGAATTAGTCAGATTTTAGCTACCTAGCGGTTCGGGAGTGTTGATACATCGGTGTCATAATGTTAATAAGTTGTGTCTAGTAATTCTTGAAATGCCTATTCGTGTTCGTACAAAGGTTCGAGATTCAAAAATAAAAGATTGTCGCTGAATTTAAGACCTAAAGTGCTACTAAACAGTTTGCAAAAATAAAAGATTGTCGTTGAATTTAAGATCTAAAGAGCTACTAAACAGTTTTGCGAAAATAAAAGATTGTCGCTGAATTTAAGACCTAAAGTGCTACTAAACGGTTCAAAAATAAATGTCGTAGTCATAATCAATCATTAAAGTTGTATGTAAGAGTTATTAAGAAAATTAATAAAGTACCAGTAGTCGTGGAACTGAATAGATGTGGTGGAGAAAAACTATGTTAAATTAAATAGAGTTCATTAACAATAAAGTTCACCAAACCTCCACAGTGTTTTACTTCCGGAGTTTATTTTCCTCTTTCGGAGAACGTTGTGCGGTTTTTCTGTTTTTTTTGGAGAACTATCGGTGGGGGTTGGCTGAATCCGCGCCCGTGCTTGGTGCTTAGCCCAACTACCCCACAATGTTATTGTCTTCCACAAAACGATCAATCCTTTCCTTAATGATTTTTTCTAAGAGCTTACTTAGACAGCTAAGTAGACTAATAGGTCTGTAGCTTTCGGGGCTGTTCTTCGGTTTGCCGGGTTTCGGGATAGGTATTACTTTTGCTGTTTTCCAACAGCCCGGAAAATAACAATTCTTAAGACAAGCGTTGAAAATGAACGTTAAATAGTTACTTGCAGCAGGTGGAAGTGCTTTGATTAATTTGTTGTTAATATTATCGAGACCCGCGGCCTTTTTTGATTTCGATTTTTTTATCAATTCTTTAACTTTGCTGATATTAGTTGCGTAAGTACTTTCAGCTGGTGTTTGAGAAAGTACATAGATAGTGTTAGCAACTTCAGCTTCAGTATACGCGTCGCTTAGATGCATAGATATGGAGTGGTTCTTACTAAACGTGTTAGCAAGTAGGTTCGATTTCTCCACTGAAGAAATAAACAACTTGTCGTGAACTTTAAACGGAGGAATACTTGACCCTCTCTTTTTCATAATTTTTGATATTTTCCAGAACGGTTTGCTAGCTTTGTCAAGAGAGGAAAGGTGTTTATTCCAACACTTGTTCCTATATGTTGAGATTTCGTTTTTAATTATATTATTTAAGACTTTAACATTAACTAGAAAACAATCGATTCTATAACGCAGCCATTTTCTTCTTTCAGAGTTTCGTAGCCTAATCAGATGTAAGATATTTTCAGGAAGCGGTGCCTTATCAACTGGAGCAGTGGAACATTTAGGTATCGCAAGATCGGCCGCTCTATTGATAATAGAAACAAAATTGTTGCATAGGATATCAATGTGCTCGCTGCAGGTTATAGAATTTAGGCTGGTATCACCTAGAACCAAGTTCGTGTTTATATATGATTTATAACAATTCCAGTTGGCGGCGGAATAGTTGTGGTATAAACTGGTACGATTTACAACTACTGTATGATTCACTGTGAGGCTGATCGGAAGGTGGTCTGAACTTAACGCATTTAGAGTTAATGGTACTGTGCAGTAATTTGGAATATTAGTGATATATAGATCAAGAGTTGAGGGGTTCTTGTTAGCACTCGCTGGGATATAGGTGGGGAGAAGTGGATAAAGTATGGAAAAACTTGGGCTGGATTCAGCAACATCTAGTAAAATGTTACCCCAGCTGTTTGCCCTAAGACAATTCCACGACTGATGTCTGCAGTTTAGATCACCACCAATAATTACCTTGTTTCGAGTGTTGACTCTATACAATTTTTGCAGATCCCGCTTAAAGTAAGTAGATTTCTCAATGTTTCTATTTCCTCCAGGGAAATAGACCGAAAAAAGACTCACCTTGGAATTGTCACTTAATGTTACCTCTATACTAATTTCCTCAATTAACTTAAGGCGCAATGAAGGACGCAAGGAATGTTCTATACATTTTTTCACAACAATGGCGACACCTCCACCACTAGCATGTACCCTGTCTAGGCGATAGCATATGTAATTTTGATGTGAGAAAGAAATGTCTTGTTTGAGCCAGGTTTCTGAAACAAGTGCAATGTCAATATTAAAATTTATCAAGAAACTAAAAAATTCATGCTTTTTGTTTTTGATGCTTCTCGCATTCCAAGTTATGATGTTAAGAGAATTTCTTAACATGTTTTTTCCGAGTATATGTACTTAATAGCTAATGAAGTAATGACGTTAAATTGGTCAGCTTTGGTTTGACAAGCACTAAGCTTGGTTACAACTTCATTAAGAAGAGAGTTTATCTCGCTAAATGAGAACAGGTTATCATTAGTTAATGTTTCTGACGGATTTTTCTTCGTGTGTGTCGTATCACTATTGGAAGGTTGCTGGGTTTGATGGAGGCCAGAAGCCCAGGTGGATGAAGGAAGTGAAGGTTGACGCACAGATCGGGGTAGTGGAGGAAAATTATCAATGGATAATCGGTCGGGCACTGTCTGCTGTTTGTCACTCGGAGGCTGTAGGAACGTTGTATTTCCTGTACCACGTCCGCGTGGGGATAATTTGCGGCGAATGTCTATGTACTGCTTTCGGCTTATGCATTCTGGATCGGTGGATTTATGTGGCCCACTACAATTTGCACACTTGATGACCTCATTTGTTTTGCAGTCGGATGTTTTATGGTTTCCCGAACATATTGCACAGAAGCTATTTATATGACAATGCATCGAGCCGTGACCATAAAGCTGGCAATTGTGACATTGTGTGACCTTACCTGGATTATGTTTTTTAGAGTCCCAGCGAACAATGGTTTTGAACAAGGTGGAGTAGTTCCGTTTTAGTTCGTTTAATTTAACTGTACCGCGTTGAATGTAGACGATGTACAAGTAGTGTTTGTACAGGGCTTTTGTTGACGGATTTAATGTGATGGTTTTAACATCTAGGCACTTAATCCCGAGTGCAATGAACTCATTTTTCACTATATCGTTGCTTATTAAGTCTAGCTTAACACTACCTTTAATGGACGATTTTCCTTACGTGAGTGGGTGAAAAACTCACATTTTAACTGTAAGAGTTCGGTTCTGATTTTATTATAAATGTCCATTGTTGGGGCACATATTTTTTGCCCAAGCGAAATGTTTTTGATTAAGTATTTGTCTATCTTAATGTTGCTCAAAATATCACGCACTTGAGCACTAGTTGTTTTTAATACCACAATTGGCGGAACGGTTTCTTTAGGAAGTTCTGCGCACTGTTCGTCATTGGTCGGATCCATTTCAGGAGAGTCTTCCATCAGACTTTGAAGTGGTTGAAAAAAGTTAGTGTTTGAACACATTTTAGATTTTTCTAGAACTTTATTGTTCACTTTTGAAAGTTTATCGGGAGGTGTTTGGCCTCCAATAACGGGGTCGTAACGCAACCGTTTGCGCTTGATTTTATTTAATACACGTGGCCCAGGGGCCATAACTTAACGGTTATAACACTTGTTCGAATTTTTGTATGCGGAAAACGAGGCAAAGAAAACAAGATAATGATAATTAAATTGTGAAAAGTATTGTGAAAATAACGGTTGATTAAGATAAATAGCACGAGCAAAACTGTGAGACAAGTTGTCTGTTTGAAAGTCAGCCAGGTACTGAACCATTGATGCTGTGCGCGAACTGATATTGGAAGATCGTCATGTGACCTATAGTGAGATTGAGACAACCTTAGGCGTTAGTGGGACCAGCATACATTCAATATTGCATAAACATTTGACTGTCAAAAAAATTTGTTCGCGTTGGATCCCACACAATTTGTCAATCGCCCAAAAAAAGGCTCGTGTCAATTGGTCGAAAGAAATGCTCAAAAAATACGGTCGCGGTGCTTCGAACTACGTCTATGACATCGTGACAGGTGATGAATCGTGGATTTACGCGTATGAGCCCGAAAGTAAACAGCAGTCGACTGTCTGGGTGTTTCAAGATGAGCCAAATCCAACAAAAGTTGTTCGCGCACGAAGCACTTCCAAGCAAATGGTCGCCTGTTTTTTCGGAAAAACTGGATGTGACGCAACCGTACCACTAGAACAACGCAGAACAGTCAATTCTGAGTGGTACACAACCATTTGTTTGCTAGTTGTCTTCCAAGAAATCAGGAAAACCAACCGCCGAAGACGGATCACTCTTCACCACGACAATGCGAGCTCTCACACATCGGCTGCGACAACTGCATTTTTGAGCACCCAAAACATCGATTTGATGGGTCATCCGCCGTATAGTCCTGACTTGGCACCGAATGACTTCTTTTTATTCCCGTACGTAAAAAACAAACTGAGAGGTCAACGTTTTTCGACACCTGAAGAAGCGGTTGCTGTATTCAGAATGCATGTGTTGGAGATACCTCAATCAGAGTGGCAAAAGTGCTTCGACAATTGGTTCAAACGCATGCAAAAGTGTATAGATCTTCATGGGGAATATTTTGAAAAACAATAAAGTGATTTTCGATGATCAATATTTGTTTTTGTTCTCTAATCCCGAAATATAAAAGGCAACCCTCGTAGAGCGTTGACCAAGTGCGTGGCAAGTGCGCTGATACCGTTTACAGAGGATGGGGTTAGAGGTGAACCAGTGCAGTACGCCTGCACACTATACTTCTAGCCCATAGAGTTGCCGTAAGGCAAAAAGGTAGCTGAATTCAATTATGCATTACTTGCATAGAATAATGAATTCAGCAATGCGTTCGTTTTTGAAATATGATTTACAGGTGAATTATGTTGGTAGAAGGAATTGGGGAATGATATGATACACTGTTAGCGGTCGAAATAAGGCGGAAATATTGGGTTGGTTCTCGAAGGAGTATAGATAACCCCCACATAAACCTATACACGCCTCGGTGCTTTGGTCTTAACCTTTTCGTAGAATGGGTTCTTCAGTACTTTGAAAAACGCTATACTTGTCCAATATGGCCGGTGGTAAACATAAATTTAACATATCGTACGTGTTTTCCAATCTAGTCACAGTCGTATCCCTGAACCTAGTAAAATCCCAGTCATAACAAGGCATTCAATTAACTTGAGCACGCACACCTCAAAAAGAGTCTTACCAAAATAAGCTCTTATTACTTCGTGACAACTTTCGATCAATGCTATCGCGTGCCTTTTTCCCGGTTTCATCGCACCATTAGTGATGACATGTATACTACTGTGTCATCACTAATGGACCTTTTAAATATTAATAAAATACGTCGGATAGCAGAACGGCGTCAGGTAAATCTAGACGATTTGTTATTATTGGCTAAACTGTAATTATTTCAAACACGTGCCTAAATTAATTGCAATCTTACTTACTTACCCGAAAGGTTCGTTCACTTAGCGACCACACTCATTTGTTCCAATGACACAGAATATTGACATAGGTGACCAAAAATCCTGGACACCTTGGGTATCGAATTGAATATATTTTACCTCCCTTGAGGCTTTTTTGATTCTCCGTTCTCCGTTTACCCCCAAGACATTATTACGGCATACTAGGACACAACTCCGTAAACAGGATACTGCCTAGGCCTGGGCCGCTTTGCGAGGGTCAAAGTCCTACTCAATCGACAAGGGACGAAAGCACACCAACAAAAATTCATTACAATGTGGGTCAGTTAGCACGTAAGCTTAAGTAGCCACTTAACTGTGGGGAAGTCAAACGAAACATATTCCGGTGACCGTCATCGGCAGACCGGATCGGTTTTAGACCAAATGGAAACAGGAGGGCAGCACTGATTTACGAACACATACACTATTTTTCCTTTTCCCGTTGA
This sequence comes from Microdon myrmicae, assembly GCA_963931805.1. Classification (NCBI taxonomy): domain Eukaryota; kingdom Metazoa; phylum Arthropoda; class Insecta; order Diptera; family Syrphidae; genus Microdon; species Microdon myrmicae. The sequence goes on from OZ007500.1 coordinate 51,895,262, forward strand.
ACTGTTTTCCATGATGAAACTTTTATGAAGATTTGAAAAGTTGGAGCAAACCACAACCCTGCGGTGTCTTAGTAAATTAGTTTACAATATCACGTGGGCGTGTATTTGACTGCAGTAAGAGGAAATACTAATAGCTCTGAAAGAACTTCTTTACGAGAAGCAGACCTCACCGCAACTGCTGCAGAAAATATATTCAATACACGTCGATCAATGAACTCCTTCGACTCGAGCAATCGATGTCGGCTGAAAAATATTAAACGTTACTGTGTTTGAATTGAATTAAATTTATTGTTATCTTAAGGAAGAGGTGTCGCCACAGGGATCAATTACAATGTTTTTGGGTACTAAAATATGGACTATTTCGTACCTAATGGTATGCGATAAAACATTGTGATTTGCGTGGGTTAACATCTACCAACATTTATGAATAATTGTATACGGCGTTTCACGATGTTATGATGGAACTGGAGTGAACGAAAAACTTCTTGTAGCTGCTTACCCATTAGGCTGCGTAGATCGACCACGCATTGCAGTGAGCTATACGACAATTGCACAGAGAATTCTCCTAGAACGTTGGTGCCGTAACTTAACTCAGCTGCTGATGCTTCTAAATCTTCCCTGATGCTTCATGTTAAGCCTAAGAGCACGGTAGGTAAGGCGTCGAGCCATACGCTGTCATTTTGATACGAAAAGGAAATAAGATAAAAATAAGTAGGTATTTCACAATAAATATTTATGCACCAATAGTCAAATATTCACCCAAAAGCATTTATAACAAATTAAAATGAAATTATAGAAATCAATCTGTTACGCTGTAATTTAATAAGATACTCTCCACTCATAAAAAAGTTTTTTCAAAGAACATGCGAAAGCCAAGTCAGAGTATTTCAATTCGCAGCACATTGGTAAGTCGTCTTTGGAAAATATTTAAAAAACAACGATTCACCCGAAGCCCTTGGTCTCACCTGTGTTCTGGTGTCAAATAAAAGAGAGAGAAAAGAAACACCGACCGTCATATCATCAAATCACCATAAATCTACGTGTATATTCACAGTCGTCGGGAATATTGGAAGTTAGATCCCATCACGATACCGTTTTCATTTTCGTAAGTGAAGCGGGATAATCCTTCTGATAGTGACGTCGCGTTGCAGTATTGCCAAGGACCCCGTAAGAGGATTTTCTCGAATGAAGTACTCTAAGCGGATTTCAACGATGTAGATAGTGCCGCTAGATGAAAAATATCTTATCAACACATTCATTCATAATTAAGAAGGAAACACTCGACACGCCAAGGGACTTGAAAATCGTTTGAAACGCCCTAGAATTACTTCAGCCGAATTAATATGAAAACCCATTTGATTCTCATGGCAGGAACGATATGTAGCAGTGGTGTATCAGAAGAATAGTTAAGTTGTCTCAACAAGGCTTTGAAAGATGGAATATTGCTTAGATATGCATGGAAGTGGTACACAGTGTTGTGATTATGGAGTTATGAGAAAAGTTGATTGCTCTCTAGTTGTCTCGCTAAGTTTTTCTTTTTACACAAATAGCGTCCACAAAAAGGATTTTGAGGCAACCTTAAATGTTACAACACACTGGGAGCGAACGAGTGGAAAAGAATAACGAAAGGAACCCTTCGAATATCAGGAATTTCCGATGACGAGGAAACACATGATTATGTAGAGCATTCGTGCGGTTCGGCTGAAGAACGATTGTCCGCGCAGTTCATGATTGACGGGTATCGGGGGGAAACTGTTTGGAGAGGTGAAATGCGTTTACTAACCCATGTTGATAATGCTTATTGGAAGTAGATAGCTCGAGTACGTTGCGCTTATGTTCCAATGATGGGTCGATAGACCTACGCATGCACCCCAATGACTTTCACTATCCGTTTCATCCTTTTCGATAAAGCTGACCAATATAGGAATTGAATTTCAGCTTAGGATGACTATATGCCTTTTAAATTGCAACCAAGTTGAAAGGGATAAAGAATTTGTCTTTTGATTCTCTCATGATTTGCCAAACATCTGATCGCACTCTTCAGATTTTCAACTATGCGGCCGTTCCAATTAAGAAATGAGTTGATTTGAGTAGTAAGAATTGCAGTTCCGTTCCTCAGCTGTAAGTAGCGTTCACATAGAGTGTGCCTACGTGGGCATTCATTTTTGCCAACAAGAGGTAGCATTGGATTCTAGAGGCATTGTATTCAATTAGATAATCCCCGGTGGGGTATCTTGTTGGGGGCGGAATTCAATGGGTTGAGCATACCTTGCTGTTTGATAACGAGTTGCGAAGTGGCTGACCGGGAATGTTCAAATAAGTATGAGAAACCTAGCGTGCTATTATCAGCAAACATGTTACTTAGGTAGTGGAGTCGTGGATAAAAGGTCGTTTATAAAAATGAGCAATAGGGTGAGCGAAACTGCGGAGCTCTGGAGAGCAGACAAACGTTAGTTTGATGGGGGGCAAATTTTACGCAACCTATAATTCCTAATATTTAGCAGCCAGAATACTATGTAGGAGCTTTATATCGTTTGCAATGATAGTGAAATATGTGTGATTCGAACTGACGCTGTGGGGAAGAAGTATTGTGCGCTGGTGTACAGCTCTGGTTCCCTTCTTCCTCCATCATAAATTAATCAAATTCACTGAAAGCCCTAACGAACACAACGACCGGATAACATGCAACAGAACTCCACAACACACCGACCGCAAGGAGTAAAACACACAGCTATACAGTTTAATATAAGTTCTGGTTTTATTTTGGTTAAATTTCTGTTCTAATTATAAAGGGTTTATGCTATCTCACTTGATTAATGCTTTTGTTCTAATTATAAAGAGTTTACGATATCCCACTTGGTTAACACAACGCACTGCCACACGACTTGGTAAAAACTACTAATTAGCAAGTAGGGTATATACGCATCCTCGGCGCGCGACAAGGAGTGGGAGACAAACCGACCGGTTCGATCAGATGATGGTGGAAGACTCCATCGAGGGTTGGAATCCGGCTCTTGATTCACCCTCGATTCGGTGGTGGTGGATATCCTCTCAGCTAAGGATATATTTTTACTTACCACAAGAGAGAAGTAAAGTCTCTCTTTGTGGAATAGAAAACCAGATCTCGTAATGAAGATCATGGTAGTATGTGTGTATGAGTGATCGTGAAGATCATATTCTTCATATTGTTCAACTCATGCGCGAAGGCGATGGAAAAACAAAGCAGTAAAACGGTAAAGACAAAAATGATGTGGAGATCTTTGTTTATGGTGTGCATTGCGGCTAAATAAATAGACGGCAATGCATCGAGGAAATGTGCTAAAAGAAAAGATGGGACGAGAGCATCATAAAAGTCTTAGATGAGTGATGCCCTTGTGTAAATAGACGAATAGCCATTAGAAGGAGAGCTAATGGATTACAATACTTTATACAATGAGAATTGTATATCGTATCTTGGGTCGGTAGCCGAACCGAAACCCTTGCTTGCATTTGTATATGCAGAGTATTTCGTTTGTAGCAAAGAACGATGTTGGTGATTGTTTATTCTTTTAGACGACGGATCGTGGTCGGGTATATTCCAACAGAACAAACAAGCTGCCCGACAATGCTTTGGCCGTTGGACAATGGAATCGCCAGGCAATGTATATGGAAAGGAATTTATTGTACACATGGTGAGGCTGGGGATAGGCGACGCAATGTTTATGATCCATGTTATGATGGTTACATTGTATGTGAACTAAATTGTTTTGTTTTCAGGAAATCGATTAGGGAAAATGCGTGTGTAAGATTGAGATTTGCCTGGCAACCGAAGGTGCCGAGTTGGACTTGGGATTAATGAAGTTTGGAACAGAATTCTTATAGGGAATTTTGGATTCGAATAAATGAATGAAGCTAAGGAATTTTCTTCCAGGAGCTTTTAGCTAAATACGTTTGATAGCCTTGATGCGTGAAGCATTTACCGGTGTAAATGTGATTGCATTAGCAGAAACTTATGAAAGCTGTGTTATAGTTATGGGGGTTCTTCGGGTAAATAGACAGTGGGGTTACACAACGCTACGACAGTAAGAATAGCCAAAAATTGAACCAATGCGTAACACGCCAGGCTACTGGCCGCGTGTACGAATTCGATTTCTAAACTCAAGTGCACTCAACTGATGTGGAATTGTTATATTATCGCTATGGTATACGGCTCTGATGCATTTTCTTATTCGATTTTCGCCCGGTGTTCTTCACTATTTGCTTGCGTATTGTGTGTGTATCTGTTAGATACACCACACTACTCCCTCCTCAGTAACTTTGTTACGATCAGCTTCGTGTGCGAACGACGGAGCGAGGAACGAGCGAGCGAAAGATCGTCGGAGCAGGCGAGTGTGCCGGTGCTCTATGCGGAAGTCGTGATCGTGTCGTGAAGAACTGTTTTACTGCGAGAAAGTGTGTGCTGTGTGTACACAGATCACCTCGGGGTCACCAATTATAGCGTTTTGGATGATAGTGAGGAACGTGTGATTCGAACTGACGCTATGACAGTTAGAATCACCAAAAATTGAGCCAAAGGGCAGCCTATCAGGCCACCGTCGTGTGTACGTACTCGATTTCTAAACTCAAGTACATTCGACTGATGTGGATTTTGTTATGTTGTCGCTATGGTATACGGCTCTGATGCATTTTCTTATTCGATTTTCGTTCGGTGTTCTTCACTATTTGCTTGTGTATTTTGTGTGTATCTGTTAGAAACGCCACAGTACCAGTGCCAGGAATCCTGTACTGCTCATTGATGAGTACCACGTCGGCGCCATATTCCTTAACCGTTTGGGAAAGGAGATCTTGTGCGGCTCCACAATGGTGTAAGTTGATTTGAATGCACTTAAACCTGTCCATTTTTATTCAGAAGATTAGACATCGCGGCTTTAAATGCTCGCCATTTGTAACTCTGCGGCGACTCTAACAGATACACACACAATTCACAAGCAAAATAGTGAAGAGCACCGAACGAAAAATCGAATAAGAAAATACATCAGAGCCGTATACCAAGCGATAACATAACAATTCACATCAGTGGAGTATAGTCGAGTTTAAAAATCAAATTCTAAAATCGGCCAGTAGCCTGATGGATAACGCTTAGGTTCAATTTTTGGTGATTCAAACTGTCATAGCGTCAGTTCGAATCACACGTTCTTCTTCACTATTATTTCAAACGCTATAACTCCCTGTTGAGTGGTGGTTACCGCCTTCGCATTCTGATTCGCGGAACATGCATTTGGGTTGTGCTTTACACCCCATTGCTTTGTGGCCTTTTTCTCCGCATTTCAAACTGTTTTCCGAACGATATTATTCGGATTTGCAGGATTTCGCTAAATGACCGTATTGCCAACATCTGAAACATCGTGTGGATGCGATGTGTTCTCGAACTCTGCATCTCACCCATCCAGCCCGTAGGAAACCTGTAACCAGCACGATGCTAGCCTTTTCTCTTGGTAAGCGGATCATGGCAGCCTGCGTGCCATCTGGTTTTCTTCTTAAACTCTTTACCGCTTCCTTTGGGATCGCGTTCAGCACAGGGAACTCTATAGCGATCGCTGTCAGGATTTCCTCCACAGTGGTCACCTCATCTAAATCACGACACTCCACCGTGATTTCCTGTGTCATTGTTTTGACATTAGCATCTGCCTTTAGTACTTGTTGTACCTTGCTTTCAGTGTCTCGGTGGTGGCCTCTGGACGGCGTTGCAGTTCTAGCAGCAATTCCCCTTTTGCTGTCTTTCGAACTTTATTTACGCTGTTTCCGAGTTCACTTAGCTCGGGCTTGGCCTTCACGAACTTCAGTATATCCGCATATGTGTTTTTTTAGATATTATTATAGCGTCCGGGCGTGGTCTGCTTCTTTTCATAATATTGGCCTCACCAGTATCACCTTTTGGAGCATCTTCACCCTTCAACCTCAAATCCCCCTTTCTTCCCCTCTGGCCAATTGTAAACCAATTATAATTGGATGACTCAACATTGATCTGCACCGCGACCTTGCTTACGTCTGTGTGCGAGTTTTGCTTTGGCCGGATTTGCACGTTTCCACCGCTTGCTTCAGCCGACGCAGATGGCTTCGTTAAGCGATTTTCCACTTCCTTATCGTAAAGGCAACCAATGACCTCGACCAGCTCTCGCACGGCATTAGTAATATGCCTTTGCATTTTTAAGGACGTGTAGTCCTCTCTTCGTCACTAATCCACCACCAGTTGGGATGAGATCGGTCTCTTTTAGATTTATATCTTTCACTTATCACCATACTGATATGTAGGCGATCTGGAGCATCAGAAATCACTGTCATGGAGAATTCGTTTATCCCTGGCACCGTGAAAAGTGTGGTAAATAATAGGGTATCCATGCTTGTCTTAGTAATATGCATTTGCTTTTTAATTTTGATCGTCCTTCCCATTTTCTTTCGGTGTTCTTCACTATTTGCTTGTATATTGTGTGCGTATCTGTTTGAAACGTCACAGTACTGTTCCCGTGTTTTGAGCTCTATTTCTAAGCATACCCTCCACTTACGAGGGCGATCCGCCTGATCGGGAGTACAGCGCTGACATCGAAACTGCAGTCGTTATCACATCGAAGGCGCATAGTAGACTTCTGTCTGTTCTAAAGATATTATCACAGGGACTATTCCTCGAAGATTCGTGGTATTATCCCGCGAAATTCGGTTTATTTGCATTTCACAAGATAATGCAAGCGGCACAAGAGGTGGACCTAGATATAAATGAAGACAAAACAAAATACATGATTACGGCGAGAGCAGGTAGACCTCAGATAACACATATAAACGTCATAGGTAAGATATTTGAAAAAGTTGAAGAATTTAAATATCTGGGAACGATACTGACGGCTAGTAAAGAAATGTCGAAGGAAATTGACAAGAGACTGCATTCCGGCAACGCGAGTTGGCATGCAGTCAGTAAACTGCTGAAATCCAGACTGCTATCACGTAACATAAAGATCCGTGTCTATAGAACCATAATCATGCCGATTGTTCTATATGGATGCGAAACATGGGCTCTCACAAAACGGGAAGAAAACAAATTCCGCGTATTCGAGAATAAAGTTTTGAGGGGCATCTTTGGAGGTAAATATGACGAGGAGGCAGGACAATGGAGGAGACTCCATAACCACGAATTGGAAGAGCTATATCGCAAACCTACAATAGTGAGAGTAATCAAGTCGCGAAGATTAAGATGGGCCGGACACGTGGCGCGAATGGGGAACGATAGGACCGTGGATAGAATTCTTGACGGTAGACCAACGGGGAAGAGACCGGTTTGACCTTGAGGAGATCGGATCGAATGGTCAAGCGTGGAAGGAGAGTGCCCAGGACAGGGAACGATGGCGAGGCCGAGTCGGTGAGGTCATGAACTTCCGGGTTCTTACAGGCCAATAAATAATAATAATAATATAATCCGACCGATCTCACGAATTTGCGGTTCATCGCCCGATGGCATGTATAGCTCTGTACCAAAACTCGTTCCGCCACAGAACGGGGACACTATGGAACCTATCCTGGTGGGAGTGTATCCGGAGCGTTACTCCCTGCAATTATTCAGGAAGAATGTTAACAGCTGTTTAATGACATTTCGAGGCACTGACCCGGCGTTATAGGTTCGCCACTCCTGAGTGAAGTATATAAAAAATTCAAATCAAATTGAACAATCACAATTTCTTGACAGTATTAGCCGACTTGTCTGATTTGCTGATTCGCCGTCTGTAGTTTTATAAACTTCTCGTAACTTGCTCCAGGATAATTAGTACAACCCTCAGGCATATGTATATATGGTTTAAGTAGACCGTCGATGAGTTCGCTAGTAATCTAACTGAGTTATATTCCTCATAATAAATTGTGATACCTAATAAAATATAGTGTTCGCATTTGGACACTTGTAGGGACGTCCCGCTCGAGCGTTTTTATAACTTATGTAATTTAACTGAAGTAAATAATCCTTTTGCTGGTCGTCCTCAATGCTCATAAAGTGGTATTCCCAACTCCGAATTCAGCCTGATACGTGTTTCTTTTTCGTCTTTATCCAGATTTTCATAACCACATCTCTATGTATGTATTACCACTTTCCTCCCAGATAGGTAGATAGCATACCCCCTCGAGCAAATTGGGTTCCACTGCACACCATCTACCGAAGCCCCACCTTATGAACGTGTAATGATGCCTTTGTTGCTTTCCTGTAATACGCTTGTTCGTATCGTAGAGTACTCTTACGTTGCTGACATACATGTTTTTTCCAAATCCGTATGGCAAAAACGCTAATATCCTTGTAAAGAATAATCTTTAATCTGACATTAAGTATCATTAGGTAGGAGTACTTCTTAAGTATCTCTTGTTATCGTTGTGTCAGAGCTTTCAATATGCTTCAGCTCTCGTCCTTCTCCAGCCGCGTTATGTTATTTTTCTATTCGTCTTTTTCATTCGGATAAAAGGATAACGATTATCATTACCATTTTGGTCTCTTTATCTGGTATTCTCCCTCGGCGTGCGGCAAATACTTCCTTGGTCATGAACAAAAGAACGAAACCACGTGCAGAAACCGATGTTAACTATAATTTCATAAAGGTTGCATAATGAAATAGAATTTTCCGTATTTCTTTGTATCGGTTGACTTTCATAGCTGTATGGTTCTTAGCTTGGCGTTTCCTGTTCCTCGCCATTTCAGAAGTCATTCTCCCTGTAGGACAAAAAAAAACTGAAAAGGACGAAAGGAAAAAAATCACTTGTGTGGGAGAGAAAACTTAAACGCAAAATTCATTCCAATGCGCCACACAGTGATGCGTCATTTATTTTGTCCTGGTCCATAAGTAAAAATCACTTCAATTTGTGGCTGAAGGACTTCCAATAGTGGCACATTCTTAGCCCTTAGTGCGAGCCACCGTCAACTCCCTGCTGCGGCTGTTTAACTTTTCAATCAGATTGTCACGGTGGCAGGTAGCAGCCGCACAACAAGGACACGATAATTTTCTCCGCAGGAAATTGACACTATTGATCCTACGGCGCACACTTGCCGATGAAATCCAACTGAGATGCCAGTCAATCTCAATTTCGTTGCGGTTAAATGTTGGGGCTGTTGGGGTGTCATTGGGGTTGGTGGCCACTGAAATCATAATGGCCCTGGGGCCGACGATGCAGGCAAGTAGCCTCTCGACTACATAACCAACAGTGACACTTATAACGGACAGTCCTTTTTGAATGAAACGATACAAATACGAAATAGAAAACCAGGAATACGGGACGTATACTATACAATATAATATATAATATAATATTAAAGAGGGCCGGATGAGGTGGAACGTACACTTTATTAATTCAAATTAGTTTGTTGAACAAGTGCAACGGTAGAGATCACTTTGGGAATGCCATTTATGCGCAACCAGGGTAATATTTCATATCAACGGCCATTTATCATCAATTCGGGTTTCGGGATAGACATTATGAATCAACCCTTGTTATCCAGTTCTGTCTCAATGAAATGATAATTAATTCCCTCCCAGTGTTTGGGTCGGCGCTGCGGAAAACTGAAGTGTACTACGATGAAAATATATTAAGCCTCATTTTGTTGTCGTGTTTCAATTATGTGCAATAAATACCTCAATGCTAAGTTGTCAAAAAAGTATTGTGGTCTGTTGCTGTGAATATTTGAGGTATGGTAGCGTCAGTATGATCAAATTGAGCACTGTTACGCAATCACCGACGTATGTATTTCATTGGGAACGTATGTTTTAGGTTTTTTATATTTGTAGTTTCTTATAATCTTCCAACATTTTGTCGTTTCTCTGTCGAACTTTGTCAACAATTAATTAAATTTGGTTATTATTATTAAATACAAAAAAAAAAAAACAAGTAAATGTGTAAATGTAATGTAAAAAATAAATCGATGTGGGTTCTAAAATAACGGGAATTGATCTCAAAGGAAGAACGCTCGCACTGTGTTCTGACATTTAAGGGTACCCCAAAATCCCCTTTTGTGCGCACGTTTGTGTAAAAAAAAAAAGGAATTTTTGTTCGTCAGTCTTGGCCCTTCAAAGTAATCCCTCTCAGATATTACGCAGCCAGTACTTCCAGTCTTGGAATCATTTCTAGAACTCACTTTTCAGTATGGCCATCAGCTCCTGTAACGATTCCATTTTTATCTGATCAATCGTGGCAAAACGTCGCTCTTCCATGGTTCTCTATATTTTTTGGAAACAGAAAAAAAAAGTTACACGGAACTTTCCAATGAATATGGAGGCTGGATCATGATTATAATTCTGTTGTTGACCAAGAATTTACAGACAATAAATTATAAGAATTATTATCATGGTGCAAAAGCTATGAATCATTTGGTTACAAAACTGGGTGTTTTTTTTTTTTGGATTGCTTCCGGCGTGAATTTGTAGGTAGTGCTGTGGGAGGCGAAGTCGTGGTGCCTGGTGTACGGCACAGGGTTCTACTTCGTCCTCACAAATTACTATAAGAAAGTTCCGCCGCAATCATCAAAGAACAAAAGGACGAAACGCCGCCACGTTTGTCCACAACCAGGAGTAAAGCCAAAAAGGATAAGCACACATGGTCGTCACCAAAAAAAAAAAATAGTACAAATGAAACACACTGATTTGTTTAAGTTAAGTTTATTTCGAAATCAAGGAAAAACACTATTATTGGAATAACTTGTTTGAATTATTAGATTATTGTTCCGTTTAATTTTCTTATTGATACTAAAATTTTACGTCAGCAATGTGTGAAAGTTACATTATGATAAAAAATAATAACACAATTTTCGCCACGACTCGAGGTATATTATCGTCACCGTGCGCACCGGGGAGCGGGAGATCGCGTGTAACCGTGGCGGTCAGTGGGTGGAAAACGACTCAACGATATTCAATCGTTTTGGGGTGAGTTGACCCAAGAAAGAAAGTGTTTCTCTGTGGTGGAAACAAGGAAGAAAGACTTGGCAATGTATGCGTATGTGTGAGTGAAGATCACATTGGTTTTTTTCACACAAGGCCATGGGAATGTACCTGAAACAAGGAAAGGGAAAATGTGCATTGCAGTTGAATAAATAAACCGCTAGTCATCCCGGAAATGGTGCTAAAAGCAACTTGGATGTTTATGGTATCTCTGTCTGCAGTAGAAACCGGGTTCGTGTTTGCATTAGGAAATGCTAGAAAATTTGGTTTCGTTGATAATGCCTAAGATGCCGTGATTGTTTGTCGATTGTACAAACGAATCGCGGGTCGATTTATTGCAGCTGTAAAAACAAGCTATTCGACATAGGATTTTAACACAGACAAAGGATGCCGTCTGGCTTGGGATTCATGATGCCATATGCACTTTAAAGAATTATTTCCAGGAACCTTATCTAACGCGTTGTATGCATAAATGTCCTTGAAAAAGGAAATGTTTCAGGTAGGCTGGGTGGAGATTGCGGTGCAGGTGTTGGAAATTTAAATTTGCCTGGGGTTCTTGAAAAGGTAGAAAGAAATTCTTACAGGAAATTATATGCGAAGAGAATGCATGAAAAGGCAAGTTTTCATTACAGGGACTTTAAGGTTATAGATTTGATCTATATAATGTGTGAAGCATTTTCAGGTACTAATGCGATTGCATTAGTGAAGTTAGGGAAATTGGCTGAATGTTATGGCGGTTTAACGGTAAGTAGACAGTGGGGTTTGGCGGAACCGCCACAGTGCCCGTTATTAATGACTTGATGCTGTAACAAGGTATAACCCAGCGAGCATAACCTCCACATCAGGCCGTAATTATTGAGCTTTTTTGGTCTTAGCGACCCAGAATGCCAAGACTTCGATTATTGAGCCTAAGCTTCGACGCCCATGGTACATCATGTATTATGACACGTTTCAGTAGTTTTGCAACATTTGCTGACATTATTTAGTGACCCGTGAGCAACTTCCATTTGACGGTGTTTTTGTTGGAAATCTAGCAATTTTGGAATAACTTTCATGTCGAAAACATTTGAAAAATATTTTTTTTTTTTTTATTAAACTTCTCTCGCGAGAGGCGAACCTATATCGCCGAGTGGGCGCCCTGAGATGCCACCAAATAACCGTTGCAGTTCTTTTCGAAGAGTTGCAGATTGTAACGCTCCGGGAACCCCCGCACAGGAAGGGAGTTCCACAGCTTCCCAGCTCTGTGACGGGAACGAGTTCTGATGCAAGGATGATCGGGCGACCGCTCTTCTTAGTGAATGTTGTATGCTGTGTCTTCGTTGCATTGAAGTCGACGAGATTGGCCCTTCCCTACTGCAGGACCTTATCCAGATCCTGATTCAGAGAGTCAATCTGTCTACATCTCAGCTGGTGCGACGTTGATGCACCAATCGGCCGATCACTCAAAAAGGAGGAAACCCGCTTACTATCATCCGCAAAACTCAACACTTTGTTATCCGTTGTCTCCAATAAACCATTTATGTGAAGCAAAAATAAGGTTGGAGACAAAATAGAATCTTGAGGCACCCCCAAATTAACAGGATACAGATCCGAACACTCGCCGTCCACAACAACCCAGATCGATCGATTTTCAATGAAGCTCTTCGTCCAGTCACAAAGCTGCTGGGAAAGTCAATGTAGTGCTCTAAAAAGCCCTACCACATTTTCCCCCCATTCCTACATCCAAATCCCAGTTATATTACCCTAAAACCCACAATCCTGTCAAAACCCGAAAAAACCCAAACATGATCCAAAATTTGCAACAAACGAATCAAACATTCGTTTATCGTTTCACATTTGCCCCACGGCATCATCGAAATCCAAAATTCAGAGATCGTTATCTCTATCTGAAAAATTCCACTAAGTTAAACAAATAGAAAACCAAATCCAGATACATATCCACATGTGCGCGATAGTTTCGTAAGAATACAAGAAATTGAATTCTTATCTTAAATAAACACACTCAGGATACAAAAATCGGGATTCGTGTAAGAAATTGCCCATTTTTGAGATACAAATCTCGATTTGTTTTCCTTTATAAAGGAATAGTAAAATGATCTCCGGGCCACAGTTAAACATAATTATTTGTCCCGATAGGACAGACGGCACAAACACAAACATACACACCGACCAAAGAGCAGATTATCAGACGCCAAAGACGTGATCTGCGTTTACTACCGCACCCAAGACCCACCGGTCTTGTATGATTTCTTTCCCACCATCCCTCTATAAAAGTAGTTAGAGAACACTTGGACTAACACTGTCCACACTATCCTTGGATACCCCCCCTTTTTTCTTCTCTTTTCAGATGCCGCGAGACCGAGCCCAACATTCTCACGGATGTGGGTGATTCTGGTTATCGCAAGATGAGCAGAAGTCAGAGACAAGATGAAGGACACATATGTCCTGTCTCGCTAAATTCGGCCTTCTCGCCACAATTTTTTTTTTTTTTTTATCTCCGGGCCACAGTTAAACATAATTATTTGTCCCGATAGGACATACATTTGAAGACATACCTTTAAAGATATACATTTGAAGACATACATTTGAAGAGGACATACACTAGACGTAGATCCAGAAGGAAGTAATCCCCAAGGAAAATCTTAAATAAAATCTTTAATAAAACGCTTATGCTTAAGAAAACAAAGCAAACCTTGTTTTCATTCCTTGACTAACCACTGGGTAAGTACAGCCGTGGTAACTCCACAAAAGGTAAAATTAGCAGATTCGGAGTATCACCTGGCCCCCACGGAAAACCAGCGAAACCAAGGACTGAGGCCCAATTAAGGACGTTGCTCTTCCCTCTGGATCAGAGGAAGCGCAACGACGACTCCTTGTTGTAGTGGGTTGTTTCAGGAGCGGTCTATAAGAGATCCCACATCATTTTCAGGATAAGGAGACGCGCTTCCTGAAACAGAAACCTACTACATCAATATGAACGAAGTTTGCTCAGCAATGCCCCGTGCCAGATACGGTCAAAAACCTTGGAGATATCGAATGCGACCGCCCTTAACTCACCATGTCGCTCAATCGCAGATGTCCATATATCGGTTATAAGTGTCAAAAGGTCTTCCGTGGACCGCCTGGCACGGAATGCGTATTGACGATCATTCAGAAGTCCGTTGCACTCCAAATACTTAATTAACTCGGTATTGTTGACTTTTTCTATCACCTTAGATAACATAGACAGTAATGCTATCGGTCGGTCAATTTGTGGGAGACATTTTTTTTCCTTCTTTGGGACTGGCTCAACTCGAGCAGGAAAGGTCCTCCGTGCATAAGTTAAGCGGAAGAGTCTGCCAAGAACCGGCGATAGTTCTCGACCACAGTTCTTAAGGATTATTGGTGGTATTCCGTCCGGGCCGGTTGCCTTCCCACATTCCAGTTCACGTAGAATACGTTGAATAGTACGCGGGCGAAACTTCACATCCCGCATGGATGTCCGTACCAGCGCGATCACAGGTGGCTCCAAAAGACTGGAATGAATTCGCGGAATATAAATTCGCGAACACATCGGCTCTATCTTTTGAATTTGTGACTAACGTCCCGCTGTCCGTCACCAACGGAGGGAAAGAGGAGGAAGCGAAGTAACTGCTGACAGTCCTTGCCATTGACCAGAAGGAACGCGAACCAGACGGGCACCGAAGGAGTTTATTGGTCACTCTGTCGTTGTGAGTTTTCGTCGCGGTATCAATGGCTTGGTTGCATGCGTTTCTGATTCTAATAAAATTCGTTCTGTTAAAATCGGTGGGATTGGAGCGCCATTGTTTAAAAGCTCTAATTTTTGCCGCTGTAATCTGCTGGCATTTTTTATCAAACCAATGTTTATCAGATGAACTTCGTTTGATGGAATGTGGAATGTAGATCTACATCCCGAGAAGAATAATCTCTGATATCGACTCCGCGCAAGCGTTACCATCGGAGTCTCAAAAGCACACCTCCGACCATGGAAAGGGTGCGAAGAACTCTCGCAAATCGTCCCAGTTAGCAGCCCCATACTTCTATACATGATGAAGCTGCATAGGCCGGTTATTCATTTGAAATGCAAGTGGTTGCGCGACAGATACCAAGCAGTGATCTGAGTTTCCCAGTGGCGTAGTAACCTCCACGGTATAAGTGCTCGGTTCGGATGTCAAAAACAGATCTAGGGTGTTCGCATACTCACCTCGGGCATCCGGCACTCGGATGGGTTCCTCCACGAGTTGCGTCAAGCTGTGGCTAACAGCAAACATCTCTGCCAGCCTCCCAGCTTCGTCGGTTCTGTTAGAATGTACCAACCACCCGGAATTGTGCACATTAAAATCGCCAAGGACAACAATTTCAGATGCTGGGTGGTTGATCTGTATCCAGTCGTCGGTATGGCCTCCATCCTCTGGCAAACTAGCTCGGAACGCGCGAAGACACAGACTCCGCTCTTAAAACGGAATCTCGAATGTAAGTCGTATCCTGAGCAACGAAGATATGTCGAATCAGTTGACGAATCGACCTGGGTTCCAGTTAGGGCAAGGATATCAGGTTTCGTTGTTTGCAAATATTGGTGGACGGTGTTTACATTCGTATTGGTGAAACCGATGCCCCTGATGTTACAAAATGCCGTTACCAGTCGGGCGTGGACAGAGCCTCGAGAGCGAACCCGATTATGCGATGACGAACCTCTTAGAGTTCGGTTATTTATCACAAAATCTGCATGATGTTTCCCCTGACATAGGGGGCTTACATGAGAAATGTATTCCCAAAAATAAAAGTTTTCTCTCCCACTGTCAACTCAGCCATTCCAAAGAATACATCCGACTAGCGTTTACTGAAATAATGTGTAGTTATTTAAAAATTAAAATAAAGTTACTTTCATTTTCGTGTTCGGAGGTAATCAGAACAAGAAACCCACAAATAGTTGTCATCTGGAGCAATTTGTGGGATACCTTTCCGTCCTTTCTAAGGTGAGAGTTTTAGTTTTGAAAATCTAATGTTAACGCTTGTGCACAGTCATCCACCGAAGTTAATCTTCTCAGTTGTGTCTTCATTCAATCACACCGAAATCATCTAATAGCCCTTGCTTTGAAAAATAAGTCATTAGAATGGGGCAGAATAAGAATAAGAAACGCTTACAACTAGACGATTGAGAACACGCACATGTTTGGCAATACTATGTTGTTGAAGTTTCTGAACCAGATCACCAATGTAGGTGTCCTAATAATTTAATATTAACAAATTAAAAAAAACATCTGAAGTGATATTATTAAAAATGTGTTGAGATAGGGGACTGACTTTCGTCGGTATTGTCTACCGCTGGATAGTCATTTTTAACTAAAGAGAATTTTCACTCAAACAATATACATTAAACAAGTAATAATAGTAGAGTGGTGAAATTTGAAACAATAACAACTATTAGATATGGACCAGAACAAACGGACGGAACTGATACGGCACACAATAGCTGTTGTTCCTGAGCAGCGAAAGCACGCCGAAGAACAACTATCACAGATTCACAAAATTATGGGATTTGTTCCAACTATTCTACAAATCGTTATGAAGAACAATGGCGAACTACCAGTTAGACAAGTTGGAGCTATCTACCTCAAGAATTTCATTTCGTTCTACTGGTTCGACAAGGAGACAAAACCTGGCGAAACAATTACCTTCTCAATTCATGAACAGGATCGTGCAGTGATTCGGGGCAATATTGTGAATGCGATTGTGCATGCTTCCGACAAAATTAAGGCGCAGCTAGCGATGTGCATCCATCGCATTATTAAAATAGATTTCCCCGAACGATGACCACAGGTAGTGAATAAAACATATATTTATCTCCAAAATATGGACGTGAGTGCATGGAACGGTGCGTTGTTGACTCTGTATCAATTGATTAGATTTTATGAGTACAAAAATACCAAGGAACGGGCGCCATTAAATGAAGTCACAGCGTTTCAATCGCAAGCGGTCAGTACTAAGCAAGGTTTGTCAACAAAGGCACTTCCGGTCCTACACCTGCAATATCAACTCCGAACATCGAATTGGAGATGAATAAATCCAAGAACCCCGGGAATTTCGATCTTCATCGCTTCATCTTCATCCGTTCCTGGGGCACCGCTTCTCGAAACCTGGACGCATCGCTGCCACGCGTCGAGGATTTGTCGCTTCTCGTCACCTGGGCACATCGCTGACACGTGTCTGGAGTTCCTCGCTTCTCGCCCCCTGAACGAAATGCTCTGGGGGCACCCTCTTAACACCGTCCATTGCACATCGCTGCCACGGGGGCACCACTCCAACGGAGTCGGTGTCTAAGATGGACTTTCGGTGCCAAGATTAGGGAGTATAGAAAAATGAGGAACAAGGAAAGATGCCGGCACCCTTCGGGAAATCAGACCAACGGAAAGCGACTGTGAACACAGGATCCAGCCACCGTTCAAAGAAGAAGGGCACCTAGTATTGGGACTACACTATATATATATATATATATATATATATATATATATATATATATATATATATATAAAACACCATGTTCCGCACAATCATTCCATCAGTGGATCAAATACTCTACCAGGCAACGCTGCCGACAAACAGTTCAGTTCCCATCAAGGAATTCGCCCAACGCCGAGCATTGGCTTAGCGACGTAGGTGGGGCACATCCCCAACTGCAACAGCATCAGCCAGAGCAATCATCTTGGAATTGAGACGCAGATGATCTTATGCAGTTGGTGGTAACTCTAACATTTCTGGTGGCGGCACAGGTTGGACATACTCAGAAGGTGGTGAAATTACAGCCTATCAACTTCAACATATTGACGACTACGTCGCTTAATTCCAACGTCAAATGGGTAATGAAGCGAATATCGAACAACTACCGACGCAGTTTCAACGGAGCTTGATAAATTAATCAAACCAACCGGCATAGGGACCTCAACCAATTGAATAACGTGAGTGCTTATTCAAATCGTTGCCGCGGCTGATGCGGCAAATATCGCCTTTCAGGCAACTCCTCCATAACATGTTGGAGATTTACAATCATCAACAAGTACTAACAGCAACAACGACGGCCTTGCATCGAGCTACAACGTTACCACACAGTGGCCAACTTCGCCCCTCTGTCACACATACACACACCCACACACACTGAAACTAGGTGGACATAAGACGGAGGCAGTTTTAATAAGCAGCCGCATAAAAGTTGAAAACCTTGATTTGGAAATAGAAGGACAAATAATCAGATCCAGTCCCTATATTAAATATCTTGGTGTTATACTCGACAACAGGTTGAGCTTCAAGAAACACCTGAGGAAAACGAGTAAAAAAACAGCAAGAGTATGCAAAGTTTTGGCGAGACTGCTACCCAATGTTGGAGGACCCCGTCCCCACATAAGGAAACTCATAACCGGTGTCAACACCTCCACTATAATGTATGCAGCTCACATGGGCAGGAGCCGCACAGTATAAGTCGTACATGAGGGGAGTGAACTCAGCGCATAGACTAGCATCACTAAGAGTATGCTGTGCATTTCGAACGGTATCCGAAGATGCCATAAATGTTTTGGCCGGGAGGACACCACTTGACATGGCAGCTAAAGAAAACGCTGCCTTGCATAAGGTCTCCCAAGAGAATCGTTGGAGAATGCGGTCACAATTAGAGCTCTCAAGCCTAAGAGAATGGCAACGAAGGTGGGATTCTTCCACAAAAGGTAGATGGACCCACACCATGATACCTGATATAGAAACATGGGTGAAAAGGAAACATGGCGAGCTGAATCACCACTAGACTCAGCTAATATCATGACATGGATTTTTTCGGCAATACTTGCACAAGTATAAGCATGTGAATCACCCATACTGCTTGTATTGTGAAGGCAAAATAGAAAAGGCGGAACACGTACTCACCGAGTTCGAGAGATTCGAGACCGCACCAACGATTTTGGAGAGGCATACGAGACGGACAGTTACTCCGGCTGGAGTAATAGAATACATGCTTAGTTCAAAACAGGCATGGTCCGTAACCAATGGTATTCTCTGTGAAATGATGCAGCAGTTGCGACGTGACGAGCGGAGTAACAGGTAAACTCCGTCCCGCCCCGCGATGGAATATCTAAAAGAAAGTTCCGCGGGGATCAACGGGAATATGAGCCTGGCGGGAGGTGGTTTCAGTCGGTAAAAAGCCGGCATGCCCCTGGATCGGTCTAGAGGTATCTTTTGAAGATTTCCACCTTCCTACGGAAACCAAAAAAAAAAAAAAAAAACCCCACACACACTGATAACATGAAGTATGCCGCGATAACATAACTCATTATATTTCATAACAAAATAACCCAATTAATAGTTGGATCTAGTCAACATAATTCATTATTGCCACCCTACCTCTGCACCGTACCGGTTCATGGGCAACGCGAGCATTTAAGCCTCTGTTCTCAACCACAAGTACCAACCGCGACTTCCCACGGCGCTGGCATGCACACGTTGGTGACGCCAACTGAAGGGGACTACTGGGTCCATTGTCGGCGGCCCGGGAAGTTGTTGCAGTACAGCAACAAACCTTAAACCATCAAGCAGCCTCAAATGTCACTCGGAACTGCCAGCAGTGATTCGAAACGACAAATTGATTTGAGATGCGCTGCTCGGCACATTACCAGTCAAATCGGAACATTCTACAGTTGAATTAAGATGGTGACTTTATGCAAAACTCATCAAACGGCCATATAAATGAAGTGCTACCAGCAACGCACGTCGTCTATTCGAATACATCAAAGCACTAAGCCCCTTTTTTTTTTTTTATTAGACTTCTCTCGGGAGAGGCGAACCTATAGCGTCGAGTGGGCGCCCCGAGATGCCATCAAATAACTGTTGCAGTTCTTTTTGAACAGTTGCAGGTTGTAATGCTCCGGGAACACTCGCGTGGGAAGGGAGTTCCACAGCTTCCCCGCTCTGTAACGGAACGAGTTCTGATACAGGGATGGTCGCGCCGTCGGGAGATGAACCACAAACGGGTGCGATCCGTCGGATTGTCTTGTGGAGCGCATATAGACCGAATTGCGTGGAACAATGCCAAGAATCTCCGAAGAACAGCACCCGAGATAATATCTGTAAAACAGACAGAGGTCGGCCACGCGCCTTCGATGTGATAGCGACTGTAGTCCCGACGTCAGCGCCGAGTCCCCGATCAGGCGGATCGCTCGTCTTTGTACGCTTTCAAGTAGGTCGAGGGTATGTTTAGGAGCCGAGCTCCAAACATGAGAGCAATATTCGAGCGCGGGTCTAATTTGAGATTTATATAGGAGAAGAAGTTGGGCCGCAGCAAAATATTTCTTGGCTCTAAAAAGATAACTCAGTTTTCCTGAGGCTGACCTGGCGATACCCGATACGTGTTTATCCCATGACACATTCCCACAGACCGTGACGCCGAGCAATTTCAAACTTTCCCCAGCCTCGAGGGGCCGGCCATTCATCATCCGCTGTGGAACCGATGATCCACTTTTCTTTGTGAATGTTGTATACTGCGTCTTCGTTACGTTGAAGTCGACAAGATTGGCCTTTCCCCACTGCAGGACTTTATCCAGATCCCGATTCAGAGAATCAATCTGTCTACATCTCAGCTGGTGCGACGTTGATGCACCAATCGGCCGATCACTCGAAAAGGAGGAAACAAGCGTACTATCATCCGCAAAACTGAACACTTTGTTATACGTTATCTCCAACAAATCATTTATGTGAAGCAAGAACAAGGTTGGAGCCAAAATAGAACCCTAGGGCACCCCCGAATTAACAGGATACAGATCCGAACACTCGCCGTCCACAACAACCCGGATCAATCGATTCTCGAGGAAACTCCTCGTCCAGTCGCAAAGCTGTTGGGAAAGTCCATATGAACGAAGTTTGCTCAGCAATGCCCCGTGCCAGACGCGGTCAAAAGCCTTGGAGATATCTAATGCGACCGCCCTTGACTCACCATGCCGTTCAATCGCAGATGTCCATATATCGGTTATAAGTGTCAAAAGGTCTCCTGTGGACCGCCTGCCACGGAATCCGTATTGACGATCATTCAGAAGACCGTTGCACTCCAAATACTTAACCAACTCTCTATTGATGACTTTTTCCATTACCTTAGATAAAATAGACTGTAATGCTATCCGACGGTAATTTTGTGGGAGACACCTTTTTCCCGTCTTTGGGATTGGCTGAACTCGAGCGATTTTCTAGCAGGCAGGAAAGGTCCTCCGTGCATAAGATAAGCTGAAGAGTCTGCCAAGAACCGGCGATAGTTCTGGAGCACAGTTCTTAAGGACTATTGGTGGTATTCCGTCCGGGCCGGTTGCCTTCCTACAATCCAGTTCACGTAGAATGCGTTGAATAGTGCGCGGACGAAATCTCACATCCCGCATGGAAGACTGTACCGGCGAGATCACAGGTGGCTCCAAAAGGCCGGGATCGAGGTTTGAATTCGCCGAAAATAAATTTGCGAACACATTAGCTTTATCCTTTGGATTCGTGACTAACGTCCCGCTGTCTGTCACCAACGGAGGGAAAGAGGAGGAAGCAAAGTTACTGCTGACAGCCTTTGCCATTGACCAGAAGGAGCGCGAACCAGTTGGGCACCGAAGGAGCTTATTGATCACCCTGTCATTGTGAGCCTTTTCGCGGTATCAATCGCCTGGTTGCACGCGTTTCTGATTCTAACAAAATTCGTTCGGTTAACATCGGTGGGATTGGAGCGCCATTGCTTAAAAGCTCTATTTTTTGCCGCTGTAATCAGCTCGCATTGTTTATCAAACCAAGGTTTATCAGACGAACTTCGTTTGATGGAATGTGGAATATACATCTCCATCCCCAGGAGAATAATCTCTGATACCGACTCCGCTAAAGCGTTAACATGGGAGTTTCCGAAGCACTCCTCCGACCATGGAAAGGATGCGAAGAAATCTCGCATATCGTCCCAGTTAGCAGCCCCATACTTCCATACATGGCGAAGCTGCCTAAGCCGGTTATTCGCTTGGTATGCAAGTGCTTGCGCGACAGATACCAAGCAGTGATCTGAGTTTCCCAGTGGCGCAGAAACCTCTACGGTATAACTACTCGGTTCGGACGCCAAAAACAGATCCAGGGTGTTCGCATAATCGCCTCGGGCATCCGGTACTCGCGTTGGCTTCCCCACGAGTTGAGTCAAGTTGTGGCTTACAGCAAACATCTCCGCCAGCCTCCCAGTCTCGTCGGTTCTGTTAGAATGTAACAACCAGTCGAAATTGTGCACATTAAAATCGCCAAGGACAATAATTTCAGAAGCTGGGTGGTTGATCAGTATCCAGTCGACGGTATATGAAAGATGTTCGACAAATGTCGCCGGTTGATCGTCATTCGGGGAGCAGTAAAGACAACAAAGAAATTTAACGGAATTCCTCAGCACGACCCTCAACCATATGAGGTCCATATTATTGGGCTCCAACGCCTCCATCCTCTGGCAAGCCAGATCGGACCGTGCGAAGACGCAGACTCCGCCCTTAAAACGGAATCTCGAATGTAAGTCGTATCCTGAGCAACGAAGATATGTCGAATCAGTTGACGAATCGACCTGGGTCTCAGTTAGGGCAAGGATATCAGGTTTCGTTCTTTGCAAATATTGGTGGACGGCGTTTACATTCGTATTGGTCAAACCGATGCCCCTGATGTTACAAAATGCCGTCACCAGTCGGGCGTGGGCCGAGCCTCGAGAGCGAGCCCGGTTATGCGATGACGAAACTCTTAAAGTTCCATTATTCCTCATGATATCTGGATGATGTTCCCCCTGACATAGTCCCCCCCGGAGATCCGAATGGGAGACTAGTTTACCTCCGGAATTCTTTATATCAGAAGACACCATCATTACTTATCCCCGTGTCAGTCCGGGCCATCAGCCACACATCCGAAACACCGTCGAAGATTTCTCTCGGCGATATCGCGGAATGTACAGCGTGACGGGGTGGTATCTCACCTTGGGACCGACTACCACCTAACCAACCTTTTCTCGAACCGGTCCATCAGCCAAGCCCCGAAAGATGGCCGGGGATTTCTCCCGACCATTTCACGGAGCCTAAAGCTTGATGGGGTGGTATTTCACCGGGCGCACAGGGCGTTGGGACCCCGGCTACCACTCGGCCTTTAGTCGCCTCTTACGACAAGCTGGCCTAGCTGTGAGTATATTCTAACGCCCTACTCACAGGGTGAAGTTGCATGGAGTTGCTCTTCTCAACTGGCGAAACAAGTATTGACATCTCGAGTGACTTGACTAACATTTTTTCTTGTCAAGTAAACTTTGACAGTGAGCAATTAGAAAAACGATCGGCTTACTACTAGTGTGTATTTACAGTGTTTTTACAGTAGCTGAAACACCACCTACTGTTGTTGTGGTCGCCAGAGATGGTTCTAGTAATCTATTCAAGTGCCCAACTGGTTAATGTCATACTTTATTAACACCAGCTTCGAATACTCTATATTCTCTGCGCTAGTGGCGGGTAGTGGGATATTAGCTACAAACTCAAGAGAAAAAGCCAATACTTTCGCAAATTTATTTCCGCGAATTCATCTCAATATATTGGCACTAAAGAGTCACCAGTCTAATCTACACCCTGTAGAATAGAGGTATGACAAAAATATAATGTAAAAATGCTATTATCTGCACAGTTGTCAATAACTCTTGCGTGGTCTTTTAGTCCGGCCTCGAATCAATTAGTTCATTTATACATCGTATCTTCATTCATATGACCAAACAAAACTCTTTATCAGCGAGAAAATACCCGACCAAAGCAACTGTGTCTATTCACTCAAAAACACTCCTCGTAGTCTAATCAATCACATTGAGGGACCAGCTGGAGGAGATCACGATAATGTCACGGAAATTACAAATGGCAATGGTGACAAATTGCTGACGGCCTAATGTCAATGAAAATTGATTTTGAAATATCTAGCCGTTTCGTGGTGTTTAGTCCTCGATTTCGTCCGCCCTCATTTGTCATGCATTCAAAAACGTTAAGGAGTAGTCTCTCGTTAAAGTTTTACACAATGAAGCAATTAATCAGGTTCTAAAATGAAATGAAGGAGGTGTGTACTATATCCGGATTTTCATCCAACAGCGGGAAAGGTAGTAAATCTAATTGACAAACAGGACTAATTGCTATAGTCTTCTAGGGAGATATCGATCCAGTGGTCGATGTTATCAAAAATGTATTCAAAAACGTTTCTAGTTCATTGTCGAATTTTGACACGCATCGGATGTGGAAACAGCTTGCAGAAAAGTGGAAGCTCGACAGGGGCGAGTTCCGATTTGAATTGTGCGTGTCAGGGGCCATTTCCGGGCTTGTTATATTCGTATTACTCTCGGTAGGTCCACTCAACTGGCTGATGAAACCATTTCCTGTGGCAATGTTGTCCGGAATGAAGCTGGTAAAGTATCAAATGTAACAAATGGAAAAACTAAAAATGGTGAGCAATTGTTATTTAATTTTATCTTGTTAATAATTGTTGTTCAAATAATTGGACACACGTAATTACGGTTTCACTCGATTGCTAATTATATTGGGAGTTTAAGTAGATGGAACGAGGCAGAAGATGGGTAGCCGTGTAAGCTAATAGTGAGATGCACAGTAACTGAATGTTTGTGTCGAGTTTTTGTGTCACAGTACCATATTGACCACCATCCGGTTAAGACGTGTCGACAACCGACAAACGATAGTGAACAAATCTCTCAACGGAATGGCCTTAAAAGTGAAGTCAGGTAGACCAAGGACCTTATAGCGTTAGAGAGTGACCACCGAAGAGGTGCTCTTGGCTGCAAGGGTTGTCAAAAAAAACAAGACCCCGGGATTAGATGGTATCCCTAACGCTCTAGTGAAGACTGCTTTAACAAAACAGCCGGAAGTCTTCAGCAGTCTCTTCACAAATCTCCCTTCAAACAGGACAATTTCCCAAACGATGGAAAAAACAGCGGCTTGTGCTTATTCCAAAAGGAGTCAAGAATCCAGAGTCGCCGTCGTCTTATCGCCCGTTGTGCATGTTGGACACGACAGGAAAACTGCTTGAGCGAGTAATTGCCACTCGCCTGGAACAAACCACTGAGGGGACATCGGGGCTCTTTGAATCGCAGTATGGATTCCGGAAAGGTAGATCAACCGGTAAGGCACTATCTGTGGTGTGTGACATAGCTCGCAATGCGATAGCTGGAGCACGATGGCTAGGTGGTACTAAGAAATATTGCGCGGTGGTGACGCTAGATGTTAAAAATGCGTTTAACTCGGTGA
The DNA here is from genome assembly GCA_963931805.1 of Microdon myrmicae. NCBI lineage: Eukaryota > Metazoa > Arthropoda > Insecta > Diptera > Syrphidae > Microdon > Microdon myrmicae. The sequence goes on from OZ007500.1 coordinate 51,920,481, forward strand.
ATTTGAATCGGATTCTAGAAGCGTTGCGCGATCGACAAGTGTCACCCTACTTGGTGCGTATACTAGCAACCTATATCTCGGATAGAAAACTGCTCTATGACACAGATGAGGGACCACAGGAATATAAAATAACAGCGGGTGTACCTCAGGGATCTGTATTAGATCCGCTGTTATGGAATATAATGTATGATGGTGTGCTCAGGGTCAATGTACCAGAAGGGGTTAGAATCATTGGTTACGCAGCATTGGCAATAGTGGCCGTAGCTAAACGTCTAGATGACCTGGAGAATATTTGCTCCCAAGAAATCCAGATCACTAAATGCTGGCCAGATATAGCCGGACTGAAACTAGTTGGACATAAGACGGAGGCAGTTTTAATAAGCAGCCGCAAGAAAGTTGAACACATTGATTTGGAAATAGAAGGACAAATAATCAGATCCAGTCCCTATATTAAATATCTTGGTGTTATACTCGACAACAGGTTGAGCTTCAAGGAACACCTGAGGAAAACGAGTCAAAAAACGGCAAGAGTATGTAAACTTTTAGCGAGACTGCTACCCAATGTTGGAGGACCCCGGCCCCACATAAGAAAACTCATAACCAGTGTCAACACCTCCATATAATGTATGCAGCACACATATGGGCAGGAGCTGCACAGTATAAGTCGTACATGAGGGGAGTGACGGGTTTCTACTGAGACTCCCTGAGAGCGAGAGTGGAGAGCTTGAAATCGAAGGAGGTGGGGAAAGAGTTGGCCTGTCGTAGCATACGCGAGATGGGTTCGTTAGCGCCGTAAGAAGTGTGATAAGCGGGCAAGCAAAACAGTCGAGGGTTACGTACGTAACGGGGGTTTGTGTGAAATTTTAAAGTGGAGAGCAGGTTTGGACAATTGATTGAGCCTGACAGAAGGCGATGAACAAAGATGATGTCGGCATGGATTCTGCGCTCTTCAAGTGTGTTGAGACTGATTAAAGGGAGTCGGCTTGTATATGGTGGTAGAGTCAGGGGATTTTCACAGTTTAGTCCACGGAGTGCAAAGCGCAAGAAACGACGTTGAACGCCCTCGATCCTGCGAATGTGAGACAATTGATACGGGGACCAGACCTGACTAGCATATTCGAGTAGTGGGCGGACAAAAGTTGTGTAGAGTGATCGGGGGGCGTAGGGGTTTAGAAATGCCTTCACCAGCGTTTGACAAACCCAAGAGCGGCGTTGGCCTTAAGGATTATGTCATCAATATGAGCGGTAAATTTAAGCTCCTTGTCGCATAGGAAGCCCAGGTCGCGAATCGATTCAACCGATGTTATCGGTTGGTTCAGTAGGAGATAGGAACGTGGCTGGGTGTGGGAGCGCTTCCGAGAAAAGGTGATTGTGTGACATTTGGCGATATTCAATTCTAGGCAGTTGTTTTGGCACCAAGTCGAAAAGCTGTCAAGATCCGATTGGAGAATTGAGGGGTCTAGGGGAGAGCGGATTGTCTTGAAAATGTTTGTATCATCCGCGTAAAGCGAGATGAAGGAGTGATTGATGCTAGAGCCTATGTCGTTTATGGTTAGGATAAATAGGATGGGGCCGAGATGACTGCCCTGGGGGACATCTGAGGTTGGAAAAAAAGGATCGGAGAGACTTGCTAAATAAGACGAAGGCCGGATCCTGGTTGTAGTGCCGATGATGATGATGATGATCATATGCCATCTGCAACATCTTCAATGCATCAGCACGCGAAATTTCGTCCGCAAAACAAAATTTGACACAAATTCTTTGTTCAATATTTTCCTTCATTTACAAATTTACACGCCCTACTGACATCGACTGGCTTAACCAGTTGTTGTGAACACATGGGTTGACAAATTACACTCAAATTACACTTGCCTTCGTAATTAAGTGCAGTTATACCAAACTGGGAAAAAACTACACCTCCGCCTTGAGCAGACAGTTTAAATCGATAATGTCCGACAGTTTTTTGACAGAATATACATCACTTGCATAAACAAGACCGTTTGATGCCTTTTAAGTCCTGGAAGTATCCGACCTGACACATATATGACGATTGTTGTTTGAAAAGAATGACTATGGTAGACTGACCTTGGACCTTCCAAGCTTAAATTTAACGATTGACAACGCTATGGTGTGAAATAGACGGCTTTCTAGCACGCAACAACATCTTGTTAAAGAACTCTAAAGAACTAGAATGGTCTAAGTAATAATTTTTTTTGTATTTAAATTAAATCTTTATTTATATTTTGAACCGTGGCAACATCTAGTGTTCTCCGGTGCCTTCTAAGGCTTCCACTATATAGTTTGGCATTCTAAACATCTGCAAAACAGATCTTTAGACGGAGAAGAATCTTTATTATACACGTAATAAAGAATACCAAATCCAGATAAAAATACCTGGACCGACTTCAAGTGCAAGGACACTGTTACGGCAAATTTATTTAGCTTCTGACTGTATTAGCCACACAGAGAAAAGCCGGAATAAATTCAAATGCCGCAAATATGACTACAATCCGCATGTCGTATTCTCAAAACCCTACTCTTTCCTCATACAGATCCTTTCCATGCTCAATATGCAATTGGAAATGCATACCTCTCCCACACAAGTAAATGCAGTATAAAATGAACCATTTGTCCATTTATCACGCATCAAATATTCCTAAAAAAGCTTAACATTATGCCATGTGACTCTTCAGATGAACGTTCTAAGTTACCTAGAATTTTTTTTCCTTTACAATTCCAATGATTTTAGTTCTCAGGTTTTAGTTTATCTAGATATGCGGACGGGTTTAGATAACTATACCTTAGTTTAAGTTTGAATATTAACTTCAGAATAAAACTATAATAAAAAAAGCTAAACAAAGAAAAAAACCTTTTTCCAGCCTCATTTCTGAACAGCGATGTATGCTCAACTCATTACTTCGATATCAACAAGATACACATTGAGAGTTATTTAAAAAAGTTTTTTTCTTTTTCTTCTACGATATTGTGGCGGTTCCGCCAAACCCCACGGCCCACTTACCTAAAAACGCCCATAACTTCCACCCAATCTCATAACTTCACTAATACAATCGCATTAGCATCTTAAATGCTTCACGCATTAAATAGATCAAACTTTAACCTAAAAGTCCCTGTAAAAGAAAACTTACCTTTCATGCATCCCTTCGCATACAATTCCCCGTAAGATTTCTTGCTCAATCAGGAATTCCAAACCAATTTGGCACCTTTGGTGCCAGGCAGATTCCCCTAGGCGAATTCCTAATAACAAAGGATTTGGATTACATACTATGTAACCTTCCCCAGGGACCATAAACATTGCGCTGTATATTTTTTCAGCTTCGCCATGTGTATGATAAATCTCTTAACGTACGCTTTGGCCGGCGACCTTTTTCTTCCAGCAATAAAATACCCCAGCAGCTGCATTCAATTAGCGCAATCGACGCTGAAGCCAATTTCCCTAACTCGAACCAAGTGCAAACAAAGAACGCTGTTCCTCCATAGGCTTCCTGGCGATACCATAAACAATCCATATCGTTTGTGGTATCCTAAACGCAGTTTTCATTTAATGAGTGGCTGCTATTTATCCAACTGACCCTCATTATCGAACGATGCATAGGTCGCTTTTCCCTTTGTATTGTAATTGCCCTGAATCCATCCCCCATGACCTCGATGCATTATCAAACACAAACCCATTAGCACCCCACAATATTCGATTTGTTTGTTTCAATGAACACACATCTCCTGGGTGCACATTATGCCCCTTCTTGGTGTTTCAGATTCGTTATCATGGCTTCGACCGCTGAAAAGAACCGACGTACACATATACATGTGTACCATGACGATATCCTCTATGAGATCCGGTTATAACCACTGTGAAAGCGAATGCACCCAAATTTCCCTTGCACAACGAATGAATATCCTGGAGCTGTGGCGGTTCCGCCAAACCCCTCGGCCCACTTACCTGAAAAACCCCCCATATCCGCAACCCAACTCCCATTGCCCCCCGCCAATACAATCGCATGGACACCTGGAAATATTTCCTTTTCCAAAGACAATTAATGCATACAAGCATTACCCAGAATTTTTTTCTACAAGGGCATTCATACATACAAGCCGAAACGCGCTGTTCAAGACATCAAAAGACGTCAAATAGAACAAGGGAGAATTTCCATACTGGCTACCCTGGGGATTCTTTGCCTTTTTTCCTGCTTAGTAAATTTCTTAAACACTTGCGGTGTAGCGACCAAAAATTTCCAATTAGTGTAGATTTTCACACTAACGTTCGACGCTTGCGTCGCCATAGATACCATGTTCCATTGACACAGATGGTATATACAAAGCGTCATTGTATAACCATCTAATCTGCCTTGCAATGACTTGCAACTATCGATACAGCTGCAAGCACTTTACCCAGAATTGCTCCTTTGTTTGAATCTCCAAACAAGCATCGACTTCGCGCATAGCCGCCGGATTTAATTCAAAGCATAAACAATGCAAATATAGAATCTGTTTCCCACAAACGAATTTCCCCGCATATACAAATGCAAGTAAGGGATTTGTTTCGTCCACCAACCCATTAGCACCTTTCCCAATGGCTATTCGTATATTTATACAAGGGCATCACTCATCTAAGACTTTTATGATGCCCTCGTCTCATCTTTTCTGTTACCGCATTTCTTCGCTGTGTCATCGTCTATTTATTTAGACGCGATGCACTCCATAGACAACGATCTTTTCGATCCTTTTGTCTTTACCGCCTGTCTGCTTCGTTTACCCATTGCCCTCGAGCACGTGTAAACCACACAGATCTGAACGATCACACACAAACCACCATGACCTTCATTACAAGATCTGGTTTCCTATTCCACCAAGAGAGACTTTACGTTTCTCTGGTGGTAGGTAAAAACGATATTCTTAGTGGAGAGGATATCTACCACGATACCACAAACTCACCCCATAACCAAATCATCTCTCCACGAGATGATTATCGCTGAGTCGGTTTACATCAGCAGACCAGAACGGTCACGCGATCTCCCGCTCACCGGTGCGCACGGTAACGCGAATAATAGTCGAAGTGAAAGTTAGTGGGGTGTTTTAGAATACTTAAAAAACAATTTTACTTAAAATAGAACATGAAATTAAAGAACATTCGTTACGACAAATTCAACGGTGTGTAGTGCTCTAAAAAGCCCTACCACCTTTTTCCCCCATTCCTACATCCGAAATCTTATCAAAACCCGAATTAACCCAAACATGATCCAAAATTCGCAATAAACGAATCAAACATTCGTTTATCGCCTAACATTTGCCCCCACGGCATAATTATAACCAAAATCCCAAATTAAAATCAAATTCACAATAAATGAATCTAATATTCGTTTATTGTTCTACATTTGCTCCACGGCATCATCAAAACTCAAAATCCAGAGATCATTATCTCTATTTGGAAAAATTCTTAATAAATTGAACAAACAAAAACCCAAAACCAGATACATATCGACATCTGCGAAATAGTTTCGTAAGAATTCAAGAAATTGAATTCTTATCTTAAATAAACACTGAGCATCTCACTCAGGATACCAAAATCGGGATTTTTGCAGGAAATTGTGTATTTTCGAGATACAAATTTCGATTTGTTTCTCTTTATAAGGGCGATGAATTTTGTATTCGAAGATCAGTCTCATTTGGCGTCCGAGGTGTAAGGACGCCATAAAAACAAAATAAATTTAAAATAAAATAAAAAGTATTTTATTGGGCCTGGCCGATTCTTCCTACTCGACGACCGGTAGCTGCTCTTCCTTCGAGGTTTGAGGAAGCACGGCAGCAACCGCAACGGGTCCCCTCAGGAGCTGTCCTAAAGAGATCCCTCGTCCTTTTCAGGACCAGACACGCTCCCTGAGAGAAGGACCATAACAGGTGTAGTTTATCGTCAATTGTATCGAATCGGGATAAAATAAATAACGTCGTTTAAACTAAATTCTCAAACAATAAAGTCAGTAACAAATAACCATCTTAGTGTATTTTATTCTTGTACTGTGTCCGCTTCGCTTGTTGATCATCCGCCGTAGCATCTTCTATGTGGTGCATCTAGTGAACAATTTGTGGGGACGTGGTAGAACCCAGCGTCCATGCAAGCGCCTCGACCTCGCCCCTACAGAGCCCATTTCCATTCGCCGACCGCCACGGTCATCGCGAGCTCCCACTCCACGTCACGGGCCGAGGACGCCATAATACTCGAAGTCGTTTTAAGAAGTGGTGTTTTCACCTTGTTTACAATTATAAAAAATCAAGTCAATTTAATATTAAGTTCAAAATAAAGCAATAAAAAGTCGGTGATCACCTTTCAATTCGTGTGTTTTACTTCCTGTGCTGGTGTTTCCTTTGCTTCGGCGGAATCGTTTAGTGCTCATCGGTGGAACAGTGGATGATGGAGGAGGAAGATGAATCTAGTGCCCGTGTCTGGCACATACTTCCTCTCCACAATATTACTGAGTTTCGCTTAGTACATGAATTCCTAGGTTGTGGTTATATAAGTTGGCAGACGCAGCTGACAAATGCAAGGAATGTTGCACTAATCGACGCGAAACTTCCATATCAATGAAATGACCTGGCACAGAAGACCAATACCACTTATATCATAATGAAAGTGATTCTAAATAGCTAGCAGAGTCATGGACACCGCTTTTTGAGAAGCTTATGAAAAAATTGATTATTTGGAAAAGGGAAAGTCTATCAGAGGACGATGTTAGGCAATAATATTAGACCTCGTTCACCTCGTCCTGATGGAAAAGCGTTCTCTTTTCCCAAAATAATACATTTAAAAGACATTGATTTATGAAGCAACTCTTGTTTTCGGTGGTTTTGAACACCCTTGCATATTAACACTTTCTTTAGAGTCCCTCAGGTATGTTGTATTCCAGAATACTACCCTTTATTAAATTTAACACTGAATCTCCTTACACATCCTTAAAAACTTCCCTTAACATATATTACATTCTCACTTAATACATACCATTCATAAACATTCACAATATTGCCAGTTACAGCACATTTAATAACCTGCACCTTTTTATTCATTCAAAACATAGTAACTTTGATTTTCGTTCAAATTTTATTCAATTTAATAGTCACATAGACTTTGATAAATTTTGTGTTTTGTTCATGTTATAATTTCCAGTAAATTAGAACACCATGTTCTATAAGTAGAAAAAAAATTCATTTGTAAAATCTTTTCCATCTTCAGACTTCGATGAAATATTCCGTCAATCCCACCCCCACTCATTCATCATCGGAGGCGACTGGAATGCTCGTCATACCGCCTTCAACGACACCGCTTGCAATAAATTTGGCAAACAATTGCTTGCCTTCCTACCTCTCCACCCCTACGTCTATATCGACTCCCCTACGGAACCTACTCATTGCTCCAGCTCCACTCAATCAACTATCGACTTCTTCTTAAAATCTGCGATCCTACGCTCTGTATCTCCCCCTACTGTGTCGCACTTCTTCCCCTCGGATCATGCCTCCATCCACTCGATAATTGACCTTGGCTTCTTAAATCCGCTTCAATCTCTCAACCCAGTCCATAATTTCTCCAGAACTAACTGGAGAAAGGTCAACAAAACCGTTGGCGATATGTTTCAAACGCTTCCCATCACAGATACGAATAACTTGGATCCTAACGAAATTGAAGAAGCAGCTAGTTAGATGGAAGGGATCTTACAGCAAGCCCTGTATTCTAATATCCCTACAAGGATGCCACACTCCTTCGTAGGTAAACCACTCCAATATCTCACCCTCAAGCTCATCTCATTAAAAAAAAAACTCCGCCGAAAACTATTTCGAAGATTTTGTCGGTTGTTGAAAGTACAGGTTCAATTATTGTCTACCCTCATTAACCAGCAGTTAAATGCTTTCGTTGATCAGAACTACATCTCCACTTTAAATAGTATTAGACCCGATCGTAATCTTTACAAAAACATAAATCGCCTTACAGGACGAAAAATACAAACCTCAATAGACAGACTAATTGGTCCTCGAAATAATACTCTGTACTCTGATTCTGAAATAGCAAACTATTTAGCGGAACACTTCTCCCAAGTGCATAGACAAAATGATAGCCTAAGCAACTCCGAGTTTGAGGAAGTGGTCAACCGCTATACATCCCATGAACTAATTTCCTCATTCACTCCCTTCATAACTGAATTTAATAATGACAATAGAGCATCTCAACCCACCGATACAAACTTCTTTTTACAACCGCAGGAATTTAACCAAATGATATTTTCTCGTAGCAATACAAACTCAACCGGCTTGGACAGAATTCGACATGTGCTTTTCAAAAACCTCAACCCTTCTGATCGACTTTACATCATGACCCTGTTAAACCACATAATAAATGCTGGTCACATACCGGAGTCTTGGAAAACTGCCGTAGTCATCCCCATTAAAAAATCAGGCTCATCCCTGATGGCAGCCAATTTTCGACCCATCTCACTACTTAATAATTTAAGCAAATTACTTGAATTGAAAATTCACCACTACCTACTCTCCTTCGCGGAAACTAACTCATTACTCCCTGATTTCCAATTCGGTTTTCGTGCTCAACACTCAACATGTCACGCTCTCCTCAAGTTTACTCACGACATCACTATGGCTCTTAACGACCAGTGCCCCACTGTGTGTATCTCCCTTGACATATCCAAGGCTTTCGACTGCGTGTGGGCCGCGGGTCTTCTGTACAAACTACATTCCACGTATCGTCTCAACAATCACACTTCCAAGTTTCTCTACTCGTATTTATCGAACAGAAAATTCAAGGTCAAGATACACTCCACCTTCTCCCAGACGTACTCAATAACAGCAGGAGTTCCCCAAGGATCTATTCTGGGTCCCCTCTTGTACCTACTATACACTGCGGATATTCCCCAACCTCTCTCGCCGGACACTCATATCCTTAATTATGCAGATGATACTCTTGTTTACTCCAGCAGCAGGTTCGTATTACAGCCAGGAACCGCATAAATGAATTTCTCGAAACTCTTTCTTCCTACTTCCTTAAATGGAAGGTCCGCTTAAACCCCAACAAGACCCAGTTGATTGTATTTAAAGGAAGAAACATTCACTGTACCAACAATACACTACGTAACCATTCAAAACTCCAAGTGAAGCTCTGCAATGCCCTCATTAAACCATCCAAATCACTTAAATATTTGGGAGTTACTTTTGAGAACAATCTCTCTTTCGCGACCCACATAAATAATGTCATCCGCAAAGCTGGGATCCAGCTGAACCTTTGTCGACAGGTAATGTGGAAACCTGAGGGGCTCTCTCATCATGTCAAACTTCTGTTATACAAACAAATTATCAAGCCCACAGTTACCTATGCTTGCCCTATTTGGTTTCATATCATCATCATCATCGGCACTACAACCGGTTGGTTTCATATCTCCCCCTCCCAAATGGAAAAACTTCGCATATTCGAAAGGAAGTGCTTCAGATTAATCACAGGGCTATTCAGACAGCGCGACTCCTACAAATATATCAGCAGCCTCACGCTATACCATTCCGTCAGCCTAGAGAGACTGGATAGAAGGTTCCTGGAGCTATCAATAAGATTCTTTGAAAACCTGTCACCCAATCCAAACCCTCTCATCAAATCCCTTAGCCTCCCCAGCCACAATGCATCTAATCCCTATCTTCATGCACTCCATTTAAAAGCTCTCTTCTACGCAAAAAGATTAGTAAATGATGCGAACGAAATCATCTACCATAACATGGTAACAGATCTTAACCACTTCAAATACTCAAACATTCAACCCTTTTCTCGGTTTCTTTCCTTTAACGAGCAGTCGGTGGAGAGACCTGCCTCTGCCGCTTCCTTCCCTCCTTAGGTTATGTAAAGTATGAAATCACGACTTAAGCTTAAGACTAGGCTAAATTGTTCTACATGGCTAAATGTGAATTTATTAAACTACCATAGATATAAGCTAGATTTAAGTAGAGGTAAGTAGTTTTAAGAATATTTATTCTAAACATAGATAATCCATCCTGGTTTTCATGACCTTTCCAGGAGTCCTGTAGGGGTTTCTCTATCCTATAGGAGAAACAGCCCACAATTCCAACCACAATACCTACCCATTTCCTTGATAGGTATTTACCTGTAAAACATGTCAAAGAGACGCATAGCTAAACTCATTATTCTATGCAGATAATGCATAATTGAGTTTAGCTACAATCAACGACATACGGCAACACTATTGTGCTAACCATGGGATTTCCACCGGAAATTCCATTCGTATTGGTTAGCAACAACCAAGTCAAACCAAGCGACGCGTTTGCGTCATAGTCCATGGGCTTGGGTATTTATTGAACATTCCACAGAATGGTATTATATCCCCAGCCGATGCGGCGTCCTATTGACTTTTCCCAGATCACCCATTCGCTTGGGATCAATGATCTCTTTTTGCTGGTGAATAACCTTAGCTATGTTTTCCCTCTCTCTCGTATTTCTGTCTTGCTATAGTGCGTTGACCTAAGAGATTGTCACTAGGTCAGTAGACCAGCCGTATACACGGCATTGACGCACACACACCTAGCCAGATCAACCCTGGGTTATTGTGCTTTCCCTTTTGATTTCTCCATTCTGGCTACGCCCATCGACGTCGAACGAAGACACAAGTACGTTTCGACCTGGATAAGTGTGGTGAGTTGGGGAACACACAAGAGAGCATGATTACCATTGGCAGATCAATGTGTAAAAAGCAGAAATTACGATTTCCACCCTAAATAGAGTTAGTCGCTATTCAATCATTGCCGCGGTCGGTTACGCTGCACAGCGTCAGAAATAGCTTGTCAATCTCCGTTACGATCGGACACGCTGTCTCTCGGGCACAAACTACAAAATTAATAAAAAATCAAAAGGCACCATTTCCAAATCAAAAATTACAAAATTAATTTAAATTAAAATAAATCGCCAACAAAAAGACAATAAATTTACCCTAAGTGAAATAAATTTAAATAAATAAAAACGTGTTTTTCATTTCCTTCGGAGTAACAAGTGTCGGGGGTTTTTAAGTGAATCCTGTGCCATACGTTGGCATCATACTCTTACCCCCACAGTCCTACTAGTAAAATGCATCTGGAAGAAATCTCTTTAGACGTAAAACCTCAAATTAAATACTACTTGAAAAAATGTTCTGGGCTCCTCGATAGTATAGTGGTTAGTATACCCGCCTGTCACCCGGGAGACCGGGGTTCGATTCCCCGTCGGGGAGCCTCTGGCGCAAGACTAATGACCTTGCCCAGAAAAAATAAATCATTATGGAAAATTTAACAAGCCTCAGGACTTGCTAAATAAGGCCAAGACCAGTTCCCGGTTGTAGTGCCGATGATAATGATAATAATGAGAAAATGTTCTAGACATTGTAAGTAAAATTGTCACAACTTAGTTAAGTTAGCTGTAAACTTATGTAACTAAACTTATAATGGTCAATAAAGACAGCGTTATATAAAAAAAAAAAAATTTGTAAAATCAGTTTTAGTTTTGGAGTTGAAGGAGTAAGAAGTCATTTAAGAAGAGTTAAGTTTTGAGAAGTATCAGTTTAAGTTTAGTTTAGTTTGAGTTGTGAGTTAGAGTTTTTGAGTTTGTGGTATCTGTTTGAAAGTTAAAATAAACAATTAAAGAATATCAAAGAGAAGAAATAGTTTTTCTTTGATAATTAATTATCAATTGAAATAAATGAAACGCGAATTGAAGACAGCAGAATAATAAATAAAGGAGAAAGGTCCCCGCTCTTCCCTCATCCGAGGAAGCACGGCGCCGGACGTCAACAGGTAACTCATTATTTTTAACCGACTATTTGGCATAAAGGGTTAGACATTAACAAAGATAGGTATCCTCGGTCATTTCGAAGAAACATTTTTCGTGCATTATTCGTTGTTATTTTTATGAAATCTAAAAATGTATATAACAGCAAAGTTTATGAGGTATAAACCCGACTTGGGCAGGAAGCTACAAAGCAGCCGCATACGATGGCTGGCTCACCTATAGGAGATGAATGGGAGCCTTACAACCCACATAGTCCTCTACTCCAACCTTGAGAGGCATCGGGGCAGAAGTATCGCACACCAGTAGAGATCGCCTCGATTAATTTGTACGAAAGTGGATCACTCCGAACACCAAGATTACTAGCGACAGTTGCTAGTTGATATGTACGTCTACCGCGTAGTGTAAAGCTACCTAAGTAAGTAAGTAAGCCACCCTCCTCGAACCAATACAATACCCAAATACGATTAGCTTTTAAAATGAGTTATTAGCATACAAATGAGAATTCTTTTTTGTATTCTGCACATCACAATTCTGAAAGCAGCAATGTACTATCCCTGCAACTGTAGGTTTACATTCATAAATCCTTCTCGAACGTTATGAATTATGAAATTTTCAAGTGAAAATGTAATCCATCTAGCTTAGTCCTTTCTTATGAAAGTCATCAAAATCCTTTCGCACTCGGAGGAAATGAAAAATGACTCATCAGCCAGGGCAGGACACCCACCATGGACATAGTAGCAACTATCAACATCGCAACAACAAAACATGACCATTAGTCCTTTTGCATTTTTATTACTGATTATCGCACATCTACCGGGAAGTGGGCTAAGAGTTGGTACTGTTGCTAAGGACATCTTTCCCATTCATTTATTCATTTGGAAGACCAGCAAGCTAGCGGGTGTAACGGCAGTAGAAAGAAAAAAGCTTTTAAAGAACTGAAAATTACTTCCGCTCTTGCAGTGTGTCTTCATTGTCGTTTCCGTAGCTAAGAACATAACGGAAGGCTAAATAACAAAGTGAAAAGAAAAAGTAGAAGGAGAAAGATTGAAAGAGTTAACAGTCGATTCCTGGCTGGTGACAATGAAAAATATACCGCCCACCACCTCGGTGATACTTCGTCGTTACCGGTGGGGATACTATTTGTGATGCTCTTTCAGGTGCAATTTCTTTTTTAACTTCTTCAACGAATGCTACGCCTCGTTTTACGTCAACATCTTCGTCCTGCTTACTGATTTTGTTTCCTCTTTTTCTTTTTTTTATTGTTCAGTATTATATTTTCTGTTTGTATTTGCCTTCGTGTACCTTTGAACCATTATTTTTTCCTCTCGCCCGCAGTCGTTTGGTTTACAAATCAGATATGGTTTTGCCACAGCGAGGGCAATAAAAACAATTCAATTTTATACGAGTATCCTTATTGCCTTTGTATGCCGGTAGAATGTAGCGGGCACGGGGGAAGCTCCTAATACAATACAACAACTAGATGCTTTGCTATGGGTACTCCTTTATAATCGCAAGTCAACCTTCACGTACTCAGGATTAATCAAACTGCCGTCATAAAACGTGACCCACATGCTAGCCGTATACTATTGGTTTGACATAGCTACAACAGCATACGTGTGCCGCGTACTATATAATTGCGGCTGAATATGCCACTATGTGAATTTCACAACGAATTCTAAAAAACCTCTATTCACAATGTCTATTCCCAGATATGTATATATATATATATATATATATATATTTATATATTTATATTTATATATATATATATTTGTGTATATATATATTTTGACTTGTGGCTGCTTCTGACATCAATCTAAGCCCCGACTTTTTTTTTATTTCCGCAAACGTCTTCTTACCTTCTGACTTCTGCAGGTTTTTTTACTCCCGACCTTTGTCACCCAATTTCGTCTTCTGTCATATATTTTCTTCTTGCCTCTTGCCGTCTGTCTGAAGTCTAGTGACTTCCTATTTTAGTTATTTGTCATTTGACTTTTGCTTTTTGTCGCATGACTCCAGGCTGTTATCTTCCTTCAGGGTCGTACTGTTTTATACCTTTTGATTTTGGATTGCTCGTTGTAACTTTTGACATATGCTGTCTACTTGCTGTCTTCTGACTTTCTGTCAACTTTTGAATTAGGGCTTTCGCCTTTCCTCACTCTCCACCACCTCCACTTTACCTGTTCTAATGTTCTAATTCGCTGTTCCCGTTTCATTTACATTCCCTTGGAGTTAATTAAATAATTTATGTGAGGTATATTTTACAGTAGGGCTCCTCGATAGTATAGTGGTTAGTATATCCGCCTGTCACGCGGGAGACCGGGGTTCGATTCCGTCGGGAAGCCTCTGGCGCAAGACTAATGACCTTGCCCAAAAAAAAAAAACAAATCATTATGGAAAATTTAACAAGCCTCAGGACTTGCTAAATAAGGCCAAGACCGGTTCCCGGTTGTAGTGCCGATGATGATGATGATGATGATGATATTTTACAGTACTCTCAATTCGGTCAACCCTCGGGGGTACCCCGGAGAAAGCTCATGTTTTTAATATATTTGAAACGCACGTTTGAATGTAAATGTCGCTCCTCGTTTCCATGCACTGCTCGTCAGCTGCCTGTAATCTACGCATAAATGACTTACACAGTCAATCAGTTGTGCCGATGAGCGATTATATTTTATGAGGGCTGCGTAGTTGTTCGTCTCTTGGGTTGGTGTGCCCCTCATATAGATGGCAGTCAGTTAAATATCCTTATACTATAAAACAGTCTTACCGTTGGATTTACCGAAAGGCAATTGTCTAAAATGTGGTACCTAATTATCTTTAAAACGGAGCATTGTGTGGGAATATCTTGCTAAATTAGAGAGAACAGCTCTTAGCTGTTTCGTTACTCAGCGGCTTTTGATATGGTTTGTAATTTAATATGTAGTATGTAATTTAATTTTTTTTATTATTATATTTTAAATAAACGGTCAATACCGCAACCCAGATCTGGACAATATCCGCTGCCAAGCGCATATAAGATTTTTTCAATTTCATGTTATTACTCGATTTCCAAAAACACAGGAAAACGGCAGGATATGACTTTAAATAGACAAAATTGGATTCTCTGTTGGTAGTGTATTTATTTATTACATCCACTCTAACTTGTGTGAAAATTTTTCAATTTGTTTTTTAAATCCCCGTTTTTGATCTACACGTGCATACAGCAACCAACAGCGATATATCAAAAATGATGTCTCAAATTTATTGCTTAACAAAAATCTCTATCTCTCTCTTTCTTCCTTTCACCACCAACCGTTTCCTTTTATATTCCCCCATTCGTTCATTTTGTCACCTCGTCAAATATAAGTCTCGCCTTTTACCCACATTTGACAATCGCCAGTAATATGAAAGTAAAGCCTACAAACAGACATTTTAAGACATTTTGTCTTAAATAGATGTATGACTCAGTTTTGCTTATAATGGAGAGCAAAACTAGAGCGCCAACTGTAATGTATGTATGCAGGGTCAGATTTGATGTTAGAAAGGGGGAGTTTCGACATGTAACACACCTTCCCCTTTTTTAAATTAATATTATTCTTAGGAGAGGAATAATGCTCTTGAGTAGGTCACATATATGATCGGTATGTAGTACTTTGTTTACAATTCTCCGAACTTTTGTCCCCTCATTATTATTTTTTTGTTTATAAAGGTTTAATTAGTAAATATAAAACGATTATATATATATATATATATTAATTTAATTCGAAATATCGCAATAATTTAAATTAAACTCAATATAATTTTGCATATGTATATATATATGTATATTATTATTTACTGGCCTGTAGGAACCCGCAAGTTCATGACCTCACCGACTCGGCTCCGCCATTGTTCCTTGTCCTGTGCGCTCTCCTTCCACGTTCGATTATCCGATCCGATCTCCTCGAGGGCCAATCTAACATTGTCCTCCCATCTCCGTCGCGGCCGTCCTGTCGGTCTCTTCTCGGTTAGTTTACCGTCAAGAACTCTATGCACGGTCCTATCATCGCCCATTCGTGCTACATGTCCGGTCCATCTTAATCTTCGCGACTTGATCACTCTCACTATTGTAGGTTTGCGGTATAGCTCTTCCAATTCGTGGTTGTGGAGTTTCCTCCATTGTCCTGACACCTCGTCATATTTACCGCCAAATATACCCCTTAAAACTTTATTCTCAAATACGCGGAATTTGTTCTCTTCCCGTTTTGTGAGAGCCCATGTTTCGCATCCATATAGAGCAATCGGCATGATTATGGTTCTATAGACACGGAGCTTTATATTACGTGATAGCAGTTTGGATTTTAATAGTTTACTGGCTGCATGCCAACTACCGTTGCCGGAATGTAGTATTTTGTTAATTTCCTTTGACGTTTCGTTTCTGGTCGTCAGTATCGTTCCCAGATATTTAAATTCTTTGACATTTTCAAATATCTTGCCGCTGACGTTTATATGTGTTCTCTGAGGTCCACCTGCTCTCGTCGTAATCATGTATTTCGTTTTGTCTTCGTTTATTTCTAGGCCCACCTCTTCTGCTGCATGCATGATGATTTCACAGTTTTTACTTATAGTTTCGAGAATATCGCCCAAAACGGCGATGTCATCCGCATACGCGATCACTTGTGTGACCCTGTTCTGGGATGTTCCGGCCGTGTTGTCGTCTTGTACCTTTCTGATAACATACTCGAGGACAAGGTTAAAAAGGCATGGTGATATGCCATCCCCTTGTTTTAGTCCGTCCCGGATTTCAAATGGTTCTGAGAGGTGGTTTTCTATTCTAACTCGCCCTTTGTTTTCGTTCAGGCAGATTTGAATAAGGGCGGCATATTTTTTCGGGATCCCCAGCTCAACCACAATATGGTAGAGTCTTTGCCTTGCGACTGAGTCGTAGGCTTTTTTCAAGTCCACGAACAGTTGGTGAACCGTCTCTCCGTATTCCCACTTCTTTTCCAGCAGTTGCCTTATTGTGAACATCTGGTCGCTTGTTGACCGGTTCCGACGGAATCAGCATTGGTAGTCTCCCAATATTTCTTCTGCGTACGGTGTGATTCTTGCCAGTATGACATTTGTTAATATTTTGTATGTGATTGGGAGCTAGGATATTCCTCTGTAATTTTCGCAGTCAGATCTGTCGCCTTTTTTGAAAATGGGGATGACTATTGCGGTTTTCCATTCTTCCGGAATGACTTCCTTGTCCCATATTACTTTAACCAGTCGGTGGATCTTTCGAGCGGTTGTCCCTCCTCCATGCTTCACAAGCTCTGCCGGTATGCAATCGATTCCGGGAGCCTTGTCGTTTTTCAGTCGATTTATTGCGTCTACAACTTCGTCGAAAGAGGGCTCTGCGATCTGAGGCTCGGCTGTATGAACGTCTGGTGCGTTTATTTGTGGTTGATGGGTGCGCACATTCAGCAGGTTTTCAAAGTACTGCTTCCATCTTGTCACGATATTTTTTGTTTCTGTCACCAGACAACCGTTTGTGTCTCGGATTATTTTGGCTCTCCGTCGGTAGCCATTTCTAATTGAAGTTATGCCGGCATACATACCTCTGCTGTTCTTTGCTCTGGCATTTTCTATGATTTTTTCGATCCTTGTCCTCTCCCATTCGCGTTTTTTTGCGTTTGAAAAGTATAGTTGTTTCTTTCCGAATTGTCGCGTATCTTACTGCGTTGAGTTCATCACATACTTCTAAGTGGATCATTCTGAGGCGTTTACGTTCTTCGATCTTTGCCCTGCACTCATCGTCAAACCAAGGTTTGGACTTAGTTGTTTTCTTAAATCCTAGTACCTCTTGGGCTGTTTGTTTGATTGTGTCTCTGATCGATGCCCATTTAGTGTCCACACTATTGGCTTCCTCGTCCTCACTACTGTCATTCTCTAGGATGCCAAATCTATTCGTTAGTTCATATATATGTATAAATAAATAAATAAATGTTTATATATACATGTATATATATATATATATATACTTACATATATACAGGATGCGCCATCTTGTATGTCTGTATGTAAACATAGAATAACTTTCCCGTTTATCACTACTTCAGTAGACATGTTTTTGAAATGTCAATTCAGTACAATTTTCACCATGAATCGTTTCGTACCGAAACAACGCGCCGAAATAGTGACGGTGATGATGTACATTGAAAACTCAACGTGCACGTCGTCGAAAATATCGTGGCCAAGAAGCACCGTCTGACAACACTATTCATCGTTTAGTGTCGAATTTTGTTGAGCACGGGACATTGGGAGATCGCCGGCATCCCAAGACGTTCCAATGAGCTGGTTGAAGTGGTAAGAGACAGTGTTGCCGAGAACCCACATGTGTCGTATCGTCACCGCGCTCAGCGTTTTGGTGTCAGTGGAACCACCGTGCCGCCCATTTGGTAAGACGATTTGTGTTTGTTTCCGTATAAAGCGCCTCAAAGACTCAAAGAATATTGCTGACAGACCGTCCACGCCGCTTGGAATACTGCCAAATAGTCGCTCGAATTTTTTTTATTTTTATTTTTTATTAGACATCTCTCGGGAGAGGCGAACCTATAGCGTCGAGTGGGCGCCCCGAGATGCCATCAAATAACTGTTGACACTGAACCTGATTTTCGGAAGAAAATGTTGATGACCGACGGGTCCCACTTCACACTTTCTGGCGCCTTTAACAAGCAACTTTGCGGCATTTGGGGGGAAACGGGAAATCTACACGAGATCCATGAAACACCATTACATGACCAAAAAGTGACTATTTGGACCGGCGTTAGCGCCAGCACCGTCATTCACCACGTTGTATTCAAAAACTCAAAGCCGAAATTAAATAATACATGACAATAGTCACCCCAAGTTTATCTTAGAGCGTCCGAAGGAGAACAGTTAGAATATAATTTAAATAATCTAAAATTTAACCATTTTTTGTCTAATAAGTAAGATAAATTTAATAAAGAGAAAAAAATAAAAATACACGTAAACTAAAAATGAAAAATGTATTCAAAAACTAGTCCAAATGAATTGTAAAAAAAATTAAATAAAAATAGCTCATATATGGCAATCGATTTTTTTTAATTATTCAATATTCGCATACCGACATAAAAGATGGCGAACCATATATATATATATACATACATACAATATATATATATATATATATGAATACGATATATATATTTATTTGCTTCTGCTAACTGCTGTTGAGTTTGTGTTGGGTCATCATCCAATAACTCCTGCATTTGCTCGTCTTCAAAATTTTGTGGTCTACCAGAGTGCTCACTGTCTTTGACATTGAAATCACCACTTTTAAATTGTCGAAACCATGTGTCAGATGTTATAATTAATATAGCGTGTTCACCATATGTTTCTACCAACAAAGGATGATTTTCAACAGCCTTTTTCTTTTGATTACATAAGAAAAGCAATGCGTGCCCCATATATTGCTTTTTAAGGCACAAAACTCGGCATCATCACTGAACGCTAAAACAAAGACGCTAGTTTTTGGCGGACTCAACTAGTGTGCGTTTGTAGTTAAATCTCAGACGAACAACATGACGTATGTGTCAAACTAATACGCTGCGTACTTTTCGCTGGTGCCATCTCTTAGTTAAACCGGAAAAAACGTATGCATACGCCTGGTATACTGTCGATGAATGGCACTTGCATCAACGAAGCCAAGGAACTGTCCTCGGCACTCGAATTAATTTGACTCTTAATTGGCACGACAACATATTTGAAGCTGTGAAACGTGCGTCCAAATATATGGAGTTCCTTAAAAGATACGATAAATACTCACACTCCAGTTAACCTGGTCCCTATTTACAAGGCGTACATGCGCCCTAAAATGGAAATTTCCCTAAAATGCAATTCAAATGGAATTTGATCAGGCATATCCCAAACAGCGCTGCACGTGCTCCATAAGGTAGAAAACGAGCAGCAAGGTCGTACGTAGGTCTTTCAATTTCGTTAATAGAACATAGACGCAACATATACCGAATGTCTATTTTCTATACAATCAATCAGACATTGCGCATCAAATCACCATAAAAATTAATTTGAGACCTGCGGATAAACACAAACATTCATTCTTTTGCCGCGCTACATGAATGCAGAATGCATGGTTATGTGTCTCTTGGTCATTATAATACCCAAGTGTTTGAGATCAATGTTCATTTATATTTCCATCCCTTATCCTTTGCCTGTTCTTCCAGTCGTACTGTGTTTTTACATTTAAGTATGCCCCAAAATGTATTTTGCAAGTTTTATATAAGGAACAGCTCTCAACTGGTGTGAAAGCATGGTTGCCACGCCGGATATTTCTGAAGAATTCGACAGGCTCCGGCACCCAATTCTGCTACCGAAATTCCGGGTTGCATATTGTGTGACCCACGTTATTTCTCATTATTATAAATGTTCGCTTGCCCATTTTCCACAATCTAATCCACTTTTGTGTTTTCTTGACGACAACACCTTGAAACGATTTTACTTGTTTGTACATACTCAAGCTAACTCTTCACGCCTCTTTACTCACAGCTGGAATTGATTTATTTGAACAGGTTGTGGCACTACGTGAGGAGTAATGTTTTTCAGTGAAAACCTATACATCATAATAGTTTTACACAAAATAATTTAAATTTTCCAAAGATACAATGAGATGTCGCGGATAAATATTCTGAATTCAACGTCACACAGTTCAACAGGGGAAAAATTAAAGCTGATCTCTCTAAGTCACTTAAGAAGTGCCTGTACGGAGTTATTAATAGTATATCTACAGAGCCTTTCTTCACCCTAACGTCACTAATTCGTTTGATTTAATTTAATATCCAAGAGATTTAGAGCGCTTAAAATGTCCGCGTTATACGTTCCGTACTTAGCAACTCCTACATCCTTCCGCTCGTTAAACAAGCAATAACAGAACAATCAATTAATACTATATATCACCGAATGTTCAATCACAAATCTAGACTGCCATCCATGGGGAGCCCATTCCGTTCTCGTTGGCAGAATACAGTCAATACGATGTGTGTACATTATTGCAAACGTAGAAATTTGTAGGGGACATCGTAAGGCAATCAGTATGCAATACAACCAAATATAAACCCGGCACAGTTTGTGTTACACGTTTTGACCAACATCATCCTTATTTTATTGTTTTTCCTTTTCCACAATCAATTCACCTGACATATGTCGCTTTGGTCACAAAGTCATGAAAAGCGAAAATGGAAAACAAAAACAGAAACGAAAGAGCGAAAAAGACTAACGACACCCCACAATTCGTATCCACTGGAGGCAAGAGATAACACATGGCTATCAGGATCACCTCCCTCCGTCCCACCCACCAATACATTGATTTTGATGAACAATGTTTGCCAGCTCAACCAAATATGTAAAACATAAATTTAATTTAACTGCTTGGACGGGGGCTATATCCCTTTGGCCAACTTTCGAGCACTCCAACATTTTGTCGACTTATTTTCTCAATTTTATGGATGAAAATACGGTGAGATACTTTTTATCTAGTTCGGCAACCGTAGTTATAGCTACTCTTTTGCACTTGGGGATACAAAAATACCTGAGCTGTTGTGGCATCCATATCCTGAAAACTTAATTAAATTATTTTAAAAATTAAATAAATAAATAAAACTGCCGACGTGTAGGAGTTTTTAATTAAAATTCAATCACCCAGGGCAAGAGATTTTGTGCCTGGAGGCAAATTCGGAGTGTGCAATACCACGTCAGGTGGAACGTCGCACTTTATTTGAATCGATGTTGTTTCCGGGCAGAGAACAAGGGCACATAAAAGTCCCTGCTGAGACAAATATTGTCGTCAGCCTTTTTCCCCTCACGTTATTCTCTTATATTCATTTGTATATGTCGTCCTGTATCTCTTTATCTCCTTCCTATTCACAAGAAATTATTTACAAAATATCGTGGAGTCTTTAGTGAGTTTCCATTTTCATCTGTACGAACTGAAGCCTCTTGATCATTTGAAGCGACGTACTTTTCTTTGATCAGCAAGAAACCGGCAATGGCTCATGAGATTCTATTGTATCCACAAAAAGTGACCGTGTAGTATGGATTTGAAGTGAAAAGTTCGTGAATCTATAGGCGAGTGTAGTGCAGTGCGGAAAAAAACGATATCCCTAACTTTCTCACACCTCCGTTCCTCCCTCAGGAACAAAGAATGTGATCTGGATTTTGGCACGGATCTAGTGGCGCAGCTACTACAAAATCAAAAAGCAGCGGTACGAAGGAAGCGCGGCGGAAACAGTTCACGAGTTAATAGAATTAGTGAATACAGCTGGCGGTTTAATACAAAAGAGTGGTAACTGTCGGTATCATTCCGTCCCCCTTGTTGAATACAGCGTGTGACGCAGCAAGGATACCAACGGATGGACAAAACCCATGCTACTGGTGAATGGAAGAAATTAAAGCACTAAGAGCACAGTGCTTACAATCCCATAGAAGGATGCAAAAATTAAGAGGAAGAGCCGGCTTTCCAGAACACCTTGACAACCTAAAGCTAAGGCGCGTCCTAAAAATGGCTATAAAATACAAGGCGAGATGTTTCAAAAAATCAAAAACATGAAGCCCTACACATAACTTGTCCCAATATGTTGCGCTCAATAGTAGAGCACCTCTTTCTTCGGAAACCGGAAACGGAATGGAACGTTGTCATAAGGTCCGGTATCGAGACCATGTCTGCACCATCTCTAGAAGTAATGCTGAACGGGACCAAAGCCCGACAGGATTCCAAACAGACTTATTGAAGTTACGCTTAGAACGAGACCAGAGGTATTCCAAGCCAAAATGCAGAAATGCCTAGAACAACGAATGTTTTCCGACCCACGGAAAGTCCAGTGCTTAGTACTTCTGTGGGGGTGTTACGTGCGACTTCCGCCACCTCCATCGTTTGTTCGTTTTTAATATAATTTGGTTTTTAATATAATTTAATGGTAGATGGTAAGGTGGTGGGAAAAACACACGATCCACATGTTGAGTGTGCGAACATACTCCTGTTCGAGTGTGGATCGTGTGAAAGTTCGATTTCTGTTTTCGGAGTGGATGCTGGTGGAGAGAGAGAAAGAAACAACAAGAGGAATTTTCGATTCCGTTTGTTTTGATTTTGTTTTGCTGAATACGGTTTTTTAAGACAGTTGCATAGAACAGTTCGTAACTAAGATAAGAGGAAAGAACACGAAAAAAAAAGAAGTAGAGGAAAGAAAAGGAAAAAGTGAAGGAAGGAAAAAAGTTGTCCAGTTTTTAAAATAAGAAATAACATTTATTTTCTGAAGAAGAAAAAAAAAGGATTGTCAACGTAAAAGTTCTGTGAAATAAAATGTATAAGAAAGAGAAAAAGCTCGTTCTCTTCTTGGTGCGCCGTTTGCCGACGCAAGTGTTTGGATTTGGATTGGCCAAAACTATCCATCATCTTCGTGTTTTAATCAATCAAAGACACATTCGTGTTCGCGAACAGGAGGTGAGCATCCCCTTGTTTGTGGTGCGATTGAATTCGCAGAAACACGTCGACTTCTCCCACAAGATCACCATTTGACGGCGGCCGCCCTGGTCGCGAAAAGAGGAAGAACCTGAAGAGGAACCACAGGTGGTGGAGCAGCCACTCTGATCTAACCACACGAGGAGGAGTCCTAACTCGAGACGGGATAATAGACACCCCACCCTGGACTAACTGACTAACCAGGTAACCGATTTTATATTCAAATATCCAATTTTTGTGGCTTTATACACAACAGGGGTTCTGTATATCACATGGAAAACCAACCCACACTTCCTACCTAACTTCGACCGTTAACAGCGCGTCACCATAACCCAACCTGTAGTCCATTCGCAAACACGCAAAGAACACATCCTAATATGTAACAGCATCCGTCTCCAAATCTGCAATTGCATACATCCCCAAACTTACCAAGAATACATTTCCCAAGCTGTAATAAACGCATATTCCAATCTACAACGGAATATTAATCATCTCCCTCAAGTACATCAAACTGCATATAATTTTTCCCAAAAACCACTTCGGTTAATTTCCTATTTAAATTATAATCCTCGCTTGCTACCAAGCAGCTCTAATTTCCCCCGAAAATCATTCCGGCTCACTTCCTGGTTAAACGATTTCCTCGCTTGTAACCAAGTAACATTTAGTTTCCCCGAAAATCATTTCGGCTCCCATCCTACCCAATACCAATTCCCCTTACCGACAAGTCACCAGCACGATGCGTTGCAATTTCCGCGAAACAACCATCGCAACGACCAGGACCCATATTCCTTTTTCTAACCGACAACCCATGCCCATACTTGGTCGTATTTCCAAACCGATTTCCTCGCACACATACCGCCAGAGGAATTTAACTCACCATGTACGGCAATGATTCTGCGGAACTAAATTCCCTATGCACGTATAGCAAGCCTTTTCGAGTTCCCAGTAAGCCGCAGTGAGCTTACCTCGCTATGACTCAACCGCCACGACACGACGAATGATTTCTTACCCTTTCACAGTCAGTCGAGTCACGGCCGCCAAGGTGCACACATACACTATAGTCAATCGCTAGCCACCCGCCAAACGGCGCCCAAACAAGGGGTCGAGTCGCTATTCAATCACCACCGCGGTCGGTCACGCCGCCGCATAATTAGTCTAGTGTGCCTGCCCGCGCTATAGTTGAGTCATAGCCACCAAGGTGCACACATGCACTATAGTCAGTCGCTAGACACCCGCCTAACGGCGCCCAAACAAGGAGTCGAGTCGCTATTCAATCACCACCGCGGTCGGTCACGCCGCCGCATAGTTAGTCAAGTGTGCCTGCCCGCGCTATAGCCGAGTCACAGCCGCCAAGTTGCAGACATACACTATAGTCAGTCGCTAGCCACCCGCCAAACGGCGCCCAAACAAGGAGTCGAGTCACTATTTAATCACCACCGCGGTCGGTCACGCCGCCGTATAGTTAGTCAAGTGTGCCTGCCCGCGGTACAGTCGAGTCACACCCACCACTGAGCGCGCATCGCTCTTCCGTCAGCCCAGTCGAACTTCGTTACCCAAACCGTGCAAACGAGTCCGGTGAACCCGTAAAAGGGCGCAACATTATCTAGCGTTTACGCGATGTATCCTTCAAAGTATTTACGGGTTGCTAAGAAATTTTGGGTCTATAAGCGTTCCCGAGTGTAAGGTATCGTCGAGTGCAATACCCTTTAGAGTACATACTAATTACAAGTACCGAAATAAGTGATTAATTATGAGTACACATGTGTAGACAATATCGTTATCTGGTGAGTGAAGAGTAATACGCCAACGAACTCGGAGTTATTTAAAACACAAATTTAAGATTTGGATACCAGTTTTATAACCTTTGTTATCATAAAGTTAAATAAAAGATCAGTTGGACTACCAAACAAGCCACAAGTGTTTTCGTTTTTGCTTCTTCTTGGTGGACAGTTATCGACGGAACAGTTGACTATTCTGTTGTGAAATCCTGGTGAACGACCTTCAGTGAATTAGACTATGGGAGTTTAGTGAACCCCGCGCCGTTGCCGGCGCCCCGACCAAACTTCACCACACTTCTGTCAAAGGAAAGAAATAAACCGCCAGAGAGTCCAACATTGTATCCCGCAATCTACCTCCTGGATACAGTGGGGAAAATACTGGAGATCATATATGGTAGATCACTCGCTACACCCGAAAACAACGGAACACCATCGGGCCAACGATATCCCTTCAGGAAATCACGAATGACCATCGACGCAATCAAATTAGTGGTCGGCATGGTAGCCGAAGCAATAAAAGGAAAAAGATGGAAATGAGGAACAACGAAAAACTAGACATAAAAAATGCCTTTCATTCGCCCAACTCGTTGTCCATCAGAAGAGCCCTTGTTCGAATGCACACTCCGTCCGACCTCTCCTACAAATCTTCATAAACTACTTCACCAACAGAAAGCTGATGTACGATACGGACGAAGGTAAAAAGTAATATGATGTGTCTGCAGGGGTTCCGTAACGATCGGTGCTTGGCGCGCTCTTGTGGAATATTATGTACGATGGAGTTTTACAAATAAAACTACGACAAGGAGTCACAATTATTAAATTCGACATACAACACCGCAAAGTATAAAAAATGCTAAGCATATTAACGTGGAGGAAGCAATTTGACTGCTCTAAGACAGGCTACAAAACAGCCAGACAAGAACTAGCCGAGTACAAAACAAAGACAGTCCTAGTAACTAGTCGAAAGCGCGTAGAATATGCTAACTTCTAGATCGGAAATCAGAATGAACGATCGAAGGAAGAAGTTAAGTACTTAGTAGTCATGCTCGACAATAAACTAAAATTTAGGCCTTTGCGGAATATTACCAAACATCGTTGTGTTAGATAGTTAAACACCCTCCGAATAGTTGAGCTGATACGCGTCCTTAAATCCTACATACCGATTTCCTAGAAACCACTATCATACGTCATGCTGTTTTTCAACAACAAAACCTTGGCAGACGACGCTGTTTCCACACAGCGAAACATTCTATCCCATCCTCAAATCCCTTTTCACTTTCCGATGTAAAAGTTTCTCAAGCCGATGTTCCCCTTTTTCAGGTACAATAAGTAAAGGCTATTCACGTAAGAATCGTTTCAACATCCGGTGAAAAGTATACATGAGTATACTTTTCAACCCTCTCCATTGCCCTTCTCGCAATGCACATCGTAATTCCTCATCCCATGAGTTGCCCAAGCCTCTAAGTGAGGATCCGCAGTCTACCCTTTGGCTTTGCTTTCCGTTGCAAGCTGTAACGAAAGCCAAATTGTAACGATATGGTATGTCCTGATACTGTGTAACGGCTTGGTTAGTTACGGTTTGTAACAATATGAATGTCAGTCGTAGCGAGATTATGCTGTACAAAAATAGGGGCTGTGCCAGTTGCAACAATATAATGTGCTGCAACAAAAATAAGTTGATACTACAAGAGTTGTTGTTATCACAAATAAACTGTCGAAATCAGATTCCCTCTGGAAAGTCGTTACAAGAATGCAAAATGGTTACCAGAAGTGTTCGCCGCAAAAGGTTATTCCACATGGTGTCTGGGGAGTTGAGCTGCGCCACTGTTACAGTGCGTTCGATTGTGCTACTGTCCACGGTCGGTACACAAAGCTGTTGCTGCTATATTCGGTGGCGGCAATTGTCACCGTTTTGAATCGTCGTTACGGTCGTAAATTGTTGCATTTGTATATAATTGTAATGTATGTGTTTAAATTATAAATAATAATTAATAAATTGTTATATATATATTTGAATTGCTATGAAGATAAGTTGTCCACCAACCGCAAGCGGCTATGCCGTTTGTTATGCATTTTTTTGGTGTTCCCTTTGTTCGATCGGCACCGTCGCGTTGATCGTTATAATTTTACTATGATATCAGTTGTTGCAACAAACAGCCAATTGTGGTAGACATGTTTGTCTGATCTTTACAGTCACTAAGCTCGCAGTCGTTATGGAAGAATCCGGTATCTAGGCATCTTGAATAGGCCGTATATACCTAGCGGGTGCAACAAGTGTCAATATGTTCTTGCTAATTTGGAGTTAGATTTCCAGGAATGCGCCAGGTGTTGAATTTTGTCTTCCTCAATTCTGTTGAGTAACGGTGCCACTTCTTTCACCTATCCAACCGTACTCTCACTTCGGGTACGGTTTCCCTAAGTACCGTATTAGCAGTGGTGTGCCACGGGGCTGCGCCGAAACAGTTCAGAATTTCCGCTGTGCCAAAACCAATACTATAGACGTATAACGGGCTTACCCTCAATTTACAGCCAGGTTACAGCGTTGGACCGCAACATACTTATCCGCATCCAACTCTCCGATCGGATTCTACGGCCAAGAAGTCTCCTCAGACTCCACACAACATGCAACAGTCAACTACACCAAACACGACAAATGGTGAAGGATTTCCCCGATCACGTTCAAACAACTCAGTTTAGACTTCATCCAAAGAAAATGTTTAATTCAGGCATCGGGAACATAATTTGTGGTCCTCCATGGACTTTCTTTTAACTTCACAACAGTTTGGACAATAAATTTAACTTAAAACAATTTCTTAAATCTTTTAACTTCACAACTTAAACAAAAATTCGACTTCGGCCCTTCATGGCCGGTCTTCAACTCTTTACTTCAATAGACTAAATAATTCTTCTTCTTCTTCTTCTTGCCTCCGTTACCGAATTCAATCTTCTCGACTACTTCTTTCTCTCTTATTTTCACGTTGTTCTACCATCTATTAATCTTCTTGAGTACTTCTCTCTCTCCATTCACTCCGCCACTACTCCGAAGAGAAACTCGCCGCAGCTGCTTCCGCGGAGTCCACAACCCAACGAGCATTCGCTTTTAACGAATGTCAGTTCAAAATGTGGATCGCGATCTCTAATCTCTTAATTTTTATTGTTTATATTTTATATTTTTATTATATTTTATATTTTATAGTAATATTATATTTATTGTTCCTTTCTCTACGGCGAACAACCCAAACAAGACTCAACCACGTAACAAAGCGAAACCAAATCAACCCCTAACTCAAGCCGCTCTCCTTTGCAATTTTTCCATTCTCTCTAGGTTCATTGACTGCTGAATGAATTCGCGAGACTTTATTCGCATCTAGTGGGCGAGGAAATGGGATAATTGGAATGAGTGTGCGATCGGAAGTGGACGATCAGTATAAAAGGGCGCGAATGTTTAGAGATCTGTCTCGTGTGTGTAGATTTTTAAAATCAGTCGGTGTATGGCCGGAAACTGTGAGTACACCTGCGTTTCTAACACATACACACACAATATACAAGCAAATAGTGAAGAAAACCGAAAAGAAATTCGAATAAGCAAAAGCATCAGAGCCGTATATCATAGCGATAACATAACAATTCCGCATCAGTAAAGTGTACTTGAGTTTAGCAATCGAATTCGTACACGCGGTAGTGGCCTGATGTGTTGAGCATTGGTTCCATTTTTAGCGATTCTAACCGTCATAGCGTCTGTTCGAATCACACGTTCTTCACTATCGTCGCAAAATGCGATACACCCATTGTTCTATATATTTAAATTGTAACAGGTGTACCAAAATATAGTAATAGTATTATTCTGTTAAAGGTAGTCACTTCATCATTAATATACATCGCGAGTGCGACCAGAAACTCTACGAACAACACTACTGAAGAAAATGATGAGAGCAACACACCGGATTTGCGCATTAAGGACTATATACGATTTCAGAACAATTTCCGATGAAGCAGCGTTTGTCGTTGTCGGATTACTCCCCATAGATATTCTAGCAGAGGAGATGCTTCGGATATATAAAAGGTGAACGACAAGGGATGAAGTGCTTGGTAGAATGGCAGCAATAAAGCTTGAAGAAAGAGAAGCTTCTGTCGTCATGTAGCAGACCAGGTGGAAAATGAGCTCTAAAGGCAAATTAACTCCTAAGCTCCTCAAATCCGGAGTAGCTTGGATAAGGCGCCCGCATGCCTTGCGACTAGGGCGGTAGAATATACTCACAGCTAGGCCGGGTTTTCGTAAGAGGCGACTAAAGGGCGAGTGTTAGGTGGGGTTCCAACGCCCTGTCGCCAGGTGAAATACAATCCCCTTCAAACTATAGGCTCCGTGAAATGGTCGGGAGAAATCCTCGGCCATCTTTCGGAACTTGGCTGATGGGCAGGTTCGAGAAAAGGTTGATTTAGGTGGTAAGTCGGTTCCAACGTGAGATATCACCCCGTCACGCTCTACATTCCGTGATATCATAGGGAGACATTTTCGACTATGTTTCGGATGCATGGCTGATGGCCCGAGCTGGCACGGAAAAAGTGATCATGGTGCCTTCTGAGATAAAGAATACCGGAGGTAAACTACTTTCCATTCGAATCTCGGGGGGGGGGGGGTCTATGTCAGGGGAACATCATGCAAATATTTTGAGAAAATAACCGAACTTTAAGAAATTCATCATCACATAATCGAGTTCGTTCTCGAATCTCGGTCGACGTTCGGTTGATAATGGCATTTTATAATATCAGGGGCATTGGTTTCACCAATATTTGTGAACAGCGAAATCTGATATCCTTGCCTCAACCTAGATCGATTCATCAGTTGATTCGACATATCCTCGTTGGTCAGGATACGACTTACATTCGAGATTCCGTTTTAATGGTGGAGTCTGCGTCTTCACGCGGTCCGATCTGGCTTGCCAAAGGATAGAGGCGTTAGAACCCAATAACTTGGCCATCATGTGGTTGAGGGTCGTGCTGAGGAATTCTGTTAAATGTCATTATTGTCTTTACCGCTCTTCGAATGACGATCGACCAACCAAATTTTGCGAACATCTTTCACGTACCAGCGATCGGATACAGATCAAACATCCGGCTTCTGAAATTGTCGTCCTTGGCGATTTGAATGTACACAATTCCGGCTGGTTGATGCATTCTAACAGAACCGACGAGGTTGGGAGGCTAGGGGAGATGCACGCTGTTAGTCGCAATTTAATTCAACCCGTAGAGGAATCTACGCGAGTGCCGGATACCCGAGGTGATTATGCGAACACCCTGAATCTGTATTTGACATCCGAGCCGGGCCTTTATAACCGGGAAGATGCTGCGCCACTGAGAAATACAGACCACTACTTCGTATTAGTCGCGCAACGACTTGCATTTCAAATGAATAACGGACTTAAGCAGATTCGCCATGTATGGAGGTATGGGGCTGCTAAATGGAACGATTTGCGAGATGTCTTCGCACCCTTTCCATGGTCGGAGGTGTGCTTTTGAGACTCCGATGGTAACGCTTGCGCGGAGTCGGTAACAGAGATTATTCTTCTGGGGATGTAGATCTACATTCCACATTCCATCAAACGAAGTTCATCTGATAAACATTGGTTTCATTAAAACTGCCAGCAGATTACATCGGCAAGAAAAAAATAGAGCTTTTAAACAATGGCGCTCCAATCCCACCGATTTTAACAGAACGAATTTTGTTAGAATCAGAAACGCATGCAACCAAGCCATTGATACCGCGACGAAAACTCACAACGACAGAGTGACCAATAAACTCCTTCAGTGCCCGTCGGGTTCGCGCTCCTTCTGGTCAATGGCAAGGGCTGTCAGCAGTTACTTCGCTTCCTCCTCTTTCCCTCCGTTGGTGACGGACAGCGGGAAGTTAGTCACAAATTCAAAAGATAGAACCGATGTGTTCGCGAATTTATATTCCGCGAATTCATTCCAGTCTTTTGGGGCCACCTGTGTTCGCGCCGGTACGGTCTTTCATGCGGGATGTGAAGTTTCGCCCGCGTACTATTCAACGCATTCTACGTGAACTGGAATGTAGGAAGGCAACCGGCCCGGACGGAATACCACCAATAGTCCTTAAGAACTGTGGTCGAGAACTATCACCGGTTCTTGGCAGACTCTTCCGCTTAACTTATGCCCGGAGGACCTTTCCTGGTCGAGTTCAGCCAATCCCAAAGAAGGAAAAAAAGTGTCTCCCGCAAATTTACCGACCGATAGGATTATTGTCTATGTTATCTAAGGTGATAGAAAGGGTCATCAACACCGAGTTAATTAAGTATCTGGAGTGCAACGGATTCAAATGAATGATCGTCAATACGGATTCCGTGGCAGGCGATCCACGGGAGACATTGTGTCCCTTATAACCGATATATGGACATTTGCGATACAGGGGCATGGCGAGTCAAAAGCGGTTGCATTGGATATCTCCAAGGCTTTTGACGGCATCTGACACTGGGCATTGCTGAGCAAGCTTCATTCATATGGACTTTCCAAGCAGCTTTACGGCTGAACGAAGAGCTTACTCGCAGTTCGATCGATCCGGGTTGTTGTCGAGGGCGAGTCTTCGATTCTGTATCCTGTTAATTCGGGTGTGCCTCAAGGTTCTATTTTGGATCCAAGCTTGTTTTTGATTCACATAAATGATTTATTGGAGACAACGGATAACAAAGTGTTGAGTTTTGCGGATGATAGTACGGTTGTTTTCTCCTTTTCGAGTGTTCGGCCGATTGGTGCATTAACGTCGCACCAGGTGCGATGTAGACAGATTGACTCTCTGAATCAGGATCTGGGTAAGGTCCTGCAGTGGGGAAAGGCCAATCTCGTCGACTTCAATACAGCGAAGACACAATATAGAATATTCACAAAGAAAAGTGAATCATCGGTTCCAGACCTACTGATGAATGGCCAGGCCCTCGAATATAAGGAAAGCTTGAAATTG
The DNA here is from genome assembly GCA_963931805.1 of Microdon myrmicae. Taxonomy (NCBI): domain Eukaryota; kingdom Metazoa; phylum Arthropoda; class Insecta; order Diptera; family Syrphidae; genus Microdon; species Microdon myrmicae. The sequence continues at coordinate 51,952,556 of OZ007500.1, forward strand.
CTCGGCATCACGGTCTGGGGGAATATATTGTGGCATACACACGTGTCGAACATTGCCACATCCGGCTCAGGAAAAATGAGCTGTCTTTTTAGAGCCAAGAAATATTTTACTCCGACTCAACTTGTTCTCCTGTATAAATCCCAAATGAGACCCGCGCTCGAATATTGCTGTCATTTTGAAACTCTGCTCCTAAGCATACCCTCAATCTACTTGAGGGTATACAGAGACGAGCGACCCGCCCAATCGGAGACACGGCGCCGATGTTGGACAACAGTCGCTTTCACATCGACGGCGCGTAGCTAACCCCTGTCTGTTCTACAGATATTATCACGAGTACTGTTCTTCGGAGATTCGTGGTATTGTTCCGCGCAATTTGGTTTACCAGGCGCACCGTTTTATTAAAATAAAACACTAATTTTAAATAGGAAAGTAAAAAACATTTTATTCGAAGTATTGGCCATTGCTTTCTACACATTTCGACCACCTTTCTGGCAATTTTTGGATACCACGCCAATAAAACCGGTCGTCTTTTGAGGCAAACCATTCGGAGACCCAATTTTCGACTTCTTCGTAGGAATTGAAATGCTGCTCAGCCAATGCTTGCCCCATCGATGAAAACAAATGGTAGTCGGAAGGAGCCAAGTCTGGTGAATACGGCGGATGGGGTAACACTTCCCAGCCGAGAGCTTTTATTGTTTCTTTGACGGGTTTTGCTGTATGACTCGGAGTATTATTGTGGTAATACTAGTACCACTGGGGGTATTTTGTATATTTAGTCTTTAGTGGTAAGGTGCCTCTGGGGCACAGGTTCACCGCTATACCCAGTCGCTGCTTTCCGTTCCAAAAAAAGTAAAACTCCGTGTTGCTCCTTTTTTTCATTTATTATTAGATATGAACACAAACTACAGTTTACATACTCAGATCCGATGTCTGTCGACTAACTTATAATTAAAGACACAGAATCTCTTAGCACTAGCTAAAATATTGAAGAATCCATAACTTGGTGTGATTATTCACAACAGAAACTAAATCGCGATTGTTCAGCTTATTTAGTTTACTCTAAGTATATACACAAGGTTTGAGTTAAAACTTTGAAGAATATTCACAACAGAAACTAATCGTGGTTGTTTAACTTATTTAATTTAATAATATTTGAGAATCCATAGCTTGGTATGATTATTCACTACCGAAATTAAATCGCGAATGTTCAATTTATTTAATTTAACTCGTATATTCTTTACATAGCCGTTTGAATTACAATACTAGAGAATCCAATAACGATCCGTTGCGGCTTCAACTTGATGACTTAAAATGAAGGAGGACCCTTTAATCAACGTACACCAACTGATTACTCGACTCGACTTATTTAACGTGGAGGCCCGACTTGCCTCCACGGAATCTGTAACGCGATTAAAGATATTGACCGAAGCGACAGAACACCAACATTTTCATCCATCGCCCCGATGTCCATATAAAGGATGATCTTAGAAGATGATCACCGAAAGGATGTGCACACACACATATGCGGTTACTTCGCACTCTCATGCTGTGCATGAGCAAGCGGACCGTGAATACAATAATACCCTAAGGGGCACATTAGCTGGCATGATTGCAGCTGGTGCCATTATCACGGCATAGAGATTTTGTTGCTTACACGATCAGCGACTGCGTAAAGCATTTATGCTGATCGTGTATATCTTGGCGGCATCTCCACGTGTCGAATTCTCGATGATAATTTTCCATTTATGAGAACTCGAATTCCTTGGGCGGTCAACCATATGCCTTAATGTATTTGTCAGTCGAATGACCGACCGATGTGGCATGTATGAAAGGAAAAGATGAAACATCTCCTGCACGTGTGCGGCTGACGCGTAAGGGTATATCTTGGTGATATGGTTCGGACAATGTTGGTTGCTTGGTGTATGTCGCATGTTATACTTTCCTACTAGGAAATACGTTGATGCAACATACACCCGACGAATTACTTTCTACCGCATGGTGCCCGTGAGGAAAATGTCTCTTGTGGATCGTGCTATTGAATTAGCGAAAATATGGTTTAGGAGACACTTTAGGTGGGTGACACAAAGGTAAGTACATGCTTAATTGCTAGGTAAGCAATCAGTACTTGTTTTATCGGTTTTCGGCCGCTCTAGCTGGAAGTTTTTAAATGGTTAATGGGAAGATGATTAGTGGCGTTCAAGGGAACCGCCACTTTATAATGCAACAAAATTACCTTTCCGTGTCTTGTGGCCCATTCTGGTCGTTTTTCGATCAATACATGGTTCAAATTGATCAGTTGTTGTCGGTAGCGTTGCGCATCAACAGTTTCGCCAGGTTTTAGAAGTTCATGATACACCACTTCCTTCTGCTCCCGCCAAACACAGAGCATTGTCTTTATTTCCGAACCGATCAGGCTTTGCAGTCGATGTTGACGCTTCTCCTGGATGCACCCATAATATTTTGCGTTTAGAAATTTTAAAATAAATCCATTTTTCATCACCATTCACAATTCGATGCAATACTGGTGTTTGTGGTGTTTCGCTTTTCCATCTGCCTGTCATTCAATTCGTGTGGCACCTAGTTTCCACACTTTTGGATCTTTCCCATAGCTTTTAAACGGTCAGAAATTGTTTGTTGTGCAACATTTAACATTTCTGCCATTTGTTTTTGACTTAAAGTGTCATCTTGATCCAATATTGCTTGCAATTCGGCGTCTTCAAACTTTTTTGGTGATCTTTCACGTTCTTCATTTCGCACATCAAAATCATTATCTCTGAACCGGTTAAACCATGTTTTGCATGTTGCTTCCGATAGAGAATGATCACTATAAGCCTCGACAAGTATTCGATGCGGCTCGGCAGCACTTTTCTTCAAATGAAAACAAAAAATTAATACTTTCCGCAAATCATCATTTTCAGATATAAAATTCGACATTTTTAACAGGATTAAAAAAAATGATGTTGTTTGTACAATGACTTGATGCATACTAAATATGTTTGACAGATGTCATAGCAACCAAATAAAAAAAATATAAGAGCTTGTTCACAACAAACGTTCCCTATCGATACATTTGTATCTTGACGCTAACTTCACACCGGTATACCTGGTATATGCGCTCCACGAGACAATCCGACGGATCGCATCACTTTGCGGTTCATCTCCCGACGGTGAGAACATCCGTACATCAGAACTCGTTCCGTTACAGAGCGGCGGGAAAGCTGTGGAATTCCCTCCCAGCGCAAGTGTTTCCCGAACGCTACAACCTGCAATTTGTTCGTCTCTTCCGAAAGAAGTGTAATAAAGTAAAAAAAAAAAAAAAAAACGGAAACGCACCTTACGCCATATTTGTCGGGGAATGGTGGATATCGAAAATACCGAAACAGTTGGATACGACAGTTTACTTCTCTGTCCACAATTTTAGTACATACATAGGTGCAGCGTTGTTACATACTATGCAACTGTGAATCATGCATGCCAGAGGCTCGGGCCCAGAGTACTTATGGAAGATTACACATCCGTTTACGCAACTATAGTAAAAACTACTACAAAGGCACAACACCTGTGGTGGTTGCTTTCCTTTAGTCATTGCGGATCTCGACTTGTATCCTTTTCTGTGCCGGGCTGTTCTAATGACACGAGAGTTTGGTATCGACCACTGCAACATTCGCGGTTTAACCCACTCACTGCCACGCAAATTTCCATGTTGGATGGATTGAATTATTTCTTTAAGAACGCCAGACCTTTGGCCCACTGTTAGCAGCTTTAATTACATGGTCCCTTCAGTTAATCGACCTATTTTTATTTTTCTACATAGTCTCCTTGTAACTCTACACAGTTCTCCCAGCCCGTCCAAATAGTACTCGGCGTTTTTCTCTGCAAAATAACTGTTCACGGTGGTGATTGCCTCCTCATTTGACGAAAATCTCTGTCCTCCGAACGCAATTTTTAGATTAGGGAACAAAAAGAAGTCCCTTGGGGTTAGATCTGGTGAGTAAGGCGGATTGTCAAGCTGTTCAAACCGTAATTCGTGGATTTTCGCCATGGAAACCACTGAGGTGTGAAACGGTGCGGTGTCTTTGTGAAACAGAATTTTCTTTTTCTGCAAATGTGGACGTTTTTCCGCAATTTCTGCCTTCAGTTGGTCAAGTAATGATGCATAGTATGCTCCTGTAATCGTGTGGCGGCTCCCATAAACGCCAATACTCACCTTCCCAAACCACCTAAAAGCTTCCAGTCCGGAAGCTCCCATAACCCCATTGTCCTATGCTAATACAATGGCATTAGCGCCTACAAAACTACAAGCATTGAGGTTATCTAATGCATAACCTTAAAGCATCTGTAAAAAGAATTTCTCCCATAAGGGCATTTTCCATGCATCAACGCATCGGCAAAATGTTCCCAACAAAGAATTCTTTATAGACCAAGCATTATTTTCCTCAAAAGAAACAATTCGGTCCACATATAATGTAACCACATAATCAGGGAATCTTATCCTTGCATTGGCTATTCCCAGCCTCACCACGTGTACAACAGTTTTCCCTACATACACATTGGCTGGCGACTCTCTTGTCCAACGACAAAGCAACTCCAAGCAGCTTATTGACGCAGCTGCAGACAATTAGCGCAATAGCCGCTAAAACCAAATGTTCCAGCACGCATCATGTGCAAACAAAAGAAGTCTGGTATTACGCAAGCATTCTGGCGATACGAAAATTATTATTATTATTATTATTTATTGGCCTGTAGGAACCCGGAAGTTCATGACCTCACCGACTCGGTTCCGCCATCGTTCCCTGTCCTGTGCGCTCTCCTTCCACGCTTGACCATTCGATCCGACCTCCTTTAGGTCAAACCTAACATTGTCCTCCCATCTCCGTCGCGGGCGTCTACCGTCCAGAATTCTATGCACGGTCCTATCATTCCCCATTCGCGCCACGTGTCCGGCCCATCTTAATCTTCGCGACTTTATTACTCTCACTATTGTAGGTTTGCGATATAGCTCTCCCAATTCGTGGTTATGGAGTTTCCTCCATTGTCCTGCCTCCTGGTCATATTTACCACCAAAGATACCCCTCAAAACTTTATTCTCGAATACGCGGAATTTGTTTTCTTCCCGTTTTGTGAGAGCCCATGTTTCGCATCCATATAGAACAATCGGCATGATTATGGTTCTATAGACACGGAGTTTTTTGTTACGTGATAGCAGTCTGGATTTCAGCAGTTTACTGACTGCGTGCCAACTAGCGTTGCCGGAATGCAGTCTTTTGTTAATTTCCTTCGACATTTCGTTACTGGCCGTCAGTGTCGTTCCCAGATATTTAAATTCGTTAACTTTTTCAAATACGTTTATATGTGTTCCCTGAGGTCCACCCGCTCTCGTTGTAATCATGTATTTTGTTTTGTCTTAATTTATTTCTAGGTCCACCTCTTCTGCCGCTTGCATGATGATTTCACAGTTTTTACTAACAGTTTCTAGATTATCGCCCAGAACGGCGATGTCATCCGCATATGGGAGCACTTGTGTGACCCCGTTCTGGGATGATCCGGCCATGTTGTCGTCTTGTACCTTTCTGATGACATACTCGAGCACAAGGTTAAAAAGACACGGTGATAGACCATCTCCCTGCTTTAGTCCGTCCCGTATTTCAAATGGCTCTGAGAGGTGATTTTCTATTCTAACTCGCCCTTTGTTTTCGTTCATGCAAATTTATATGAGGGCGGCATATTTTTTAGGGATTCCCAGCTCAACTGCAATATGGTAGAGTCTTTGCCTTGCGACTGAGTCGTAGGCTTTTTTGAAGTCAACGAACAGTTGGTGAACCGTCTCTCCGTATTCCCACTTCTTTTCCAGCAGTTGTCTTATTGTGAACATTTGGTCGCTTGTTGACCGGTTCCTACGGAATCCGCATTGGTAGTCTCCCAGTATTTCTTCTGCGTACGGTGTGATTCTCGCCAATATGACATTTGATAGTATTTTATATGTCGTTGGGAGCAATGATATTCCTCTGTAGTTTTCGCAGTCAGATCTGTCGCCTTTTTTGAAAATGGGAATGACTATTGAGGTTTTCCATTCTTCCGGAGTGACTTCCTTATCCCATATTGTTTGAATGAGCTGGTGGAGATTTCGGGCGGTTGCCTCTCCTCCATGCTTCACAAACTCTGCCGGTATGCAGTCGACTACGGGAGCTTTGTTGTTTTTCAATCGATGGCGATACGATAAACAATCCAAATTGTTTGAAGTATCTCAAATGCATTTCACCCCTAATGAGTTGCAGCTTATTTATTTAGCTGACCCTCATTACAGACCGATGCCTTAGGTCGCTTCTCCCTTTGTTCTTTTTCCCTCGTTTCAGGTTTCGTTTATCCTTTGCTGAAATGCATCGATAAACACTGTAATCTGTACGATCACCCATACACCCATACACCATGATCTTCATTACGAGATCTGGTTTTCTATTCCACAAAGAGAGACTTTACGTTTCTCTTGTGGTAAGAAAACATATCCTTAGCCGAGAGGATATTCACCACACCATTAATTGAGGATTGAATTCATGTCAGAGTTCTATCCTCGAAGAGTCCTTTTCCATCACCCGACCGAGCCGGTCGGTTCTTCTCCCGCTCCCTGTGGCACGCCGAGGACGCCTACGTTGCGGAGTTGTTTATCACCAGTCTCTAGTTAAGCGTTTTCTTAATTTTTATTCAATTTTACTTAAAGAAAATATATCCACAAGACGAAGTTAATAGTAATAGTTTAGAATTCTAAGTTGAGTGAACATTTAACGTGTGATTTGCTTGACCAACCGCATTAAGGATTTAAATAAAAAGAACCTTTAATAATAAACAAAAGTGAGTTTCAATTAATTACTTCTATTACTACTACTACTAAATTGTGGACGGTGTGTTGCGAAGTTTTCTTTTGGTGTTCGGAGGAACTTGCTTTTAGTGACGATGGGAGTGGAAGGGAGCCCAGTGCCGTACGCCGGCGCAATATACCTCCACCCCACAATGGTTTTTCCTTTTTGAAGATAATCGATTAAGATAACTCCATGACTATCTCAAAAAACACTCGCCATCACTTTTCCAGACGATTCCCCCTTTGCAGTCCACTGTTTTGACTGTATTTTTGTTTCGGGCGTCCCAGTTTCATCGACAGTAATTATTCGGCACCAAAACTGGGATTTATTGCGCCTAAACTGCGCCCACCGTTGAAATGTTAGAAATATTCATTCAAACACGTTTTTGGTCTAACGTGAGCAAACGCGGCACCCAACACGCGGACAGCTTTCTCATGCCTAAATCTTGATTTAGTATGTGACAAACACGTTCTTTGGACATTTTCATAGCCCCTGCAATCTCTCTCACTTTAATTCGGCGGTTATTTAGCACGAGTTGGTGAACTTTAGCGATGTTATCGTCAGTTGTTGCAGTTTTTGGAAGTCCAGAACGTGCATCGTCTCCCAAGCTCTCACGGCCACGTTTAAATTCAGCTGCCCAAAATTTCGCTGTGGTAAATGATTCTGCACAGTCCCACTACACAGAGTCCAGCTCATCTTTGATTTGCGTAGACGTATTGCCTTTCAAAAACAAAAATTTAAAAAAAAGTCAAAAGATGCACAACTATCTTCACGGTGTTGTCGGAAACTTTTCAGTCTACCCATGTAGTAGCTGTTTTGACAGACTTTATTATCGCATTCTTAGGGCACTAGTTATTTTTAGTGAAGCCGCTTCATTTTGAAATAGTTGACCCCGTTGTATGTGTAAAATATTAAGAAAAAATGACGAATAATCTTTTGTAGATTTCATTAAACATGTATAACAAATAATGACACTTTTCTAAGGCATGTACTATAAAACATCACATAAACTCTATTCGCAACTCACAGAAACTCCCAGCAATCTCCGGAGGATTTCATCCAGGAGATCGTATTACTGTATCTATAGGTCCACCCCCATACAATTTATAGGATTCTTCTCTATGACAGTATTTCCTCAATGGGCATAATTTGTATTTCCACGGACCCGAAGTATCTGCATACGTTCGTACCAAAAATAGCAATAATAAAAACCACAATCGAAACGTTGCTCTTCTAACAACGACATTGGAGATATTTCAAATGTCAAATATTTGGAGTTATTCTAAAACATTTGTCCCTTCTTCGTGTCGTCCTTTCTTTCTACTGCCATCTTAAAAGGCAGCAAAAAAACCACACACACTTTATACATATAGATTTCATGCAGCCCTTGGGTTTCATTCCCACAAGACACGCGAAAAGTATGCGAAACATTATAGGAATTTAAGGAAAGTTTTATGCGGCGCCCACGATCCAACAAAAGTGCAACCGCAAGGGGGAAACGCCGGAAAGTCCTTAGAGTGTTTGATGTCTGTTAGATCCGGTGTTCAATTGTTTTGAACAGTGGAAACGAATTAACAGGATACCTTCACGCCAAGCCCCTGCTCCCGAATCACTACCGTGAATGGCAAGGGCAAGAGCACTGTAATGGTATAAAACATCCCCATTGGGGTTGTGATTAAAGGAAACAAAATTGAACGTGATAAACAATTTGTCGTAAGGACCATCTGCTCCCATCGGACGTACGTCTCATTGTTTTGAATCCATCATATAGCCTCTTGGGGCAATTAATTTGAACCGACGGATGTCGGATGGCTGCAATGGTCTGACTCGTGTTGGAGAAATGATTGATGTGACGCGTGACAAACTCTAGAAACCTAGAGACTGGGATGGTAACCTCAGAGAATGGTGCATTCAAGTGATTAACCAGCGTGTCAACACAAGACAGCTGAAAATGTAGTCGTCCCATCAAATTGCCTCAAACATCTCTGGAAGTTTGTTGTTCTTCCCGTCAGTAATGTTACAAGATGACGAGAGCATCATAAGTGAATAGAGTTATGGGAACAAAAAGTCAAAATTACATTGGCCATCACATTTAGTGACATTAAAGAGTCATCTACAGCACTAAGAGCAACGCGGCAGTAGTCATTATTGTCAGTTGAAATAACAGTCCTGTAGATACCAGAAATTAATATTGAAGTTTTGTTTAGTGTTAAAGTTCTCGCATCGTAGAGGGATTATAAATGACATCAGGACATATCTTGGCACAAAATAAGTTGATAAAAAGAAGACGAATATTTATCTGAAGTTCTCAGTTACTCTCGCTTTCTTACTTATTACTTTCTACTTCCCCCCTTATCGCTTGCTTCACTTTCTACTTCTTACTCATCTCCATGCTCTGTGTGCGACGTATTTATACCGTTTCCTTATTCTGATTCGGGGTTTCGTTTCCGTCCGTTCCATAGTCTTGAATGTTCTACTGTTCACGGTCTCCAGTTATCCATTACTTTATAGATTATTCTAGTACTCTGTTTCGGACTCTCTAGAATATTCTACTACTGATTGTCGTATGCGTCAGACTACCCTCCGCCTAGATTAGTTCGTCCCGAACTAAGTTCACTGGTCTCCCGGGCCAACAAAAGCCGCCAGTCGGTCGCGATGCACCACTTTCAACTTGGCGTTCGGTGGTGGAAGTTCTTGACCTTCTTCCAAATTTTCTAATGCTCTCCTTCTCGCGTCAGCTCTAGCCTGTCGCCATTCTTTCTTTTCCTGACGATGGAATTCCTCTTGCATTTTAGGGATCTCATGCGAATAATATAAGAGAAAATGCATGTGCACACTCTTAAGCTCTTCTGGAGTTTGCCCATCACGTAAGCGATCTAGATCTTCATCTTTAATTACACGCATATCATCTGGTGTTGGAGCATCTGTCGAATTCATAACCGTATCCAACTGGTAGTTCCGCATCTTTTCAAATAACTAGACCGGTTTGTTCTTTCGAGCTGTCAGTAAACACCAGCGTGCGTCGTAGTAATAGACTTTCCATAGATCGTCGCACGTTAATTCTGGTTTCACGTGTTCTTCTCTATAGAGCGCAATGAACGGCAGCTCTAGCTGTTGATTACGCCTACAATCTAGGGCTTGCCTGATCTTTCCCGCCGTATGTGGTGGCTTACAATAGCGGTCTCGACCTCCAACATCCGTTGATCTCTCTTGTTCGGAAATAGTTGATTTACAAAACGCATGTGTGTAAATCCATTCAGCTTCATCCTGTAGTTCATTGGGTCCCTCTGGAATAGGCGCAACCGGAACTTCGCGCAATTGCATTCGCTCAGGAATATCCGTTTTACGGATTTCATTGTCCAAATCCGTAAAGTGATCCCTTTCCAATTCACTCGGTTCGTATCCGGGTTCATATCCGTCCTCGTCATAATTAGTGAAATCCTCATAGTCGAAATCTACACCAAAACAGTCCTGATCTTCTTGCAATGACGCGTCAGTGACTAGAAGTCGTCTTTTCTTCTTCTTCTGAGCAATTGGCCTTCCTTCGTCGTCTACAATAAAATTCTCAGCATCAGACTCCGATTCCTCATCATCATTGAAATGTTTTGCCGCCTCAGTTTCCCTGTGACTACGTTCAGAGCGGCGTTCAACATCGTCTTCGTCGTCGAATAGCTGTTCGGCTATAGCCTCACGTGCTGAACCTTCATTGACGTGCTGTTCCTCTCCATCACTTTCATCGTCCTGTGTACGACGCAGACGCTTGGAAGGCTTTCTGTGTTCGACTTTCAAACCAAGATTCTCTTCAATAAGGTCACAGTCGTCGTCTTCCAGTCGGTCGTCCAACTCGTCATCATCATTGTAAATCCGTTTCGGGGAACGGCCTGAAGCATCAGTGTCTTCACCATCAATGCCGTCCTCTTCAATCGGGTTATCATCGATGAGATCCTTCAGTTCTTCACATAACACATCATCGTCATCTTCCTCCTCTTCCTCACTGCTGTCGGGATTAGCTTTGCTCTTCCTGAGTTTCTTCCTTTCATGTGGCTCCAATTTCTCCTCATCCTCAGATTCCTCCGCTTCCGAGTCCTAGAATTCTTTCATACACTGCCTTTGGGCATCCAATTTTGCCTTAAACTCTGCAGCTCGCGCGTCCAATTTTGCGTTAACGTCTGCAGCCCACGCATCCAATTTGGCAGCTCGCGCGTCCAATTTTGCATTAACGTCTGCAGCTCGCGCATCCAATTTTGCCATCATCATCCTGAACATCTCCGAAATGTCCAACGGTTGCGAACTCTTCTCCGTTACATTGGCACCATCTTGACTAGCTGTTTCTTCTCCATCCGGACAGTCTGGCCCACTCGTAAAAGCGTATGTGTTAACATCAATACCCTCTTCCTCCATTACTGTTTGTGGACGCTGTCGAAGAATTTGCTTCTGTCCTCTGCTATCCATATTCCGGTCCTCAAGTTCCTTCTTCAACTCAGGAACGCGAAGATCCTCCAAATGTCGATCTGACATCGTCACAATACACTTCCACAGACTTATTTATTTCACCAATAATTAATCCCACTTCTGACACCAATTGTAGCGAGCTTAGGGTTCGCTGGATTGATTATTTAAAATAAATAAGAGCCGTTAAATCGACTTTGAATTAATGTGACACTTTATTAGTCCGTTAAGAACAACCGTTACTTTTTAACGTACACTTAACGATTTCTTCACTTATCGCGTATTTTACTCTCGCTTTCTTACTTATTACTTTCTACTTCCGCCCTTATAGCTTGCTTCACTTTCTACTTCTTACTCATCTCCATGCTCTGTGTGCGACGTATTTATACCGTTTCCTTATTCTGATTCGGCGTTTCGTGTCCGTCCGTTCTATAGTCTTGAATGTTCTACTATTCACGGTCTCCAGTTTTCCATTACTTTATAGAATATTCTAGTACTCTGTTTCGGACTCTCTAGAATATTCTACTACTGATTGTCATATGCGTCACAATATAGTATAATTCCAACGAACGTATTTTTATAAACAGCCTCACCGACTCATGTCTCCATCAAATTAGCAATGTCCCAAATCATATGGGGAGACAGCTGGACCTCGTGTTCACAACCGACCCACTCATGTCCTCAGTTGCCCCTAGCCCACATGCCCTCTCTACCATTGATAATTACACCCCCCACTGCTCTTATCCTTATATCGCGACCATGAAACCCAGCCCTCTCTACCTCTTGACTGTTTTTCCTACAACTTCCACAAGGCTAATTTCCGCCTTCTAAATGAGCATCTTAGCAAAACAGCGTTTCGCCTTAATCATTTGGGTGTAGAAGAAGCTACGGCCACTCTCTATAAGGAGATTTACTATGCCGTCGCCGTATATGTCCGCTATTCTGGCCACTGGTCATCGGTTTCTTCGCCGCCTTGGTACAACCGCAATCTCCGCAATCTTCTGAACAAATGGAATAACTTATGGAACATTTTCCTTAAAATGCGATCCATTGAAAACTACTCCAACTATCTCGTTTCCTTTTATAAATTTTCCGAACTCTACAACTCCCTCTACTCCAAATACCTTACCAAAACACTATGCAATTTGATCAATGACCCCAAATCTTTCTTCCACTTTATAAATTATAAACTTAAATCCGACGCCTATCCTAACTCCCTTTCTTATGGCGCGACTACTTCAACCGACCCCCTAACTACTGCCAATCTATTCGCTTCGTTTTTCAATAAATCCTTCACAGACATCTCCTTCGAACCCAATCAGGCGGATTTCAATGACTTGCCCGAATTCTCCCTCGGCCCCATTCACTCTTCAACTTATTCAGCGTCACGTAGTTGAGGAGAAATTAAACTTACTCAAAGACGAGTTCAGCCCTGGACCTGATGGAGTCCCGGCTGTATTTTTAAAAAACTGTTCCTCATCCCTTTCTCTCCCGATATCAAAGACTTTCAACCTATCCCTTACTCAAGGGACTTTCCCTAGTATCTGGAAATCCTCCTATATCATCCCCATACATAAAAAGGGACCTAAAAATATATCAGCAACTGCCTGCCCATTGCCAAACTGTCTCATATCCCCAAACTGTTCGAAGGGCTTCTTTACAATGCGTTATCTTTCAGTTGTAAATCCATCATCTCACCCAGCACGGTTTCCTTTCGGGTAGGTCGACCACAAAAAATCTGATCGAGTTCTCATCCCATACTCTCCGTGCCTTAGAGGATGGCAACGAAGTCGCTATTATCACCACCGATTTCAGCAAGGCATTTGACAAAATCTCCCATAATCTCATATTTTTCAAGCTGTCCTCCCTAGGCTTCGAACCCCTATTGATCAAATGGTTATCTTCTTATCTGAATGGCCGATCCTACCGTGTCAAATTCTGATCCTCCCTTTCCGATCCTTTTTTTCCCACGTCAGAGGTTCCGCAAGGTAGCCCCTCCTTTTTATCCTTACCATCAATGATGTCGACTCCATTATTAAACACTCATCCATCTCCCTCTGTGCGGACGACGCCAAACTCTACAAAACGATAATCTCTCCTCTCCACTCCTCACTTCTCCAACAGGACCTCGACAGCTTCTCAACTTGGGGCCGTAGTAACTGCCTGGAACTCAACGTGGTCAAATGTCACTCCATTACCTTCTCCCACAAATGCCCCCCCCCCCCCCCCCCACCCCCACGCTCCTACTTCGTGCTAAACCAGCAGATTTCATACGTATCCTCAATACGTGACCTCGGAATCTTATTCGACAGGGAGCTCAGCTTCATCCCACATATCGATGAAATCATTCTTAAGGCCAACTGCGCCCTTGGGTTTGTGAAATGCTGGTCTAAGAAATTCTCTATTCCCTCCGGCACAATCAACTACCCTAGCTTGCTCTGCACCATCCCACTCCACACCAACACCCGTAACCTACGAAACCCTCGTCTCTTCTATTTGCCCTCCTACCACACTTCTTACGGCTGTAATGACCCCGTTTCACAAATGCTAAGGCGGGCAAACTCTTACCCTAACTCCTTCGATTTCTACCTCACCCCTACTGCACTCAAACGTCGTCTCCTCTCGCCCCCCTCCTGGCCTTGTCCCACCCACAGTCTAGACTCTTACAACCGGTACACATTCCAATCTTCCCGCCCCTTTATCCTACTACCCGGTCTTCGCCACCCCTCCACCTTCCCGCCATATTACCTTCATATTTATTCCAAATCAATTTTTTTTTCACCACTTGTACTAAGTGAAATAAACGAGGGTTTTGCCCTCACTAAATTAAAATTAATCGTTTTGGCGCTCTAGTGTATTCGGATGTTAACCGAAAAGTTTCTGGTTCGAGACCACTCTTCTGAGCATCTCAGTATCCATATAAGTTATCAAAACAATCAGTGAGGTGTGCGGACATACCGTCAAGTATGAGATTACAGTCAGACCCGCCTACTGTTTTGAAGGCCTGCGTGCAATATCTTTGGCGTTTCCAACAGATACACTCAATACATAAACCATAGTGAAGAACAGGACCAAAAGAGATATCGAAGAAATAAACGACCACACTCGCATCCGTGGCTAGATTTAGAGGTTTTGGAATGTTGTGATTGGCCCATTTTGTCGGCGAAACCAACATTGTCCTTTTTTATTTTCAAATGCGTGTTAGCATTTGTCTGACCACGTGAATTTGAGAAAATATTCCGCGAGCCAGCACTGGCGCAGGTAGTCGCCTTCAAGATGTGTAAATTCATCCGGCGACCTACCTTCCGAGAACATAAGTTTAGTGTGTTGGGGCTGTTTCCTTCGAAGGTTGGTTCCCGAATACGGGATCACTCGATTCATCATCAGAAGTGAGTCCTGCTGGCATGTCAATTCGCAATCCTAGGGGGAATTATGGAGTATTCCCTGGGTCTGGTAACTCTGTGGCGGTTCCGCCAAACCCCACATTTACTTACCTGAAGAACCCCCATAACTTCGACCCAACCTTATAATTTTTACTAATGCAATCGCATTAGCACATTAAATGCTTCACGCATCAAATAGATCAAATTTATATAACCTAAAAGTCCCTCTAAAAGAATTCTTACCTTTCATGCATTTCTTCGCATACAAATTCCCTACAAGAATTATTTCCATTATACAGGAGCATAAAACAAAACCTATTCGGCACCTTCGGTTGCCAAGCAAATTCCAACCTTCCCACACCTGCACCGCAATCTCCCCGCAGCAAAAACATTTCCTTTCCCAAGGACATTAATGCATACAAGCATTACCTAAAATTCCTAAAAAGAATTGCATCTTCAAGGCCATTTTCCCATGCATTAACGCATCGGCAAAATTTTCCCAACAAAGAATTCTTAATGGAATAAATATCATATCCCTAAAAGAAAACAATTCGGTTCACATATAATGTAACCATCCCAACCAGGGATAATGATCATCGCGTCGCCCATTCCCAGCTTCATCATGTGTACAACAAATCCCTTTTCATACACATTGGCTAGCGACCTTTTCTCCCAACAATAAACAACCCAAGCAGCTGCATTCAATTAGCGCAATCGACGCTGAAGCCAATTTCCCTAACTCACACCATGTGCAAACAAAAGAACGCTGTCCTTCAAAGGTTTTCTGGCGATACCATAAACAATCCACAGCGTTCGTAGTACCCCAAATGCAATTCTCATTTAATGAGTTCCAGCTTATTTATCTAGCTGACCCTAATCACAGACCGATGCATTAGGTCGCTTCTCCTTTGTTCCTTTTCTCTAGATGTAGGTTTTGTTTATCCTTGCTGAAATGCATCGATAAACACGGCGATGTGTACGTTCACACATACACACAACTGCATCAAAAGATCACGTTTCCTTGGTGGCCACACCCTTAAGAGACAAATTTTCTCTCTCTCTTCCGGTTCTTAACCCTAACCGAGGGTGGAATTTAAGTCAGAGTTCTATTCTCGAGGAGTCCAATTACATCAGCCGACCACACTGGTCGATTTGGCTTCCGCTCCTGGTCGCGCGCCGAGGATGCGTTTATACCCGGAGTCGAGTGTGTGCTAAGTTCCAACTTCTAATTTTTAATCGGTTGTGTTTCAGTGCTTGGTGTCTTCAAAGTAAAACGGAAGTTATGGTATAAAAAATAAATGATAGAAAAACAATAAAAACAATCACCACCAACAATCGAATGTGTTTTGGTGTGTTTTCCTTCCTTCCTGACTTGCAGCGTTTTGGTTTTCTTTTGTTGCCTCTCCCGTGTAACCTCTTAGTGAACGAGTGAGTTGGTGGTAGAACTCTCGCCCATGCTGGCGTCGCGACCATCACCCCCACAACTCCACTGCCTGATCATCCCACTGCACAGGCAGTGTAGTTTGCGCTTCTGGGTATGCGCCTACATTTTGGGCCCGGTCTTTAAAATTTCCAATTTAGACTCATTGACTGGCTTCCCTCGACGAAAGTCCTTAATAAAAGGCGAAAGTTAACTCGGAGAGAAGCCTGAGTCTGACCAGTTTGCTCGGGGGAGTTCCGAGCTCCGAAGGGTTTCGTGTATAAGTCTTGTTTCAAGGTCTACCCTTCTTTGATGTTTTTTGGACTTTTGGAGTGCGGTCTTGTTCGTAACACGAAACTGAACATTTTTTCGCAGCCATCCCATCTGTGTGGGTAGGGTCTCCGGACGAGTACCGGCCGCAATATCGATCTCGCCAGGTCCCTTTGGCACGGTTCCCCGTTCGGCTGCCATATGTTCAACCCTTCCTGTCGTATTGTTTGCAAAGCCAACAAGAAAGCTTTCGGGATTTTCGGCTGTTCGCGGAAACTCCAAACAGCCACCCGGTGCACCGACCTTGCAATTTTTCGACAGAAAGTCGTAACCCAACAACCCGTCTTCTATTAACCCCGGCAAGGAGTCCACCATTTGGAAACTGCAGGGAATCTCTCGGTGCAACCTAAAATTTCCATGGCAGCACCCCAGCGACTTGCCCCGGCAAAACAGCGCCTGGATTGTAGTGGATTTCTGCATATCCACGCCATGCCTCGGATGGAGTGCCTTCAGCTTTAAGAGGCTGATCTCAGCGCATGTATCCACGATTATGGGCGTAGTGTCCTTACGGCCAATGTCCAAGGGGAGTTGGACAATCGGGATTTGTGTCAGTGAAAACTGAGAACGGCTTTGGCTGAGTTGCGATTTTATTGCGGTCGGGTTGGGGTTCCCTTACCCGACCTCTGGGAGTCTTCCGACCTGTCCCATTTCGCTTTCTGTCAACACACTGCGGCCATGTGTGTGCGTCGACGGCAAAACTCGCACCGCCTTCCACTCTTCCTCAGAGGATCGCTCTGCTTTGGAGCCTCAGTAGACTCCAACCTAGCAGAGCTGGAGCGGTTTTGGCCTGGTTAACGCGTTGCTTGACCGTGCATCTCTTCACGATTCAGTTTGCCAAAGTGAACTACATTCGACATTTCGACGTCATTCCAAGTTCACAATGTATACCTCTAGTCTGAAAACGCTTTAAAACGTATTGAATGTGCCCAAATAGATAGGCTACCCACTTTTGTAATATTTTGCAATGCTTGGGGAAAAAGGAGCAGCAGCTATCATTGAAATATTTTTACAGTTTCCATAATCCCCTACTTGTATAAAGGTCCACGTAAATTAACTCTCCCCTCAAGATAGCACACCGCTCTCTCAAACATCAACAACCCAATCGGATAAAATCAATACTAGGTAGCTCGAACAGTAAAGACTGAAGCAGATACACAGGTTTGCGGCAAAAGTAACGAAAAATCAACAAATCCTGAAAAGGAATACAAACACAACCTCCTAGCTACTTTTCCTGTTTCAACCGTTCACACCGACGAGGAATGTTTTCATTCGAAAGTAATTTGCCGCTACATAGTTGCAGGCAACCAATTTCGGTGGGCTTATATTTCCAGAGAGAAATGCTCGTCACTTACTGTCCAGGATATTTGGTGATTTTTCGCTCTCATACCTGAGGGTATGATGTAGGGGCAACATAGCCTTTTTGCTTCATGTAACATCACATTAAAGAAGAGTATTATTAGTTGAATGTATTTAATTAGGGTATCCCATTCCGTCATTCTCGATTTGTGGTGGTAATCCAGAGTCTTCGCGGAAGATCTCGGACGCAAAGGTTCCAGTGATAAATTGTGCAATGATGAATAAGGGATTTTGTAATCAAGCTCCGTTCTGCTTTTTTTCCAGTACTGCGAAATTCTCTTGGTGTTGTCAGAGTAAGATTCTTCAACCTACGAGAATATTGGGTTAGATGCTTTTAATAAAGTCCAAATCGACTGAGACGTTTTATCTCTCAGCTATTGTGGAACGAAGGTCACGAAGACAAGCTGATAAACGCTGTGACTGGACCGGTTTTTAGAGCCGCATCATTGAAGAGTTATAGTATAAATTCAAGATGCGGGACCTCCTTAGAATAGAGCAAATGCTTCTAGAACTGCCGATGGTAATTGCATTGAGGATTCGTGCCACTTTGAATCACATTTATATGCAAAGACTTATTTAAATGGCTCTTAATACGAGGCGGTAATCAAACTTAATTATTAGCCCACCTTAAGGAATTTCCGAATAGTTTAACGTCTTATTACCCAATTCCTCCAGAGAAAACTGACTACAAATGCTCTTAAAATGTTTAAGCGACGGACATTCGAGTGAGGAACGCAATGCAGCATACCGCGTTCCTGTCATTCTTTAAAGTCGCTTTCATTTAAAGGTGATTATTCTTTATCACAGGATTTTTCTTTTTTAATTCCCTAAATGTTAAATGCGGCCGAAGTATAAGGAAGAGAATTAGAATAACAACGATGCACAACAAATTGTAATTCGTTAACGTTAAATTCCCAGTCATGGTTTGGTCATCGATAGCGATTTAGGGTGTTCCGAGAAGATCCACATCGACATAGGTATAGTGGTCGCTATTGCTCATGTACTGAGCTTAGCCTGCATCCCATTTTGGAGCGAGATTAACTTTTTGTGGCTCCTCGATAGTATAGTGGTTAGTATACCCGCCTGTCACGCGGGAGACCGGGGTTCGATTCCCCGTCGGGGAGCCTCTGCCGCAAAACTAATGACCTTGCCCGGAAAAAACAAATCATTATGGAAAATTTAACAAGCCTCAGGACTTGCTAAATAAGGCCAAGACCGGCTCCCGGTTGTAGTGCCGATGATGATGATGATGATTAACTTTTTGTGCAAAACCATCGCAATGACGAGAGTTGCGCATCGATCAGTGCAACGTTCTAAGCGGTTTTATTGTGCTACCAGTGTTAGCGGCCTATCACTAAGATGAAGTATATATGACTCAAATTCGCTCACATGCATACACAAGGACGACAAAACTGAAAGCATTGGTGCTAAGTGCAAACGAGGACTTTAAAATGCGAGAAATGTGTGCAGCACTTGAGTTCTATTCATAGAAACTCAAGGGAAGGTTACGTCGACGCTTTTGCGAAGGCTACTCCAGGGTGATAAGATGTGATAAGAAATATCTTATTCTTCGCTGAGGATCCTAAGAATATCATTAAGACGCTAGAGACACGATAGAGTAGGCCAGGAGCATTGATCTGAATGGCATGAACAAAGGTCACAGCTCTCCCACAAATCTCAGAATGTCCGAACAAAGTATGTACGTCCTCTAGTCAGGAACTCTGTCGCGACCATCAGAGTTGTCAATAAGACTGACAATATTTCAGGTTAACGGAAATTATAGCATGCCAAAAATACGCCGGTGGCCATGAGGTATAGGTGTTACCTGCGAAACCTGCCAACCCCGGCTGCTTACCCCTTGCGGCCTCCACCCATTAATAATCGGATTCCCTTAACGTGAATTTGCCCATATTGATTAATTTATGTTTGATCAATACATTACATTTTTATGGGTACCTGTTGAGTCAAATCAAAAATCCATAAACAGGCAAATCATAGAATCCAAATAGCCATGTGGGGGTTCTCTATATCACATGGAGAACCAACCCACAATTCCTACCTAACTTTGACCGCTAACAGCACGTCACCATAACCCAATCTGTAATCCATTTCCAAACATGCAAAGAACACATCCTAATATGCAACAGCATCCGCCCCCAAATCCGCAATTGCATACATCCCCAAACCTACCAACAATCCATTCACCAAGCTGTAATAAATGCATATTCGAATTTACAACGGAATACTCACCATCTGCATCAACTACATCGAGCCGCATACATTTTTCCAAAAACCGCTTCGGTTAATACCTTAGCTAAATGATATCCCTTGCTTGCAACCAAGCAGCTCTAATTTCCCCCGAAAATCATTCCGGCTCACTTCCTGCTTAAACTATTTCTTCGCTTGTAACCAAGCAACATTTAGTTTCCCCGAAAATCATTTCGGCTCCCATCCTACCCAATACCAATTCCCCTTATTGGCAAGTCACCAGCACGATGCGTTGCGTTTTCGCGAAACAACCATCGCAACGACCAAGACCCGCATCCCTTTGTCTAACCGACAACTCATGCCCATATTTGGTCGTATTTCCAAACCAATTTCCTTGTATACATAGCGCCAGAGGAATTTAACTAAGCCTGTACGGCAATGATTCTCCGGAACTAAATTCCCTATGCAAGCATAGCAACCCTCTTCAAAGTTCCTAGTAAATGGCAGTGAGTTTATTTAGCTATGATTTCACTGCCACGACGCGACGAACTTTTCCTCGCTTGCGATGAGTCAGTCGAGTTTTAACAACTGATGTGCGCACATCTGAAAATCGAATTCGGTCTCCACGCGAGTACAACGATACTCCTCACTTGCCAAATCCTTTTTACCTATCAATAGTTCAAGTATTTACTTCATTCGGGCCGCTGGTTCCGGTTTCCGCGAATTTACATTGTTTGCGCTGTGGTGTTTAAGTACTACCAAGTTTACGCGAACGGCCAATTCTCTCACAAACAGCGAGGATATATGGGGTGTCGTATTTTCTAGCACGTTGGGCGGCCGTGGAAGTGCGCAATAATTGACTTATTGTAATCCTGTAAAATAATTGACTTATTGTGATCCTGAAAAATAATTGGCTTATTGTGATTTTGCTAAATAAAAGACTTATTAAGAACACCGGCAGAGCGTACTAGGTGTATGTGCTGACACCAATATTAATGACTCAATTCTTCCACACGTCAAGTGTTATTTTTATACAGAGATTTTCTTTTACATGGTGAATTTGCAGAAATAGGCAGGAAAACAGAGAGCAATAAAAAGACCTTACAACGGATTCAGTGTGTTTAATGTTCCCTTGCGTTTGGTGAACGGTGTTCGGGTGAACAAATCGTTGGGGATAGGAGCGAACCAGTTTCCGTGCTGGCACCCACAGCCTATCAACCCCCATACCCTTATTTGGAAAAACTCCATGATGACACAAAGCTATACAAATGCAAATTGTTCTGCTCAATTTATAAGCACGTACATAGAGATGAGAGGTATACAAGAAGATACACAAATTATCGTTGTTATCGTTGACCATCAATGGGCGCTTGTACAAGCACAAGTTGTTTAGGATCGTAGTATACGCAGATCCAAAGTAATAAACACATCTCGGCGAGCAATCAGGATGACAGTGGAAACATTCAGTCAATATTCGGTAAACAAGGAATAGATTGAGATGCACATATCTTAAGGATGTTTAGTTTACATCCGTAAATAGTGTGCCCTGATTGTAAGGAGCCCTAAACAAAAAAAGGGTACGAACATTAAAAATGCATCATCCCGGTAAAATACCACTCCATTAAGCTAGGCTCCGTAAAATGGTTGGAAGAAATCCGCCACTATCTTTCGCTACTGGGCTAGTGCACTTGGTTGAAGAAAAAGCGGCTCAGGGCGGCGACTCAGTGCTATAGGTTCGCCTTTCTAGAAAGAAGTAAAATTTTAAAAAATTGATGGCCACGATCGAAGAAGAAGAAAAGTCTGTACTGAACCATCAACGAGGACGGTCATCCCAAAAATTCAATCACATTTTAAATAAGTGAAGAGTCCTTTGTCAGCCATTGAATAAAATGGGTATGTTTTAATCAGTAACTATAGAATCGTGTCCTAATTTACTTGCCAGAAAAAAACGGTCGTCATGTTAAAGTGTCAAAGTAGAACTGTCAATGAAGACGGCCGACCGTTTTGGAATTCAAAAGATAACAGTCGTGTCTGAATAAACTGTACGAGAAGTTTGCCATCGTGCCAAGTATTTTGTTTGTAGGAGTGTAGATAATAAAAAATAGTTTTAATTGCGGTGTGTTTGATAAAATAATTGTTAACTTGGTCATTCGAATAAAAAAAAAAACACATGAAAAAATGATGACAATAAAGGTTAAATTAAAGAAAAAGTGTGTATGTGTGTTTCATTTATAAGAGTGTGAAGAGTATACCAGTGTAATTACGATGTGTTATCCTTATTGCGCCACATTTACCAAAGGAAAGAACTACCAGAACTTATAGTTTTCAGCGACCTTATGGAGTAGGAAGGAGTCCCGTGAGGTAACTTTACACCAGCTGAAGTTTTCTAGGAGGCGGCGAGGAACTTCCAACTACATGCTCCGCCTGAAGGAAAACCCGGCTCAGTAAAGAAGGCGGTCCATGCCGTCCAAGAAAGCAAGGCACTTCAAAACGAAGATAGAGCGCAGTATATAGTGTGCCATGAAAAAAAATAATCGTTGAATGTCTTGTGGGGGACGAAGTCGTGGTGCCGGCGTACGACACGAGGTTCTACGTCGTCCTCCAAACGTCACTATTAGTTCATCGGTTCCGCCATTAACCGATCACCAAGGATTATAAATGGCGCAAGACTAATGACCTTGCCCGGAAAAAAACAAATCATTATGGAAAATTTAACAACTTGCTAAATAAGGCCAGGACCGGTTCCAGGTTGTAGTGCCGATGATGATGATGATGAAGGATTATAAATAAAACACTAGTGTTGGTTGGTGATCACCACTTTAAATTTAATTTTATTGTTTGTCCTTTAATATTTGTACTTTAATTGATTCTATTACACATTATTAAATACGGTTTTACACATAACTACTGATGGGATAGTTCCTTTTATTGGAAACGCACACACAGCTCATTACAATGTTCAAATACAGGCGCACGACTTAGAACACGATAGACTTCAACATAACACTACTGACTCGTACTTCACCTCGCGGACGCACTCGACTACACTCGGGAGTGTTACTTTGCGACTCTGGAATTTACGCCTCCCCGGGGAGCGGAAGACGCAACGACCCGATCGAAGGTTGGAATACGACTTAATGATTCAACCCTCGTTTGGGATGAGTTTGGTGGTGTGGTGGTAGATATCCTCTCCACTAAGGATATGTTTTTACTTACCACTTACCAGAAACGTAAAGTCTCTCTTGGTGGAATAGAAAACCATATCTCGTAATAAAGATCATGGTGGTACTACTTTTACTACTTTTATAAACATTTTTATTTCATCCGTAAAAATTATTTCTTAGTGGCTAGACAAAAATGTTTAAATACTAGCTTAATGGTAATATATTAGATCTAACTTACTGGTCCCAAGCACTCTCTAAGCTAATCTGTTTTTTGATTCTTTAGAAAAATAGCCTTTCGGCATGGCATGATTAGATATTTAAGAAACTATCGGACAGTAGCACAAAGAAAAATTTTGATTAGCTCAAAAAACGGTGTCTCTTTTTTAATTTTTCCTTAATCTAATCTAATTTTATCTACTGTTTAACTACTTATCTAACTTAATTATAAACTAAAATATCTTAATTCTAAATTAACCTATGAATAAGAAATTCTTTGCAAACTAGCCGCTGGTCACTTTTGCATTTGATTTGCATTGGATCTTTACAATACAGCTGCCATTCAACCACCAAAACCACTCGCGTTGTTTTTTGAAATCTTTCTCGTCCCTCCAAGATATTACCCTACTGTGCCGCAGGCACTCTGGATTTACCTGTGTGACATTCCGATTGTAGCTTAAGCGTTTATCTGCGACCGAACGGTGAACGTGGAAAATCAACGGAACGCCAGATTCGTCCTGTACGAGTATGAGGCCGTCCATATCCAAACCGATGAAAGCCTCTGGTGGGATAAAGCCATTGCTACGCACTCTCTCCGAATACATAGTAGAGTAACTTCGGGTAATGTGATATAGGTATTTGTTTTCTAACAATTATTCGTAATTTTTATTACATAGCTTTTGCCGCACTATTCATTATAGCTCTTTGATACATTGCGAATTATATTTCGTTTTCAGAACCCTGCAGCGTAAACCAATCTGCAGCTATTTACAACAAAATAAAAAAATCTCTGTAACCCCCCTTATTAAAATTGGCGGATAATGTGATATGGCTTTTAAAACAATCAAGAGATTTTTTTAAAACTGCACTTCACTGAATTAAAAACTCATCCAATACACTGTCAGCTCTATTCACACACAAACAAAATGTATTACTTCAGTTTTTAATTTTGCTCCAATTTTTGCTGAAATATAACATAAAGCTCACACAAAAAAACTGTCGACTGTACACCTTAAACAATTTCAATGCACTGACATACAACGCAATGAGCGCGAGCGCGCCTATAACTGCAGCACGTGTTCTTTTCCATTGCCGTCATGTTGACAAGAAAATTCTTGTCGAGAATTGATTATTTCGGAAAATATGATAGTATATCACATTTCCCAACCATATCACAATACCCGAAGTTTCTCTATTTGGGTAATAAGCCCCGAAAATAAGATCGTTTGGCGAGTTCATTGATCTGGCGGCGTGTCCTCGGATCAATTTGATCATGAAGTTATCTACTCTGTTTATATTGGCTCCATTGTACAGAGCTTCATTGGGATAGTACTTTCTGTAGTCAGATTCGGGTGTTCGATACAAACCAAGACAAGTTCTAAGACATTGTCTCTCGAAGACCCGAATCTTTTCCATTAGATTTGGACCTACGTTGAACCAGACCGGGCATCCATAGATGATCATTGGCCTAATGAGGGCCATGTAGCAAATAACTTTTACTCTTTTATCTAGCTGGCTGTTGTGAAATAGCCTTCTTGTAATGGCAAAAGTTCTTTTTGCTTTGGCTAGTGCAGCATCTACGTGCTTATTGAAGTGTAAGTAGTGATCTAGCCAAATGCCGAGGTATTGTTGGTTGTCCATTCGGTCCCACGACAACTAGATTTCTCCAGTTTCGCCTCGTATCCCTGTAGCCCCATTTAAAGGTGTTCTGAACAAGATAGCTTCACATTTCATGATATTGATTTTAAGTTTCCAGTCATCGCAATAGCGCTGAACTTTATTAAAGTCCTGTTGTAATAGGCTGTTGATACTCTCAATATTCGGGGCTGTTCTATAGAGAATGATGTCGTCTGCATACGCAATGGCATGGTGCAGAGTGCCGATTAAGTCACTTGTGTAGATGTTGAAAAGCATCGGAGATAGTACCGCTCCCTGTTGTAGCCCATTCTTTATTATATAACTCCTACTGGAGGATACATTCCCACTTTTGACAATGAATTGTCGCCCATTTAACATGTCATAAAGCATATACAGCAGAGGTTTATGGATGTCTAGTCTAACTAACTTATAGTACAGTCCCTCGAGCCATACGGTATCGAAGGCCTTCTCCAAGTCAATTAGACTTGCCCCTGTACACTGGTTCTTGCATTTATTCCATTGTATGTCTGAAACCAGTTTGGATGCGGCATGGGTAGTTTCGTGACCCGCCTTAAACCCAAACTGGTTATTTGGTATAATGTTGCGCTCCTCAACCCATTCACGCAACGCTTTGCTTACTACCTTCTCGAAGGCTTTACTAATACTTGGCGATATACCAATGGACCGTAGGTTCATGGGATTAGTGCTATCTTTTCCCTTTTTGGAGATAGGATGTATAATGGCCGTTTTCCAACGCGTTGGATAATATGCATTATTTAGCGCGTTGTTAAACAAGATCGTCTATATTTCCATGGCCAATGGAGGCAGTTGTTTGAGTACAATGTTGGGTACTCCGTCGATTCCTACTGTTTTTTGTTCTTCAGTGATTCGAAGATACCTTGGATTTCTTCCTTTGTTATGAGAAGATTGTTCGCTCTGTCTGTGGCTGTGACGGCATCTACCCTGTTTTGACTGCTAAATGTGGTAGAACCGCCATTATCCGACCGCCATTGCAAAATACTGTTTTGAATCTGTTGACAGTTTCGCAAAGCTCTATTTTCCAGGTCGTGGTTATGGTGAAGTGTTTCATTCACCTTGTAAATATCCTGGAAGACAGCTCACATAGTATTAACTTTTTCCAAGGGATCTTCGATCACAAATTCTTCATCGTTTAGGATCGCGTTTTCCGCATCGATGCCCATATTTTCCAGCTTTTGCTTGTTTTTGTCCGTGCGTCTTATATGGAGACACTGAATATCGTTTTGATTATTCCTCCTGAATATTTTATTTATCTGTGGGAACATACTCGGGTTATTGGGTTTTGCAGCCCGAATTCTGTTGTCCCAATATGAATTTATTGCTAACCTATAGTTAGCTTTTATTAGCTGTTGGAGGTTTTTTAATCTAGACTTCAGTGATATTATCTCCTGGTCGTGTCTGTCTGTGAAACGTCTGTACAGTAGTTTTAGTTTAGAAAGAAGCCTGCTTTTTTTCTTATGCAGCGCGTCTATTGTTGCGTTTCGGTGTATGCTAACGTAGTCAGTAGGTGCGGTTTTTGGTATCGTTTTGTCCATTGTCCGTTTTATTGTTTCGTCCATTAGTTTTGTGTAGTGGTCGATTTCATTGTTAGACAGGTTCCTATTTGCGGGCGGTGTGATGATGTTAGAGCTTATTTCTCGGGTTAGGGTTCTGGTGAAGCGCTGCCACCGTACTCTCCTGTAGTTGTAGGGTTGCGGAATCATGCATTCATCCAGTTCCGTAACCTCGCTCGGGAGATTTACCACAGCGCTGAGCGCACGATGGTCACTGCCATACTCAATCGTTCGGAGGCAGTTTTTGTTTTGTGTGTTCGTATTTGTAAGTATTAGCCGTGAGTCGATAAGCAATATGTCTAAAAAAGATCCACCTCTGGGAAATGATGGATACTCCGTGGCCAACAAGTCGGTTTTATACTCAACGTGATGTTGGTCTAACCAGCTAGCTTTGGTTTCCCCTGGTGTTGGGTCTATTATTTCCCCAATCCCTATGTTTGGCGTTCAAATTGCCACCTATGATGTAATAGTTTCCCGCCAGGTGAAGTTGCAAGCAGCGGAAAAGACTCTCGAGCTCCGCAATGAAGGTATTTTGTTGGTGCGCTTCAGGTGCATAGACTGATATCACGTACATTCCCCTTCCTTGCTGAAGGGGTATATGTACGACACAGGCCTCAAGCACTTGGAACCTGCGTACTTCTCCGCTGTATAAGACTTTATGTTTCAGTCCTTTCCTTATAAATAATGCGACCCCATCCCCTAGGGTTGAGTTTGGTCTATCCCTCCGAATGATATTATAATTCATGTGCCGTAATTTATGCTTCTGGTTTAGCTTGGTTTCGCTGGCCAAAAGCACGTCAGGGTTCTCGTCTTGCAACAGTTTGAATAGAGTGGCTCTTCTCTCTATTCTGATCAATGAATTTAAATTTACCGTGAGCACCTTAATCTTTTCGGTCATTATGGTGTTTATATTGACTGAAATTGATTGATGATGGAAGGATTCGAATAGATCCAGTCTAGTCGTTTTCCGTGCTCGTTTGTTTGCTTCTGTATCTCTATCAACTGCTTTTGTAGGGAAAGCAAGAGGGAGAACACATCATTAAGTGAGACAGGGGATTCGGGCTCCATACGAGTCTGTGTCGATGGTGCTGTCTTTGGTAGGGCCATCTTCTCTGTTCCAGAAGTTATTTGAGCGTACGACATCTGAGGTATTACGGTCCGTGTAGGTTGTCCACCAGTTGTCGGGCGCTCCAATTTGCTTTGCCGTGACTCGGCTTTCGTTCGTATTTCGCGGAATTTAGGACACCCTCTATAGTTAGCAGGGTGACCTTCGCCCCTACATACTACACATTTCAAGAGTGTTAAATCTTCCACCCTTTCCTTTCCCAATGGGCACTCAGCTGAACCGTGGTCTTTCCCACATTTGACGCAACGTGGTTCCATTTCACAGTTCGCCGCTGCATGACCGAATCTTTGGCATCGTACACATTGTAGAATCTCTCTGCCTTTTCTTAGTTTGTCCCAAGTAATAATTTGGTGGTTCACTACGGTAATCTTTCGTAGTCCCCCAATCTTACTATTGGGAGTTAACTGAACCAAAAAGAAGGGTAGTTTCCTATTTTCCCTTTTTGATTTACGTGTAGTAAACGCTTTTACCGAGGCGAACTGTAGGTCGACAGTATTGAACTTCTGCAATTTTTGCAGTAAAAGTCCTGGTTCTGTTTCCGGGTCAACGCCTTTTAACAGAACTGTCTGATTTTTAATAGATTTCGGGGTGAACGAGAAAAATTCCACGGAGGTTTTCTTCAGCGCTGTTTCGATTTTCTCAAAATCGGTATCAGCTTCCGATTGAATGGCATGCCTATTCCCCGATAATCTTTTTATGAAAAAATTATTCTTACCTACAGCTGCTTTGCAAAGACTTACCAATTCATTCGTTTTAACATCAGTGGTGTTGATAGGAGGCATCCTTGTGTTTTTGTTGTTTTTTTTTTTTGTTGCTGCTGGTTGGCGCTTTCTGGTTGTGCTGTTGGCTGTGCTGCTAGCTGTTTCACGTTTTGTTCTGTCTTTTTCTGTTGTTGTCGTTGTTGTGAATGCAACTCGTCATTAATTTTGCGCTGCTTTCTTCGTTCCATTATCTGTTCTTTCAGAGACGCTAGTGTTGCTTCTGCGTCTCTGATTTCCTCGTCTTCGTCTTCCGATTCGGTCGAGGCGAGCTGGGTGAAAGAGTTGTGTAGAATTTTTACCTTTGGAGCAGGCGGAAATTCTTCAGCTCCTTCTTTTTTATTTTCATTCCAGACACGTTTGGCGCCTTTGTTGCGTGCCAAGTGTGTTGTTGGCCGCTTCGTTATGGCTGCCTTTGTTTTCAATGTCGCCGTTTTTGTTTGTTTACCCATTATTGGGCATTCTTATCGAGTACTTCAGAGCGAACAGACGTTCGCTCATAGCATAGCTGAAACTCGTGTTTGTGAAAATCTGTAACACACGTGGGTGAAGTGCACGTGTAAAAATACTTTTAGTAATACTTGTAGTAATAAAACAGTGAAAACTAACAGTAACGCATGCCGGGCGACGGCCCCAGTGATGACCAACAATTCATGATAGAGCGTAAAAGAAGAGCCACCGACGATTTACTGAGCGCAACAAAAAAACCAACAACCATGGAGACACAAGCTATGGACTATCAACAAAAGTATCTGGAAGTCGTGGATTATATCAATACACTTAGACTCCAGATGAAACAACTCCACGAGGAAATTCGCTCCCTAAAAACATCCAATAAAATCAGAGATGACGTCTGCATGGAAGAAACGCCTGCTCAACACCCCGGACTAGCT
This sequence comes from Microdon myrmicae, assembly GCA_963931805.1. NCBI lineage: Eukaryota > Metazoa > Arthropoda > Insecta > Diptera > Syrphidae > Microdon > Microdon myrmicae. The sequence continues at coordinate 51,981,943 of OZ007500.1, forward strand.
CCATCATCTCCAAACCAACAATTGTTGTCCCCCGAAACACCATCGCCCCAACAAAGAAGACAACCGGGAATCAAATGCCTAACACGCACGCCAAAAATACAAGACCACCACCCATCTATATTAAAAATATAACAAGCATCAAAGAACTAATTAGAATGCTTGAAAGTACCTTAGGCCACCGCAATTTCACCACAAATACAAGAGGAGCTTCGACTTCCATCACAACAACAACTTTAACGGATCACAACAAGGCGGTAGAAAAACTTGCGCAACATAAGCTTGAATTTTTCACTTTTCAACATGGACAGTTGAAACCAGCAACTTTCATCTTAAGGCGTATCGATCCAGCATGGACTAATGAGGAACTTGCAGCAGAAATAGTCAGGATCTGTCCGGAGCTGAAAATAAACACTACCAAACACCATACATGCGGACTAACAAGAATCTGCATTTACGTATCATACAAATTCCTCTAACCGATGTCACCCGGCTCAAACAAATAAAATATCCGTTCACACATAAAATTGCGATTGAGGAACCACATAAACAAATCGTTCTTCATTGCAAAAGATGCCAAGGTTCAGGACACTTGGCGGCCGCATGTCATCTAAGCGTACGATACGTAAAGTGTGCAGAGCAACATCAACCTGGAGAATGTAAGGTCAGCCCGCCTGGGATGGAACCAGGAACAATCCAAACAACAAACCCCGATGGATCCATTACAACGAAGAAAATCACAGTGACATGCTGTAACTGTGGAGGACCCCACTCTGCCAACTTCTCGCAATGTCCTCATAAGCTGAGGATTCTAGAAAGGCGAACAACACACATGGCAACGAGCAAACCTTCACCAACCAAAACAACATCACATCAATCAATAAATCATACAAGTCCAGGAATGTCATACGCTAAGGTTGTCAAGGATTTCCTTAACATGACAAGAAATCACCAATCCAACATTAATGATCTGAATCTGGACATCACAGGATACATAAGTAGCTTACAGAGGATGCTGCCCCACAGAGAACACCAGTTTAACAGTGCGCCAGTTAAAAAGTGAAGTGACTACATATTTAAAAAGTAAAAGTATGTCAAAAGCAATTCTTGACAACAAATACAATTCCTAAGAATTCACAAACAAAAGACAACAAGGACACACCAGTAAACTAAATATTAATGTAACAAGCGCGACAAACAATAAATATACTCGAGTTCACGCCAAAAGTTTAAATTCAATAGACATGTGGTGACCAAAATTAAAACAGTGAAGATAGTCAAAACAATGAAATTCAGAAACCAAACAAAACAAATAATAAACGTAAAAACTTAATTGTAAATACTAAGTGAATTAAAAACACATAAATTAAAATAAAACCTAAAAGCAAATGTGCATATTGCAGTGAAGTGCGAAAAATAAAATAATAATCAACGATAAGAAACATAATATATCACCTCGGTCGCAAGCGCAAAAAACAAAAATTAAAATAGATTGCTCGTTAAGCAATCGGTATTTACCAGGTGTACCGGTATAAATGCATTAAATAAAATCAAAATAAGTGCATATAAAAACAGTTGAGTGAGGTGCAAAAGTGTTCGCGACAATAAAAACAAAAACAATAAAAAGATAACACTGCGGTCGCAAACGCGAAAATTAAAACAAACAATATATTGCTTGTTAAGAAAGCAATTTTTAAATCATCGTTTGGCGCGAGTGCAAGCTTACTGACTCTTAGCAGGCGGTAGGCGAGTTCAACTCAGCTTGCAGGAGAAATCAAGTCGCCGTGGTTCAAAAGGTCGCCTTTGTTTTTTTTTTAATGAAAACAAACTGGAAAGAACCAGAATGAATACGGAGGACGATAAGAACACGACAACGCACAAACGAAAAGGCGCCCCGAAAAACTCCATTGTGACGCGAAGCAAAACCGCGAAATTGACGATGGATAAAGGAGATCAACAATTGGCGGACGACAGTGAGCTTCCCTTCCCCTCCAATTTTAACATATATGGGGCAAATAATTCATTCGCTTCTCTTGCATCCTCAGAGTCTGAGGATGAAGAGGAAGAGATAAGTGAATTGGAGGCGAAACTGGCGATGGCAAGAGCCCGATTACAAGAGAGACGCCGAAAGAAAAAAATAGCGGCGCTCGAACAAGAACAAAACCAGCAACAACTACAAAAGCTAAAGCCAAAAGTCGGCCAACAGCAACAATCTCACCATCAACAGCAACATCAACTTCAACATCAGCACCATCAACAGCAACAGCAACAGCAACAATCAACACAAAAGCGATCAACGAACCAGCAAGCAACACAGCAGCAGCAAAGCAACAATAACAGCGGAAAAATAAAGATGCCACCAATCAACACCATAGATGTTGACTGTAAGGAATTGGTAAGTCTTTGTAAGCTAGCCATAGGTAACAATTTTGCAGTTAAAAGACTGACGGGTAACAGGCACGCCATTCAAACATATACGGTGGCAGACCACGACAAAATTAAAGAGGTCTTAAAAAGAGCCACCGCGGAATTTTACTCGTTCACGCCGAAACAAACGGAGAGCGTAACGGTTCTATTAAAGGGTGTCGACCCTGAAATGGAACCGGAGGCTCTGCTCGAAATGCTTCAAAACCTGAAGCACGAAGATCTCGAGTTTACCGCGGTAAAACCATTCACCACACCCAAGGCAAGAAGGGAAAACCGCAAGCTACCCTTCTTTTTGGTGCAATTAACACCCAACAGTAGGATTGGTGGTCTAAGAAAAATTTCAGTCTTGGATCATCAAATGGTCACATGGGACAAATTAAAAAAAGGCAGAGACATCCTGCAATGTCTACGTTGCCAAAGGTTTGGTCACTCGGCGGCTAACTGTGAAATGCAGCGCCGTTGCGTAAAGTGCGGAAAGGACCATAAGGCAGAAGAATGCCCTCTGGGAAAAGAACGGGTAGAAGACAAAGCCCTTCTAAAGTGCGCAGTGTGTCGGAATGAGGGACACCCCGCTAACTATCGAGGATGTCCTAAATTCCGAGAAATAATGGCAAGAAGTGTGACCCGGCAAAAAAACACAGAGCCAGCTCGTACTTCAACAATGCCCGTAACATCGCAGCGGTCGTACGCACAAGTTGCTTCGGGTGGGAGAACACCAAATCAGGCTACATCACAGGTAGCCACAAATACTCCCACACAGACTGAAACAACACCGCAAGCGGACGTGTTCGCAATCCTGCTCAATCTGCAGAGACAGATGACACAGCTGCAAAGCCAAATAAACGAGATCTACTCGCATTTGCCCAGTCTAAATAACAAGTCGATATAAACCCTCTAACCACAACATCAATAAAAGCTCTTGCCGTGAATGTAAATTCACTAATAAGAACTGAGAGAAGAGCCAATCTTTTTAACCTGTTGCAAGAGGAACAACCTGATGTACTTCTGGCGGGGGAAACAAAGTTAAACCAGAGACATAAGATAGGACATAAAAACTACGATATTATACGAAGAGATCGACCTAACTCCTCTCAAGGGGGGGGTGTCGCAATCTTTATTAGAAAAGGGATTAATCATAAAGTAATATATAGTGGAGAAGTGCGCAGGTTCCGGGTGCTGGAAGCCTGTATCGTCCGCATACCCCTTCAGCAAGGAAGGGGTTTGTATGCGATTGCGGTCTACGCACCTGAGGAGCACCAACAAAACCTATTTATAGCGGAGCTCGAGACACTCTTTCGATGCTTACAATTGCACCTGGACAAAAATTACTTTATCCTAGGGGGAGATATGAACGCCAAGCATAGAAATTGGGGAAATTATATATCTAATGCCAGAGGAAATCAGTTGGCTGGTTGGTTAGATCAGTATCATATTGAATATAGAACTGACCTGCTAGCTACGAAATATCCATCGTTCCCCAGAGGTAGATCGTTCTTAGATATCTTGCTAATCGACTCACGACTGAGATTACTTAACACCAACAGACGAAACACAAACTGTTTACGGACAATTGAATACGACAGTGACCACTGTGCATTCACGGCAGTAATAGAGCTTCCGAGCGAGCTCGCAGATCTGGAGGAATTTGTTATATGTCCGAACGCCGTGCTTCCTCGGTATGAGGGAAGAGCGTGGACTTATTATTTTTCCTTTTCTTCTTTTGCTTGTTTCAATTAAATTGATGTAAAACAAATCAAGTATTAATCTAATTCCGTTCTTCTTTTAGTTACTTATTTCTTGCTTTATTTCTCAATTACTTTCTTTCTTCCTTCTTTTTTTAAATTCAAAATCAATCTATAATTTTTTTCGTTCAGAACTATTCGGAAATGAATTTTTTCTCTCCAACGAACCTTTTTAACTGAACTTTTTTCTCTATCTATCTTTTTTTCTGTGACATTTCACATTCAATTCGAACGAAAATCCAAGTTGCTATGTTTTCAATAAATCAAAAGGTGCAGGTTATTAAGTGTGCTGTAACTGGTAATATTGTGAATGTTTATGAATGGTATGTATTAAGTGAGAATGTAATATATGTTAAGTGAAGTTTTTAAGGATGTGTTAGGAGATTCAGTGTTAAATTTAATAAGGGTAGTATTCTGGAATACAACATCCCACCCTTCTTCGAGAAAGAAAATTATCCTTGAAGAGAATAATTTTCTATTAACTATATATTAAATTAAGATTAATTAAAAACTTGGATTTTCGTTCAATTACATTACAAAGGTTTTCAAAATTAATCTTTCATCAAAGGTTACAATAATCAAAAGTTCTTAATACTAGAAAAATAATCTATTTACATTATATATTAACTAAATTTTTTCAATAATCAAAAAGTTCTTAACACTAGAAAAATAGTCCAAAATAGTCTATTTACATTATATATTAACTAAATTTAAATATTTCTCCTTGGAACCTTTTCTTTTCTTATCTAAAAATCATTATTACTTATTATATTAAATATATAATATTAATATTATTGTTTCAAAATTCTCATTTCCGTATATATATTAATTCCAAAATTTCTAATATATATATTACCAATAAAATTTTCTTTCTTTCCTTTTCCGTTCGAATATATATTAATTCTAAAATTTCCAATATATATTACCTCTAAAATTTTCTTTCTTTCGTCCCCCTCATTACCTTTTTTTTTTTTTTTTTTTTTTTTTTTTTTTCATTGCCGTCATTTCCTACAATTGTTAGATTATTTCATATATATTGAATAATAAAACAAAGGCCATTTGTTATGTGTTTATCTTTTCCTTAAATTTATGGAAAAGTTTCCAAAATTTTTTTGGGCCTATTACCATGATTATTGTATAGAAATGCATAATACCAAAAATCTTCTTAAGAACTGATTTCAAATGTCCTAAATGATTGTGTAACTTTTTATTTTTTTGTATTTTGTGTTTGAATAAATGTTTATTGTTGAAAAAAAGAATTTGTAATGTACTTATATGGTTTTCCTTTTCCGTACCTATTTTAGTTAAATTATTATTTTCATTATTTATTATATCGTGTTTGAGTAAGTGTCTGTGTTTGTTTTCGTTGTTTAAAATTTTTTGTGTTTTCGGCTCATTGTCATCATTTTCTATAGCTTTAACTTCTTTAATTGAATTATTATTTTCAATTTTCATTACTTCGTGTTGCTGTTCAGTATCGTTATTTAAAATGTTTAGTGTCTTCGGCTCAATGTCATCATTTTCTATAGCTTTAACTTCTGTCGGAACGTCTACCTTTTCAGTCTTACTCACTGCTGATGAATCGTTTAGTTTCTCAGTCTCATTTACTGATTCGAATAGTTCTTCAGGCTTATTAGCTGTTAGAACATCTTGGTTCCCAGTCCTATTTGCTGTCTGAACTATTTCTTCAGTTATATCTGCTGTAGAAACATTTAATCCGTCAGTCTTTGCTGCTGAAAAGATTTGTTCATCAGTATTAGCTGCTGAACTGACTTGGGTTTCGACTTTTATTGCAACTATTGGGTCTTCAGTCTTTAACACTGCTGAATTTTCAGTCTTTGTTGCTGAAGTGCCGTGGTTGTCTATTGGGATAGCCGGAATATTAGGGGTTTCTGTTTGTATATTTTCTGCAGGATCCGAATTTTCAGTCTTTAATACTGCTGAGTTTTCAGTCTTGGTTGCTGAAGTGTCTGCGTTGTCAATAGGGATATCTGAGATATTAGCGATTTCAGTCTTTAATACTGCTGAAAATTTCGGATTTTCAGTCTGTGTTGCTGAATTGTTTTCCAGAATGGGAGTATGAATCGGAGTCTTTATATTAGGGACAGGGTTATCTTCGTTTATATGGCTTGGTTTATAGGAGTATGTGGGCTCAGGGTAAATTTGGGTAGGAGTTTCATTAAATTGGTCGTTATCTATTTCCAAAGATCTAATGCTGTAAACAGAAAAATTTGGTCTGTCTTCCATAAATTTTGGTTGGCGTCAGGCCTCGTTTTCCGACTCTTGCACCCGAGAAAAGTGAACATTTTGTCTATCGTTTTGTCTATTGGTGCTCCTAGAATTTTCACCAAAACGATTTTCAGAGTTTGTAGGATTATTTCGGAATGGGTTACGCGTTGTTGTACCTTGTTGGTAATTTGTTGAAGGCGATCCATTCCTAGATATCTTGTATCTACACTCATTCTCTGTGTGATTATTCCGTCCACAGAAATTACATACAATGTTATATTCCCTTTTTATGGGTTGTCTATTCGGAAAAAAGTTGGATTGCATGTTTCGATAACATGTGTCCTGTGTATGCCCTGACTTACCACAGGTTTGGCAGACTATGCGATTGAATGTAGGTTTTTCATTGTATTGATATGACCTGGGAGAGTTGTCCATTCGAGCACCATGTGATACTACATGTGCAATCGACTGTTTTAAATTATTTCCCCCATGGACTTTAGCTAGTATCTTTAGCTGTTCGTTCATTAGTCCATCTTCAAATGTTTGTACGGCCAATTTTTTGTTTTCTTCCATTAAGAATTCCCTAACCACCGCGTCTGCTGTTATTTCACACGTGGCAGAGTTTAGAGTCCTTAGAGCATTCGCGACTCTATCGCCGTATTCCCGGACGGTTTCTCTGTAGCGTTGTTTCAGAGAAATCAACTCATTGTGTGCCGTCGACCGAGATTGCTCCTCTTTATATTCCGATTCGAGTTTATCTTTTAAATCCTCCCACTTAGCGATTTTGCTATACCTGATCAGATCGTAAGCATGACCCTCTAGTCTATTTTTGACTAGATCTAAAAATGTCTCGTATATATCCGGGTCTGCCTTCTTTATGGATCTAAATAAAACGTCTCCCCCGGAAATAAATTTACCTAAGTCGCAGGGTTTCCCGTCAAAGGTAGGGACGATTCTGAAAACATCAGAAATTCCGACAGACAGAGCCATTTCAGGGGTTTTACTGAGTATCTGTTGATAGTGGAATTGTTCTTCCCCCTGCCTAGCCGCCTGTCTCGTGTAATATGGGCTCGTAATATTGAAAATTTGAATTAAAGTATGGCGAAAATTTGTTATCAATTCTTAAAAATATGGTTTATGAAAAAATGGCCTTTATGTTATTATTCAATATATATATATGGAAACGATATGGTTTGGACCCAAAACTGAAAAGAAAGAAAATTTTCGACGAGAAGGAAAAGAAACGGAAATGTCGTCGAAAAAAACTGAAAAGAGAATTTTCAAAATTTCTATCGAGAAAACACTTTTTTTTTTTGAAAAGGAAAAAATTCCATGTAAAATATTCCTACAAAAAAAAAAGGAAGAGAGAAAAAACAAAATATTGAAAAAAATTCTTACTACTCTAGATGTTGATAGAAGTCTTGTTGAATTTCTTATTGTTGTCCTTTTTTTTTTTTTTCTTTGTTGTGTCGTAGAGTTCCTCTTTGTGTTCCTTTCTTTTTAGATTTTTTTTTTCTTTAACGCCAGGCAGACTTCACGTCCTAAAGTTGATTGCTCATCCTGGTCTTTGCTGCTTTCCTTTTTTTTTCTTTTTATTTCGTTGTTTTATGTCGAGGTTTTTTTTTTTTCTTCTTATTTTGGTTTGGTTATTTCTCCTGTTTTTTTTTTCTCTCTTTTCTTCTTGAAAAATTTTTTTTCTTCTTCTTATTTGGTTATTTCTCTTGTTTTTTTTTTCTTTGTTGTATGTCCGTTTTCACTGGCGAAGATTTATTAATATTTTCTATATCACTCCGACAAAACCGGTTGCAACGCACTGAATTAGTGATGACTAGATCCAATTTTCACTCCATATTAACTTTTTTCTGGTTTTATTTAAATTTGTATACATATGAAAGTTTTAATTAAAATGTTTAAAACTTAACTCTTTTCATTATTTTCATCTGGTTTCATTTTATTTTCACTTTTTTCCTTTGACGTTCACCTTTTTTTCATTTGTTATTGAAATCACACTCCGTCTCGATTCAATTTTTCTCTGTATCTTCTTCATACGTATTTTTCTTCTTCTTATTTTCTTCTTTTTATTTGGGATCCTTTGGTTGGATCCCACCGCTGCCACCAGTGTTATATGTCCGAACGCCGTGCTTCCTCGGTATGAGGGAAGAGCGTGGACTTATTATTTTTCCTTTTCTTCTTTTGCTTGTTTCAATTAAATTGATGTAAAACAAATCAAGTATTAATCTAATTCCGTTCTTCTTTTAGTTACTTATTTCTTGCTTTATTTCTCAATTACTTTCTTTCTTCCTTCTTTTTTTAAATTCAAAATCAATCTATAATTTTTTTCGTTCAGAACTATTCGGAAATGAATTTTTTCTCTCCAACGAACCTTTTTAACTGAACTTTTTTCTCTATCTATCTTTTTTTCTGTGACATTTCACATTCAATTCGAACGAAAATCCAAGTTGCTATGTTTTCAATAAATCAAAAGGTGCAGGTTATTAAGTGTGCTGTAACTGGTAATATTGTGAATGTTTATGAATGGTATGTATTAAGTGAGAATGTAATATATGTTAAGTGAAGTTTTTAAGGATGTGTTAGGAGATTCAGTGTTAAATTTAATAAGGGTAGTATTCTGGAATACAACAAATTCGTGACCCCGCAACCCTATAACTACGGGGCAATGCGATGGCCGCGGTTCACCAGATCATTAACAAGAGAACTTCGTTCGAATGACTTTAATCTGCCAGTAAACAGAAACCTGACTAATGTCGAAATCGACAAATACATTCAACAAATGGACGAAACCGTAAAACGAACAATGGACAAAACAATTCCCAAAACAACTGTTACAGATCACATTAACATGTACAGAAACGCAACAATAAACGCACTCCACAAGAAAAAGAGCAGACTGCTATCGAAATTAAAACAATTACACAGACAGTTTACAGACAGACAAGACCAGGAGATAATATCACTGAAATCCCGATTGAAAAACCTCCAACAATTACTTAAAGCTAATTATAGAATAGCAACAAATTTGTATTGGAACAACAGAATTCGAGCTATAAAAACTAATAACCCGAATATGTTCCCACAAATAAATAAAATATTCAGGAGAAATAATCAAAACGAGATTCAGTGTCTCCAAATTCCACGTACTGAGGTAAACAAGCAGCTGCTAACCAACATTGGCATAGATACAGAGAACGCTATCCTCAATAGTGAGCTCTTCGTGATCGAAGATCCTTTGGAGAAGGCGAACGCTGTGGGAGCTGTCTTTCAGGAAATGTACAAGGTGAATGAAAGCATTCGCCGAAACAATGACCTGGAGGACAGAATTCGACTGAATCACCTGCACCTCCGGAATGAAATTTCACATTGGCAATCGGAGAATCCTGGTTTTACGGAATTCAGTGACGATAATCTGTCAATCGACATTAATGCCAATGGTGGGGCTAATAGCCTTTTAATCACAAGGGAAGGAATCCAGAGTATCTTCGACTCATTAAGAAGCAAAAAGTCAGTGGGAATAGATGGAGTACCTAACATCGTACTCAAGAACCTGCCCCCAAAGGCAATAGATATATACACGGTCCTGTTTAACAACGCGTTGAATAATGCATATTATCCCGCGCGTTGGAAAACGGCTATCATTCAGCCCATCCCAAAAAAGGGCAAAGACTGTACAAACCCAATGAACATGCGTTCGATAAGTTTACTCCCAAGCATCAGTAAAGTATTTGAAAAAATCATTAACAAAGCTCTGCTAAAATGGGTAGACGACAATAGCATTATTCCAAACAACCAGTTTGGCTTTAGGGCGGGTCATGAAACCACACATGCCGCAGCTAAACTGGTCTCCGACATACAATGGAATAAATGTAGGAACCAATGCACAGGTGCCTGTCTGATCGACCTGGAAAAAGCCTTTGATACCGTCTGGATCGAAGGGTTGTATTACAAACTGGTCAGATATGGCATACATAAGCCTTTACTATATGTACTTTACGATATGTCAAAGGACAGGAGGTTCGTGGTCAAAAGTGGTAATGTGACCTCTAATAAAACGTATAATATCAAGAATGGCTTGCAACAAGGCGCGGTGCTCTCTCCGATTCTTTTTAACATTTACATTAGCGACTTATTAGATGCACTTCCGCAGGCTATTGCGTACGCAGACGATCTCATAATTTACAGAACAGCGCCGAAAGTTGAGATCATAAATAGGTTAATACAGCGAGACTTCAACAAAGTGCAGCGCTATTGCGATGACTGGAAACTTAAGATCAACTTCCAGAAATGTGAAGCCATCCTATTTAGAACTCCATTATATAAAGCCACGTACGACACAAGGAAAAACTGGCGAAAGCTAGTTATCGTGGGACCGCATGGAGATAAACTGGAAACCAAGAGTTTAGTTAAATACCTGGGCATCTGGCTAGACCAATATCTGTATTTCAACAGACATGTAGAGGCTGCTTTGCTCAAAGCGAGGAAAACTTTTGCTATGACAAGGAGGCTATTTCATAGTAGCCAACTTGACAGCAGGGTAAAAGTCATATGCTACATGACGCTAATCAGGCCAATGCTCATATATGGTTGCCCAGTATGGTTCAACATAGGTCCAAATTTGATAGAAAAGATTCGGGTGTTCGAAAGAAAGTGTCTCAGAAGTTGTCTCAGATTATATCGGACACCGGAATCGGACTATAAAAAGTATTACTCAAATGAGACTTTATATAATGAAGCGTACATAAATAGGGTGGATAATTTTATGATTAAATTAATCAGAGGACATATTGCGAGAGCAATAAGCTCGTCCAATGACCTAATTTTCGGGGCTTATTATCCAAACACCTTATACTATGAGAGCGTGCGTCGCAAAGGCTTTGTTCCACCAGAGGCGTTCCTTGACTTGGATATGAAAGGGCTTATACAGGATAGATCCGGAATTCCGCTGATCTATCATGTAAGTAGATCATCTGTAGACGGGCGATTGTGCTATGACCGGGAAGTAGCGCGCACCGAAGAAGAGCTCCTGCGCTTCAGTAGGGCTATCTCCCGCAGAGACCGGGACGATAGTATTAGACAGCGTCAACAGTTCTGGTGGTTGAATGGCATATAAAGACCTGGATACCAAAGTCGGTATAGAATCACACTATCATCAGCTAGCTTACATAGACTTAGCTTTTCTAGAATTAGGGTAGTATAAGATTTAAGTTAAGTTAGGCTAAGTGATTTTACATAAAAAAAAAAAAAAAAAAAAAAAAAAAAAAAAAAAAAGTAGATAAGTTTAGGTAAGTTAAGTAAGTTCAATTTTAAGAAAAAAAAAAAAAAAAAAAAAATTTACAAAGTTTTTCAAATTTTTCTTTGTCTTTCAAATAATTATAAGTTATGCCACAAAGTTCTGTCGCCGAAAGGCAAATTATACAAATATTAAGTAATGTTTAGCTTAGAGCGTCTGCGAAGGACCAGTAAGTTATTATATAAGATATTTAAGCTAGAATTTAAGCATTTTTTGTCTAGCCTTTAATTTAGAAAATAAGAATATAAAAAGAAAATAAAAAAATGTTTAAAAAATGAAAAATGAAAATGAGGATGCTGCCCACGTTGAAGCACAGCTCAGAAATAGAAAAAAAAGGTCAGATTTTATCTCTTATAACTTCACATATCCTCTCCCTTAATGGCTAATTTAACCATAATTTCCCTCAACGCAGAGTCCATATATTCCAATATTCGCAGACAACACCTCCGATTGTTCGTTGAAAAGTTTTCTCCAGATATCCTCCTCCTCTCAGAAACTTGGCTTAAACCAAACTCCCGAGTATCTATTCCGAATTATACACTTGTTTCTAATCCACGAACCACTGGACCTCGTGGAGGTACTGGAATTCGAATACACAAAAAATTCCAATATTCCGAAATTAGGTTCACCGATATAAATAATATTGAGTACACGGCAATTAAAATCTTTTGCAAAAGCAACAAAGTGCTTGTACTGTCGTCCGTATACATTCACCCTTCTCGGGAACCAAACTTCCCTAGTTCCGACATCACTGAGATAATCCAACAGTCTCTACCTGCACCTTTCATAATAGGAGGAGACTGGAATGCTCGGCGTACTTCATTTAACGACACTAAGTGCAATAAATACGGTTGTCAACTTCTAGCACTCCTTCAACTCCATCCATATATCTATGCGGACTGTCCATTACAGCCAACACGTATCTCCAATACTACTAAATCAACAATAGATTTTTTCCTAAAATCCGTAGACGTCTACTCACCTAACCTCCCTACAGTATCCTTCGAATTTCCTTCCGATCATGGGCCCGTCCACACCACTGTCCAAATCCCAGCCCTCGAACCATGTTACTCATTCAATCCGATCCCGAATTTCTCCAGGACAAACTGGAAAGGAGTCAATAGGGACATTGCTGCCAGTTTTACAGACTATACTTTGCCAGAGACTCCCTGCTGAAATTGATCAAGCAGCCCTAAGAATAGAGCAAATACTAAAAAATGCCCTCTTCAGCCACACACCTACATCCATCCCTCATAATCATCTAGGAAAACCTTTACCCAACATCCTTTCAAAACTGTTACGCGTAAAAAAAACAGCTTAGACGAAAACTACATAGCAGTTACTCCCCTTTTATTAAAAATCAAATCCAACTCTTGACTACCCTGATAAATGGACAACTAAAACAATTTGCCGACCAGGCTTACACGTCTATACTTAAAAATATTAAACCCAATCGTGATTTATTGAAAAATATCAACAGACTAACGGGTCGAAAATACAAACCTCGAATCGATTATATTATCAACCCTACTAACAATCACCCAGTCCAATCAGATATTGACATAGCGAACTGTCTAGCTAATCACTTTTATAAAGTCCATCAACAAAACGACTCCTTCTCAGTCTCCAATTTTCAAGATACTGTAAACAACTACATCTCACGCACAATGATCCCATCCTTCACCCCTTTCATCGCGGAATTCAATGAAACAAACAAAGCGTCTCATCCTCTGGATAATGCGACCTTCCTAACAGCAGGCGAATTATCTGAATTTATAACATCACGCAATAACAAGAAGTCGACAGGCTTAGATGGAATTCCAAACCTTCTTTACAAAAGACTTCTCCCGTCAAATCTAGTCCCTATTCTCGTTCTTCTCAACCACATAATTAACGGATCACATTTCCCAGATAACTGGAAAACCACGGTTATAGTCCCTATCAGTAAGTCCAGTCCTTCCAACAACCCCAGCAACTATCGTCCGATTTCGTTATTAAACACATTAAGCAAGATATTGGAATGCAAGATATATCGAAATCTCCTTTCATTTGCTAATGACAACGCTATTATCCCAAATTCCCAGTTTGGCTTTCGCTCACAACACTCCACCTGCCATGCTCTGTTAAAACTAACGCACGATGTCACAACTAATCTTCAAAACCAAAGCCCGACGGTCTGTATCTCTCTCGACATATCTAAAGCAATCGACTGTGTTTGGATCTCAGGACTGCTTTACAAGCTGCACTACATATTTGGATTAAACACCCATACTACCAAACTTCTTACTTCCTACCTCTCTGGTAGAAAATTCATGGTCAAAATAAATTCTTCTATCTCCCAATCGTATAATATAACCGCAGGGGGTTCCGCTGGGTTCAATTCTTGGACCACTATTATACCTCCTTTATACTTCAGACATACCGCAGCCTCAATTACCCAATACCGTAATGTTGAATTATGCTGATGACACCATAGTCTACTCCAGCAGCAAGTTTGTAAGAGAGGCAAGAAACCGCATTAATAACTTCCTCCCAAATCTATCAACATACTTCAATAAATGGAAAATTCGCCTAAATCCTGATAAAACCCAACTTACAGTGTTTAAGGGTAAAAATGAGCACTGCACAAACAACACAAGGCGCACCCACAACAAAATTAGACTCAAACTAAATAACACCCAGATAAAACCTTCTAAAACTTTAAAATATCTGGGAATAACCTTTTCCAATGACCTTTCATTCTCCACCCCCATTAAAAATACTTTACGTAAAGCCACAATACAACTGAATCTCTGTAGAAGAGTGATGTGGAAACCCAACGGTCTCTCTCACAAAGTCAAACTGCTCATCTATAAACAAATAATCAGACCTACACTGACATATGCGTGTCCACTGTGGTGCCCAAATGGAGAAGCGACGCACTTTCGAAAGGAAATGCTTCAGGCTGGTCACTGGCCTCAACCGACAACCCAACTCTTACAAGTATTGCAATAACAGCTTGCTATACAATGCCGCTAATATTGACCGTCTCGACAGACGCTTCCTAGAGCTGTCTATCAAACTTATTGAAAACCTCCCAAATAATCCCAACCCCATAATAACTTCACTACTACCAACTCCTCTAGATAACAGGGCTCACTATCTGAATTGTCTCCATACTAGAAGTCTCTTCACCTCTGGAAGATTGGTTAATGACTCCAACGAGGTAGTGTACCATAACACCGAGCTGGCACCCAATCAGTTCAAATACTGTAACATACAACCATTCTCCAACATTCTGCGTTTTAACGAACAACCGGAAAGTGTTACCGCACCTGAGGCCACTAACTGACCATATCCCACACCAACCAACTTCCTTAACCATCAATCCCTATATTCCCCAATTCACATTACATATTTAACTTATTATAAAATAAATTAGGTTAAGCTAGAATAAGTTAGAGTTAAGTATTAGATTAGAATAAATTAAAAAAATAAAAATCCTGGTTTTCTGACCTTGTCCAGGGAAACTGTTAATATTAAAACCTATTCAATTCAATTCAATTTTTTTATTTGGTAGATAATTACATTTATGGTATATTTTACAACTAGTACTTAAGAGATTTAGGATAGCAAATCCTTTACAACTATAATCTTAAATCTATACTCGTATAACGACAATAGCACAATTTTAATGAATAACAAATAATAAATTAAGGGAAAACTACAAGAAAAAACCCTTATTTGAATCTTAAGACTAATATTGCACGAGCGTCCGGTTATTTTATATAGTAATGACCTCGATATAATTTTCATAGACAGAGTACATATGTAGTGATTTAGTATAACGCAAGACGGGAAACGAGAACATTGTCAGAAAAAGAACAATTGACGAAGAAGTTTTGATTGATTTTGTCAATAAGGAACTCTACCGGTTTAACGTTAGCGTTTTCATGTAGTTCATGTGTCGAATAATGCCATTGCAAATTCAGCAACATTTTCAATATTTTATTTTGACACCTTTGCAATTTTATTTTGTGTGTGCGAGCACAATTACACCATACAGGGGCCCCGTACAGGAGTATCGCTTAAAAAATGGTTTTATAAATTATAATTTTATTTTCGATGCTAAGCTTTGACTTTCTACACACTAATGGATACATAACTCTTACGACTTTGTTTATTTTGTCAATTTGTGACGTGTTTTTGAAAGATAAGTTTTTTATCTAGAATAATACCTAGATATCTACAGTCTTCGGACCAATCAATATCAACTGCACACATACTGAGTTTAGTGCCATTTGGTAGGTAGCAGTGTTTCCTACATCTCGAAAACCAGACAGCTTGTGTTTTATTACCATTTATTTTTATTTTCCATTTCCTATTTTTATTTTCCATTTCCTGTAAATAGTTGTAGACATTAGGGAATAAGGCACCCGAAGAGAAAATGGCTGTATCATCGGCAAACATAGCTACCTGAATGTTTTCACCTAGACATGGTAAATCTGCGACAAAGAATGTAAATAATATGGGACCAAGGACCGAGCCTTGGGGTACACCATAGTGGATTTGCTGAGTAGAGGATATGTCGGTTCCTAAACTCACAACATATTTTCTCGAACGAAGAAAGCTCTGGATAATTTTGATAAGCGGTATTGGCAGCTTAAGTTTTAGTAGCTTATAAATCAACGCATCGTGCCATACCGTATCAAAAGCTTTTTCGATATCTAGAAGAACCAGTCCCGTTGACTCCTTGTCCATGAATTTACCAGCTATGTGGTTTTTAATGCGCAAGACTTGGTGGATTGTGCTGTGACCACTACGGAAACCGAACTGAAAGTTTGGCAAGATGTTATTGTCTTCCACAAAACGATCAATCCTTTCCTTAATGATTTTTTCTAAGAGCTTACTTAGACAGCTAAGTAGACTGTTCTTCGGTTTGCCGGGTTTCGGGATAGGTATTACTTTTGCTGTTTTCCAACAGTCCGGAAAATAACAATTCTTAAGACAAGCGTTGAAAATGAACGTTAAATAGTTACTTGCAGCAGGTGGAAGTGCTTTGATTAATTTGTTGTTAATATTATCGAGACCCGCAGCCTTTTTTGATTTCGATTTTTTTATCAATTCTTTAACTTTGCTGATATTAGTTGCGTAAGTACTTTCAGCTGGTGTTTGAGAAAGTATATGGATAGTGTTAGCAACTTCAGCTTCAGTATACGCGTCGCTTAGATGCATAGATATGGAGTGGTTCTTACTAAACGTGTTAGCAAGTAGGTTCGATTTCTCCACTGAAGAAATAAACAACTTGTCGTGAACTTTAAACGGAGGAATACTTGACCCTCTCTTTTTCATAATTTTTGATATTTTCCAGAACGGTTTGCTTGCTTTGTCAAGAGAGGAAAGGTGTTTATTCCAACACTTGTTCCTATATGTTGAGATTTCGTTTTTAATGATATTATTTAAGACTTTAACATTAACCAGAAAACAATCGATTCTATAACGCAGCCATTTTCTTCTTTCAGAGTTTCGTAGCCTAATCAGATGTAAGATATTTTCAGGAAGCGGTGCCTTATCAACTGGAGCAGTGGAACATTTAGGTATCGCAAGATCGACCGCTCTATTGATAACAGAAACAAAATTGTTACATAGGATATCAATGTGCTCGCTGCAGGTTATAGAATTTAGGCTGGTATCACCTAGAACCAAGTTCGTGTTTATATATGATTTATAACAATTCCAGTTGGCGGCGGAATAGTTGTGGTATAAACTGGTACGATTTACAACTTCTGTATGATTCACTATGAGGCTGATCGGAAGGTGGTCTGAACTTAACGCATTTAGAGTTAATGGTACTGTGCAGTAATTTGGAATATTAGTGATATATAGATCAAGAGTTGAGGGGTTCTTGTTAGCACTCGCTGGGATATAGGTGGGGAGAAGTGGATAAAGTATGGAAAAACTTGGACTGGATTCAGTAACATCTAGTAAAATGTTACCCCAGCTGTTTGCCCTAAGACAATTCCACGACTGATGTCTGCAGTTTAGATCACCACCAATAATTACCTTGTTTCGAGTGTTGACTCTATACAATTTTTGCAGATCCCACTTAAAGTAAGTAGATTTCTCTAGGTTTCTATTTCCTCCAGGGAAATAGACCGAAAAAAGACTCACCTTGGAGTTGTCACTTAATGTTACATCTATACTAATTTCCTCAATTAACTTAAGGTGCAATGAAGGACGCAAGGAATGTTCTATACGTTTTTTCACAACAATGGCGACACCTCCACCACTAGCATGTACCCTGTCTAGGCGATAACATATGTAATTTTGATGTGAGAAAGAAATGTCTTGTTTGAGCCAGGTTTCTGAAACAAGTGCAATGTCAATATTAAAATTTATCAAGAAACTAAAAAATTCATGCTTTTTGTTTTTGATACTTCTCGCATTCCCAGTTATGATGTTAAGAGAGTTTCTTAACATGTTTTTCCCGAGTATATGTACTTAATAGCTAATGAAGTAATGACGTTAAATTGGTCAGCTTTAGTTTGACAAGCACTAAGCTTGGTTACAACTTCATTAAGAAGAGAGTTTATCTCGCTAAATGAGAACAGGTTATCATTAGTTAATGTTTCAGACGGATTTTTCTTCGTGTGTGTCTTATCACTGTTGGAAGGTTGCTGGGTTTGATGGAGGCCAGAAGCCCAGGTGGATGAAGGAAGTGAAGGTTGACGCACAGATCGGGGTAGTGGAGGAAAATTATCAATGGATAATCGGTCGGGCACTGGCTGCTGTTTGTCACTCGGAGGCTGTAGGAACGTTGTATTTCCAGTACCACGTCCGCGTGGGGATAATTTGCGGCGAATGTCTATGTACTGCTTTCGGCTTATGCATTCTGGATCGGTGGATTTATGTGGCCCACTACAATTTGCACACTTGATGATCTCATTCGTTTTGCAGTCTGATGTTTTATGGTTTCCCGAACATATTGCACAGAAGCTATTTATATGACAATGCATCGAGCCGTGACCATAAAGCTGGCAATTGTGACATTGTGTGACCTTACCTGGATGATGTTTTTTAAAGTCCCAGCGAACGATGGTTTTGAACAGGGTGGAGTAGTTCCGTTTTAGTTCGTTTAATTTAACAGTACCGCGTTGAATGTAGACGATGTACAAGTAGTGTTTGTACAGGGCGTTTGCTGACGGATTTAATGTGATGGTTTTAACATCTAGGCACTTAATCCCGAGTGCAATTAGCTCATTTTTCACTATATCGTTGCTAATTAAGTCTAGCCCGAATAACACTACCTTTAATGGACGATTTTCCTTACGTGAGTGGGTGAAAAACTCACATTTTAACCGTAAGAGTTCGGTTCTGATTTTATTATATATGTCCATTGTTGGGGCACATATTTTTTGCCCAAGCGAAATGTTTTTGATTAAGTATTTGTCTATCTTAATGTTGCTCAAAATATCACGCACTTGAGCACTAGTTGTTTTTAATACCACAATTGGCGGAACGGTTTCTTTAGGAAGTTCTGCGCACTGTTCGTCATTGGTCTGATCCATTTCAGGAGAGTCTTCCATCAGACTTTGAAGTGGTTGAAAAAAGTTAGTGTTTGAACACATTTTAGATTTTTCTAGAACTTTATTGTTCGCTTTTAAAAGTTTATCGGGAGGAGTTTGGCCTCCAATAACGGGGTCGTGACGCAACCGTTTGCGCTTAATTTTGTTTAACACACGTGGCCCAGGGGCCATAACTTAACGGTTTTAACACTTGTTCAAATTTTTGTATGCGAAAAACGAGGCAAAGAAAACAAGATAATGATAATTAAATTGTGAAAATTATTGTGAAAATAACGGTTGATTAAGATAAATAGCAAGAGCAAAACTGTGAGACAAGTTGTCTGTTAGAAAGTCAGTCAGGTACTGTTAATAAAACCTATTATACTCGAATAGTTATTCACACATTCAGTTATGTTTGAAAAATGTGTAATGTATGCATGTAAACTGTTATATCACTAGAATTATAAGTTAGCTGTAGTACTTAATGTAAACATTGATTATTGGTCAAATAAATACAGTATGTTAAAAAAAAAACATTATTGGGCTTCTGCAACCAACGGTGATTTGTTGCTTGTTGATATTGTACTCTATTTGTTTTTCCTTTTTTTTTCTTTTTCTTTTTATTATTGTTTTTTTTTTTTTTTTTGTTATTTATGTAGGCATAAAAACAAAAAAGAGACAATTAAGTCAAGAGTGACTGGTTTTCGCGCTGCGTCGATACCGGCGTCACTCGACCAACGACGTACCGCTGGCGAATCCACGCACTGCCACTTGCACTAACAGAGTCACTGGAATGTTGTTTTGTAATAACTATCCTCTTTATTTATTAACTATTGGTTTTTGACCTTTGGACTTTAATTGTACATTGTTGTGGTGGTTCACTTTAGTTGTAACTTAACATTTAATTTGTTCTTAGTAAATCTTGTTGATTATGGTCAAATTGAACTTTGTATTTTCTTTGATTTGTTTTAAGGGAAACTAAACTGACTGTTCTTTAACGACACTGGACGCAACTCTTAATATCGTTCACAAGATTCGTTAAATTGGATTGCACCTTTTAAATGAACTACGTTGTTACGCGAGCGCCTGACTCTGACTCAATTTAAAAGGGATGTCCGACCGCCGTGGTGGTTGAAACGCGACTCAAGATCATGGTGGTACACACGTATGTGTGTACATTGGCTCATTCATGGGACAAAGCCATGAGAACGAAACTGAAACAAAGGAGAAGGGATCTAAGGCTTCGGTCTGTAATTAGGGTCAGCTAAATAAATAAGCTGGAACTCATTAAATGAGAAATGCATTTGGGATACCGCAAACGATATGGATTAGTTATCGTATCGCCAGAATGCCTGCGGAAGAACAGCGTTCTTTTGTTTGCACATGGTGCGAGTTAGAGAAATTGGCTTCAGCGTCGATTGCGTTAATTGGATGCACCTGCTTGGGTTGTTTATTGCGGGGAGAAATGGTCGCCAGCCAATGTGTATGAAAAGGGATTTGTTGTACACATGATGAAGCTGGGAATAGGCGACGCAATGATCATTATCCCTGGTTGGGATGGTTACATTATATGTGAACCGAATTGTTTTCTTTTAGGGATATGATATTTATTCCATAAAGGATTCTTTGTTGGGAAAATTTTGCCGATGCGTTAATGCATGGGAAAATGCCCTTGAAGATGCAATTCTTTTTAGGAATTTTAGGTTATTATTATTATTATTTATTGGCCTGTAGGAACCCGGAAGTTCATGACCTCACCGACTCGGCTTCGCCATCGTTCCCTGTCCTGGGCACTCTCCTTCCACGATTGACCATTCGATCAGTACCTGGCTGACTTTCAAACAGACAACTTGTCTCATAGTTTTGCTCGTGCTAGTTTTCTTAATCAACCGTTATTTTCACAATAATTTTCACAAATTAATTATCATTATCTTGTTTTCTTTGCCTCGTTTTCCGCATACAAAAATTTGAACAAGTGTTATAACCGTTAAGTTATGGCCCCTGGGCCACGTGTATTAAATAAAATCAAGCGCAAACGGTTGCGTTACGACCCCGTTATTGGAGGCCAAACACCTCCCGATAAACTTTCAAAAGTGAACAATAAAGTTCTCGAAAAATCTAAAATGTGTTCAAACACTAACTTTTTTCAACCACTTCAAAGTCTGATGGAAGACTCTCCTGAAATGGATCCGACCAATGACGAACAGTGCGCAGAACTTCCTAAAGAAACCGTTCCGCCAATTGTGGTATTAAAAACAACTAGTGCTCAAGTGCGTGATATTTTGAGCAACATTAAGATAGACAAATACTTAATCAAAAACATTTCGCTTGGGCAAAAAATATGTGCCCCAACAATGGACATATATAATAAAATCAGAACCGAACTCGTACGGTTAAAATGTGAGTTTTTCACCCACTCACGTAAGGAAAATCGTCCGTTAAAGGTAGTGTTATCCGGGCTAGACTTAATAAGCAACGATATAGTGAAAAATGAGTTAATTGCACTCGGGATTAAGTGCCTAGATGTTAAAACCATCACATTAAATCCGTCAACAAAAGCCCTGTACAAACACTACTTGTACATCGTCTACATTCAACGCGGTACAGTTAAATTAAACGAACTAAAACGCAACTACTCCACCTTGTTCAAAACCATCGTTCGCTGGGACTTTAAAAAACATAATCCAGGTAAGGTCACACAATGTCACAATTGCCAGCTTTATGGTCACGGCTCGATGCATTGTCATATAAATAGCTTCTGTGCAATATGTTCGGGAAACCATAAAACATCCGACTGCAAAACAAATGAGGTCATCAAGTGTGCAAATTGTAGTGGGCCACATAAATCCACCGATCCAGAATGCATAAGCCGAAAGCAGTACATAGACATTCGCCGCAAATTATCCCCACGCGGACGTGGTACAGGAAATACAACCTTCCTACAGCCTCCGAGTGACAAACAGCAGACAGTGCCCGACCGATTATCCATTGATAATTTTCCTCCACTACCCCGAACTGTGCGTCAACCTTCACTTCCTTCGTCCACCTGGGCTTCTGGCCTCCATCAAACCCAGCAACCTTCCAATAGTGATACGACACACACGAAGAAAAATCCGTCAGAAACATTAACTAATAATAACCTGTTCTCATTTAGCGAGATAAACTCTCTTCTTAATGAAGTTGTAACCAAGCTTAGTGCTTGTCAAACTAAAGCTGACCAATTTAACGTCATTACTTCATTAGCTATTAAGTACATATACTCGGAAAAAACATGTTAAGAAACTCTCTTAACATCATAACTTGGAATGCGAGAAGCATCAAAAACAAAAAGCATGAATTTTTTAGTTTCTTGATAAATTTTAATATTGACATTGCACTTGTTTCAGAAACCTGGCTCAAACAAGACATTTCTTTCTCACATCAAAATTACATATGTTATCGCCTAGACAGGGTACATGCTAGTGGTGGAGGTGTCGCCATTGTTGTGAAAAAATGTATAGAACATTCCTTGCGTCCTTCATTGCGCCTTAAGTTAATTGAGGAAATTAGTATAGAGGTAACATTAAGTGACAATTCCAAGGTGAGTCTTTTTTCGGTCTATTTCCCTGGAGGAAATAGAAACCTAGAGAAATCTACTTACTTTAAGCGGGATCTGCAAAAATTGTATAGAGTCAACACTCGAAACAAGGTAATTATTGGTGGTGATCTAAACTGCAGACATCAGTCGTGGAATTGTCTTAGGGCAAACAGCTGGGGTAACATTTTACTAGATGTTGCTGAATCCAGCCCAAGTTTTTCCATACTTTATCCACTGCTTCCCACCTATATCCCAGCGAGTGCTAACAAGAACCCCTCAACTCTTGATCTATAAATCACTAATATTCCAAATTACTGCACAGTACCATTAACTCTAAATGCGTTAAGTTCAGACCACCTTCCGATCAGCCTCACAGTGAATCATACAGTAGTTGTAAATCGTACCAGTTTATACCACAACTATTCCGCCGCCAACTGGAATTGTTATAAATCATATATAAACACGAACTTGGTTCTAGGTGATACCAGCCTAAATTCTATAACCTGCAGCGAGCACATTGATATCCTATGCAACAATTTTGTTTCTATTATCAATAGAGCGGCCGATCTTGCGATACCTAAATGTTCCACTGCTCCAGTTGATAAGGCACCGCTTCCTGAAAATATCTTACATCTGATTAGACTACGAAACTCTGAAAGAAGAAAATGGCTGCGTTATAGAATCGATTGTTTTCTAGTTAATGTTAAAGTCTTAAATAATATAATTAAAAACGAAATCTCAACATATAGGAACAAGTGTTGGAATAAACACCTTTCCTCTCTTGACAAAGCAAGCAAACCGTTCTGGAAAATATCAAAAATTATGAAAAAGAGAGGGTCAAGTATTCCTCCGTTTAAAGTTCACGACAAGTTGTTTATTTCTTCAGTGGAGAAATCGAACCTACTTGCTAACACGTTTAGTAAGAACCACTCCATATCTATGCATCTAAGCGACGCGTATACTGAAGCTGAAGTTGCTAACACTATCCATGTACTTTCTCAAACACCAGCTGAAAGTACTTACGCAACTAATATCAGCAAAGTTAAAGAATTGATAAAAAAATCGAAATCAAAAAAGGCTGCGGGTCTCGATAATATTAACAACAAATTAATCAAAGCACTTCCACCTGCTGCAAGTAACTATTTAACGTTCATTTTCAACGCTTGTCTTAAGAATTGTTATTTTCCGGACTGTTGGAAAACAGCAAAAGTAATACCTATCCCGAAACCCGGCAAACCGAAGAACAGCCCCGAAAGCTACAGACCTATTAGTCTACTTAGCTGTCTAAGTAAGCTCTTAGAGAAAATTATTAAGGAAAGGATTGATCGTTTTGTGGAAGACAATAACATCTTACCAAACTTTCAGTTCGGTTTCCGTAGTGGTCACAGCACAATCCACCAAGTCTTGCGCATTAAAAACCACATAGCTGGTAAATTCATCGACAAGGAGTCAACGGGACTGGTTCTTCTAGACATCGAAAAAGCTTTTGATACGGTATGGCACGATGCCTTGATTTATAAGCTACTAAAACTTAAGCTGCCAATACCGCTTATCAAAATTATCCAGAGCTTTCTTTGTTCGAGAAAATATGTTGTGAGTATAGGAACCGACATATCCTCTACTCACCAAATCCACTATGGTGTGCCACAGGGCTCGGTTCTTGGTCCCATATTATTTACATTGTTTGTCGCAGATTTACCATGTCTAGGTGAAAACATTCAGGTAGCTATGTTTGCCGATGATACGGCCATTTTCTCTTCGGGTGCTTTATTCACTAATGTCTACAACTCTTTGCAAGCAGCTCTTGACAAACTAGCAGTGTATTACAGGAAATGGAAAATAAAAATAAATGGTAATAAAACACAAGCTGTCTGGTTTTCGAGATGTAGGAAACACTGCTACCTACCAAATGGCACTAAACTCAGTATGTGTGCAGTTGATATTGATTGGTCCGAAGACTGTAGATATCTAGGTATTATTCTAGATAAAAAACTTATCTTTCAAAAACACGTCACAAATTGACAAAATAAACAAAGTCGTAAGAGTTATGTATCCATTAGTGTGTAGAAAGTCAAAGCTTAGCATCGAAAATAAAATTATAATTTATAAAACCATTTTTTAAGCGATACTCCTGTACGGGGCCCCTGTATGGTGTAATTGTGCTCGCACACACAAAATAAAATTGCAAAGGTGTCAAAATAAAATATTGAAAATGTTGCTGAATTTGCCATGGCATTATTCGACACATGAACTACATGAAAACGCCAACGTTAAACCGGTAGAGTTCCTTATTGACAAAATCAATCAAAACCTCTTCGTCAATTGTTCTTTTTCTGACAATGTTCTCGTTTCCCGTCTTGCGTTATCCTAAATCACTACATATGTACTCTGTCTATGAAAATTATATCGAGGTTATTATTATATAACATAACCGGAAGCTCGTGCAATATTAGTCTTAAGATTCAAATAAGGGTTTTTTATTGTAGTTTTCCCTTAATTTATTATTTGCTATTCATTAAAATTGTGCTATTGTCGTTATATAGATTTAAGATTATAGTTGTAAAGGAATTGCTATCCTAAATCTCTTAAGTACTAGTTGTAAAATATACCATAAATGTAATTATCTACTAAATAAAAAAAATTGAATTGAATTGACCATTCGATCCGATCTCCTCAAGGTCAAACCTAACATTGTCCTCCCATCGCCGTCGCGGCCGTCCTACCGGTCTCTTTCCCGTTGGTCTACCGTCAATAATTCTATGCACGGTCCTATCGTTGCCCATTCGCGCCACGTGTCCGGCCCATCTTAATCATCGCGACTTGATTACTGTCACTATTGTAGGTTTGCGATATAGCTCTTCTAATTCGTGGTTATGGAGTCTCCTCCATTGTCCTGCCTCCTCGTCATATTTACCACCAAAGATACCCTTTAGTACTTTATTCTCGAATACGCGGAATTTATTTTCTTCCCGTTTTGTGAGAGCCCATGTTTCGCATCCGTATAGAACAATCGGCATGATTATGGTTCTATAGACACGGAGCTTTATGTAACGTGATAGCAGTCTGGATTTCAGCAGTTTACTGACTGCGTGCCAACTAGCGTTGCCGGAATGCAGTCTTTTGTTAATTTCCTTCGACATTTCGTTACTGGCCGTCAGTGTCGTTCCCAGATATTTATATTCTTTAACTTTTTCAAATACGTTTATATGTGTTCCCTGAGGTCCACCCGCTCTCGCTGTAATCATGTATTTTGTTTTGTCTTAATTTATTTCTACGTCCACCTCTTCTGCCGCTTGCATGATGATTTCACAGTTTTTAGTAACAGTTTCTAGATTATCGCCCAGAACGGCGATGTCATCCGCATATGGGAGCACTTGTGTGACCCCGTTCTGGGATGATCCGGCCATGTTGTCGTCTTGTACCTTTCTGATGACATACTCGAGCACAAGGTTAAAAAGACACGGTGATGAGACCCTCTCCCTACTTTAGTCCGTCCCGGATTTCAAATGGTTCTGAGAGGTGGTTTTCTATTCTGACTCGCCCTTTGTTTTCGTTCATGCAAATTTGAATGAGGGCGGCATATTTTTTCGGGACTCCCAGCTCAACTAGAATATGGTAGAGTCTCTACCTTGCGACTGAGTCGTAGGCTTTTTTGAAGTCAACGAACAGTTGGTGAACCGTCTCTCCGTATTCCCACTTCTTTTCCAGCAGTTGTCTTATTGTGAACATTTGGTCGCTTGTTGACCGGTTCCTACAGAATCCACATTGGTAGTCTCCCAGTATCTCTTCTGCGTACGGTGTGATTCTCGCCAGAATGACATTTGTTAATATTTTGTATGCGGTTGGGAGCAATGATATTCCTCTGTAGTTTTCGCAGTCAGATCTGTCGCCTTTTTTGAAAATGGGGATGACTATTGAGGTTTTCCATTCTTCCGGAGTGACTTCCTTATCCCATATTGTTCGGATGAGCTGGTGGATCTTTCGAGCGGTTGCCTCTCCCCCATGCTTCACAAGCTCTGCCGGTATGCAGTCGACTCCGGGAGCCTTGTTGTTTTTCAATCGATTTATTGCGTCTACAACTTCGTTGAGAGACAGCTCTGGGATCTGAGGCTCGGCTGTATGTACGCTTGGTGCATTTATCTGTGGTTGATGGGTGCGTACATTGAGCAGGTTTTCAAAGTACTGCTTCCATCTTGTCACGACATTGTTTGTTTCTGTGACCAGACAGCCGTTTGCGTCTCGAATTATTTTGGCTCTTCCTCGGCAGCCATTTCTAATTGAATTTATGCCGACATGCATACCCCTGATGTTCTTTGCCCTAGAATTTTCTAGGATTTTTTCGATCCGAGTCTTCTCCCATTCGCGTTTTTTGCGTTTGAAGAGCCTCATTGTCTCTCTCCGAATTGTCGCGTATCTTTCTGCGTTGACTTCATCATATCTCTCTAAGTGGATCACTCTGAGGTGTTTACGTTCTTCGATCTTCGCCCTGCACTCATCGTCAAACCAAGGTTTGGACTTAATTGTTTTCTTAAATCCTAATACCTTTTGGGCTGTTAGTTTGATTGTGTCTCTGATCGATGTCCATTTAGTGTTCACACTATTAGCTTCCTCTTCCTCACTGCTCGCATTCTCTAGAATGCTAAATCTATTCGTTAGTTCGTCTTGATATTCCGCCCTTTTGCGTAGGTTTTTCGGTTTATCAGTGTCGAACTTTTTGCTTGTCCCCCGTGACTGCCCATGTGGGATTGCTGCGAGGCGACTCCTGATTTTGCCAATCACTAGAAGATGATCGGAGTCGCAATCTGCTCCTCTATATGATCTTACGTCAAGGATATTCGAGTGGTGTCTTTTGTCTATGAGGAAGTGGTCTATTTGGTTACGCGTTACGCCGTCGGGTGATATCCATGTGGCTTTATGAATTTCCTTGTGCTTGAACTTCGTGCTTTTTACTAACAGATCTTTTGACGCTGCGAACGTGATAATTCGAATTCCATTATCATTTGAAACGTCGTGTAGACTTTCTTTACCTGTAGTTGGTTGGAAGATATCTTCCTTTCCAATTTTCGCATTGAGGTCCCCGAGGAGGATTTTAACATCGAATGATGAGATCCCATGAAATACATCCTCTAGGGACTCGTAGAACGTGTCCTTCGTTTCTTCGTCCGCAGATTCTGTTGGGGCGTGTACGTTTATAAATACATAATTGTACCATCGGCCCTGTATTTTTAGCACCGACATTCGGTCATTAAAAAATTGCACATCTTTTACATGGGACGTAATCTTGTTGCTTATGATGAAGCCGGTTCCGAGGTTATGTGTATCGGTACCTCCACACACCAGTGTAAATCTGTTGGTTTCGATTACTTGATGTGGGAGTCGGACTTCCTGAAGCGCGACGATGTCCATTTTATATTGTTTCGTGTTTTCTACGACCGTCTGTATCGCGCCTGGTTTATATAACGTTCGAACATTCCACGTAATGGTAAGGTAATGCTTGTATGCATTAATGTTCTTGGAAAAGGAAATGTTTTCAGGTGCCAATGCGATTGCATTGGCGGGAGACAATGGGAATTGGGTTGTAATATTCGGGGGTTCTTTGGGTAAGTTTAAAAGAAGCCCCACAGTCTCAAATGGAAGATGGCCATGAAAGCAAGCAACTACTATACGTGTCTTTGCTTCTAACATATGAGGATAAGGTACCAGCACGTAGGAAGTGTTCAAGATGACATCACACGATCTTCTATTCCGACGAATCTCCATCAAGTACGGCAGAGGGAAAATAAGGTAAATAACACCACAGGGCGTTTCGATAGGATAGTAAATTTGCCGCCTGAATGGTTAAGTTGGAAAGAGGTTTCGGTTATGCATGTAATTCCGCTTGTGTAGGTTCAACTCTTGCTATTGTGGCAGCTGAACACAATTCCTGAGTTTTATATTGGGTCAGGATGTCCTATCGCCTTACGAAATACCACCCATTGAACTTGTGCCATTTCTATCAGATACACGAGAAAATAGTGAAGAACAGTACCGAAAGAAAACCGAATAATCAAAGCATAAGAGTCGTATACCATTGCATTAACATAGTAATTCCACATCGGTTGAGTGTACTTGAGAATAACGATCGAATTTGCACACGTGGGCGTTAGTCTGAAGCTTCAATGTTTCGCTTTTCAGTCGTTTCTGCGTGTGTACAAAATACATTCTTCGATATCCTTGCTAAATGGAATAAGCTAAAGGTACCATCAAATGGTTGAAAGATATCCTTAACCATTTTCGGAGCTTGGCTGATAGACCCAATCAAGAAAAACCCGAATTAGCGCTATACGTTCGCTTATGTTGAGAGAAATAAAGTAGAAAAAGGAATAGAGCAAAGAAATTCTTACTTCCGTGCGTACCATTAGCTGCAGTAATTTATATTTGAAAGTGGTCTCAATCGATTTATATGGACTGAAAATATTGTCTCGAGTTTTAGCCCTCGTGAGTGAATGATCCACCATATCATTATTGGATTCAATCCCCCTCTTAAAGATAGACTTTATTCCGTTAGATTTAGAACGATGATATTCAATCCCTTCCATGCTTCCCTTGGTGACCCTCAAGGAAGCCGCTCGGGCCCTATTCTATTTGTAGTTGCCACTAATGAGGTTGCCCCAACAAGATCGTACTCAGAAGACCGGAGAGCGCAATGAAGGGAAACCCGCCGAGAGGGTGGTGGGGAAGTTACTAGATAATTAATCTCCCCTCTCACAAAGATGCGTGTCATTCTTGGAAAAGGAATGACACGCCGAAGATTGAACCAGTGATACAATTTTAGTGGCCTTGTTATTGTTGTTGATGCTGTTGGTGGTGGGTTACTGGTAAAAAATTTGAATGAAAATAAGGAAAAAAAGTTACAAAACACGCGTATTCTCTCTCCTTCCTCTTCCTAACAGTTTGCTATTTGGAGGATAGACCACAGCCATTTCCTTGACCACCCTGCACTCCGTCCATCATAGAGCTTTAGACGAGTATTGAATTATCTATTTCTCTATTTTGATGGCGGATTGTGTCCTACATCTTTGACCTTGTAATAATGCCCACACGATCTGACTAAAACTTCCTTCACCAGTGTGAAGTGGTTTCCTTTCACCGCATTCCAGGTGCGACGGACGTAGGCAATAGGCAGATCTTTGTCTATTTCGCCTTGAGACAGCACGGCTCGAAGTGCTTCTTTGCTCGTATCCGTGGCTAGATTGAAAGAGTTTGGTATGGTCTGGGTTGGCCTATTTTGACGGCGAAACCAACCTGCTGGCATTTGTCTGACCACGTAAATTTTGAACGTTTTACACCTCCAAAATGTATTTGCCTCCAAGATGTGTAAATTTATCTGACGACTTGCCATCCGAGAACAGAGGTTTAATATGTTGGAGGTGTTTCCTTCGAACATTGGCTGTCGGATACGGGATCACTCGATTCGTCATCAGAGGTGAGTCCCGTTGACGGTTAATTCGCAGCCCCAGGGCAGTTACGAAATATTTCCTGGCTGAGCGCAACTCCAGTGCCCAATTATTTTTCGTGAGCGCCCTGGTTTGGTCCTATAGTTTGCGCTTATGGTTTTGCGCCTATAGTTTTGGTTCTATAGTTTGAGGCCTATAATTTTGGGCCCGGCCTTAGAAATTGCTCGTTTAGACTCATTTAATGGCTCCTCTCGATGAAAGCCTTTAATAAAAGCGAAGATTTATTCGTCACTGAAGAGAATCCTGAGTCTGGCCTGTTTGCTCAGAAAGATTTCGAACTCCAAAAGTTTGTGTGCGTTCTACTGAAGCTTTCCCTTCTTTAACGCCTTTGGCCTTCGGGGTGCGGCCTTCTTGGAATAACGGTGTCCAACATTGTTTCGCAGTCTCCCCTGTGTGGGTAGGGTCACCGGGTGAATACCAATCGCAGTCTGAACCTTGTCAGATCCTCTTGGTACGGTCGCCCGTTCGGGTGCCTTGTGCCCACCCCTTCCCGTCTTATTATTCGCAAAGACAATCGAAAAGCTTTCGGGACTTATGGTTGTTTGTGGAAACTCCAAACAACCACCCGGTCCATCGGCCCTGCAATTTTTCGACCGGAAGTCGTTACCCAACAACCCATCTTCCGATAACCCGAGCAAGGAGTCCATTACTTGGAAGCTACAGGGAATTTCTTGGTGTAACTTGAAATTCCCATGGCTGCATCCCCTCGGCTTGCCTTTGTCAAAAAGTCTAGAGGGTCGTGGATTTTTGAACATCCACAACATGTGTCGGGTGGAGTGCATTCAGCTTTAAGAGGCTGATCTTAGCGACGGTGTCGACGATTAGGCGCGTCGTGTTTCTACAGCTAATGTCCAAGGGAAGTTGGACAATCGGGACTTTGTTTGGCGAAACCTGAGAACAGTTTTTGCTTAAGTGCGAGTTTACTGCGATCGGCTTGGGGTTACCCGACCCGACCTCGGGGAAATTTTCGACCGCTCCCATTTTGCTTTTTCTCGACACACTGCCGCCGTGTGTGTGCGTCGACCGCACCGCTAGCCACTCTTTTGTGATTTATCGCTCTGCTTTGGAGCCTCTGTCGACTCCGTGCTAGCAGAGCTAGGCTGGCCTTGGCTTGCCTTCGGCCGGCGATCTTGAAATCGGTGCTTCCGTCGAGCCCGTTGGTACGCCTTCGTTCTGCTTTTGAGCCTTAGCAGCCTCAACACTGGCAGAGCTGTAGCGTCTTTCGCTTGCCGTGGGCCGACGGCGTTGTGTCCGGGGCATCTGGCGTCCTTAGTCGGGTCTACTCTGTTCTGCTTTTGAGTCTTCGAGGACTCGGAACTAGCAGATATAGAGCCGGTATGACCTTCATTGGGTCGACGATGTTGTTTTTTTTATTAGACTTCTCTCGGGAGAGGCGAACCTATAGCGCCGAGTGGGCGCCCCGAGATGCCATCAAATAACGGTTGCAGTTCTTTTTGAACAGTTGCAGATTGTAACGCTCCGGAAACAATCGCGTGGGAAGGGAGTTCCACAGCTTCCCCGCTCTGTGGCCGGGGTTTCCGGTGTTTGTCACCTTCATTGGGCGTACCTCCGTGGGTAGTTACTACGTAACAAACATTCGCAAAAACGGCCACACATCATCCCTTTCTTCCCATTGACCTGTAAGACTAACTTCGACTCTGTGCGCGCGTAAAAAAAAACAGAGTTCACCCCTAGGCTTTAACCTATCTCTTTCTTCATAACATACATATGCCATGGTCTTGTTAATGGTTACAAGAATCCACATGTTATGCCAAAGACAACAGTTCCATGCCACCTAAGAACCAATTCCACCGGTCTACTCTTCATTCCTCCCAACCCATCCAGCTTAGATTACAGCAAATGAAATATCGTATTTCCTTTCACCACTATTCTGCTTCTGACACCGAAATTCAATAAACCCCACGGAACGAACCCCTTGTGCGCTTAAGTGCTAATCAAAAAAAGGAATTTCCACAGGTGATGAGGGATTGCAGGATGTTGGTGTGCAGGGGTGATGAAGTCGGCGGATGCTAAAATTTGTGGTGCCATACGGTGGGGTGTGGATCGTACATCAGAACTTCTTAATAAAACCGAATAAATATTAATCAGCGACAAATTGAGCAGCAGAAAAGAGAACAATGAATTTTAAGAACCTCATGGAAACCGACATCATCTCAAATTGAATGTAATCAAGATGGCATGCCACTTTTCACAGTGAGTGCGTTTAAAGGACTTAAACTGCTGGAAATTGCCTAGTTAAATATTTACTGCTGAGGCATTATACATCAGGAAGACCAGCTAACGAGCGTTCATTGCCATCAATAATGAGCTGACAAAGGAACAAAAGGAAAAACGAAGAAACCCACAAAAAAGCAACAACAAAAACGCATAAAAGATGAAACAACAGGAAGAACGATTCTCCAAGTCATGTCAAATTATCCTGCCCCTGGAGTAGGTTTAATGCAATTCGAAGAGCAATTGAATTTCATACTTAGAAACTGACGGTACAAAGTTCGACAAAAACGAAAGCGAATTGAAGCCGGCGAAAACATCGATTTCCGCATTTGTCCTGACACCGAACAATGAGTCACACATCAATGTCTGACGTTTCATTAAACAGATCAACTAATTTCAGAATCTATTGTACCCCCCGACAGTGTCGTCTCTTCAGGACCGATTTAGTGTGTTGCAATGGCAATGCATTCCTCTATCTTTTGGCATCAGTTCGTGGGGATTTATTTCAGGCGACATTCAAAAGAGGACGAAGTTTGTGTTCGCTGTTGAACAAGGATACGGCTCTATCCCTACACTTATACTTATATGGAATTGATGTCCTAAAGAAAGGCAATGGATCGATCCGGTAATTTGCAAAAATGGTGCCATTCTTCACAGGCAATTGAATCGAATCGCTTTTGTGGCAAACTTTATGACCTGCAATATAGTATTGATGCCTTCGACGAGCCATGGATTGGCAATCAAACCTAAATAGAAGATGTAGCCACATATCATTCGGAGCATTCAATCAAACCAATGGATCTAAAGCCAGCCAGATACGTTCATTGTGCATAATTAATGGACCACGGCCAACAGAGATGGATGAGAATTGCTGAGCTGATTGTAATCTTCCTTCAAGTGCCAATAAAATTTTATTGAGGCTTCCTTTCATCGGGAGAACGAACAACGTGTCGGTGGTTATCTAATATTGATGGGAAAGCATCACGTTCACATTGATTCCACCGCTCAGCATCCGCTATTTCACTCTCCGTATTATTTCATGCGATTTGGAATTCGCGGTGATTCTAAGAGAAAATGCAGTTTGTAGATACGTTATGTAAAG
Organism: Microdon myrmicae; assembly: GCA_963931805.1. Taxonomy (NCBI): domain Eukaryota; kingdom Metazoa; phylum Arthropoda; class Insecta; order Diptera; family Syrphidae; genus Microdon; species Microdon myrmicae. The sequence goes on from OZ007500.1 coordinate 52,015,597, forward strand.
GAGTGGGCTTCGAATGACACCTACGGAGTAGAGTTTCAGTTACAAATACAATTCCCAGCACCAATAAAATTACAATCGAACGATTCCGAGGAATTGTATATCTATATGTATATCCCAAACTGGAGGAATTGTATAACTGTAGCCCGAGACGACATCAATTATATAAAGGCGTTACAAACAGGTAAGCTATTCTTGGAACGGATTAGGATGTTACAAGAATATCCCAGACATGTTGTACTCGTATAATAAGGTACTTAGCATATGTTAGTTGGTCTTAAGCTAGATTCATTTGTAGAAGGTACTTTAAAGAAATCTCCAAATAAAAAATACGTCAAGTCATCGTAAAATGTGTTTTTCTTCGTTTACGAAACTCTTCACAAAATCCCGTGGCATGTCAATGAATTTAGCATGAACGTGATATTTATGATTTGGGAGAACTATAAGGCACAACCTCAAACGAAAGAAAGATCCCTTCAAAAGAATCTTCTCTTTGAACTAGAACATTGCAGAATGTGCAACTGTACCAGTCCCAGAAGCTGTAAGAGACAACACTTCGACCCGACCTCTGGGAGTTTTCCGACTTCTCCCATTTTGCTTTTCGTCGACACACTGTCGCCGTGTGGTTGTGTCGCCTGCAAAATGTGCACAATTGACCGTTCCTCTGTCGCCGATGTCCCTGCTTTGAAGTTGTGGCGGTTCTACGAACCACACAACCCACTATAAGTTGAGACGTCCTTTCCGCCAAGCAACATACTCACCTTTATCCATTACACGTGCCCACAGAGACGTGCCCTTACTCCCACCTGAAACGAAAGGTAACATTTCAGACACCAACATTGAATTCAATAGCAAAAATCAATCGAACTAAACGTTCAAAAGTCTCTAATATTGAATTCAACGCATCCATGCAAGGCATCCAATCCAACGCATCCAATTCGACGCGCCAATTCAACATATCCAAGCCAACCCACCCATTCAAGGCATCAATGCATTGCACCCATTAAATGCAAATTTCGGTAAACAAACCGAACAACGAATATCTCCGCTTGTAGCTAATAGCAATTAGCACCTAAATTCCTAGCATGACCCAAAACCTAAAAGGCACACTTGTGCAAACATATAGGATAGCGATTCGCCGCCGACCAACAGTCTGCAATCATAAACATCTTAACGTAGATCGCACGCTAGATGTTTATGATTAGGAAATGCGATTTACAAACCAAATCCCACTGTTCCTTTGTTACCCATCTGAAGCACACAAAAACTCTGTCGCCGTAAGCCAGATGGGTAACGTAAACAAAGCCCATGATAGGATCAAGAAAGAAGTGTCGGCACGCTTGATCCTTCGAAACAAGATTCCGATAAGAAGTTGGAATCGAAAACCAAAAATGGAAATTTTTTCCTGAAGGTAAGAGACAGATAGGATGGATAGGAAAATTTAGATAGGGCAGTCGTCTTAGGGAAAATTAATTCGAACAGATAATCGAACAGAGAGAACCCCACCGAGGAGGTCGATAGAGGACAATCAGAGAACCTCACCGAGAATGTCGTCTGTTGAGTAACATAATTCGAAACGAATGACGCGAACAGTAAAACGTATGTGCCTAATTAGATCCGATAAATTAACACGTAAGGAAAGCTCTCGCGGATATCACACGATATATAAGAACAAAGATTGCAATACTTTAGTGTCGTCGAGAATGCATGCGCGCCGAATACCGGGAACAATATAATCCGTGTTGAGTGTCTTCCACAGTCCTTTCCCTTTGTTTTCGATTATGTATAGAGTGACTTATTACGAGTTGGTAAGCATTCTGTAAATATTACAAAACAGTGACAATAAAAATAAAACCACAGGTTAAGAACCAGGATCCCAATATTTTATTTGTGTCGTTTTGTTCGTGTACAGTGTTCGGCGGAACACTGCGACTAAAGACAAAAATCCGTTAAAAAGTCTCTGACACGTCCGCAGCGGTTGAGTGCGACAGGCTACGGTTCGACTCGGGTCGACGGCGTTGTAATCGGTGCTGGTGTTGTTTCAGTTTTCGAGCCTCCGAATGTTCAGTACTGCTCGAACTAGTACTGCTCTTGGCTCGTGTCTGTTCACCGCCTTTATCGTGTGGCTGCTTATTGTCCTTCGAATTTTATCTTGTTTGGACTGTCTGCCATTCAGTATTGACCGTGCAGGTCGGTGGGGTGTGGTCGCGGAGTACAGACTTAACCACCTTGGGTGCATCTGTTGTTGGCTTTTGGGATTGTACCCACATTGCCTTGCAATGACACTCATCCCACGTGTGACCTTTCGGCCACAAAACTCACAACAACATCGAATGCTGTACACTCTACGATTCGACGCTGTTACTTGTTTCGAAGTACATGGTCGTTCTTGCTCTTGGTTTGAGGTATTTACGAGTGACTTCCGTTGGTTATACGACCTTGGTTGTGGAGGCTCGGGATTGTCTGCCTTCATTTGGGTGCTTTTTGCACGACAGTCTTGGGCATCGTGCCCATATCGATCACACTTCGTACGTAACGGTGTGTTCCGCCGTCGAAGGCATTCATCGTACAAATTCCCTTTCCTATTGCAGAAGCTGCATGCGTGCAATCCATGGGTGTGGGGCACGTTTACCCCTGCCTTGACTAGATGAGTCACTGTGATCATCACCTCCGCCTTTCTGAACGTGCCACGGTACCTCAGGCTTCTTGGGTTTAGACCCTGTTGGTCTTCTAGAAAAATGTGGTGGTGTTTCTGACCTAACCGGGTTTTTCCCACTAGGGAACCTAGTGTTAATCTTCCTATTCTTCGTCTCTACTACCTGAGACACATCGTTTACAGGCCTATTTTGCCTTTGTCTCGATTCCGGTAGGTTTTGGTGTGTATCCCCGTAGGTCCTATCTGAAACCCTATTTGTTTCCTCTGGTGGATCCTGTTCATCATGGCAGCTTTGCAATACGGCAGCTTTTCAAAGTGAGCCGATAATGTTACGTAAATTTCAGAGTTCACTGTCTAAATGGTGCCACTCGCAGTTTTCCACAATTTACGCAGTAAGTGGAAATCCAAAAAAAAAACCTCTTCATTCTTATCAAATTTTCTAGATATTTCGATGGCGTCGGTTTTATTGTTGTTTATGATCAATTGGGTGCAGCCACTTAACCACGTTGGAAGTTATTGTGTCATGGGTGCTGATATAAATAATGTTCAATTGAATAAATTTGAATTTTTAAGCACTGTCATTCCATAAAAAGAAAAATAAAATAGTGAATTGGAATTTTGGCTTCATTAAAATTCCCTCTAGCAATAATCTAATTCGCCAAAAATGTGTATAACTATTCGAAAGGCGCTTAGGAACGATGGGAATAGCATTTTTATGAGTTTCCAAATCGTCAGCTAACGAACAAATTGGAGACTCGGGACAGCCAAATCATTCAGTGAAACCTATTTCACTTTTATATCCATAGCAAACCTTGAAACTCGAAAACTGAATTATTTTTCGCCGTCCAAGTTTGCTTGGAGAGCAAAATCTTTAATTGATTTTGTCCGAACTAGAAGTTTTAGATGTATAAGCAAGGTTAACTGTATTAAATTAAATTAATTTAAATGTATGTTTAAGTTCGATTTATAACATGTTGACTTTTTTCTTATTTATTTTTTAAAAATGTATTCTTAAAAATCTGATCAGGTGGCATAAACAATGTTTCACTAAAACGAACGATTTATGTCGGAGGATTCCACAAATTATCATTGGAATTAGCGATTCTCTTGTACAGATTTAAGAACACTAAACAATTTGTGACCCAAGGCGAAAAATAAATCCCACAAAACACCACCAAAGACACTATACTATTTATTGGCCTTTAGGAACCCGGAAGCTCATGACCGCACCGACTCCACTCCGCTATCTCCTGTCCTGTGCACTCTCCTTCCACGCTTGACCATCTGATCCGATCTCCTCAAGGTCAATCCTTACATTGCCCTCCCATCTCCGTCGCGGCCATCCCCTCGGTCTCTTTCCCGTTGAACTACCGTCAAGAATTCTACGCACCGTCCTATCGTTGCCCATTCGCGCAACATGTCCGGCCCGTCTTAATCTTCGCGACCTGATTACTCTCACTATTGTAGGTTTGACGTATAGCTCTTCCAATTCGTGGTTGTGGAGTTTCCTCCATTGTCCTGCCTCCTCGTCATATTTACCGCCAAAGATACCCCTTAAAACTTTATTCTCGAATACGCGGAATTTGTTTTCTTCCCGTTTTGTGAGAGCCCATGTTTCGCATCCGTATAGAACAATCGGCATGATTATGGTTCTATAGACACGGACCTTTATGTTACATGATAGCAGTTTGGATTTTAGCAGTTTACGGATTGCGTACCAACTAGCCTTGCCGGAATGCAGTCTTTTGTTAATTTTCTTCGGAATTTCGTTACTGGCCGTCAGTATTGTTCCCAGATATTTAAATTCTCTAACTTTTTCAAATGTCTTGCCTCTGACGTTTATGTGTGTTCCTTGAGGCCCACCTGCTCTCGCCGTAATCATGTATTTTGTTCTGTCTTTATTTATTACTAGGCCCACCTCTTTTTCAATTTTCAATTTTAAAACATTTTGTTGATTTTCTTTTTATCTTCTAAGTTTCTAAATTACATGCTAGACAAAAAATGCTTAAATTCTATCTTAATTACTAGACCCATCTCTTCCGCCGCTTACATGATGATTTCACAGGTTTTACATACAGTTTCAACATTATCGCCCAGAACGGCGATGTCATCCGCATATGCGAGCACTTGTGTGACCCCGTTCAGGGATGATCCGGCCATGTTGTCGTCTTTTACCTTTCTGATGACATACTCGAGCACAAGGTTAAAAAGACACGGTGATAGACCATCTCCCTGTTTTAGTCCGTCCCGGATTTCAAATGGTTCTGAGAGGTGATTTTCTATTCTAACTCGCCCTTTGTTTTCGTTCATGCAAATTTGAATGAGGGCGGCATATTTTTTCGGGACTCCCAGCTCAACTACAATATGGTAAAGTCGTTGCCTTACGACTGAGTCGTAGGCCTTTTGAAATCAACGAACAGTTGGTAAACCGTCTCTCCGTATTCCCACTTCTTTTCTAGCAGTTGTCTTATTGTGAACGTTTGGTCGCTTGTTGACCGGTTCCTACGGAATCCACATTGGTAGTCTCCCAATATTTCTTCTGCGTACGGTGTGATTCTCGCCAATATGACATTTGTTAATATTTTGTATGCGGTTGGGAGCAATGATATTCCTCTGTAGTTTTCGCAGCCAGATCTGTCGCCTTTTTTGAAAATGGGAACGACTATTGAGGTTTTCCATTCTTCCGGAATGACTTCCTTATCCCATATTGTTTGGATGAGCTGGTGGATCTTTCGAGCGGTTGCCTCTCCCCCGTGCTTCACAAGCTCTGCCGGTATGCAGTCGACTCCGGGAGCCTTGTTGTTTTTCAATCGATTTATTGCGTCTACAACTTCGTTGAAAGACGGCTCCGGGATCTGAGGCTCGGCTGTATGTACGCTTGGTGCATTTATCTGTGGTTGACGGGTGCGTACATTGAGCAGGTTTTCAAAGTACTGCTTCCATCTTGTCACGATATTGTTTGTTTCTGTGACCAGACAGCCGTTTGCGTCTCGAATTATTTTGGCTCTCCTTCGGTAGCCATTTCTAATTGAATTTATGCCGGCGTACATACCTCTGATGTTCTTTGCTCTAGAATTTTCTAAGATTTTTTCGATCCGAGTCTTCTCCCATTCGCGTTTTTTGCGTTTGAAGAGTCTCATTGTCTCTCTCCGAATCGTCGCGTATCTTTCTGCGTTGACTTCATCATATGACTCTAAGTGGATCACTCTGAGGTGTTTACGTTCCTCGATCTTCGCCCTGCACTCATCGTCAAACCAAGGTTTGGCCTTAATTGTTTTTTTAAAACAACATATATTTAATTCATCAAATCATCAAGAATTAAATATGTGTTAAACATAAATGGATAGCGAGAGTGATATAAATTAAAACTCAAATAACCTAAATAAAAGCTAAACATAAACAACAAAAAAAAAGAATAAAATAAATTATCGCTCCGCCATCAAAAAATATAACCAGTGTTTCACTGTGTATGTACACAAAAAGTCGAAAGTCCTGTTGATCCCTTGGAAAGAACAACAGGGTAATAAATACAAGGGTGGGCTCGTAGAACAAATAGACACCGCATAAAGGATACTCCATTTGGCCAACCAAGTGTTGGAAAATCAAAACCAGTCGGTCAACCCGCGGGTTTAGAAAGCCGAAAGAAATCCACCGGCTCAATGGGCCGGAAGCTACCAACGGGCTCCACCAGCCGGAAACCACCCACAAACAATGACAGATGTTGTATTAACATTAGCTGCCTACACCATCCACAAGAAAAATTCAAATATCTCTTATCGAAGAAACTTGGCTGCCTGCATTATCCAAAAAGAAGATCCAAATACCTCTGAACAGAGAATCTTGGTTGCGTGCATATAAACACAGAGTATAAATAGAGAAACTTGGGTTTCTGCACCAACCACAAGGAGAATGCAAATGCCTCTAAACAAGAATATTGGTTGCATACATAAACACAAAGAGGGTCCAAATACGTCTAAACAGAGAAACTTGGCTTTCTGCATCATCCACAAAAAGGATCGAAATATATCTAACCAGAGAAACAAGACAATGCATTTTTATATTGTTACATTTCTGTAGCACAGGCGTACCACGGTGACGAGGTATATTGATTCCGAAATCCGTCGATAAGATCCTAATTTCAATTCATTGTTCAGAGATTTATATAATGTGGTTATTAGTCTATTAGCGGCGGCGCACCTTCCCTTCTTTTGAAAACTAGTCAACAAGAGCATAGACAAATTCGTTACATTGTTATCGTGCCCCTGTGTTTCTTTCTCTTGAAATCCAGGAGATAAAGGCGCAAGCAGATCAATGCACTTTCCGTTGTTATCACGCCACCTCAGTTTGTTCCTTCTTCGTCTGTGGGAGACACCAGCTTAGATAATATCAATGTTTATATTGCTGAGGTAGGTATTCAATGGACTCCCCATCATCCAACCAGGATCCAAATACCAAAGAAGGTCCAGTTACCTCTTATAAGGATGGCAACGAATATTTTGAATCTAAATCTATCTCCAAAACAAAAAGATTGTAAATTAAGAATACATGTATATAAATAAGATGTTTCCCAAAAAAAAAAAGAAAAAAACACAACTTTCAAAATTATAACAAGGGATGTGCTCACCAGGACGTGAGGATAAGCCACCATATATGAAAATCATCGCGGTTTAACATTGTAGAGTCAGAATTGATATTAGGTTGGATCAAAACTCTAGCCCCCAGGTGAGATCCCACCACATACTGTAGACTCCATCGTGCATACTTTAGAAATACCTGATGACCTGGTCGAATAATTGGAATAAGTTATATGTTGAGTCCCGTCTCACACGATGAAACACCACACCATCATGCTAGAGGATACGCGATATGGTCGATATAATTGTTGCAAGCCCCATATAGCGAAAAATGAATAATCAAAGCAACACCCCTATGAATGTTTGAATCAAGCTTTAGAATTGGCCAGTGAATTCGAAAAAAAGTAATGCGTAAGTCAAAATATGAGTTTCTGAAGACTTGACAATACGAAGAGCTTGGTATTAAGTGCGTATGGGAATGAGGACAATAAATTACCATTCCTTAAAATACACAACTAAACAACAATTCAAGTTCCAAACGTTTGCGCCATTGGACCAAACTCTATCAGTGAAGCCCGAAATAAGTAAGGTGAGTAACGAGCAGAAGTTAATAGTGGCCGTTTGTTTTGCTTCTCTTGTCTCCTGTGGATTGTTAATAGCCAACAATTCTCAGATGCCACGAATTCAACTGTAAAGCCTTCGGAATGTCGGACATATCCCTTTAGGCACCAAAAGTTTTATATATTTTCCCTTTGCTAATGAATGTGCAAAGGTTCGAGAATCTCAGAAACATTAACCCGTTTAGGTAGCTAAAGTTTCAGGCCATTATCCTTTGCCCCGGTCTTCTGCTGTTGTCATTCATGATTTATTCGATGGATTCAAAGAGAGAGCCGATGGGGCGCTTATGCTCCAAGAAGCAAATGTTTAATTTGCCTTTCAACACCACACCGTCCGTTACGATTCGACATTTTAATCCTTTCTGGAAGGCAACCCGCTCGAAGGCAAAACTTCGCTGTGATTGCTACGCTAGTCCTTGCCCACTTACAGGACGACATCCTTTTAGCGTTAATATCATCGCTTCACTTTGTTGCCCTTTTGTGTTATCGATTTGGTTGCCTTGCCCTAGAAATGGAATTTTATGTGAGACTCTTCTTTGTTTCGATACATCACCGAGGAGTCCTTGTTGTGATCCACAAAGTTTCTGGATTGCATTTCGTTGTTACTCGGATTACTGTTGCAAACCAAATGCAAATTGAATTGACCCAGACTTTAAGCAACACTGGTTCGATTTGTTTTTGCTCCAAATACGCCAACTGGCTCCACTTAGCCCACAGCTTCGTGCCTGCGGTTGTACTCATCTGAACGGCATTCAAATTTAATTACCATCGTTAGGGGTTTCGCATTACTCATACGGAACACTACGTGCCGATGTGAAGGTGCGTTAAATTTGTCAGTTGTCTGCCAATGGTTGGAGAGGCAATTTATGATTTATCCCCACCCAGTATTCAGTTTCATTTGATCATGATTATTTTTGAGTTCGGTACTGAAAGTACCCCAACACGAGCAACTGTCACCCTATTTGTACGTAGACAAACAGAAAATTTGCAAATATTAGATATTTATATCGGGGGCCAAAAGACATGCAAACGACAGTTTGTGGGGGAATTTTCAAGCAGCAGGCTGTCCTTAGACACGCCCCTCTTGTTTACATTATTTTGTCGGCACCCTAGGGAGACGGCAGTTGTTCTGAATCCTTGCTACGCGAACAAAAACTTAACACTTGTCATCCCTTATGCCCCGAGAGCGGATGACACAAGAAAGTGCAAACATTTTATCCTTAATGTCAGGACATTGAATAGGAAAAATACTTATCGATGGGTATGTGCTCACCAGGGCACTGCGGAACGAATCGGATTGGGCGCACTGTTGAAAGGATTTGCCTGGCTCTGCAATTGTTCAAACCGTTGCTCTTGCTGGTGTTGTTTACTGGTGGGGTTTTTAGTGCTTATCTCATATCACGTGGACATTGCTCTAGTTTTACTAGTCTGTAATAACTACAACTCTAAGTTACGTCATCGTTGGGCGAATGGTGTGCAAAGGAATTTAGGATATTAAATGCCTCTTTGGTTGGGGTCACGTGGATACATTTTGAATTTCGCCATAAAGAGCCGACACTAGGACGGACATGTGGCGTTTTACCGGATGTTATGAACCGACATATTAATGGTTTCTCGCTGACATTATTCCAGGTGTTTCTGATGTATGGATAAAGATATCAATAAACGTTATTCACAGCTAGTCTGTTACATCATTTACTGTATTGATCTTTATTTGTATTTGGTTGGTCAACGGGAGCACAGGCTATCGGACCTTACAAAAATCAATGTACGTCAAGAGTCAAACTTGAGTTATTGTATCTTGACAGGCAGGTTCTTCCCATTTACGACCATGTTACTTCCGGATGAGGGTTTTTTTTTACAGAAACACGCACAAAAATGGGTTTTGAATGTGATGGCATAGTGCAATTAGAAATAAAGGGAGAGAATTACATTGATCTGGAATGCAATGGTATTACAATGACCGGGAAACACACGAACAGGCAAACATTCATTTGTATGGTTCAGCTGAAAAACACTTATCTATATTTATGCCGACATGAATTGAAGCGGTAGGGTAAGATTTGGAATGCATTCACCTCAACATTCATTGTGATAATACTCGTGCTGTTCAACACCACATCAGTGAATTCGATGGCTAAAAATCAACCGGTCCGGTGCAATATTGTACTGCTTCAAGAAGCCCTACATTTCCGCCCACATTTCTTTTTCCCCCACATCCATAATGGATACAAATCGAATTCCCATCCAATATCATATACTCATGTCCCCAAATCTACGTAGAATTCAATGTCAAGCAAATTGAGCCAAACATTTAATTGTCGAACATTGAATTCGATTCCAAAAATCCACACATCACAATGCATATTTGCACATGCATTGTATTTACAATCAAACACGTGTCCAAACAAACCCATGTCCACTTGATCCGCCGACACACAATTCCGGCAATCTAAACATCACACTGCATACGCATTGTAACCAGATGTTTTATGACATGGACAAATAGACCCAAATTCTCATCCATATTCTGACCCATTTCACATGGACTCTGACTCCATTTAAAGTACAATATAAACTCTTGTTTGCATTAGCCAGACACAATATGGATAACAAAAAACCTCAAAAACGATCTGCGATAAGGGGCGATGTGTCCGAGACTTCGAGGAAGAAGAAACGTAGATTAGAAAGTAGTCTCTTGGAAGCGCGAGGGAAGTGATGAGCTACGATTAAAGAGTACACTAATATAATTAGTCTGTATTTTACTACGGCTACTGCTGTGAACAGAGTTGACATTATCATATTATCAAAATGTTCCTACTTACATTCTTAAAATTATTCAAAGCTTTCTTACAGGTAGGCTTTTTTATGTCAAAATATTGTCTGATTCATCACCGCATCATCATCATCATCGGCACTACAGCCGGGAACCGGTCTTGGCCTTATTTAGCAAGTCCTGAGGCTTGTTAAATTTTCCATAATTATTTGTTTTTTCCGGGCAAAGTCATTACTCTTGCGCCAGTTAAATGACATTATAGTATTGAACATAGTGCGTTTCCAGTGTATTGTGATTTGCTTGTTCTCGCAACAACCAAATAGTACCTAAAATTGCAATTCCGCAATTCCCACACTCCATCACACCCAACATTCTCATCACCTTGATGACAACCCAACACCCCATCACCTTCAAGGTCATTTTACGCTGGCACAAGCATGCTATTTACTATGGGCAAATTAGATTCGCGTCACAGTGATCCGACATTTTCCCATGGGCTTGGGATGGAACCACAGCCAGAGTGGGCGTAAGGTTTCCACCTGGGGACGATTCACGGCACAAAAAATGCAACGTTGCGATTCCCATCGTCGTTCGCTTGGCCTTCGACTGAGACTAGCGTCAGGTGGCTGTCTGGAGGCCATTAATAAAAACTAAATATGCTCTAAAGACACAACCAAATAGTCGGCCTTTTATTTTGGATGAGTCTGGAGGTTCAACGTTCGTAAACACACCCACGGGCAGAAGAGCCGGAAGCCACTACCCACGGGCTCTAACAGCCGGAAACCGGTAAGTGTTGTTAAATAAATATACAATTCCAGTGTATTGTGCTTTGTTTGTTCTCAGGTTTTGAAAAACTGTGTTCGTGTGTGCGCTTTGACACTTGCGCCCATGGCGGTATTATCCTACGCTTCACCTGTACATGGACGACGAATCCGATAGTGGTTACCTAGAAAAACCAAGGACGTGGCCGTGTATCTACGTACCCATAGTGGGACCAGGACTCAACAGCAAACAACAAGCATCCATTCAGGATCCATCGTTCGCTTCTCTTCCTCGTTTAATCGAGAGGCACGTAGGCGAACCGTACTACAAATGTTGGTGGCAGCGGTGGGATTATTCTCTTAATCGCCGACCAAGCAGGACAAAGCACCCAAGACACATGCACTTCCAATAAAGTTTGCTATCGGAGGATGTCCATAATCACATTTTGAAGCAGCTGCGCATCACCCCATAAACAGCGATATCCTATCGAAAAGTGAGACCACGGATAGGGAACAATATATAGTACTAAGCGGGTTTATCACAAGTTTAGAATTGAGTGTTAAATGTGATGTTATGTGTAATCGAATCAATATTTACCTAACACCGCACTTTAGATTGCTTATAATAAAGACATAATCAATTGGACAATGCTTCAAGTGTCTGAACATTCCCAACCACTAACTTATGACGAAATTAGAAAATAAATTCCTGTCGGTATCATCGGCATAAAGGGAGATGTAGGAATGCTTGATAATCATATCGATGTCATTTATTGCTAATATGAACAAAAGAGGCCCTAAATGACTGTCCTGGGGGACTCCAAAGGTAGCATGGAAAGGGTTTGAGAAAATGGATCGGCAACGCTCTCTGTAAAGGCGGTTACTCAAGTATGACGAAATCCAGCTTTTTAATATGGGTTCAAAGCCCAAGGTGGATAATTTGAAGGGTATCAGTCTGTGCGAAATTTTATCGAAGGCTTTAGTAAAATCCGTAGTAACAACGTCGACCTCGTCGCCGTTCTCTGGGGCTAGGAGTGTTTGGGAAGTAAATTCGGCTAAGTTAGTGGTGGTAGATCTCCCACCAAGAAAGCCATGTTGCCTGGGTGAAATTATGGATTTTCAGTGGTAACGTAACCTTTGGTAGAGAATGCTGTCAAACATTTTGGGGATGTGGGAGAGTTTGGCGCTGGGACGATAGTTCGAGATATCGCCTTTGGGTTCCTTTTTGTGCACAGGCGTGATAAACGATGTTTTCCAAATATTAGGAAATTCATCTTGAGAGAGCGATAGATTGAAAATAGTCGTAAGAGGGTAAGAAAGAACGGAGGAGCATTTTTTTAGGAATACAGCGGGGAGACCACGGGGGCCGGGGGTCAATTCGTCTTTGAGCTGGGTTAGTTTGTTTTCTATCGTGGGTGGATCTATAAATTGCGAAAGAAATGGACCATGGGAGAAATTTGGTAAGTAATTGAAATAGGTGAGGTAGGGAACGAAAGAGTCGTCAGTGAAGGATTGTCTGAAAAATGAGGCGAAGAGGTTCCCAAACTTATGTGAATCCGTTGAGGTTTCCAAGTTATAAGAGAGGGGGTTGGGATAATCATCGGATTTATGTTTGTGATTGATAAATTGGAAAAACGTTGTTGGGCCATTTATAATGTTAGCCTGAGTTATTTGTTAGATATATGTGGTAAAGGTCATCGTAGAGTGCATTGAATTGAAAATAAGTGCCAAGGTAGTTGGAGTAGTCGCAGGCGGACTGATTACGGAGGAAGGTAGCACACATCTTGTTCCGTTTATTACATAACGTACAAAACTTGCGATTAAACCAAGGAGATGAAGAGGTAGGATTATTGCGCCTGGAATAAGGAACGTAAAGGGAAATAGATCGGTATAAAGATAGGTGGTAGCATCTTCTACCGTCAAATGATAAATATTGAATGAAATTTTGTTGAGGTAGTCGATAATGAGGCGATAGAAGCTAACGATCTCCTGAAGAATAGGCTTGATCGGCTGGAATCACTCCTGGAGCTACGTCATTGCAACCAGGAAGAAAGGAGATCTATCCTGGACATCTGCTGCAGATATAACAATCTCTTTCTGCTCAAGGGCGACCATCTCACACACACTGATGCCATAGAGCATCAAATTATTACGGAGGAAGGTAAGCCACCACAACCATATCGCCTCTCAGACACCTCCCAGCAAGAAATCCACAAACAGGTGATTGAAATGCTTCAGGATGGAGTGGTACACCCAAGCTTCAGTCCCTGGAATTCCCCTCTCTTATTAGTACCCAAAAAGGCAGGGCCTGATGGGACTAAACGGTGGAGAGTGGTCGTTAACTTTAGAGCACTCAATAAACTGACAGTCGGAGATGTACACCCATTACCTAATATTACTGATATCTTGCACAAGTTGGGCAAAGCTAAATACTTCAGCATGCTAGACCTAGCAAATGGTTTGCATCAAATACGCATGGACAGTAAAGACAAGCAAAAAACAGCGTTCCTTTGCAAAGTTGTGGTACGCTGTGTTAAATGACATTATAGAATGGAAAATAGTGCATTTCCAGTGTTACACGCAGAAATAATGTACCATATGTTTACAGGTAACATGAGTATTGCATTTTGCTGTACGCAAATTACCAATGCGTGCTATATAATACACGAATGTAGCCAATAGGCTAATAAATATTATAAATATTTTGCTACACGCAAGATTTTGCAAAAACAATAATGTTGCATGCATGGGACATCTTTTATTAACGTTAAAACCGAAAAAATTCTTTCAGTGTAGCATCAAATAAAATTTCCTGCTACAACCGATGGAATCTTTTCAGTGTAGCTGTGAAACCTTATCACATGCCTACCCGTTGCTAAACGCATTTCCAGTTCTCATGCTCAGAATTGCAATCTTGCATTTCCCACATTCCACCTATGCCCTACAAGCAAACCAAATCCCCACCACCTTTAAATACATGCATTTCCCATCCTAATACCTAAAATGGCAGTTCTGCAATTCCCACACCCCATCACACCCAACATTCTCATTACCTTGATGACTACCCAACACCCCATCACCTTCAATGTAATTTTACGCTGGCACAAGCATGCTATTTACTATGGGCAAATTAGATTCGCGTCACAGTGAATCGACATTTTCTCATAGCTTTGGGATGGAACTACAGCCCGAGTGGGCGTAAGGTTACCACCTGGGGACGATTCACGGCAGAAAAAATGCAACGTTGTGGTTCCCATCGTCGTTCCCTTGAACTTCGACTGAGACTAGCGTCAGGTGGCTGTCTGGAGGACATTAATAAAAAATAAATATGCTCTAAAGACACAACCAAATAGTCGGCCTTTTATTTTGGATGGGTCTGGAGGTTCAACATTCGTAAACACACCTACGGGCAGAAGAACCGGAAGCCACTACCCACGGGCTCTAACAGGCGGAAGCCGACAAAACCAAATAGTGGGCCCTTTATTTTGGATGAGTCTGGAGGTTCAACATCCGTAAACACACCTGTGGGGAGGAAGTATTGTGCCAATACACGGGCACTCCGTTCACTTCCTCCTCCATCATAAATTGTTCACGCGCCAAGGTTCACCCGTTGTTCCGCCGACACAAAAGGAAAAGCCAAACATCAACACCGGACAAGTAAAAATATGAAACACACTTTTCTTCTATTATTAAGAGTTCTTTTATTGTTGATTTATTTTCTTATTGGATACTAACATTTTACGGTAGCACTGCGTGAAAGTTACATTATGAAGTCAATAAAGAAAACACAATCATCGAAGACTGCAGACAAAATAATATTCGACACGGCGGTTGCAAATACTCAAATAGACGCGCTCGCGAAAAAGGCAATTAAGAGACTCGCGAAGTAAACTTTCGACTCACACTCGACTTTGTATGTACGCACCGTACCGACGGACGGTACGGGGGCGGCGATGTGACCGTCTCGGTCAATGGATGCAATACCACTCAGCGATATCTTGCTCGTGCAGAGCTTACTCGCTAATCGTGATCATGGTGGTATGTGTGCATGGTTCTTTCATGGATGAGAACGAACCTAGAACAAAGAAAGGGCATACAGTGCATTCATGTGATACGATTTCGGTAAAGCAAATAAAACCAAACTCGTCGGATGCTAATGGGATCTTTGTTGGAAATGTCCGTCGCGGCTAAACAAAGAGACGACGATGCGATGTGGAAATGTGCTAATGGGTTTTAGCTAGGTTACTGGGAAATGGTGTTTATGGCATCGCTGGTAAGGGTAGGTATTGAATTCCTATTTGCATTTGTTTATGTTGTAGGATTTAATTGATGCCAAGAGACGCGGAATGCCTATTTGCTTTGGTCCCTTGGGTGTAAGTCGGCAGCCAATGTAGGGAACATTGTTGTACACATGGCGCGGCTGGGAAAATAGACGGCGCAATATTTATGGTCCCTGTCATGACGGTTACATTTTGTTTACAGGAATATGTCTGGTACCGAAAGTGCCGAATTGGTTTGGAATTCCAGATAAGTAAAGCAAGAAATCTTACGGAAAATTGTATGCGAAGAGATGCATGAAAAGGTAAGTTTTTTTTGACAGGGACTTTTTATGATCATAGATTTGATCTATATGATGCGTGAAACATTTTCAGGTACTAATGCGATTGCATTAGTGAAGTTAGGAAATTGCCTGAATGTTATGGGGGTTTTACGGTAAGTAGACAGTGGGGTTTGGCGGAACCGTCACGGTACTCCCCCCAAAAACATTCCAAAAATGATATCCAAAGGAATTGAATGGCCGAAATTTGTCTTCTATTTTTTTAAAACTGATTTTCTCAACAACTTTAAAGACTCCGAAACGTTTGAAAAGGCCGCTTCGCTTTTCGTGGCGATTTGGAGTATTATGATCCGGTCGCTAATTTTTATTCAATACAGTCGTACTTTCATAAAATACGTATAGATGGCGTTATATAACTTTTGCTTCGGGGAGAGACGCTGAGACGACCATTAGACTATAGCTGACTGACGACACTTTAAATGCGTTTTTCTCAAAACCATATTTTTCAAGTTGGTGTGCAACATAACTCGAGTCATTTTTATTCGATCGACTTGTAATTTTGCCTGTAGCTTCATAGATAAACTATCTAGGGCAGTACACATGGATTTATTGATTAATTAACAATTAAATTTTTTATAAACAATTTATTGTCGATTTTTTATCGGAAATTATTTTTGTCATAATAATGCCAGTTTGCGAAAAAATAATATTTTGTAATAATATATATAATAATCGATATATAATAATATGTGTATCGCCTTAGAAAAACTCATAAAGATGATGAAAAAAATTGGAGGGTCGTTATTCTGCACACCGTTTGACCTGTAAAAAAGAAGCTCCCACTTGAGTAGTGGCCACGCCGCCATTTTGTACTTAAAATAGAAATTAAAATTATTTTTTATACCAAATTATGTGATTTTTTAATTGCTTAATAATTAATGGAGAAAAAAATTCTTTAAAAAAATATCCTTTTTTGGTAATCTCAATAAATATACGAGTAATCCTTTAAATCATCATCATCATCGGCTCTACAACCGGGAACCGGTCTTTCAAGTCTTGAGGCTCGTTAAATTTACGATAATGATTTGTTTTTTTTTTTCGGGCAAGGTCATTAGACTTGCGCCAGAGACTCCCCGACGGGGAAGCGAAGCCCGAAGTAGTAGGTTTATGGGCGTTCTGGGACAATGTCGTCACGATTGCCCATTTGTGGGCAGAGGGGGGTTGGTGTCTCGGCCGGGGGTTGGTGCCCCGGCTACGGGTTGGTGTCCCGGCCACGGGAACATATTATAACCGTCTTGGGTGGTGTCTCGGCTATTGGTTTAAAAGCTCCCTTGGGCATGTCGCGGATATCGGGGGATGTATGGGATTGTTAAGAGAACTTGGATTATAACAGTTCTGGGTGGTGTCTCGACTATTGGGCTTTCGTATTATCTACAATTGCTTGATCAATATTGTTTGGGTGGTGTCCCGGCTAGGGCATCATATTATAACTGTTTGGGCGGTGTCTCGGCCATTGGTGTGAAAGCTCCCTTGGCATGTCTAGGATATCGGGGGATGTATGGGATTGTTAAGAGAACTCGGATTATAACAGTTTTGGGTGGTGTCTCGTCTATTGGGCTTTTGTATTATCTATAATTGTTTGATCAATATCCCAATAGAGGTGTTTTTGAAATTAAAAAAATACTGTTGAAAAAGCGTTGCAGATGGTTGTATTGGCTTATCAGAGGCTTTTGTTATATTAATTGTCGTTTACGTGTATAAATGTTATATTAATTGGGGGATATATTATTAAGTGCATATGCTAGGGAAGTTTTAGTATCATACTGTTATATTGATGATATGCTTTATTTTTAGGGCTGGATATATACTTTAGGGGCCCGAAGCCCACCGGTCTCCCGCGTGACAGGCGGGTATACCAACCACTATACTATCGAGGAGCCCGATATCTTAAATACTTTCTTTTAAATCCAATCACGAAAACTGACTAACAACTCACGCCGCGAATGGAATCCGCAACTGAAATTCCTAAGTATTTATACCCTCTGGCAGCTACTTGTCGCGCGTAATTGGGAACAAATTGCAAATTCCAAGAAAATTGAGGCAAAAAAGGATTTATGATTATTAGAATCTTCTTAGAAATTGGTAATGATTACCTTACAGCAATATCTGCAGTACACACGGAATAAAATTATCGTTAAACGCCGAAATCAGGGGGGTGTCTCAACCAGTAGTCAGGAGTGTATAAGAACACGATATTATTAGGAGGGAATGGATCGATCTTCTATATAAATGCCTAGATATTATTAGGAGGGAATGGATCGATCTTCTATATAAATGCCTAGATATTTCAACTGTGGTTGTCTTATTTTCTGGTCGTATAAGAATTTTGCGTATTGGATGTGGGCTTTGCAAATACTTCTTAAACCTTTCAATATTTTCCAATGTTTCCCTGTACTGTTCGAGGTATCCTCACTGCATTCAACTTGGGTACAGTACAGAGTATCTAGTACTTTGAGAGTATCTAGTACTTTGAGAGGAATGAAGGTCAGCATTCCAAGTAGGATGCTACCGGTTTTTGGATAAACTACAGCATTAACATCGTTATCAAAGAAGAATAACGACCAATTTGTTTCCAGAAAAGTTGTGTAGATACTCCCAGTTGGTTTTCTGGTAGAATAATGCTCTTGTTTTGCAAGCTTTTAACCCCGTTGTTGGTTAGCTGACGAACATATGGGCAATGAAACCTCGATTCTATATTTATTAAGATGGGAGGAGAATAAATTCTGTTTTGCGAATAACCGTCTATATCTAGTTCGTGGTACAAATGCATATTTCCTGAACAGCCTGATAGCTGTGTGTCCTCTAGGTGTCTAAGCTGGTAGCTCATGGTAGAATTACTCAGCTTAGTTCATAATTTCCAGTGTCAAGCATTTCTTAGTCTAAATCACATCCACACACTGCATTTAAAAGAAAAACAAACCGAACTGGCACTCAATTGGGCACTCAGTAGATAGTAGGTAACAATCGACATTCTCTATTTAATGGTGCGTATTCATTGAGAATGTAGTCTGTCATTTGCAGACACGCATTCTCTATTGTCCCCCCGAAGACTCGTCATATGAAAAATCCTATTTTAAAAAAATAACACGCCAAAAGTTTGTCAGGGGTTTTTATGTGTTAAGTCAAGTTAGGTACCATGTACACAGCTTGAATAGGTATTGGCCTTTCAATAGAAACGAAACCAGAGCTATTGATTGACAGGGGTTATGATTGAATTTCCAGGTGTCGTGAGATGGCGAGAACTCCTCACTTACTGCTTCTTACAACGAATGGAAAAAAAATCGTCTCTACTTGGTT
This sequence comes from Microdon myrmicae, assembly GCA_963931805.1. Taxonomy (NCBI): domain Eukaryota; kingdom Metazoa; phylum Arthropoda; class Insecta; order Diptera; family Syrphidae; genus Microdon; species Microdon myrmicae. The sequence continues at coordinate 52,034,893 of OZ007500.1, forward strand.
GGGTAACACCACCACGCGACAATTATTCGAGGGCAACCTTGTTTTTGTAGGGCATAGAATGGTATGTAGCCGTGTCCTTGCATATTTCCCTTCTATGCTTTATATAGACTTTATTTGGAAACATCACACAACAGAAATTCTAGTGAATTAATAATATGTTCGGAGTCGTCTTCATAACAAGGGAGATAAATAAACAGCACGTGCGTGCCTAGAAATTGTAGAGTCGACTGACGACGTTCTTTATGGAAATTCTGTTCAACAAAAACAATTACAATAGTGAGTTAGGGAACTACATCGTGACGTGTTTCTGTGAGTCAAACTCAAACCAGATCTTTCCTGTACATTAAATATTAATATATTTCTTCAATCTGGAACTGATTCCCAAATTTTTAGTAAATTCCTCAGCTGTGCATTTTCCACAATTCCGAGAAACTTGTTTTGATTGAAGTTTTTTTGAATTCAATTTGACGTGAGCTAAAAACAACATCAATAATTTTGTACTCATGTGTGAAAAGCTAACGTGTAACTAAGAGAAATAGTCTCTAAGGCGACAATAACAAAGGAAGCATGCTCTATCCTGGGAAAGGCACAGATTTTGGTTTTTTTGATGAAGTGCGAGGATAAATAGTTGCAAGACGGGGAAAACCCTTTTTGTTTTCAGGTGGGTTACCTTACTTAAGGGGTTATCCCACTGTAGAGACCCGAAAACCAACCGCTTCTTTGGTATTTTTTTTTTTTTGGATGAGAAGAAATGTATTATTAATAAAACGAATTTTATCACATGTATATATATGTATTAAGGTACAATTAAAAAAAAATTAGCGGCACACAATCGTTGTCAAAAAAACGTGTTTTTAAAAAGTTACTTTGGGGCTGGCAAAATATCTTAGTTTTAATCCTGCAAAAAAAAAATTCTTCTTAAACTACATGAAAATGTCTAGAGAATATTTTACGGAATTTTGAAAATATAGATTTTTTTTTAAAAATTGCAAGATTTTTTCGTAAAAAAAGCCATTTGTTTCTTAATAACTTTTAAAATTTTTATTATTTGACAAAACACGTACGATGTTCTCTGCGGAATCTAATTAAGATGCAGATACAGTTAAAGTTTGGACTCGATCGGATTAAAGTTGAGAGAGTTATCTTGCAAGCCAATGTAGTGATCCTAAATCACTACTCCCATCCAATCCCCATTATTACCTATAATCCCAATCTTGTGCCCATAGTGAATCATACGAGCAACGAGCCCATAGTGAATCATACACCAAAAGTAAATCTGTCGCACATTGATTCAATTCCCAATTACCTTACCCTTACCCATAATCCCAATCATGTTCCCCAATTGATTCATATGCACGACAAATTTAACCGAAAGTCATTACACCATTAACATTATGAAATGCCTAATTCTAAATGCATTTCATAATTTCTCCTTCCGGGAATTTGTTCAACCAAATCCACTTCACAGAATCCCATTCCAATTTTTTTTTTAATAACATCCTTTATTAGATATGAATAGTACAATCTTAACAATTTAATTTAATATTAGGTTTAAATTGTACTTAATTTAGTTTAATTAAGTAAAACGTGTAAGGGTTTACTGGACCAGTGTTCAGCTCCCAACATTCCAATTGAAGCACACAAAATCTTGTTTGTGCTTCTTGGAATTTTTAACAAATCTCTGTCGCCACAGAGTATATAAGGGCGGCACATTTTGTATTCGTGATCAGCACACATACACACACCGACCAAAGTGCAGATTATCAAACGCCAAAGACGTGATCTGCGTTTACTACCACACTCAAGACCTACCGGTGTTGTATGTCCGCTGCCGTGCTTCCTCGGTTGAGGGAAGAGCGTGGACCTTTTCTTTAATAGAGGATGGTAAGACGTCTTCTGTCTGTCTTCTTTTTCGAATAAATAATAATTCGTCTTTCTTCTTCTTTGTAAATTTCTTTATTTCTTCTTTCGGTTTATTCTATTCTTATTCTATTTACAGCTTTGTTTTAATTTATATATAATTTCAAACCTTTTAATCTATTTCACAAAACTGTGAAATCAAACTTTTTCTTCTCGACTCTCAAAACTAAACTGGATCGGAACTGAGTCTAACTCCAACTGATTTTTTTCTATTCGATTTTCTCTGTGACTTTTTACATGAATCAAATTTGGACGAAAATCAAAGTTACTATGTTTTGAATGAATAAAAAGGTGCAGGTTATTAAATGTGCTGTAACTGGCAATATTGTGAATGTTTATGAATGGTATGTATTAAGTGAGAATGTAATATATGTTAAGTGAAGTTTTTAAGGATGTGTAAGGAGATTAAGTGTTAAATTTAATAAAGGGTAGTATTCTGGAATACAACATCCCACCCTTCTTCGAGAAAGAAAATTATCCTTGAAGAGAATAATTTTCTAGTAACTATAGGTTAGATTAAGATTAATTAAAGGCTTGGATTTTCGTTCAATTACAATGGTTTTCAGAATTAATCAAAGGTTACAATATTTAAATTTCAAAAAGTTCTTATCACTATGTCTATTTACATTGTATATTAACTAAATTTAAATATTTCTCCTTGGAACCTTTTCTTTTCTTATCCAAAAATTATTATTACTTATTATATTAATTATATAATATTAATATTATATTTCAAAATTCTCATTGCCGTTCGGATATATATATATAAATTCTAAAATTTCCATTATACATATTAACTCTAGAATTTTCTTTCTTTCGTCCCCCTCATTAACTTTTTTTTTTTTTTTCATTTCCGTCATTTCCTACAATTGTTAGATTATTTCATATATATTGAATAATAAAACAAAGGCCATTTGTTATGTGTTTATCTTTTCCTTAAATTTATGGAAAATTTTCCAAAACCTTTTTGGGCCTATTACTATGATGATTGAATAAAGATGGTTATTACCAAAAATCTTCTTGAAAAATGATCTTAAATAATTTAAATGACGGTGTAACTTTTTATTTTTTTGTATTTTGTATTCGAATAAATTTTTATTGTTGAAAAAAAAAATTGTAATGTATTTATATAGTTATTCTTTACAGTACCTATTTTAGTTAACTTATTATTTTCATTTTTTATTATTTCGTGTATGAGTAAGGGTTTGTGTTTGTTTTCGTTGTTTAAAATATTTATTGTTTTCGGCTTAGTGTTGTCATTGTCCATAGCTTTAACCGCTGTCGGAACGTCTACCTTTTCAGTCTTACTCACTGCTGATGGATCGTTTAGTTTCTCAGTCTCATTTACTGATTCGTATAGTTCTTCAGACTTATTAGCTGTCAGAACTTCTTGGTTCCCAGTCCTATTTGCTGTTTGAACTATTTCTTCAGTTATATCTGCTGTAGAAACATTTAATCCGTCAGTCTTTGCTGCTGAAAAGATTTCTTCATCAGTGTTAGCTGCAGAACTGACTTGGGTTTTGATTTTAATGGCAACTTTTAGATCTTCAGTCTTTAACACTGCTGAATGTTCAGTCTTTGTTGCTGAAGTGCCGGGGTTGTCTATAGGGATAGCCGAAATATAAGGGATTTTTGGTTGTATATTTTCTGAAATTTCCGATTTTTTTTTTTTTTTACATTTCTGTATTTATTGACCATAAATGATTTGTTACAATAAGTAATACAGATAACTTATAATTAGCCTAGCTTTAATCGTTTACACATACTTGCTAGTACATTTTTCAAACATTATTATAAAGTTACATATTTCATGGGTGGACAAGATAGGAGTAGGTGGGGCTTCCTGGAAAAGGTCAGAAAACCAGGATATAATTATTTACTTAACCTATAACTAATTTGCTTAACTTAACTTAACTCAGCTTAGCCTAGCTTATCTAATTATTAAATCTATTATTATTACAATAAGTTAAAGTAGGGTGGGGCGGGAGGTATAGTGGTCGATGGGTAGGATTTGGGTTAGGGTGGGTACTATCAGTCGGGGATATGGGTTGGGGGAACACTTTCCGATTGGTCGTTGAAACGCAAGATATTAGAGAAGGGTTGTATATTACAATATTTAAACTGGTGAGGTGAGAGTTCAATATTGTGGTATACAATCTCATTGGAGTTGTTGACCAACCTGCCAAAGGTGAAGAGGGTTCTGGTGTGGAGACAGTTCGGGTAGGCAGTTCGGTTGTCTGACGGAGTCGATGTGAGCGCATTTATTATCGGATTGGGATTATTGGGAAGATTTTCGATAAATTTGATGGACAGCTCGAGGAAGCGTCGATCTATACGTTCAATATTGGCGGCATAGTGGAGCGAACTACTGTTGTAATATTTGTGGGAGTTAGGATGTCGGTTGAGGCCAGTGATAAGTCTGAAGCATTTCCTTTCGAAAACGCGTAGCTTCTCCATTTGGGCGGGTGTAATATGGTACCATATCGGGCATGCATATGTGAGAGTGGGTCTGATTATTTGTTTGTAGATAAGTGATTTGACTTTGGGAGAGAGACCATTCGGTTTGTACATGACTTTTCTGCAGAGGTTCAGTTGGGTTGTGGCTTTACGAATCGTATTTTTAATGTGGGCGGAGAATGACAGATTGTTGGTAAAGGTTATACCTAGATACTTTAAGGTTTTGGAGGGTTTAATTATATTGTTATTTATTTTAATTCTGATTTTATTATGGCAGCGAATAGTGTTGTTTGTACAACTCGCGTTTCTGCCTTTAAAAACTATGAGCTGAGTTTTGGTTGGATTTAGTTGAATTCTCCACTTGGTAAAGTAGGCTGACAGGATTGGGAGATATCTGTTAATACAGTTTCTTGCCTCCTTGACAAGCTTGTTGCTTGAATAAATTAAGGTGTCGTCGGCATAGTTGAGCATTGTTGTATTGGGTAACAGTGGCTGCGGTGCGTCTGATGTATAAAGAAGGTATAGTAGTGGGCCGAGGATGGATCCTTGAGGAACTCCTGCGGTCATGCTATAAGGTGTCGATAGAGTTGAGTTTATTTTCACCATGAACTTTCTATCAGAGAGGTAAGAAGCGAGAAGTTTTGTGGAGTGGATGTTTAATCCATACATTGAATGAAGTTTGTATAACAGTCCTGCGATCCAGACACAGTCGAATGCTTTAGCTATGTCTAGGGAGACACATACCGTTGGGGATTGGTTTTGGAGGTGGGTCGTCACATCATGTGTCAGTTTTAAGAGAGCATGACAAGTGGAGTGTTGTGAGCGGAAGCCAAATTGAGAGTTCGGAATGAGGGAGTTATCCCTGGCAAATGAGAGAAGATTTTTGTAGATTTTACATTCAAGAATCTTGCTAAGCGAGTTTAGCTGCGATATCGGACGGAAGTTATCCGGGTACTTGGAGGGCCCAGATTTGCTAATAGGGACGATCACCGCTGTTTTCCAACTTTTAGGGAAATGTGAAGCGTTTATTATGTGGTTGAGAAGAACGAGAATCGGGAGCAAGTTGCCTGGGTGGAGTCTTTTGAATAGGAGGTTAGGGATTCCATCTAGGCCAGTCGATTTTTTATTGTTACGTGAAGTAATGACTTCGGATAGTTCTTCAAGGCTTATGAATGTGTCGATTCCTACGGGGTGTGATGCTTTATTGGTTTCGGTGAATTCAGTAATAAATGGTGTGAGGGATGGCTCCAGTGAGCGTGGAATGTAATCGTTCACGGTATCGTGGAAATTTGTTACTGGGAGGGTATCGTTTTGCTTATGGACTTTGCAGAAATGTTCAGCGAGACAGTTTGCTATATCAGTGTCCGACTGGACGATGTTATTATTAGTTGGGTGAATAAGATAATCTGTTCGAGGCTTGAGTTTGCGACCCGTTAGTCTGTTTATGTTTTTAAATAGATCGCGATTTGGTTTGATACTGTTTAGGGTGGATGTGTAGGTCTGATTAGTGAAAACTTTTAGTTGTCCATTTATCAGGGAGGTCAATAGCTGGATCTGTTGTTTAATAAAAGGTGAGTAGCTAGTGTGCAATTTTCGTCGGAGTTGTTTTTTTATACGTAATAATTTTGTGAGTAGGTTGGGTAGGGGTTTTCCTAAGTGATTATGAGGAACGATAGTGGGAGTATGGCTGAAGAGAGCATTTCCCAGTATTTGCTCTATTTGGGCCGCTGCTTGGTCAATTTGTGTAGGGGGCAGGTTAGAAGATTCCGGTAAAGAACATTTTGAAAAGCTAGCAGCAATATCCTTATTGACTTTTTTCCAGTTTGTTTTGGTGAAATTTGGAATAGGATTCAGAGTGTAGAGTGGTTCAAGCGAGGGGATTTGAACCGAGGTGTGGACAGAGCCATGATCCGAAGGGAATGTGAAGGACACTGTGGGAGGTTTAGATGACTAGCTATCTGTAGACTTTAGGAAGAAATCGATTGTTGACTTGGTTGAGCTGCAAATTCGAGTAGGTTGCAACGGGCAGTCTGCGTAGACATATGGATGAAGTCGGAGGAGATCAAGGAGTTGGCAGCCGTATTTGTTGCATTTGATGTCATTAAATGCAGTATGTCGTGCGTTCCAGTCTCCTCCTATTATGAAAGGTGCTGGCAGAGACTGTTGGATTATTTGTGAGATGTCTGCACTAGGGAAGTTTGGTTCACGAGAAGGGTGAATGTATATGGAGGACAAGACCAGTACTTTATTATTTCGGCAGAAAAGTTTAACAGCCGTGTATTCGACACTAGTTATATTAGCAAATCTAATCTCAGTAAATTGGAATTTTTTATGTATTAGGATTCCCGTACCTCCATGAGGGCCAGAGGTTCGTGGGTTGGACACAAATGTGTAATTAGGTATGTAGACTCGAGAAGTGGATTTCAGCCAAGTTTCTGAAAGCAGAAGAATATCTGGGGAGAACTTTTCAACAAACAGTCGGAGGTGTTGTCTACGGGTGTGGGAATAAATGGACTCTGAGTTGAGGGAGATAAGGGTTAAGTTATACGTTAAGGGAAAGGATGTGGGAAGTTATTAAATTTAAGATCTGACCTTTTTTTTTCCAATTCGGAACTGTGTTTTAAGGTTGGTAGTAGTGTCTCCAGGCTCCTGATGTATCCCAAGATATCCAGGTTGAGAACGTTGGGGTTGGGTTGTTGAGATTTCGGGCAGCTACGGGAACTTTTCGTAATTTCTGCATATGATGTTCCTGACCCCCTGAGATGGGATGGTTGTGGTGATAAGGGTTTCGTTGCATCTGGTTTGGTCGTATTAGTTACCGTATGTAACGAACGTCTCTCCAGAATCCGTAGCTTTTCGGGGCATTGTGAAAAACTAGCTGGATGTGGGCCTCCGCAGTTACAGCAAGTTATGGTAATTTTTTTCGTGGATGTTGATCCATCGGCGTTTGTTTGCTGGATTATTGATGGTTCTGTGCCAGGCGGGTTCACTTTGCACTCTCCTGGTATATGCTGTTCGGCACATTTTCCGCATCGTGCACTTAGGTGGCACGCAACTGCTAGGTGTCCTGATCCTTGACACCTTTTGCAATGGAGAATGCTCTGTTTATGTGGCTCTTCGATCGTGATTTTGTGTGTGAACAAATATTTTATTTGTTTAAGTTGGGTGACATCACCATTCGGTGGGATCTGTATGATTCGCAAGCTCCTAATATTATTCTCCCTCATGTGTGGGGTTTGAAAGTAGTCCAATCTGTGGATTTTCATTGACGGGCATATCCTCAAGATTTCGAGTGTAAGTTCCTCGGTAGTCCATGCTGGATCAATGTGCCTTATGATGAATGTTTTTGGTTTCATCTGGGCATGTTGGAATGTGAAGAACTCGTGTTTGTTCTCTGAGAGTTTTCTTATTGCCATGTCGTGATCCGTTAGAGTCATCGTCTTGATAGGGATCGAAGATCCTTTTGAGTCCGTGGTAAAATTTCTGTGTCCAAGGGCATTCTCAAGCGTCTTGATGACTTCTTTGGTACTATTAGGATTTTTAATATAGATTGGGGGTGGTCTCACCTTATTTGCAGATTTCTGTCCAACTGTTTGCCAGTGGTCTTCTGGTTTGTGGGTATCTTGGGGCGGTGGCGAGGTATTCGATGATGATGGGTTATTGTTGAATGTTAATGAGTTGGGTTGGGGAGGAACTTCCTTCATGGGGACGTCGACATTGGTGTTGGTTTGCGCTTGAAGAGAGCGAATTTTTTCTTGTAGTTGTTCCATTTGGGCTGTTAGTATCCTTATTGTTTCCATCGCGTCATCGTATTTTTTGTGGTATTCCGTTGTTAGTTGAGTAGCCATTGTAGCTACTTTCTTCGGTGCGTTCAGAGGAGTGTGAGTAGTTTTTTTTTTTCGTTTTTTAGGTAGCTCGGCAGTACTGGGGCCGCTGACCAGCATCTGCGAACGCAAACTCCGGATGCGGTCGCTGATTTTATGTTTTGGTTTACCAATTTTACTTAAATTTTTAAAATGTCGCGCAGAAATTTCCCAAAATTTTCCACTTATACTTATACCACTATACACGATACACTATTGTTCGGCCACAGACCGTTCCTAATGACGGTCACACATTTATGTCTGCACGCGCACACGTGTTTTCTTTTAATTTTTCTTTTCACTTTTATTTTTCAAAAGCAGTAGTAGGACGCGTCTACACACTTTGACGATCGCAGAGAGAATGAAATTTCCGAATTTTCAGTCTTTAATACTGCTGAGTTTTCAGTCTTGGTTGCTGAAGTGTCTGGGTAATCAATTGGGATAGCTGAAATATTAAGGATATCAGTCTTTAATACTGCTGAAAATTTCGAATTTTCAGTCTTAGTTGCTGAATTATTTTTCAGAATTGCAGTCTGAATCGGAGTCATTATATTAGGGTTTGGTTTAACTTCTTTTATATTTGTATTGATTTGGTTAGGATAATCATAAGCTGGCTCAAGGTAAATTTGGGTAGGAGTTTCATTAAATTTGTCGTTATCTATTTCCAAAGATCTAATGCTGTAAATAGAAAAATTTTGTTTGTCTTCCATAATTTTTGGTTGGCGTCAGGCCTCGTTTTCCGACTCTTGCACCCGAGAAAAGTGAACATTTTGCCGATCGTTTTGTCTATTGGTGGTCCTAGAATTTTCACCAAAACGATTTTCAGAGTTTGTAGGATTATTTCGGAATGGGTTACGCGTTGTTGTACCTTGTTGGTGATTTGTTGAAGACGCCCCATTCCTAGATATCTTGTATCTACACTCGTTCTCTGTGTGATTATTCCGTCCACAAAAATTGCATAAAATGTTATATTCCCTTTTTATGGGTTGTCTATTCGGAAAAGTGGACTGCATGTTTCGATAACATGTGTCCTGTGTATGCCCTGGCTTACCACAGGTTTGGCAGACTATACGATTGAATGTAGGTTTTTCGTTATATTGATATGACCTGGGAGAGTTGTCCATTCGAGCAGCATGTGACACTACATGTGCAATCGACTGTTTTAAATTGTTTCCCCCATGGACTTTAGCTAGTATCTTTAGCTGTTCGTTGTTTAGTCCATCCTCAAATGTTTGTACGGCCAATTTTATGTTTTCTTCCATTAAGAATTCCCTAACCACCGCGTCTGCTGTTATTTCACACGTGGCAGAGTTTAGAGTCCTTAGAGCATTCGCGACTCTATCGCCGTATTCCCGGACGGTTCCTCTGTAGCGTTGTTTCAGAGAAATCAACTCATTGTGTGCCGTCGACCGAGATTGCTCCTCTTTATATTCCGATTCTAATTTTTCTTTTAAATCCTCCCACTTAGCGATTTGGCTATACCTAATCAGATCGTAAGCATGACCCTCTAGTCTATTTTTGACTAGCTCTAAAAATGTCTCGTATATATCCGGGTCTGCCTTATTTATGGATCTAAATAAAACGTCTCCCCCGGAAATAAATTTACCTAAGTCGCAGGGTTTCCCGTCAAAGGTAGGGACGATTCTGAAAACATCAGAAATTCCGACAGAGAGAGCCATTTCAGGGGGTTTATTGTATATCGGTTGATAGTGGATTTGTTCTTCCCCCTGCCTAGCCGCCTGTCTCGTGTAATATGGACTCGTAATAGTGAAAGTTTAAAATACTGTATGGCGAAAATTCAATTCTTAAAATATGGTTATGAAAAAAAAGAAAAGGCCTTTATTTAGTTATTCAATATATATGCAGGAAAATAATGATAAATTGGACCCAAAACTGAAAAGAAAGAAAATTTTCGACGCGAATGAAAAGAAACGGAAATGTCGTCGAAAAAACTGAAAAAAGAATTTTCAAAATTTCTATCGAGAAAACATTTTTTTTTTTTTTTTGAAAAAAAAGGAAAATTCCAAGAAAAATATTCCTACAAAAAAAAGGAAGAGAGAAAAATCAAAATATTGAAAAAAATTTCTTACTACTACTAAATGTTGATTGCTGTCATACGTAATGTTGATAGAAGTCTTTGTCTTGAGTTTCTTACTGTTGTGTGTTCTTCTTTCTCTTTTTTTCACTTTTTTAAAAATATTTTAATTATCGCCAGGCAGACTTCACGTCCTAAAGTTGATTTGCTTATCCTGGTCTTGGCTGCTTTCTTTCTTTTTTCCTTTTATTTCGTTGTTTTATGTTTACTTTGTTTTTCGTTGTTTTATTCAGTTTTAGTTTCACATTGTGTTTTTTTGTTTCTCTTTTCTTCTTATAATAATTTTTGTGTTGTTTTAAATTTTGTTTTCTGTTTAAAAATTTTTTTTTCTTGTTTTTTTTTTCTTCTTATTTTCTTTCTATTTGGGATCCTTTGGTTGGATCATCCCACCAGTCTTCGAGGATATCTCCATTCTTCGATTATCTCGTCTTCATCTCGTCATCATCATTATCTGGGAGTCCTCATCATCGTGATCGTCATATGGGCACCCCACCGCTGCCACCAGTGTTGTATGTCCGCTGCCGTGCTTCCTCGGTTGAGGGAAGAGCGTGGACCTTTTCTTTAATAGAGGATGGTAAGACGTCTTCTGTCTGTCTTCTTTTTCGAATAAATAATAATTCGTCTTTCTTCTTCTTTGTAAATTTCTTTATTTCTTCTTTCGGTTTATTCTATTCTTATTCTATTTACAGCTTTGTTTTAATTTATATATAATTTCAAACCTTTTAATCTATTTCACAAAACTATGAAATCAAACTTTTTCTTCTCGACTCTCAAAACTAAACTGGATCGGAACTGAGTCTAACTCCAACTGATTTTTTTCTATTCGATTTTCTCTGTGACTTTTTACATGAATCAAATTTGGACGAAAATCAAAGTTACTATGTTTTGAATGAATAAAAAGGTGCAGGTTATTAAATGTGCTGTAACTGGCAATATTGTGAATGTTTATGAATGGTATGTATTAAGTGAGAATGTAATATATGTTAAGTGAAGCTTTTAAGGATGTGTAAGGAGACTCAGTGTTAAATTTAATAAAGGGTAGTATTCTGGAATACAACATCGGTCTTGTACGATTTCTTTCGCACCATCGCTCCATCCAAATTGTTAGAGAACATCCGAACTAACCCTGTCCACGCTATCCTTAGATACACCCCCCCCCCCCCCCCCCCCCTTTTCTTTTTCAGATATCTCGAGACCGAGCCCAACATCCTCACGGATGTGGGTGATTCTGGTTATCGCAACATGACCAGAAGCCAGAGACAAGATGAAGGACACATCTGTCCTTGTCTTGCCAAAGTCGGCCCTCTCGCCACCCATGTTTTTTTTTTCTTCGTGATCAGTAGTCAGAGTTCGAATTTTACAGTACACAGACGTTTATAATTATAAATTGGAGTGAATGTGTTCGGGAACATTATCTAAATCTCGTGTTGCTGTGACGTGTTTTATTCATTAATACGTGCTTAATTAATTACTATGCCAGTTGTGGTTACAAAGAAACAACAAACATACAAAGGATAACCAAGTAAAAGAGGACTTCTCGGAATTGTCATCACTCATCACCAGCAGTCATTAACAAAAAAAAAAAGACATAGACAGGATTGCGCCTCTTCGCACACAGGGAGTATTTTATATTATTTCATTTATAATCTAAATTTAAAGTATTTTATTTATCATAATTATAATTTAAACTGTATTCGACTTTTCTTCATTTAAATTTCATCTCATCGTCAACTTCAATTTCATTTAATTTTCTCTTCTTTTCATTTAAACGTTCCTCCAACACAAACTTGGAAACCCGTGTTTTTAAAAACTATAAAATTAATACTAATTTTTCTTTACCCTTTTCCAAATATCTCTATTCTAATTTATTATACTTAGCAACTTTTTACATTTCAGTTTTGTGCCGAAATTTTGGTTCTCATTTAGGTTTCATTAGGTTTATCTTTCATCTTCCTTTTTTTTGTTCCCATCTTCTTTTCTCTGTTTCCTGCATTCCTACTTGTTTTTATTCACCTGCTTCTTATCTGCCTGTTTCTCGCTCTTTGTGATTGCTGGTGTCTATCACTTTCCTTTCATTTATCTGTCGCAATAATGGAGCTCTCTTCTCTTCAGAGCTTAGGCATCAACCCCATCAGGACTTGATGACTCTTCTTGAGAGATTGAGAAGCGAACTCGCGACCGCGGTAGCCAGGATTGCTGCTCTCGAGAGGGAGAATGCAGCATTGAAAGCTAGTTCACCCCCGACCCCCTCCAACACAAACCAGGAAACCCGTCATTCACAGATGGAACCTGAAATGACAAGCCTCGATAGCGACTTTGATGTGTCTGCCGACGAGAATGGTCTCTATGTCCCTACTCCTAATACTTGCCGCTCCACGCCCACCTGTCTCCGCGCGGAAAAGCGGAAAACAGCTCCAACTCCCAAACGCTATAGTAGTAAGTGCTATGTCCTTATATCAACTGTGCCACTAAATCCGTGGAGAAACTTGCAATACTAATACTAATCACTTGGATGGTTTTATTAAATTAAAAGTCACAATGTATTGGATCGTTATTATGAACTCTTATTCAATTTTATGATTACGACAAAAGGGCACAGGTTTATGTTCATGATAATCACACATCACAAATTTCCGAACATGAAACAGAACAATAATTCCTCTTTGAGTGACGGAAGCCGATTGATTTATTTTTTAATGCGAACAACAACAAAAACCGACGTCACCGAATTTTATAGAGGACTCCACGTGATTGAGGTGGCGTTGCTGTTATTTTCTCACTGTCACAGACTTCGTTCAGGGAGTATATTTCACAATTTGTCGGTGATGTAAAATATCACTTTGGATTTTAAGGGCTGCATAATTTAAAGCGATAGTACAATGGTTAGTATACCCGCCTGTCACGCGGGAGACCGGGGTTCGATTCCCCGTCGGGGACCTGTGGGGGTAAGAAGTATAATGCCAACGTATGGCACAGGATTCACTGTAATCCCCCAACGATGATCCGCAGAAAGAAATGAAAAAAACACGTTCTTATTTATTTAATTTTATATCTGGTGAATGGCACAATAGCGATTGAACTTAATTACACAGCTAAAAATTGGTCTTAATTGTATTTGCATGAATCACAGCCTCACTGGATTAATCAGAGATTTACTATTTCACTTCTGTCAAGCAGGGAATGCAGTACGCGACGGAAACGCCAGACTGTTCAGCTGGTCGGTCGTACGCAAATCGCGAATATAGGTGAACCGTCAATAATAGGCTTCGGGAACTAAAAAAAAAACTTTACTTGTACACCAACTCTATCGAACGACTCCTTGGACTTTTTGTTCCGTGAACTAAACGAACTATCTCATCCGCAGACACAACCAGGTTCAGATACAAATAGCGACTCCTGTGGCAGCGTGACTACACACGATGATGATTGAAAAGTGACTGGCGTGAATTAGGGTTGAAATTCATATTTCTTTCTACACACAGGACAACCAAAAGAGACCACGCCTCTGCTCTCTCAACCTCACGCCCGTCAAAGTATGAGTAACTTTTGTTAATAGGGTAATTGACGGACACGAAGAATGAGAGAACAGAAAACATCATATTCTGTGATCTCGGGGTAGCTTTGGTTGTGTGTGTTGGTATCAGTTGCAGCTACTCACACGACCTACTGACCCAGTGGTACGGCTATGGGGTAGTTAAAGCGCATTGAACCGTGGAAAGAAATACGAATGAGAGAGAACCCTAGCGGATGTTACTCCCCTGCAAAGAGAGATCATTGATCCCAAGCGAATGGGTGATCTGAGGGAAAATCGATAGGACGCCGCTGATGTTTGGGAAATAATTCGCGTGAGAACCAGACTCTAAGACGCTGAAATTACCCCAGCTATTTTGCTATAATGCAACAGCGTCGTTCTTTTAGACTTGTTGTTGCTAACCGACATTATGAGATTTCCGATGGGAAACTCATGGTTAGCAAGAATGGAGTTGCCGTATGACATTTATGTAGCTAAACTCAATTATGCGTTATCTGCAAAGGATGATGAATTTAGCTATGCGTCCGTTTGAAATGTTTTACAGGGGAATACATATAAAGGAAATTGGTAAGTATGACGCGCTGAAAGCGGTCGAAATTAGGTGGACATGTTGGTTGGAATTGTGGGTTGTTTCTCATGTAGAATAGAGAAACCCCCCACAGACCCTCTGACGCAAGATTTAATGACATTGCCCGGTGTAGCGATCCTAAATCGCTACCCCTATCTAAATCCCCAATATCATCGAACAATCCCATAACGCAAATTCCAATTTCATATTGAATCAATGAGCGATAGAGTAAACCAAAAGTCAATTTGTCGCATATTGATTCAATTCCACATAATAAACCCAAATCCCAAATTTTCCATTGCTTCATATTCAAATTCCATATTGAGTCACATGTACAACGAATTTAATTCATCATACATTGACTCAATTCCTAAAAACCTTGACATCATGAAATGCTTAATTCAAAACGCATTTCATGATTTCCCTTCCCAGAACCCATGCAGCTAAAGCCTCTAACAAATTCCCAGAACACAACTCAAATTGAAACGCACAAAGTCATTATGTGTGCTTCTGGGAATTTCGACAATAAAATAGTTGACAAAAGTCAACTGCAAAAACTATAAAAGGGCAGTGCTTTTCAATTTCGGCATCAGCCTCTCTTCGAAGTCCGAACCGCTGGCCGATCACCAATCCGAAAATCGCTTTTAAATGCAAACATTATAGAATAAAGCTTACCGGGATCGTTCCAACTAAACCTCCTTACTGTCTTTTATTTTCACTATCACAACACTTCGCGCTCTTCTCTCGAGTTACGATAAAGCACGGCGCGGAGTATTACACCGGAAAAAACAAATCATTGTGGAAAATTTAACAAGCCTCAGGTCTTGCTAAATAAGGCCAAGACCGGTTCCCGGTTGTAGTGCCGATGATGATGATGATGATAATTTAAAGCGACCGCAATACCGTAAACTCATTTGATAATTTTTAATGCTTAGGGGAAGGAAAGAAAAACAGAAATTAAGGAAACAGATTGGTTTTCCCACACAGCACCTCATTCGCGTTTCAATTTTTTTCCGGGCCGCACTTAACATATTCTACATCTGACGAAAAGCATTTGGAGGCTGATACACGTTGTGACCACCATGGTTGAAGTTAATGTAGTACTAACTGCTATAATTGTAGTTCTGTTTGTCCGATAAGTATGAGTATATAAATGTTGTCCTTTAGAGCCTCAATTAGAGGCTGAGCCCTGTTAGATCATATGGCTTCGGGGTCTATTGCGATCGACGTTTCAAAAATATTTCAGCTGTAGAAAAGAGTTACTTGTATCCAATTATCTGTCTATTGTTATGAATGGCATCGTTTTCATTAGTGAATTTTCAAAGTATGTCAACTAAATATTTGATAGATTTGAATATATGGCGCTATTTGAAACAAACCTAGAAATTGAAAAACTCTGCTAAGTTAATCAATCTTTAATCAGACGACACAAATGTACAAGTCTATGTTGTTTAATGGTTTCTAAGCCTTAAAATACAGCCACAACTGTAGTTTCCCTACTTTTCCCTCGGGGATACTTTTCAAACTTTCGAAACCCATAGATACAAATAGTTTATAAGACAATATTCATCTGAAGCATCAATCTGAGTGCTTCGATTAACAACCTTTTCACTGCGACCCACCGGGCTTTCCTCTTCATAACAAAACCTGCAGTTTTCCGGTGTGTCGCCTGTTACCCCTTCTACTTCCAGGCCGGTCTTCCAGATCTAAAGCCCAATTGTAACTCAATAAAATACCACCCAGTCGAGTAACCCGTTACTTTTTGTAGGCACAAATTCTCATTAAACTTCTTTCGCCCTTCGGGTCGCTTCATTTCGCCTTAACATGAAACCACTATACAAAGTTATTGTGTTGTACCGTAGTTGTAAGCTCAACCCAAGGGGGTTAGAGACTTGGACAATGTTTAGCAGAAGAATGGTTGTTTTTTTTTTATTTCAAATGACCTAGTTCAACCGTCATGGCCGGAAATCTAGAACAATTTAGTATAATTAATGCAACGACTACCTACCATAAGTCACATGAAATATTAGTTCGTGTCTGGCGTTCCTTGGTGGTGCGTTATCGTGCGGGTAACTTCACTGATTTTAAAGTTAGGCTAAGAGTTACGAAGCAAGCCGAATACAGGTGAATGGAGGCAAGACTGGGATTGCTGAACTATAGATGCATCGAGATGCGTCCAACGGAAGGCGTATGAGAGCGTAACGCAACAGCTCAATTTAGTAGGTGAAATTAAATGTCATAGTTGGACCGCGCTCATTTACTCGTCCTCGAGTACGATATTAAAGTTAGAAGATCTTTGAGTGACGAGGGTCGGCTGATAGTGATGAAGCAGTGTCTATTAGGCCTTTAAAGACGGTTACTGATGCTGTCTCCACTCGGTCATGTGATAATTATGAAATGTTCCTTAGCACTGGTACCTGAGTTCAAATATCAAATCCTTAGCATAGCAGGACAAGCGAGTATTTTACTGTTTACACACACACCTCTGGTGCATAGTTCTGCCTTTTATTGTTTTTTATTTCTTTCGTTTTGTTCCTCCTCTTTTGTATTCTGTCTTTATTAATCTACTTGCAGTGCTCTTGTTGCCAGGATATCTTGTTCTGGCTGATGCTAGTTCAGTTGCAATAGCTGCAGCTATTGCGGCAGTGGTATTTAACTGGGGGAGTTAAAGGTTACGACCCTTTCGACAAGCCTCCTTTTTGGAGCGAATACTTTTATTGTATACATATGTAGATGCATGACATGACGTATTGGTTTCCGTAGCAGTCACTATCATCCGAAGTACGAAACTGAGACGTGCCAAGGGATGCAGGTGTAGACCAGGTCAGGAAGCGAACCTCGGGTGACATCGACGCTCTATCCGTTGGGATTTTAATTCTATTGTCGTGGAAAATTAATTAAGATCCGTAAGTGGATGTCATCCGGTAGTGTTACCGATATGATGTTGTTCTGCAGCCTTTACTCGTTGCTTATAGCTTGGATGGAATTTGTAAGGATTCTACACGCGAGCTAACGTGCATATCATTCCGCATATGTAATTGCAACACGGTCGTCTCTAGAATTTGTACGTTATGAATATAAAGTTGCTTCACAGCACCACATCAACAACAAGTTCGCTATATTGATTCGCAACTCCTTGTTTTCAATGAACTGCAATCAACGGGAGAGTTCTAGGCTGTGTTGATACGCTCACCTAAACAATATCCCGCCTCGTTTGTCCGCCTTTTCAGACACAAATCGCACTTTAACCGCAACGGTCGGGTTCCGTTCAATATCGGGTAGCACTCTAAGTTAGCACCGTAATGCAAGCATCCTTTCGAACAATAGATATATTTGCTTTATACACCCTTAAACGAAGGGCTGTATCACAACGCCGCAATACATCGGTCGAATATTGAACAAAGAGAACCGCACCGTTTCCATTGAATGCCGAACGTTAACTGAGGTTTGACATTTGGCCATTTGCTATGAAGGACCACTCCGAGCATTCAGTGATGAAGCAATAGACGATTTGTGCCTTCCCAACCCCAATACGCCCAATGCTAACAATATAAAAAATCTCCTCATGCGCAGAATGTATTACGGTTGGTTTGTGTCTAGGATAGACATATCTCCAACGCGTGATTGGCTCGACTAAAAGGTTTAACTCTTCGAAGGTTGGTGGTTTAGAAATACGTTGGATAAATGTTCGTTTGGACTTGTATAAAGTAGATGGTTCAATTATGTACTAGTGTTCAAAAATGTAGGTAAGCGAACTAGAAAATTTTCAAATGTTGAACAGGCTAAGAATTACTAAATAGGTGCAACTGTTTCTTGAAGTTCATGTGCCAGATTTCTCTTCAAGTAATTTGAACTACGGTAACTCTTTATCAAGTTAGAAACTTGACAAGATTTTTAAAAATTCGAAACGATGAAATATGTGTGCTTTCATGTTAATGAATGAAAACTGACTCATCTTAGAATGTTGAAATGAATAATCCGCAGATTAAAATTCAAAATGCATTCAACGAACAATTTTGTTACTGACAGTTATGTAGTTCAGTTTTTATTATGTCATAACATTTCCTCCACTTTCTTGTGAAAAATAAAATGTTATTTTGAGAAAATAGTACAAAATGTATATTTTCGATGTATGCTCCATTGAAAGTGCCGTCTTTTTGTCTTTTTTTTAGAAGAGCTCGACGTACTTTTTCATTCCATTCCATTCATAAACCTACTTTCAATACTCTCATAGTTAGCAAATAAGTTAAGAACAAAACAAACTGGTCTGCATGAAAATTATTTTCTCTTTCCTTCTGCCTTCTAAAGTCCAGGTGTATCCGATGTGTATGGTGTTAATATAAGTGATAAGTTCGAATCCCATGGGTCACGTGGTTACGGACACGATTGCATCTCTAGAAGACAGCATTATTAACAGTGGCAAAACCCCACTTATCGCAAAGCAAGGAAAGATTTTTTTCCGACATCAACTTTATCAGCAATCAGCTCCTAAAGAGTCTAAAGTGACCATGACACCGAGCAGATTTGGAAGGGAGTGTGAAGAATCCTGTAGATGTAAAAAGATAACCCAGTTTCTTTGAGTTGGATTGGGTGATATTCGAGAGATTATTATGTTGTGGGGGTTTGAGTTTGGGTGCCGACGTACGGCACGGACGCTGATTCACTTAAATCCCACTTGAAGTTGAGGAATTACGATTGATTGTGGTCCTTGCGACTGAAGTGAACTTAGTTCGTCGCCACTGTAATATGCCAATGGATCAGTGTGCACCGGGGAAAACAGGAACAATTACAACGCTTGGAGGTGGCTGGTGATCACTGCCTTCATTGTTAATATCTTCTCCCTTTTTTTGGTTTTATTTTATACAAGTTTCTTACAATAATATATTTAGTTCCACAATTATGGATCGATTAATTCAATGTTCCCTTAAACTTTTGTTTCAACAAGATGCTACGTTGGTAAATGCTCGCACGTAGCCCTGTGAATATGGCGTTAGAATATACTCACAGCTAGGCCGGCTTGCCATAAGAGGCGACTAAAGGCCGAGTGGTAGCCGGGGTCCCTACACCTTGTGCGCCCGGTGAAATACCACCCCAATAAGCTTTAAGCTCCGTGAAATGGTCGGGAGAAATCCCTGGCCATCTTTCGGAGCTTGGCTGATGGACCGGTTCGAGAAAAGGTTGGTTAGGTGGTAGTCGGTCCCAAGGTGAGATACCACCCCGTCACGCTGTACATTCCGCGATATCGCCGAGAGAAATCTTCGACGGTGTTTCGGATGTGTGCGTGATGGCCCGGACTGACACGGAGATAAGTCATGATGGTACCTTCTGATATAAAGAATTCCGGAGGTAAACGAGTACCCCATTCGGATCTCCGGCGGTGACTATGTCAAGGGGAACATCATGCAGATATCATGATAAATAATGGAACTTTAAGAGGTTCGTCATCGCATAACCGGGCTCGCTCTCGAGGCCCTGCCCGCGCTCGACTGGTGACGGCATTTTGTAACATCAGGGGCATCGGTTTCACCAATACGAATGTAAACGCCGTCCACCAATATTTGCAAACGACGAAACCTGATATACTTGCCCTAACTGAGACCCAGGTCGATTCGTCAATTGACTCGACATATCTTCGTTGCTCAGGATACGACTTACATTCGAGATTCCGTTTTAAGGGCGGAGTCTGCATCTTCGCGCGGTCCAATCAGCTTGCCAGAGGATGGAGGCGTCGGAACCCAATAATATGGACATCATATGGTTGAGGGTCGTGCTGAGGAATTCCGTTAAATTTCTTTGTTGTCTTTACCGCTCCCCGAATGACGATCGATCGGCGACATTTTTCGAACATCTTTCACATACTGTCGACTGGATACAGATCAACCACCCAGCTTCTGTAATTGTTGTCCTTGGCGACTTTAATGTGCAAAATTCCGGCTGGTTGTTACATTCTAACAGAACAGACGAGGCTGGGAGGCTGGCGGAGATGTTTGCTGTAAGCCACAGCTTGACTCAACTCGTGGAGGAGCCGACGCGAGTGCCGGATGGCCGAGGCGATTGTGCGAGCACCCTGGATCTGTTTTTGACATCCGAACGCGGTATTTATACTGTAGAGGTTTCTGTGCCACTGGGAAACTCAGATCACTGCTTGGTATCTGTCGCGCAACCGCTTGCATGTCAAGCGAATGACCGGCCTAGGCAGCTTCGCCATGTATGGAATTATGGGGATGCTAACTGGGACGATTTGCGAGATTTCTTCGCATTCTTTCCATGATCGGAGGTGTGCTTCAGAGACTCCGATGTTAACGCTTGCGCGGAGTCGGTATCAGAGATTATTCTTCTGGGGATGGAGATGTATATTCCACATTCCATCAAACGAAGTTCGTCTGATAAACCTTGGTTTGATGAACAATGCGAGCAGATTACAGCTGCAAAAAATAGAGCTTTGAAACACTGGCGCTCCAATCCCACCGATGTTAACAGAAAGAATTTTGTTAGAATCAGAAACGTGTGCAACTAGGCGATTGATACCGCGAAGAAAGCTCACAACGACAGAGTGATCAATAAGCTCCTTCGGTGCCCGACTGGTTCGCGCTCCTTCTGGTCAATGGCAAAAGCTGTCAGTGGTAACTTCACATCCTCCTCCTTCGCTCCATTGGTGACGCACAGCGGGACGTTAGTCACGAATTCAAAGGATAAAGCTAATGTGTTCACGAATTTATTTTCCACGAATTCAAGCCTCGATCCCGGCCTTTTGGAGCCACCTGTGATCGTGCCGGTACGGTCTTCCATGCGGGGTGTGAGATTTCGTCTGCGCACTATTCAACGCATTCTACGTGAACTGGATTGTAGGAAGGCAACCGGCCCGTGTGACGTTTTGTAATGGACGTTTTTCCTGGTCACAGAAATTTTAGTTTAAATATAATTAATTACCTGTCGTTTCAAAGACACTATCTCGGCAACGGTTCCCGATCAGGTCACAAAACTGCTAGATAGCTGCCCAATTAAGTCGCTGTGATTCAGTTGTCTCAACGGCTATTTGGTCATCAGAATAAGACGCTTTGGTATTTTCCATACGATTGGTAAGATTTCGCCATTGAGTTTTTACTCGACACACGGTATTTTCTTCACTTCCTCAAGGGGGTATCCTGGTGTAGAGGGCCAAAGTCGAATGTTCTGCTGATCATCTTCTACGTTCCTCCACGTATGGGGATTATAAATATAGGTCACCCAAGAAGTCCGCTCCGGAAAGATTCGGTTCGGCAAACGGTTCTCCCATGGGCGGTTATATAGCTCCTCCGCTTAGCGATCTGTTGCTGAGCCACGATTTATCGGCTTAAGGTTTCAATTTTAGTGATCATATAATTAAAACACTATTCGGTGTTATCCAGAGCACAATTATCATTTTATTTTAAACTTGGTTGATTTTACAATTAACGTATGGATATTTTACATGGACTCATTTTGCTCGTCCTTTTCGTTCTGTATCTGGTTGACTGTACACCGAACTTTTAAACAATTCAAAATATGTAACCAACAAAGAACAACGATCACAGATTCGTTTCTTTACTCTTTAAAAACTACCGAAAAAGCTTTTTGTTTTTCGCTGCCGCACTACTTTCTTCCTTGACCCTTCGATTCCTTTCTTTTTTCAACTGTCCGGAAATCTACTGTCTCTTCGAACTGTTTACTTTTTCACCGTATTCTTGACGAAAACAAGACAAACGGAATCCAAAAATTTCTTGCC
Source organism: Microdon myrmicae (assembly GCA_963931805.1). Lineage (NCBI taxonomy): Eukaryota > Metazoa > Arthropoda > Insecta > Diptera > Syrphidae > Microdon > Microdon myrmicae. Next base: position 52,057,072 of record OZ007500.1, read on the forward strand.
GCCTCTCTCCCGCTCTCCCTCAACGACCACTCCGAAAACAGAATTCGAACCCGCCCACGATCCACACTCGAATCGGGGCGTGTTCGAACACTCACTTGTGGTTCGCGCAATTCTTCCACCACCTTACCATCAAACTACATTAAAACAAATTATATTAAATACAATTAATTGATGGGGTGGCGGAAACCGCACGTAACACCCGGACGGAATACCAGCAATAGTCCTTAAGAACTGTGCTACAGAACTATCGCCGGTTCTTGGCAGACTCTTCCGCTTATCTTATGCACGGAGGAGCTTTCCTGCCTGCTGGAAAATCGCTCGAGTTCAGCCAATCCCAAAGACGGGGAAAAAGTGTCTCCCACAAAATTACCGTCTGATAGCATTACTGTCGATTTTATCTAAGCTGATGGAAAAAGTCATCAATGCTGAGTTAGTTAATTATTTGGAGTGCAACGGACTTCTAAATGACCGTCAATACGGATTCTGTGCCAGGCGGTCCACGGGAGACCTTTTGACACTTATAACAGATATATGGACATCTGCGATTGAACGGCATGGTGAGTCAAGGGCGGTCGCATTGGATATCTTCAAGGCTTTTGACCGCGTGTAGCACGGGGCATTGCTGAGCAAACTTCGTTCATATGGACTTTCCCAACAGCTTTGCGACTGGACGAAGAGCTTTCTTGAGAATCGATCAATCCGGGTTGTTGTGGACGGCGAGTGTTCGGATCTGTATCCTGTTAATTCGGGGGTGCCTCAAGGTTCTATTTTGGCTCCAACCTTATTTTTGCTTCACATAAATGATTTGTTGGAGACAACGGATAACAAAGTGTTCAGTTTTGTGGGTGATAGTACGCTTGTTGCCTCCTTTTCCAGTGTTCGGCCGATTGGTGCATCTGTGTCGCATCAGCTGAGATGTAGGCAGATTGACTCTCTGAATCAGGATCAGGATAGGGTCCTGCAGTGGGGAAGGGCCAATCCCGTCGACTTCAATGCAGCGAAGGCACAATATACAACATTCACAAAGAAAAGTGGAAAGTCGGTTCCACAGCTGATGATGAATGGCCGGGCCCACGAATCTGGTGAAAGCTTGAAATTGCTCGGCGTCACGGTCTGTGGGAATGTATCATGGCATAAATACGTATCGAGCGTCGCCAGGTCAGCCTCAGGAAAACTGAGCTATCTTTGTAGAGCCAACAAATATTTTACCTCGACCCAACTTCTTCTCCTATATAAATCCTAAATTAGACCCGCGCTCGAATATTGCTCTCATGTTTGGAGCTCGGCTCCTAAACATACCATCGATCTTACTTGAGAGCATAGAGACGAGCGATCCGCCTCATCGGGGACAGCGTGCGTGAGCGTTGATGGCCATTTCTCGACTACGGTCCACTAGGGGTTAGTGAGGAACATCTGTCCTCTGGGATGGTTATTACTCGACCGACTACAATGGGCAAGAATCCATTCGTGGTGTCGTGGCAGTGGAGTCATCGCTAAGTAAAACTCACTGCCACTTACTAGGAACTGGAAAAGGGTTGCTATGCGTGCATAGAGAATTTTTTTCGGGGGATTCCTGCCGTACAGGCTGGGTTAGATTCCTCGGTTGTTATGTGTACTGAGAAACCGGTTTTGGGGGCATAACCGAGTATTGGCATGAGTTGTCGGTTAGGCAAAGGAATATGGGTCTTGGTTGTTGCGATGGTTGTTTCGCGGAAATGCAACGCATCGTGCTGGTAACTTACCAGTAAGGGGAATTGGTATTATTTCAGATGGTTTAGGTAGGATGGGAGCCGAAATGGTTTTCGGGGGAACTAAATGTTGCTTGGTTACAAGCGAGGGAAATGGTTTAAGCAGGAAGTGAGCCGGAATGATTTTCGGGGGAAATTAATGCTGCTTGGTGGCAAGCGAGAAATATAATTTAAGTAGGAAATTAACCGGAGTGGTTTTTGGGAAAAATGTATGCGGTTTGATGTAGATGAGGGAGGTGATTCATATTCTGTTGTAAGTTTTCAAAATGCATTTTATTAAAGATTGGGAAATGGATTTGTAGGGTACGATGTCGCGACACCAGCATGAGCGAGAGTTCTACCTCGTCTCCACCAATTCTTGGAGTGTCTGCCGCAGACCGAAAGAAAAAAACGCAAGCAAAAGAAATCTCCGCAACACACCGATCACAAGGAGTTCACCAGGACGAAATAAAGAAAACACCAGGAGAAGTTTCAAAGTAAAAGAATGAACGCATTGGTTTGAAAGTAAATGTTCTGATTTATTGTTTTAATTTATTTTTGTTGAGCTTAATCTTAGATTTTGCTTATAATGTGGTTGTAACATTCCACTGTACACGATCGACTTCCGCACGTCAAAACATTTATGCAGCGAAAACTCGAACACTCTCGACTCCGGTTATATTATATTCGCGTGTCTGCAGCGCTACGGACAGCGGGAGTTATCACGACCGTGGTGGTCAGCGGATGGAATTCGAGTCAACGATATTCAATCGTTTGGATTGAGTTTTCCCGAGAGAGAAAGTGTTTCTTTCGTGGTGAAAACAAGGAAGAAAGGCTTAGCAATGTATGTGTATGTGTGAGTGAAGATCACATCGGTTTCTTTTCATACACAAGGCCATGGGAATGAACCTGAAACAAAGAAAGGAAAAAGTGATCGTGGAGATCTTTGCTTGTGTGAGAAAGTTACTGGGAAACAAATAGAGAACTATGTAGGATAAAAAGAATTTATGACCTGTGAGTTCAACTGAATAAACAAGTTGCAACTCATTAGATGGTCGGTGCATTTGGGATACTAGAATGATTGAATTGTTTGCGTATCGCCAGAATGACTGATAAAGGACAGCGGTCTTTTGTTTACTCATGGTGTGACTTAGGGAAATAGCCTCAACGTGGATGGTGCTAATTACATGCAACTGGTGTTGGACTATTTATCGCTGGCTAAAAGGCTCGACAACCGATGTGTGCATAGATAGTTTTTATGTACACATATTGAGGCTGGGATTAGCCAACTCAAGGGCAAGATTCTCTGATATGCGGTCGTATGATATGCGACCCGATGAATTTTATTACAGGGAATTTATGATAAGGTAAGAAAGAACTCTTACAGGAATTGTATGCGAAGAGATGCAAGAAAAGGTAAGAATTCTTTTACTGAAGCTTTTCAGATAATACCTTAGATAATCCTAGATGCGTAAAGCATTTAAGCTGCTAATGCGATTGCATTAGCGAAATTATATGATTGGATGAAAGTTATGGGGGTTTTTTAAGGTAAGTGAACCGTGGGGTTTGGCGGAACCGCCACAGATTCTTTGCAAATTTGGGGGTGTATGCGATTGCAGATTTGGGAATGGGTGCTGTTGCAGATGGGAAGTGTGTACTTTGCATGTTTGCGAGTGGATTGCAGATTTGGGTTATGGTGGCGCGCTGTTAGCGGTTGGAATTGTGGGTTGGTTCTCCATGTGGTATAGAGAACCCCCACAATGTTACGTCAAATTCCTGCTGGAAGTGATGCAGTGCAAATTCATATTTGCTTGGGTGTTCATCATAAACTGTGCCACTTACGATTAGTAGTTCCTTGTGAAAGTCGTAAATTACGTAAATAAATGACATAAACCGTTCCCTATTGTGAGATGTCCAAATTCCGATTTAAGGAGTCGTTCTGATTGCATCTCAGTCTTCATGACGTTAGGCCATTAACTGGCTGCTCGTTCAAAAACGAAGAAATTAGTGTAACGTCATCATCATCATCATCGTCACTACAACCGGGATCCGGTCTTGGCCTTATTTAGCAAGTCCCGAGGCTTGTTAAATTTTCGATAATAATTTTTTTTTCCGGGCAAGGTTATTAGCCTTGCGCCAAAAGTAGTGTAACGTCAGCAAAATTAAATACATTGTCACCCGTTCATGAATATGAAACAAATATAGAATAGGCATCAACACAGAACCCTGCGGTACTCCAGAATTAACAGACAAGGTTACTAAAATGATCTGATTCAACACGGAGAAGACAGCCTCGCAAGAGTGGACGAAGTACAGATCACTAATGGCGTATATCGGTGAGCCATCCACAGACCAGCACCGAAGACTCCATGCCTAACCATGAACACGACACCCTTGAAACGGGATGGATGCGTGTACACCGAAAGGCATAAGAAAAATGATAATGTATAATTTAAAGTGCTTGCGAAGAGCCAGTAAGTTAATGTAAGAATGATATTTATAAAATAGAAGTTAACATTTAGTCTTAGCTAAAATCTGTAATTGAATTGTTAAATAAATGTGGAGATACGACGGTTGCCTCTTATGTTTCGGGATTTGGCAACCCTAGCGTTGCAATCCGGCAATTGACAGCTCTGTCGTAAAGTTGGACATTTTTGAGGTTATACGCACTCAGAACGTTTTGACATACGAGCGCTATTTGTGTTGTTTACAGTAACTTAAAAGATTCATCTCGGCCCAAAAATGGAATTAAATCGTCAACATTTTCGTGCGATTATTTTTTACAACTTTCGGCGTGGATTAACTCAGCAACAGTGCATGGATGAACTTAATTCAATTTTTGACGATGAAGCTCCATCAAGGACCAGTGTTTATCGATGGTATGGTGAATTCAATCGTGGTCGTGGTTCACTCCAAGATGAATTTCGTGAAGGTCGTCCAAAATCAGTTGTTGTTCCGAAAACCATTGATGCTGTGCGCGAACTGATATTGGAAGATCGTCATGTGACCTATCGTGAGATTGAGACAACCTTAGGCGTTAGTGGGACCAGCATACATTCAATATTGCAGAAACATTTGACTGTCAAAAAAACTTGTTCGCGTTGGGTCCCACACAATTTGTCAATCGCCCAAATAAAGGCTCGTGTCAATTGGTCGAAAGAAATGCTCAAAAAATACGGTCGCGGTGCTTCGAAACACGTCTATGACATCGTGACAGGTGATGAATCGTGGATTTACGCGTATGAGCCCGAAAGTAAACAGCAGTCGACTGTCTGGGTGTTTCAAGATGAGCCAAATCCAAGAAAAGTTGTTCGCGCACGAAGCACTTCCAAGCAAATGGTCGCCTGTTTTTTCGGAAAAACTGGACATGTCGCAACCGTACCACTAGAACAACGCAGAACAGTCAATTATGAGTGGTACACAACCATTTGTTTGTCAGTTGTCTTCCAAGAAATCAGGAAAACCAACCGCCGAAGACGGATCACTCTTCACCACGACAATGTGAGCTCTCACCCATCGGCTGCGACAAATGCATTTTTGAGCACCCAAAACATCGATTTGATGGGTCATCCGCCGTATAGTCCTGACTTGGCACCGTATGACTTCGTTTTATTCCCGTACGTAAAAAACAAACTGAGAGGTCAACGTTTTTCGACACCTGAAGAAGCGGTTGCTGCATTCAGAATGCATGTGTGGACCTCAATCCGAGTGGCAAAAGTGCTTCGACAATTGGTTCAAACGCATGCAAAAGTGTATAGATCTTCATGGGGAATATTTTGAAAAACAATAAAGTGATTTTCGATGATCAATATTTGTTTTTGTTCTCTAATCCCGAAATATAAAAGGCAACCCTCGTAAAACAAAAAAAAAACGGGACGGATGCGATAGAGAATGCCAGGACCCTAAGACATATAACGAATAACTTTTCTTATTAGGGATTTCAGGCATTGCGAATCGTTTCCCTCCATCAGTGGCAATGAACGGTTCCCAAAGATTTAAAACTTAGGTAGGTTGGTAAAGATATCGCGTTACACTAAACCTGAATGAATTGGTAAAGAACTCGGATCAGCGAATCCTCTGCTCAAGGCAGGGATTATTTAATACCATCCACTAAGAAAATCCGTGGAAAGGCTCACTGATTAACACGCGGCATTCGTGGTCTGTGTACAGACAACAAAAAGGCTTTGATAACTTTTACTACCATTAGTCACATATACATCGCGACACTGTAAAAAAACCGGAGACTGTGTAGACAGTTTATAGCAACAACCTCCTGAAATCATTCGCTGGAAATCACAAGGTCGACTCAATGAAACATTCATATGTACTGAACAACACCTATAGGTCAAAACATCACTTAAATTTTTTTAGCACTTGTATACTATAGAAAACGAATCAGAAGCTCCACATTGAACCACAATCTAAGTTTCCACATCCCCAGATTCTGATTTATGTAACATAACAATTAAATCTTAACCGACGACCTAGACATTGCGGTGGCGAAATGTATTCGGCTACCCAATCTCAGGGATACACCATACAACGAAGGTAGATGTCAAATACCTTTTAACAAAAGACGGTGGAATTCAAGTCACTCGCACATTAATTATTCTGTCGAAAATATTGGGTAAACCTAATCGAATATCTATTAAAATATGCTAATTGTAGGCGCGTACGACGGGTGACTCAACATAAAGCCAGCGAACAGAAAACATCTTCTCTTAACATACATGATATGTAACGAGTGTGGATGGAATGATGCAAATCAGTTCGTATAAATCAAAGTTGTGTCGTAAAATGCCAAAGTAACTAAAGCGCGATGAGAGTTTAATTGCAATTCAACCACAACCATAGTGACTGTTAGGCGAATATACAATCCATGGAGAAATGTACGAGAGCTAAAAGATTTCAAACGGAAACGTGCAGAAAGATGTCCCTAACATTGTTGCCTAATAACCTTTAAATACCAAGGACAAATACTGTGTTTTTGGTTCCATTGGAATTTGGAAATGCGTTACATTATAATGAGATAGATGATGGCGATCGTAGGTTGCAAGTATTTTCATTGGAGACACTATGACATCTTGCATAAATTTATTTTATGTTGCCATTTGCTCAGCAGAGAAAGCCAAACGTTATATTCACTCCCTTCCTCTAAGCCTATGTCCACTTTGTTTTTAAGACTGAATATTCCCATATGAGATATGTAGCGGATTAGGAAACCATAGATGAGCAAAACATGGTAAGAAACATAACATTTTCATGTAGTAGCAACACATTCAACATTACCAATATCTTTTTATGAGACAATTGATCAATGAAAAAAATTATGAAATAAATTAATGACACTACATTTATGTAGACTAAAATGCCTTGATATGAATTCTGGATGCAGTGGCTTACCAAAATTTGACAATTGTAAGTTTATTGCTTTTTCCAAAACTGAGTAAGGTCTTTATTGAAAAATCTTAATCCGGGTTGGTTACATTTAAAATATCCATTAATAAAATAGCGACAAGAAAACTCTATTTAATAAAAAAACTGGACAGATCAAAAGTTCCCTAGAGAAAAATGCTGATTAAAAAAAAATCGCCAATTTAATTTGTTATCTGCTAACTGACTTTCAAATTTCAAATTTATTTCTTCTTCTGTGAAATCGTGGTACATGGTAGAATATTTATAACATATAGAGATTAGAATGCAATGATTCTTAGCAACTAAAGATTTTATAATATAGAAAATTCTTATGAAAGTGGTAGTTATTATGAGAAAATTGCGAAAAAAAAAACTCAATGGATGCAAAAAAATAAAATAATCTTAAAATCTACTTAATAATAACTTAAACTAAACCGGTATGTTTAAACAAGTGAATTTATTGATACATTATCGTGAATCGAACATTTATTCTCAAATTTATTTGAAATTGTTGTAATTTTAGACTTGGTTGTTGGAATTTTAGTAATGTCATGCAATGCTAGTGTGGAAAAATGCCAGGGAAGATGCATAAACATTTTTAGAGTTTTGTTTTGACAAATTTGAAGTTTTTTCAGGTGACATTCAGCACATTTATACCAGCAAGGAGAAGTATATACTAATGAAGGTAGTATGACGACTTTATAAAGAAGAAGCTTATTATCTTTGCATAAATAAGAATTTTTATTTAAAAGTGGAAATAGAATTTTTATTAAAACATTTACTTTTTTGATAGAAGTAGTAATATGATTTGAAAATGTTAGCGTCTTATCGAGAGTGATACCAAGGTATTTAATTGTTGTTGTCCATTCAATTGGAGTGTTGCAGATCGACAGATTATATTGAGGCAGATTTGAGGCGTTTCTCTTTCGTGAGAAAAATATTGGTTGAGATTTCGATGGGTTTATTTTGATTTTCCACCTGTGAAAAAACTTTTCGATATTAAATAAAGCATTTTGTAAATTCGTTAATATACTTTGACAGTCGTTAGAACTACAGAATATAGCTGTATCATCAACAAAGAAGGCATTTTCACAATGTAAATCTCTTGGAAAATCAGCAATATATAAGTTATACGAGGGTTGCCTCTTATGTTTCGGGATTTGGCAACCCTAGTGTTGCAATCCGGCAATTGACAGCTCTGTCGTAAAGTTGGACATTTTTGAGGTTATACGCACTCAGAACGTTTTGACATACGAGCGCTATTTGTGTTGTTTACAGTAACTTAAAAGATTCATCTCGGCCCAAAAATGGAATTAAATCGTCAACATTTTTGCACGATTATTTCTTACAACTTTCGGCGTGGATTAACTCAGCAACAGTGCATGGATGAACTTAATTCAATTTTTGGCGATGAAGCTCCATCAAGGACCAGTGTTTATCGATGGTATGGTGAATTCAATCGTGGTCGTAGTTCACTCCAAGATGAATTTCGTGAAGGTCGTCCAAAATCAGTTGTTGTTCCGAAAACCATTGATGCTGTGCGCGAACTGATATTGGAAGATCGTCATGTGACCTATCGTGAGATTGAGACAACCTTAGGCGTTGGTGGGACCAGCATACATTCAATATTGCATAAACATTTGACTTGAAAAAAAATTTGTTCGCGTTGGATCCCACACAATTTGTCAATCGCCCAAAAAAAGGCTCGTGTCAATTGGTCGAAAGAAATGCTCAAAAAATGCTCAAAAAATGCTTCGAAACACGTTCATGACATCGTGACAGGTGATGAATCGTGGATTTACGCGTATGAGCCCGAAAGTAAACAGCAGTCGACTGTCTGGGTGTTTCAAGATGAGCCAAATCCAACAAAAGCTGTTCGCGCACGAAGCACTTCCAAGCAAATGGTCGCCTGTTTTTTCGGAAAAACTGGACATGTCGCAACCGTACCACTAGAACAACGCAGAACAGTCAATTCTGAGTGATACACAACCATTTGTTTGCTAGTTGTCTTCCAAGAAATCAGGAAAACCAACCGCCGAAGACGGATCACCCTTCACTACGACAATGCGAGCTCTCACACATCGGCTGCGACAACTGCATTTTTGAGCACCCAAAACATCGATTTGATGGGTCATCCGCCGTATGGTCCTGACTTGGTACCGAATGACTTCTTTTTATTCCCGTACGTAAAAAACAAACTGAGAGGTCAACGTTTTTCGACACCTGAAGAAGCGGTTACTGCATTCAGAATGCATGTGTTGGAGATACCTCAATCAGAGTGGCAAAAGTGCTTCGACAATTGGTTCAAACGCATGCAAAAGTGTATAGATCTTCATGGGGAAGATTTTGAAAAACAATAAAGTGATTTTCGATGTTCAATATTTGTTTTTGTTCTCTAATCCCGAAATATAAAAGGCAACCCTCGCACTAATGAGGGTAGTATGACGACTTTATAAAGAAGAAGCTTATTATCTTTGCTTAAATAAGAATTTTTATTTAAAAGTGGAAATAGAATTTTTATTAAAACATTTACTTTTTTGATAGAAGTAGTAACATAATTTGAAAATGTTAGCGTCTTATCGAGAGTGATACCAAGGTATTTAATTGTTGTTGTCCATTCAATTGGAGTGTTGCAGATCGACAGTTTATATTGAGGCAGATTTGAGGCTTTTCTCTTTCGTGAGAAAAATATTGGTTGAGATTTCGATGGGTTTATTTTGATTTTCCACATGTGAAAAAACTTTTCGATATTAAATAAAGCATTTTTTAAATTCGTTAATATAATTTGACAGTCGTTAGAACTACAGAATATAGCTGTATCATCAGCAAAGAAGGCATTTTCACAGTGTAAATCTCTTGGAAAATCAGCAATATATAAGTTATATAAAAGGGGCGATAGGGTTGAACCTTGTGGAACGCCTGCTTTTATGGGAAACAGAGGTGATGAATCTCCGGCGCAAGACTAATGACTTTGCCCGGAAAAAAACAAATAATTATGGAAAATTTAACAAGCCTCAGGACTTGCTAAATAAGGCCAAGACCGGTTCCCGGCTGTAGTGCCGATGATGATGATGATGAGGTGATGAATCAGACAATATTTTGATATAAAAAAGCCTACCTGTAAGAAAGCTTTGAATAATTTTAAGAATGTAAGTAGGAACGTTTTGAGTAAATAGTTTATGAAGCAGGCCGTCGTGCCAAACACTGTCAAATGCCTTTTGAATGTCAAACGAAACCATACCTAAGTATTTTTTATTTGAAAGTGATTCTTTTACTATACTTGTGATTCTTTTTAGTTGGTGAGTCGTCGAGTGTTCCCTCCTAAAACCAAACTGTTCGATTGGAACAAGACTGTTTGATTCTACAAATTCATTCATCTTAAAAAAGATAATTTTTTCAAAAAGTTAGCCTAAACAGCTGAGTAAACTTATTGGGCGATAACTAGATGCCTGTGTCAATGGTTGAGTAGGTATAGCTATGGGAATTATCTCAGCAATCTTCCATCTTCTTGGAAAATATCCGTGTCGAAGACAACTTTCAAATAGGGATGTTAAATACTGAACAGCATTTTTTGGTATGTTTTTAATGACCCTGTTTGAAATGTTATCATCATCATCATCATCGGCACTACAACCGGGAACCGGTCTTGGCCTTATTTAGCAAGTCCTGAGGCTTGTTAAATTTTCCATAATGATTAGTTTTTTTCCGGGCAAGGTCATTAGTCTTGCGCCAGAGGAGAAATGTTATCATTACCATCTGTTTTTTTTTTATGCGAATAAAATAAATGGTGTCTTTAACAAGAGATATTGGCATATGGATATTATTTAATTCTATTGAAGATAGATTAATAGAATTAATACTGTTTTGTACTATTTGTTTGGTTTGAATGTCACTAAAGCCATCTGTTATTGAGTGACTAGACAGAAAACATTTACCGAATTCAGTAGCCTTCTCTTCATTTGTATGAAGGATTTGGCCATTACATTCGAGGTATGGGATCTATTATTTTTTTTCTTAAAAATCTTCGAAAGTTTCCATATTTTTTGGTCACGTTTGTCAATTTGGGATAACATTCGATTCCAGTCTTTATTACGAATTTCCTGCATTTTTTTTAGTAACAAGTTTGTTAAGCAAATTCAATTGAAATTTCAGAAATAAGTCTCGACCTTTGATAACGTCTACGAATTAAGTTCCTAAATGTTATCGTCTTTCGTACGTCATTTGTTAGCAATGAAATTTCGCTATTGTTTTTATGGGAGGCAGAGAGCAAAGGGACAGTTGCCTTAACCCCCTCTTTAATGGAACATTCAAATGCATTAACTTTATCATCAATTTCCTCTAACGTAAAGGTAGAGGGTTGAGAAAAGTCAAAAAGTGAATCGTTTACGTGACGTTTAAATTTTTTCCAATTAGCCCGATTGAAATTACAATTTTCAGCTGGAGTTGCAGTGGTGAATGATTCATTAAGAAAGAAAACAACAGGTTTGTGGTCAGATGAAAGATCGTTTATAACAATTGGGCGAGAAATATTGTCAATTGTATTTGAAAGTACCAGATCTAAGGTTGAGGGATGACCTCTTCCATTGGAAGGATAGTAAGTTGGCTCAGATGGAAAAGCAATATCGAAATCTTCGAAGACCTTGAGGTCTGACAAAATTGTTCCCCAAGCGTTTGCGCGAACACATCCCCATGACGAATGACGACAGTTAAAGTCTCCGCATAAGAGACAATTTTCGTTTGTTCTTATAAACTTCAAGATGTCAGACTTAAATGTTTGTTTTTTTTTTCATTAGTTACTCCACTACCGCCAGGAAAATAGGCAGCCATAATTTTGAATACTTTTGTGGGGCTACATTCAACTTCAATTGATAGTGTTTCTATCAAATGAGTTTTAGTAATTGGAATTAATTTATGTTTCACAGACTTGTTTACGGAAATGCATACACCTCCCCCCTTTTCTGTTAATCTGTCCAATCTGTAACAATAGTGATTTCTGTTATACGAGGGTTGCCTCTTATGTTTCGGGATTTGGCAACCCTAGTGTTGCAATCCGGCAATTGACAGCTCTGTCGTAAACTTGGACATTTTTGAGGTTATACGCACTCAGAACGTTTTGACATACGAGCGCTATTTGTGTTGTTTACAGTAACTTAAAAGATTCATCTCGGCCCAAAAATGGAATTAAATCGTCAACATTTTCGTGCGATTATTTTTTACAACTTTCGGCGTGGATTAACTCAGCAACAGTGCATGGATGAACTTAATTCAATTTTTGGCGATGAAGCTCCATCAAGGACCAGTGTTTGTCGATGGTATTGTGAATTCAATCGTGGTCGTAGTTCACTCCAAGATGAATTTCGTGAAGGTCGTCCAAAATCAGTTGTTGTTCCGAAAACCATTGATGCTGTGCGCGAACTGATATTGGAAGATCGTCATGTGACCTATCGTGAGATTGAGACAACCTTAGGTGTTAGTGGGACCAGCATACATTCAATATTGCATAAACATTTGACTGTCAAAAAAATTTGTTCGCGTTGGATCCCACACAATTTGTCAATCGCCCAAAAAAAGGCTCGTGTCAATTGGTCGAAAGAAATGCTCAAAAAATACGGTCGCGGTGCTTCGAAACACGTCTATGACATCGTGACAGGTAATGAATCGTGGATTTACGCGTATGAGCCCGAAAGTAAACAGCAGTCGACTGTCTTGGTGTTTCAAGATGAGCCAAATCCAACAAAAGTTGTTCGCGCACGAATCACTTCCAAGCAAATGGTCGCCTGTCTTTTCGGAAAAACTGGACATGTCGCAACCGTACCACTAGAACAACGCAGAACTGTCAATTCTGAGTGGTACACAACCGTTTGTTTGCCAATTGTCTTCCAAGAAATCAGGAAAACCAACCGCCGAAGACGGATCACTCTTCACCACGACAATGCGAGCTCTCACACATCGGCTGCGACAACTGCATTTTTGAGCACCCAAAACATCGATTTGATGGGTCATCCGCCGTATAGTCCTGACTTGGCACCGAATGACTTCATTTTATTCCCGTACGTAAAAAAAAACTGAGAGGTCAACGTTTTTCGACACCTGAAGAGGCTGTTGCTGCATTCAGAATGCATGTGTTGGAGATACCTCAATCAGAGTGGCAAAAATGCTTCGACAATTGGTTCAAACGCATGCAAAAGTGTATAGATCTTCATGGGGAATATTTTGAAAAACAATAAAGTGATTTTCGATAATCAATATTTGTTTTTGTTCTCTAATCCCGAAATATACAAGGCAGCCCTCGTATATACTGATATTTGGCTTAAGCCAGGTTTCGGTAATCACTGCGATATCAATTTTGTTTTCAATTAGAAAATTAAAGTATTCTATTTCTTTGTTTTTTAAACTTTTAGCATTCCACAAAAGCATTTTTAATTTATTGGCCATTGTTAGTATAAAGATATTTAATGCTAAGATCAGCTATGACGTTAATTTGATCTTGTCTACTTTTACAAAAAGATAATTTACTTAACATTTCATTTTTAAGAGAAATAAGTTCATCAAAACTAAATAAATTGTTGTTTTGGTTTGGTCGTGGTGCTGTTGTCATCTGTAAACTGCTACTGGTGAGTGTTGTTGGAAGGCTTCGCGGTGCAGACACGGGACGAGTGTTGTTTGAATGTTGTTGTTTTTTCTGAACTAAGCGAGGAAAGTCAGAGGTGTTGAGGTTAAAGCTGGTGAGTTTGCTTGGAAGTGGATCATGAATGGCATGTTCTGATCCAAATCGTCTTCTCCGGTTCTTGGCTTTGAGTCGATTTTGTATTTCAATGAATTCTATCCTCTTTCTACATGTGGCGTCGGTTGCTGTGTGTTGTTCACCACAGTTAACACATTTAGGTGGTTTTTCTCTGTTAGTGCATTCTTGTGAGTTATGTGATTCAGAGCAGTGGGAGCATGCTTTTTTTACATTACAAAAGGAAGAGCCATGCCCAAACATTAAACATTGATGACACTGAGGCACGAAGTGTGGGTTCTTTCGATAAAAGTCCCAATATACTGAAACGTGTTTAACAAGCTTAGATTGTCTTCTTAGTTCATTCATTTTAATGCTTTTATTGTTAAGGTAAACTAAATAATTGTACTGTTCTTTGTATTTGGGATTTTTAATGTTTATTAAAGAAATTTGGAGAACTCCTAATTTAAGATTTGTACACAATTCTGTTTTAAGGTCATCAGTATTCATTTTATGTAATCCATATAACACTACTTTAAATGGTTTCAGGTTTTTAACATTATGTGTGAAAAATTGGAGTTCTTTTTCGCGAAGGGCAGATTTAATTTTATTTAATTCAGATTCAGCGTAGAGATTAAAGCGGCACCCAATTGATGTGTTTTTGCAATCAAATTTGGCTATGCCGTTATCATTCATGCATTGAGCCACAAAGACGCTATTTTTTCCTATCAAGTGAATCGGAGGTAGTTCAAATTTTGTGGGTACTTCATGTACAGGCTGTACATGCTCAGACATCAATTCTTCATTATCGGATAAATCAGAAAGATCACTAAAGCGATTAAAAGAAGACAAATTATTTTGGAAGCCACCCGGATTATTTGTCACTTATTAACGTCGGCTCATTTTTACAGTTGGGGGATTCTCATCAGAAGATGATGAGTCCCGTAACCGTTTGCGATTTAGCAAAATAATCAAGCGCAGTTAGAAATAACAGAAGAGAAAATATCTCGAGCAAGTATAACGATGTGCGCGGCTTGTCGTTTCAAACTGTACTGAGATTAACTTTTATTATTTAATTTCGGTGATCGGACGAGAACCGATGGTGTGTACTTGATGAAGGTTGAATGCAGACTCGCTAACTGACTTTATCTCTAATATTCTCCACATGATATTGTTGTTACCCAGAACTCAAAACAGTCTCAGGGAGTAGCATTTATGATTAAGAATTTGTGCAACGTCATCACAAGTTTAAGCCTACAAATTCATTGCAAAACTGTCTAAAAAGCACATACAGTGTGGCCACTAACTATGTTCACGATTTGTTTCGTATATTTTAAAGACATACGAGCGCGTCCGGAGGCGCTAGCAGTGTTATTAGATGCCCCAGTTCATGGAATTTTGAAGGCATGAAGCCATTCATAAGAGTGCAGCGCATATTTCTTAAACAATTGTTCTCTGTCGGTGTCGGAGCGAATACACCGTGCTCAAGTCGGTTTACAAGACATTCGTCAAACACCAAGCGTAAAGTCTGTTTGTAAATGGTACACAATATTTGAGACATACGACGAGCGAAGATACAGGGCAAAGTCACTGATTGCTTACAACCCGGTGAAGGCCAGGACGATCCATGTCCCTGTTCAATCCAAGTTGACATACAGTCTCCACGTGACACCCCTCGATAGCTACTTTAGCACCCGCCAAGTAGTGAACCAATGCACGCAGCGACATCCAGAGAAAGGTTGGCGCAAGGCTAATAACCTTGCCCGGAAAAACAAATTATTATGGAAAATTTAACAAGCCTCCGATATGGACCGGATACACGACGACGACCACGGAAACGAAAATGGCTAAATGATTTAAGAATTTTCTCATTGAATGTTCGCTCACTATACGGAACCAAGCTGCATAGCAGCAACCCGATGCCCCGACCGAACATAAAGCTGATATAACAGCATTACAAGAAATAAGATTGATAGGGAGTGGTGTTATTCAAAGAAACGAATATGGCATTTATTACAGCTGTCATGCAAAACACCATGTGCTCGGGGTAGGCTTTCTAGTCAGCCAAAAACTGAAGCCTGCCATCCTCGGCTTTAATGCAATAAACGAAAGGCTATGCACTTGTGGGGGTTCTCTATACCACATGGAGAATCAACCCACAATGCCAATCAATCTTGACCGCTAACAGCGCGTCACCTCAACCCAACTCCCCATTCAAAACCTTCAATACACACATTCGCAACAATGCCAAATCTGCAAGCGCATCCATCCCGAACTTGCAAGAATCCATCTCCCAATCCGCAATGAAAGGCATTTTCCAAAACTTCGAACAGAATACAATTCAACAGAACACATTCTAAATCAGCCCCGCATACATTTTCCCAAAATTGCTTCGTTCAATTCTTTATCTAAATCATATACCTTGCTTGCGACCAAGCAATTCTAATTTCTCCCGAAAATCATATTCTGTAATGAACGCATATTCCAATTTACAACGGAATACTCACCATCCTCATCAAATGCATCGAGCCGCATACATTTTTCCAAAAACCGTTTCGGTTAATATCTTATCTAAATGATATTCCTTGCTTGCAACCAAGCAATTTTAATTTCCCCCGAAAATTATTCCGGCTCACTTCCTGCCTAAACTATTTCCTCGCTTGCAACCAAGCAACATTTAGTTCCCCGAAAATCATTTCGGCTCCCATCCTACCCAATACCAATTCCTCGTAACATAGCGCCAGAGGAATTTAACTCAGCCTATACGGCAATGAATCTCCGAAACCCAATCTCCTATACAGGCATAGCAACTCTTCTCGAAATTCCTAGTAAGTGGCAGTGAGTTTATTTCAGCTATAACTCAACCGCCACTACGCGATGAATGGATTCTTTCCATTCATTAGTGAGTCGAGCTTCAACCACCGCCACGTCCACACGCACCCAGCGTCGTCCTGCCACCACCGCGGTCGGCCGCGCCGCGTCGCAGCACGCGAGGCGCCTCCCCATTTAGTTAGCGTAATACCCACGGTCCAACGTTGCAAAAGGTGATTGCATTTAAACGGGATTAGAGAGAAATAGAAGAAAAAACATTCGGGCGCAGTTCGCGAATAGAAACTAAACAACTTATGGGAAATCCTAATTTTGTTCAAAAACCAGTATTCGGTACAATCGTACCAGTTAAGTGCTTGTCAGTGAAATGGATATATTTAATTTATAGTGTACAAATTTCACACTAAAGATATTCGCTCCGCCTTATATAATAAAAGATCCTTACGGAAAATTCGGTGTTTTTCATTTTTCCTTGGGTCTGTGGACAGTGCGCTGGTGAACAACTCTCTAGTGGGGCGATAGTGAACTGGTACCATACGTTGGCGCACCACCCAGATCGTACCCCCACACACTCTTCACGTGCGAGGCAAGTGTAAGAACATAAGCCTCATAAGCGTTCACGGGCCTACAGCGGAGTCCCCTGACGACGAAAAAGAAGAATTCTACGAGAACGTCGTTCATTTGCCTGCTCAAGATACGATGTGAAAATTGTTCTTGCTGATTTGAATGCCAAAATAGGTCGGCAGCCTGTTTTCAACGACTACGCAGGTTCCCATAGTTTGCACGAGAACACTAATGGCAATGGACTACGAGTCATCGAACTTGCAACATCAAAGAACTTGGTCGTTGCGAGTACCAAGTTTCCGCGTAAAGACATCCACAAAGCTACCTGCATATCACCTGATGGAGCCGCTCACAACCAAATTGACCACGTGTTGATAGATCGCCGCCACTGCTCGAGCCTGATGACGGTACGAACGCACCGAGATGCCAACGTCGACTCGGATCACTATCTTGTTGGTATAGTTTTCCGAGCACGGATTGCCTTACGGAGACGTATTGTATCCGCGGATCAGGAAAAAAGTAGAGAGCGAGGTCCGCACCAGACGCGGAAGTTCTGTAGCGGTTCCGCCAAACCCTACGGTCCACTTACCTAAATACCCCCATAATTACTACCCAACTTCCTTAAGTTCGCTAATGCAACAGTATTAGTACCTGTAAATGCTTCACGCATTATATAGATCACCATCTATAATCTTAAAATCCCTATAAGGAAAACTTACCTTTTCATGCATCCCTTCGCATACAATTTTCCGTAAGATTTCTTTCTTTGCTTATCTGGTATTCTAAACCAATTCGGTACCAGACAAATTCCTGTAAACAAAATGATTCGGATTGCATTCAATGTAACCGTCATGACAGGGACCATCAATATTGCGCCGTCTATTTTCCCAGCCGCGTCATGTACCTTTTCATACACATTGCCTGGCGACCTTTTCTTTTTCTTATCAATAAACAACCCAAGCAGCTGCATATAATTAGCGCAATAGACGCTGAAACCAAATTCTCCAGCATTTCCTAATGCAAACATGAACCCGGTTTCTACTGCAGCCAGAGATGCCATAAACATCCAATTTGCTTTTAGCACCTTTTTTCTCCCAACGTCGATAATAGCTACGAGGCATCGCGTAAACAATGACCCGCATTACGAACGGCGCATTTGGTCATTTCTCCCTTTTGTCTTTGCCGCCTGCCGTTTCGTTGTTCCACTACTGTCGAGCACGTGTGAATAGCATCGATCTGAACGATCGCACACATACCACCATGATCTTTATTACAAGATCTGGTTTCCTATACCACCAAGAGAGACTTTACGCTTCTCTGGTGGTAGGTAAAAACGATATCCTTATTGGAGAGGATATCGGTGAGTCGAATTTCATCTGCTGACCACGCTGGTCGCATGAGCGAGCTCCCGCCCTCCGTACCGCGGCGGAGGAGCGTAGACGTTTACGGTAGAGTAGTAGGAGTTTCGTCGAACTTGTCGTTGTCAAATTTTTTTTGGCGAGTTTGTGCCACAGTTAATTCTAGTAGTGACAAAGAAATTATAAGTGAGTAAAGTGATGTTATTTTGAAACAACCAAATGTTACCAAGTTCAACGAAATAAATTTAAGATAAATAAAATCCAATAGCAATTAACATTAACCCAAATCAGTGCGTTTCATTTATTTGGTGATGAACATTCGTGGAACTTTTAGTGGAAGTGATGGGGAAGAAGTGAACCGTGTGCCCGTGTCTGGCACCATACTTCTCTTCCCCACAGTTCAACCAAATAATCCGCAGTATGGCGCGTAGAGAGAGGGTAATCTGATCACCGATCCTGAAGGCATTCTGGAGCGATAGGAAGTGGAGGCTCCACCAATGCAAGATCAAAACCAAATGTTGCCGGCACCAAGCATTGAGGAAACATTAAAAGCCATAAGACAGCTCAAATCAAATAATGCCCCCGGAACTAATAAAATACCAGCTGAGCTGATCAAACAAGGAGGAACAGCGTTACATCACGCAATTCATGAGATAGTGGTGCACGTATGGGACTAAGAGGAGATGCCGGAAGATTGGCGTCGCGGAATAATTTGCCCCATACATAAGAAGGGAGATATCACACTGTGCAGAAACATAGGTATAACATGGCTAAGTACCGCTTATAAGAAACTCTCCACTATCCTACAAGATCGGATAGTCCCATACGCCAAAGTCATCATTGGTCAATATCAAAATGGCTTCATCACACGCAAATCAGCGATTGATCAGATATTCACCCTTAGGCAGGCGGTGGAAAAATGTCTGGAATTTAAGATTCAATTATATCATATATTTATAGACTTTAAGGCCGCCTACGACAGCATAGCCAGGGTAGAACTATATAATACCATGAGTGAGTTCGGCATTCCAAACAAATTGTAGGTTGACCATGACCAACGTAACTAGTCAAGTAAAACTTGCGGGATTGCTGTCAAAACCAATAAACATCTTTAATGGACTCCGACAAGCGGACGGTCTGGCCTGCCTCCTCTTCAACCTGGCGTTGGAGAAAGCGATCCGTGACTCTGGCGTCACAACAATCGCCACCAAGTCCAGCCAGATACTTGCCTATGCTGATGACATCGACATCATCGGTAGCTCCGAATCGGCAGTACAGGACTCCTTCGCCCAGATCGAGCAGGCGGCACAAAAACTGGGACTGCACATTAATGAGGAGAAAACTAAGTACATGGTGACCTAACGTTGGTCAAACTATCAGGGTAGTGGAGCACGAATTTGAAGTAGTGCAATCCTTTAACTACCTTAGGTCAATAGTCATCATCATCATCGGCACTACAACCGGGATCCGGTCTTAGCCTTATTTAGCAAGTCTCGAGGCGTGTTAAATTGTCGATAATAATTTATTTTTACGGGCAAGGTTATTAGCCTTGCGCCAGGTCAATAGTATCAGTCGATAACAATATGGAAGAAAAAATACGCGAACGGCTGATCAAATCCAACAAAGCCTATTATGGTCTATCAAGGCTCTTTAAATCCCGAAATTTATCCAGAACATCTAAGCTACTACTGTACAAGACCATGTTCTTACCAGTACACATGTATGGATCCGAGACCTGGGTGCTCAATAAAAGGCCCTCTGAACTCTTAGCCGCGCTCGAGAGAAAGGTCTTAAGGAGAATTGTTGGCCTCGTATGTGAGGGAGGGCGATTCCGGAGATGCTATGACCATGAGTTATACGCGATCTACCTTGGAGCTAATATTGTAAGAAAAATCAAGCTCGGTAGGCTCCGGTGGGTGGGACACCCAGCTCGAATAAGCTAAGAGGAGTCTGCCCGGAAATTCCTCTGTGGTAGGATGCATGGAAGGAGAAGGCGCGGCAGACCTTGTCTGCGATTAAGGGGTGTCGTAGACCAGGACGCCCAGAGCTTGGGAGTGCCAATCTGGATGACATTGGCTCGAAATCGAGACGGGTAGAGAGATTTGTTAAATAAGGCCAAGACCGGATCCCGGTTGTAGTGCCGATGATGATGATGATGATGAAACACGTTCTTTGAACGTTTTCATAGCCTCTGCTATTTCTCTCACTTTAATTCGGCGGTCGTCTAGCACGATTTGGTGATCTTTAGCAATTTTATCGTCAGTTGTTGCAGTTTTTGGACGTTCCGAATGTTCATCGTCTCCCAAGCTCTCACGGCCACGTTTAAATCTGTGGTAAATGATGGTGACGAGTCCCCATGCACAGAGTCCAACTCATCTTTGACTTGCGTAGGCGTATTGCCTTTCAAAAACAAAAATTTAATGACAGCTCGATACTTACTTTTGTCCATTTTCACAAAAACACTCACATCGACTCACTCAAACGGCTGTCAAATAAAAACTAAGCGTCCAAAATGGCTGAAATTTGGTGAGTAACTATCAAAACATGCACAACTACATTCATCATCAGTTCTACAACCGGGAGCCGGTCTTGGCCTTATTTAGCAAGTCCTGAGGCTTGTTAAATTTTCCATAATGATTTGTTTTTTCCGGGCAAGGTCATTAGTCTTGCGCCAGAGGCTCCCCGACGGGGAATCGAACCCCGGTCTCCCGCGTGACAGGCGGGTATACTAACCACTATACTATCGAGGAGCACAACTACATTCACTAGCTTTTATTGACGAGTGCTGCTATCTTCACGTTGAGTAAACATTACAGACCACCCTCGTATATGAGAATTCATCAAATGAATATGGAAGATGTAGGCTCCATGAAATTCGACAGAATAAAAGGTAGTATTATGATTCAATAGGAGGAAGGCTGCAGGGAGGAAGTATGTACCAGCATGGGTACTTAGTTCACTTCCTCCTCCATCAAACAAAGTTCCGCCGCAGCACGAATGTTGTTACGTGCGTCCGCCACCCCATCAATTAATCATTTTGTAATTTGAATATAATTTTTTAAGGTGGTATGATGGTAAGGTGGTGGAGGAGTTGCGCGATCCACAAGTGAGTTTTCAAACACACCCCGATTCGGGTGTGGATCGTGCGGTTCTTCAAGTTCGAATTCGGTTTTCGAAGTGGACGTTAATGGGGAGCGAAAGAGAGAACGGGTCAATGTTTTTTGATGTACGGTGATTGAGATTCCGTTTTCGATAGGCAGAAAAGCAGTAAAAAAAATACGGTTTGGCCCTTGTCCCGGAGATTATTAAAAGACCCACAAAAAAAAGTTAAAATTTGTTAAAATTAAAATTATATGAAAAGGTTGAAATAAATCTGATAACTGTCAGACAAAAAGATCAATTTGGTGTAGAAATTTTCGTAGAGGAAAAAGCAAATTTGCAAAAATTGTACATCGATTCCAAACTGAGGCAGAGTGATTCTCAAAATTGATAAATCATCAGGCAAAATTTGTGCACCCAGTTAATTGGGGGTCAACAAAATTGTATGCACCATCAATTTAGCATATAAACAATTGACTGGGAATGGAAATCTCACCAGGCGGCATGCAGCGAAGACAATCGTGATCACTGACCTGGAGAGCTGTTTCAAGGGACTAATCTGGCCGAGAACAGGAACACAATACATTCTTGACCATCGTTTTCCCGGATCACAGGTAAAATTAAACATTAATTGATTTTCTGTGGCAAGACCAGCGAAAAATACTGTCACAATGTGCACAAGGAAAACAACAGCACATTAAAACAAACAAACGGTAGTTTATTATTTAAACATCGGGTTTATTGCACCGCACTGTTAATTCTATTTTTTGGACTCGACACAAACGATTATTCTCCATTATCGCTTCCCTGTGCGCACCAGGGTAGCGATGGAGCCGCGACCCGCTCGAGTCAAAGGATGGAATTTGACTCAACGATATTTTGCTCGTTCAGAGCTCACTCGCTCATCGTGGTCATGATGGTATGTGTGCCTAGAACAAAGAAAGACATAAAGTGCATTCCTAGGATACGATTTCGGTAAAGCAAATAAAACCGAAATCGTCGGATGCCAATGGAATCTTTGTTGGAACATGTGCGGCTAAACAAAGAGACGATGTTCCGGTGTGAAAATGTGCTAATTGGTTTTAGCGAAGTTACTGGGAAATGGTGTTTATGGCATCGCTAGAAAGGGTACGTATTGAATACCCATTTGCATTGATTATGCTTGGATTTCGATTGATGCCAAGGGACGCAAAATGCGTATTTGCTTTGGGTTGCACATTGTGCTGGGAGAAAAACGTCGCCAGCTAAATGTATACATAAAGAAACTTATCGTATACATGAATGAAGCTGGGAATAGGCGACGCCATGATAATTATCTCTGGCTGGAATGGTTACATGATATGTGAACCGGGGTTTTTCTTTTCAGGATAATTTATGATAAGAAAAGTAAGAACTCTTACAGGGGATTTGTAAGCGAAGGAATGCTTGAAAAGGTAAGAATTGCAGAAGCTTTACGACTATAGCTTTGCTCCAATTAATGCGTGCAGCGTTTTCAGGTGCCTAATGCGAAATTATAAGGGAAGATGGGTGTTATGGGGTGTTTAAGGAAAGCGTACCGTGGGATCTGGCGGAACCGCCACAAGGCTATGATGGTCGGATCTTTTTGGGGATTACTGGAATATTCGCCAGCTTCCATCTTTGCAATTGAGCAGTAGAATAGGGCAGATGGAAGAAAATTAAAAGAAAAACCACATCGCTCACCAATCGACAATATCTATTTATTGAACGTTCGGCGAGCACGTAGTTTCGTTTAATGGGTCAGTGCATTGGCCTCCGAAATTTTGTGATATCACATATCCTAATGATTTTCTGTGGGGATAGGTTAAATCAAAAGTATTGATAAACCGCAGAGTTTAGACCACTTATAAGCCAACATTAGTCAAGTTATCACAGACATGTATATGGCCTCAACTGTTTGAAAAATTGGTTGAAAACTAAACTTGAAGACCGTGCTTTATTCGAACCAGTTACAGCACTTATATACCAGAAATCATATCTAAACATTAATGGCATAAAATTATATTTTTAAAAAAGTCAGTACCATATTCATACCATGTGTTTTAATTCATTTTAATGTTCTACACCTCCTGAAGAAACTGAAGAATTAATTCTGTCTTCTCACCTCATTTCTGCGGGCAGAACCTGGCCTCGTACAACCTATAAAATACTCGACAAGTGATATATCTGTGCGTAACTTGAACTGTGCACGATTAAGACATACGACCACAATTATCCATTTATTAACAGGGTTTCCGATCGCCATACATTCTTCTGGTTCCACAATGAGATCAGACCCATAATGTCAAGGCATGACGTAGTTTAACTCCGAATCTCAAAAATAAGGTATCGAAATTATTGTATAAATCAGATTAACGTTTGTCAACTTTAGTGCGACTCGGTACCTGAAGCGCTCAAGGTTACTTTAGCCAAACCTATCACATTAACACCTTTCTAAATATATTTTTGCAAATTGAATCACACTTAGCTTGTGGTTCGAAAGAATCTTCTACGAATAATAAAGCGAAATGCAAGTTGCCTTAAGCATCCACCCCTAAAGTAAATACCTA
This sequence comes from Microdon myrmicae, assembly GCA_963931805.1. NCBI lineage: Eukaryota > Metazoa > Arthropoda > Insecta > Diptera > Syrphidae > Microdon > Microdon myrmicae. Next base: position 52,081,352 of record OZ007500.1, read on the forward strand.
TTATCCAAATAACGAGCAAGCACATGAGGAGTCTTTCAGACGCTGGCCTATTGACAATTACACGCATCGCAGTGTTCAGTAAATGCGATAATCGCCGACAAACAGATTTAGTAAAGAGTTCCAAGAGTTGTTTGCCACGGTACAGGAAATTCAAAATTTGTTCTAATGGCAAATGTTCCTTCTGTCGAATCGCTACGTGCAGTTGGCTCTGCTGACTTACTTAATTGCCGACTAATTGATCCTAACCTTCACTTTTTCTCTTTGTGTATCCTGTGTTTTAGAGTATTCTTGTTTCGAAATTTTGTTTGGCACATTTTCAGTCTCACAATTACATTTCCCAGGATTGTTTAAGATGTTAAAGAAGTTGTGACTGGCACGCGAGTCTTCATCCGTGCGTTCGACTGATGGTTCTGAGCTAGTGTGGCAATTACGCAATAAACACGGTGTACTCCGATAAAATTGCATGCAATACAATTGATATTGGAATTAATTTCAAAAGGTGTTGCCCTTCATAGCAGTTTCTCTTCTGCCCATTATAATGTTTAAAAAGCAAAATGTCCATTTAACACTAAACGTCCCAGGTAGAGTCAAATGGCCCCCTTTCAAAAACTTCGTCTGCGAAAACTGCATAAAAGAGAAACCAGTCACATGGACAAAGTGTAATTAATTGATTATCTTGTTATAAAAATAAACTTAATTGTTTTATTAGAAGTCAGCAGATATGTTGCGAATTGTTACTTTAATATATTTAGACTTTCTTTCCAAGAGTCACCGTTTATTTCATAGGGAGTCCAATGACCCCTTATAGTAAGAATAGGTCGTGTAGTTTAAGTTTAGTGAGGGCAGGCTTAAATTAAATTAACATAAAACCTTACAGACTATCTTAAAATCTAGAGTAGCAATTAAGACATTATTAAACGAAAAAAAAGGAGAAAAAAACCAGGAAGGTGAAGATGACTGGGCGATAGGGGAGGTAGGAGGCTAGGGAAGAGCGAGTGTAAGTGTTGTAAATGCGGCATTTGTGAGACAGTGAAGGGCATGTGTACGGACTGATAGAGTGGCGGGGGGGGGGGGGGGGGGGGGTGGGGGGGGGGGGGTTGAAATTGTGGGTGGGGTTGGAAAGGTGTAGGGGAGAACTAGTTTAAGGGAAGGAGAGGAGAGGTAGGATTGCTGGGTAGAGGGATTACTGAAGAGAGGGAGCGGGTATTAGGACGGGTTTCTTCTGAGACGTCGTTTGAGAGCGGGAGTTGGAAGGTTGAAATTGAAGGAGGTGGGGAAGGAGTTGGCCTATCGTAGCATATGCGAGATGGGTTCGTTAGCGCCGTAAGAAGTGTGATGAGTGGGCACATAAAACAGTGGAGGGTTACGTACGTTACGGGGGTTTGTATGAAATGTTAAAAAGCAGAGCAAGCTTGGGCAATTGATTGAGCCTGACAGAAGGCGATGGACGAAGATGATGTCGGCATGGATTCTGCGCTCTTCAAGTATGTTGAGATTGATTAGAAGGAGCCGGCTTGTATATGGTGGTAGGGTCAGCGGATTTTCCCAGTTTAGTCCACGGAGGGTAAAGCGCTAGAAATGACGTTGAACGCCCTTGTGTCGGTTCTACGAACCACACAATCCACTATTGGTCGTGATGTCGTCGTTCCGCCAAGGAACACACTCACCTATAGGTAAATTACAATTGTCCACAGACACATGTCCTTAAAAGTCCTCCACCACACCTGAAACGAAGGTAACATACATCTGGGAGGCAACTACCCCCCGTTTCCACAGACACGTGGGTCACAAGTCCGATCAATCGTCCTACGCCTGCACGGCGATCGAAGGACACAACAAACGGACAAACGTTGCCTTTCCAAGGACATTTAACGCATCGTCCTAATTTCCTAAAAATAATTATATATAATACATCATACAGGCATCGTAAATTCGAAAACCTGATCGGCGCCCCTGTTAGCCAGCGTTACCTGCAAACGTGCAAATATAATCCTTGCCGCCAGCTAAGATACGGGACACAATTGCCATTGTATACCGAATGCTGAACGCAGTAACAACGCCCGATCGATACCCGATAGCACACCTGCACGACTTTTCGTATAAGCTGCAGGGGTGCGAAGTTGTTTCGACCCTCGACCTTACGAGGGCGTACCACCAAAGGTTGCGAGTGTGTCGGCGAATAATTACGTGTTATATTATACCTTTTATATAAGACTACCTTTTGTAAAATCGCCACGCGCGTTCCAGTGTAGTGAATCCTGGATTACCAACAATAAAATAAAGAAAAATATAAACAAATCTTTTCGCTGTGTTTTTAGTAAAGTGCCGTTTCGCTCCGTTGTGCATTCATGTGAACAGTGTTCGGCGGAACACTTCACCGTCATCGTCAAACATTCGACAAAAGTAAAAAAATATCCGCCAAACCCTCAATCCTGCGAATGTGAGACAATTGATACGGGGACCAGACCTGACTAGTGTGGGGGTATAAGTATGAGTGCACCGACGTACGGCACGGATTCACGTGGACTTCCGGTTTGTCGGGTCGAAAAATAGGTTATTTTCATGATTTTTTTTAAGAGAAAGTATTAAAGATATAACAACAATTTTTTTTTAAACATTTTATTCATCTTTCGACTACGTTTGTAAATTTTGTCGAGTCACTCCGGAACCGGAAACCCCCCCCCCCCCCCCCCCCCCCCCCCGGGTGTTCAAAGTTAGCCATCCGTTCTGCTCGTGTAAGGGTTATTTTCGTCCCCGGTGAAAAAATACGAAAAATGCAAAAAGTTTATTGAACTGAAATACATTTAGCCCAATGTGAGTAAAAAAAATTTTAAAATTGATAAAAATCAACAAAATGGCGGGCTATTGAAAAAAAAATGATTTTTCGGCCCTTTTTTGCTCTATTTTGTAGTTATAACTAAAAAAATAAATAAATAAATAAAAAAGTAATTCACTCACAATTTGCGTGTGCTTGTTAAAAATATGTGTGCCAACTTTCATAAGAATCGCATGCACCGTTTTCACATTATCGCAAAAAAGTCGTTTCGAGAAAAACGCATTAAAAGTTTGGAGATAAATTAGACAAAAGATAAAAGTGATTTTAGACACCTAGAGGGTGGGGGGGGGTTCCGGGTCCGGAGTGACTCGACAAAATTTTCAAACGTAGTCGAAAATGTTTAAAAAAAAATTGTTGTTATATGTTTAATACTTTCTCTTAAAAAAAATAATGAAAATAACCTATTTTTCGACCCGACAAACCGGAATGCCCCCTTAATGACCTATAACTTTTAACATATTATTTTTGAAGTATAAAACTATCGATTAAGCAAAAGAAATTTTTGATTTTTTTAACCGAACAAACCGGAATGTCCCCTTAACACCCACCGATATGTTCTTTTATTGACGTGCCCAATGTAAAACTCCACTGCGTGTCACTGAAAATTGTTCTTCAAAGGAAAGGAAAAAAGATCTAGCCAGTCGGGGCTGGGGTGGGTTTCCACTGAGTGGTTGAGAGAGAGACGCGGAATTTTCCTCTCAAGCAGCAACCAATGAGGAAACAGCGAGACAATTCTCGCTGGAAGGGTTCCGGTGCATGGGTGTACGCAACTGCATCGGAGATTGGATGCAAAAAAAGTGTTGGGGTGTGAGGACGGCGTAGTGGATGTGCCCGGCCTCTTTAGTGGGAGCTCCCCGATGAGCCGATCTCCTAACGGAAGTTCCTTGGATGCACTGCTTGTTTCCGGTGGTAGTCCGCCAGGGCGAATGGACTTCCTTGTTAGTGGTGGTGCCGGCAACGTTGCCAATCTCGGGGAGATGGATGAACGGTTGATACGTGAGCGTACCCGCAATCGTTTTTCAGCCTTGGTTGGGTAGGCCCACTTGGGCGGCTTCCGGTGGCTGGTATACGGCTGAGGGGGTGTAGGAGCAGAGTGCCCACCTTTCTTCTTCTTCAGCCTTCAGGTTGGGCCGCACTGTCGACGATTGCTCCTTGAGATTGAGGATGTCCCCAAGAGATGATGGTCGCCCTACGTAGCTGTGATGCCAACATTCGTGGTCGTCTTTGTGTAGCGAATCAACAGCTCATGACTGCTCAATGGGAGAAGGTACCCACAATAATCCAAGAAAAGGCAACTTTCTATTTTCTAATACGCAGCTTTAAATGATTTAATTTCACTGGGAATTATTTTACTTTGTTCGGCCGTAACTTGGTTTTATATTCGGTCTTCTGGATTTAGTTCATGCGCGACCAGGGACTCGGCCTCTGGAGTCTTACTGATCACCAAATTGCAAATTACCGCCCTTTTATTCTTTTTCACGTTCAGATTTGTCAACGTTTTTAATGTAAAAATTCCAAGAAGCACACACAAGATTGTGAGTGCTTCGATTGGAATTGTGTTCTGGGAATTGATTAAAGGTTTAGTTGGATAAGTTCCTGGAAGGGAAATCATGAAATGCGTTTTGAATTAAGCATTTCACGATGTCAAGATTTTGGGAATTGAATCAATGTACGACGAATTAACTTTTGGTTTAATTCGTTGCTCATATGATTCAATATGGAATTTGGATGTAATTTAATGGGAGGTATTGGGGATTTGGATGGGGTTATTGGTAATGTTGGGGGTTTGGATGGGAGTGGCGATTTAGGATCGCTACAAAGGGAATTCAACCAGTCAGCTGTGCAAACAAATGGTCGCTCGACAGCGGCCGAAAAAGGTTGGTCTGTTTATTCTAGCAATTCGTTTATGCTAGAGAATATTGCCGTGCAGGCCGAAATAGCTTCTTCTGTTTATACATTGTGTATACAGAAGCGTTCTGTTGATAGCCAGCGTGAGAATCGTTAGACGTGACCGATGCGGTGATCGTGCCTCGATAAGGCAACGGATCATCTAATTGGTCATGCAGCTATACAAATAAATGAACGTACATGAAGGCTAAAGCCATGCCGTTGTAGGCAATAGATTTTTCTGTGACATTAAGTCAACAGAAAATTTGTTCACCATGGCAAGAGCTAGGGTGGAGATTGTTTGCGTTAGCAAAACGGTACGTGGGACATGATCATTGGTATGATTGTTTGAATAGCAATCATGATCGTGTCCAATTCGATGATCGGTTGTCGCTTGGGTGTTCGATCATCGGAAATTTGGCTTGCAGATGTGCAAGCAAGCAAGTTGCCCGGCGTGTCTTTTTGGACCAACAGATTGTTGGAACAGGACACACGGAAAGATTGGTGTATGTTCGATGGGCATGTGGCCGCCCATAAGAACCGATCGATTCATGACAGATGAACCAAGATGGTTTAATTGATATGATTTCGTATGTTGCCATGGCAAGATGATGATCTTGCTGTGGGCTTATTTTTCAGGAAAAGAGTAATGCTTAGTAGAGTATTGAATGTTGGGAATGGGGAGTTGGATTAGGAAAATGGGTGATTCTTCGGGCGAGCCCTAAAGAACCGCCACACTAGCATATTCCAGTAGTGGCCGGATAAAAGTTGTGTAAAATGATCGGGTGACACTGGGTTTAGGAATTCCTTCGACCAGCGTTTTATAAACCCAAGAGCGGCGTTGTCCTTAAGGATTATGTCATCAATATGTGCAGTAAATTTGAGCTTCTTGTCGCATAGGACGCCCAGGTCGCGAATCGATTCAACCGATGTTATCGGTTGGTTCAGTAAGAGATAGGAGCGTGCCTGGGTGTGGGAGCGCTTCCGAGAGAAGATGATTGTGTGACATTTGGCGCTATTCAACATTCACAAAGAAAACTGGATCATCGGTTCCACAGCTGATGATGAGTGGCCGGGCCCTCGAGGCTGGGGAAAGTTTGAAATTGCTCGGCGTCACGGTCTGTGGGCATAAACACGTATCGGGTATCGCCAGATCAGCCTCAGGAAAACCGAGTTATCTTTTTAGAGCCAAGAAATATTTTACTCCGGCCCAACTTCTTCTCCTATAGAAATCTCAAATTAGACCCGCGCTCGAATATTGCTCTCATGTTTGGAGCTCGGCTCCTAAACATACCCTCAACCTACTTGAGAGCGTACAAAGACGAGCGATCCGCCTGATCGGGGACTCGGCGCTGATGTCGGGACTACAGTCGCTATCACATCGAAGGCGCGTAGCCGACCTCTGTCTGTTTTACAGATATTATCACGGGTGCTGTTCTTCGGAGATTCTTGGCATTGTTCCACGCAATTCGGTTTGTGTGCGCTCCACAAGACAATCCGACGGATCGCACCCGTTTGTGGTTCATCTCCCGACGGCGCGAACATCCCTGTATTAGAACTCGTTCCGTTACAGAGCGGGGAAGCTGTGGAACTCCCTTCCCATGGAAGTGTTCCCGGAGGGTTACAACCTACAACTGTTCAAAAAGAACTGTAACAGTTATTTGATGGCATCTCGGGGCGCCCACTCGACGCTATAGGTTCGCCTCTCCCGAGAGAAGTCTAATAAAAAAAAAAAAAATAAAAAAAAAATCAGTTCTAGGCAATTATTTTGGCACCAAGTCGAAAAGCTGGCCAGATCCGATTGGAGAAGGGTGGAGTCTAGGGGAGAGCGGATTGTCTTGAAAATGTTGGTATCATCCGCGTAAAGCGAGATGAAGGAGTGATTGATGTAAGAGCCTATGTCGTGTATGGTTAGGATAAATAGAAGGGGGGCACGTTTAGTGTTAAAGCCCATCATATCTAGAAATTTAAACCAGATAAACACCAATCGATGATGTTGTGCATAAAAAGGGTTCCAGACCGTGTTAAATAATGTGTTCGAGGATAAATGTATATATATATATATATAAATAAACAAATATCTCTATAAATAAATAAATATATATATAAATAAATAAATATCTCGGAGAAACCATAGTATGAATACCTACTCCAGAACAAATCCTCTTATATTTCCAATAGAAAGCTGCTTAAGAGATATTCTTGTTTCAAATTCTGTTGTTCATTTTATGAAACTATGACGATTCCAACAGGCATAACGCACCACACAACACGCAATTATATTGAAGAACTCAGCACCAAAAGAAAATGGAAAAATTAATTATCTGAGGTTGTCTGATGTGTTGAGGCTAACTTTTACTGGCAGTCTAATCATCATACCATTAGTTTGAATCACATTATCCATTTCATCGTAAAAATGCTATAAAAGTATTTACTATATATTTAAGATATTATTGTAATATATAAATCCAACAATTTGAGGTGTAACATATTATTTATCCGAATAGTGGACCCTGTCTTCATAACACTTTTTTACATGAAATGGGCGTACAAAAGAGTTTTTGATATACCGTAAATGGTCAAGCACAATGGGGACGGAAAAAGAAAACGAGGGTAAGAAAAGGAAATACCAACGTACGAGAGTAGGCTGAAAAGCCATGCACACGTGCTTGCACAACGCGAATGAAATGACTTTCAGAAGCGCGCCTGGTGACAATAGGAATAACAGTCCTGTTAATACGAATACACAGGCCCGAGGGATCATCCAGTGTCTTTCGAAAGCGGGAAGTATAATGACGTATTCTAGTGCTATATCAACGCGACTTAAACAGCGTGCTGTTATCGAATTTTGAACTGCTGAAAAAATGACTCCTGCTGAAATTCATCATCGTTTAAATGCTGGTTATGGTGACAGGTGTGACAGCTGTGGATAGGTCTACTGTAAACCGTTAAACAATAAAATTTCGCGGTTACGAGTATGGAAAATCCCTAATTGTTGATGAAACACCCAGCGGACGTTCGATCATAATCACAAACTCGTCAACGATTTAATTTAAAATTCTTGAACCAGGGACGAATTCTTCTCAGTACATCATCATCATCATCATCGGCACTACAACCGGGAACCGGTCTTGGCCTTATTTAGCAAGTCCTGAGGCTTGTTAAATTTTCCATAATGATTTGTTTTTTCTGGGCAAGGTCATTAGTCTTGCGCCGGAGGCTCCCCAAAGGGGAATCGAACCCCGGTCTCCCGCGTGACAGGCGGGTATACTAACCACTATACTATCGAGGGGCCCATTCTCAGTACATACAGACTCTGAAATAGTTCCGACGTCAAGTTTGTCGTGTTAGAGGCAGCCTGGCGCCAGTAATCTTGCAACATGACAACGCTTGTCTACACACCTCGCGCGAAACTGAAGAGGATCTGCGAAACCTGAAGTTTGAACCTATTCGGCACCCTTCTTATTCCTCTGTTCTTGCGCCATGAGATTTTAAGTTTTTTCTCTACTCAAGATTAATCATCACATCTCGGACGATGAGGTGAAGGCCGCTGTTAAGTCCTGGATTCGAAAATAGTCTAAGGAATTGACGGAATAAAAGACTTGTTACACTTGGAGAAATGTATTAACTTCAACGGTGACTATGTTAAAAAATAAATATATGAAATTGAGGCTTAAGAATTGCACTTCAATTTATACTTCTTGCCCGATCCTACCATTTTGTTTTTGTTCGCGCTCCACAACCATGTGTGCATTACTTTTCAGCCTACTCTGGTACGAATACCCGAAGGGGAGACGAAAATTACGTCGGATTTGGGTAATAAATGATTTACTACGTTTATTCGTAAATCTAAGAATTTAAAAGTAAACCAATGCACCCCTCTCTGATCATCGGATATTCCGAGTAAGTTCTTGGAGGTATTCATCCAGTTTAGTTGAGAAACAGTCCTGATAAAACCAATAAATATGAGATAGGTGGGATACGTCGCGCCTATGTTCTAATGGTGGTCCATTTTACCTTATTTTACAGAGCCTCGCGTATACATTATGTCAAAAAAATACCGGGAATTGACCGTTTAAAATGCCTGCTTAAGGGAATCGTTTAAATTCTTTTGGTCAGTATTTTCAGTGTTCTTGTTTGAAATATGGATTATGTAGGCGGTGCTGCTTTATCTAAGTCCCATTTATAGGAAAGGATAGTTCTGTGCCACCGGTTGACACTTCAACAGGGAGCTCCTCCATTTCTTCTACATTCTGCTGCGTCAACGAATCTCCTTTTTTACTAATTATGTCGATGATGTTTACTATGATCAACGATGACATTGCCTTTAAATCACCTGGCGTACCATTTGATCCAGCTTCCTTCGGTTTCATGAGCGATGGGTTTTTCTCTCTTTGTGCCGCTTTTGAACCTGTATCCGGTGACCTAGAATCTCTTACCGACCTTTTTAGATTTGATGATATACAATACTTGGCGCAAGGCTAATAACCTTGCCCGGAAAAACAAATTATTATGGACAATTTAACAAGATTCGGATATGGAGCGGTTACCGGTGGAGAGACTTGCTAAATAAGACAAAAACCGGATCCCGGTTGTAGTGCCGATGATGATATACAATACTATAACGCTGTAGTTGTATTGGTCCGGGTTTAGGCGACTGAGCTTTTATACGTACATTTGAATCGTACAAAGCAAACGCTTATTTCTAGCTATGTTTTTTCAGGAGGTTGTTGGTTTCATCTACAGCAAGTTACTCCTCTTGTATAGTTGCATATAACTTGTTGTGGCCGTTTGTCGTCTTGGTTCAATTGGCGTAGGCGACAATAAAGGCTTCAGTCTTGGGTGACCACGTTTTGCAGACTGCGGGGTATAATGTCACTGGTTGAGTTTAGGTTCGAACTTGTAATTGGTTTTTTTTTTTGGCTTATTGAGCAGCTCGCCATTTTCCGAAAAATCGAAATAATTCTCAAAGTGCAAATGCTCTTATCCCGGTCCATGACCGCCAATTCCTTCACTAGTTTCCTCCAAAGTCTCGTTCATATGCGGAACCCGACTCCCTAGCACCACTCTCAAAATGATCTGTGCTCCCTCATTTTGGGCGCAATTTGTGTGTAATTATGTCAGCATTCGAATATTTTGGGTTGAACTTGGATCTAGTAGACGCCATTGTAATAGACGTCATTGTAGTAGACGCCATTATAGTAGACGTCATTATAGTAGACGTCATTATAGTAGACGCCATTGTAGTGGGAGTGTGGTGGTTCCGCCAAACCCCACGGTTCGTTTACCTAAAAAAAACACCCCATAACTTCCATCCAATCATATAATTTCGCTAATGCAATGGCATTAGCACCTTAAATGCTTTACGCATCTAGGATTATCTAAGGTATAATCTAAAAAGTCCCTGTAAAAGAAAACTTACCTTTATGCATCTCTTCGCATATAATTTCCTGTAAGATTTCTTTTCTACCTTTTCAGGAATCCCAAAACATATTCGGTACCTTCGGTTCCCAGGCAAATTTCAATTTCCCACACCTGCACCGCAATCTCCACCCAGCATACCTGAAACATCTCCTTTTACAAGGACATTTAATGCACACAACGCGTTAGATAAAATTCCTAAAAATAGCTCCTTAATGTGCATATGCACCATAAATACAAAACATTCGGCACCCATTGTTATCAATTGAAATGCAACGGCGGGCGGCTTGTTTTTACAGCTGCAACAAGCCGACCGGCAATTCACCATCAATAGACAAACAATCATCAATTTCGTGGGCCGCCAAAAACTAATTTCCCTGCATGTACAAATGCAGGCAAGGGATTCGTTTCTACCACCAATCCCATTAGCACCTTTTTCTCCCAACGTCTATTATAGCGACGATACACAGCGTAAACATGACCCTCATTACCGGACGAAGCATTTGGTCGCTTTTCCTTTTGTTCTTTTTTTCTCTTGTTTCAAGTTTCGTTTATTCCTTGCCAAATGCAACGATAAACACGGTGATGGGTACGATCACACACATATCATCATGATCTGCATTACGAGATCTGGTTCTTTGTTCCACAAAGAGAGACTTTACGTCTCTCTTGTGGTAGGTAAAATATATCTTTAGTGGAGAGGATATCTACCACGACACCACAAACTCACCCCATAAGCGAATCATCTCTGCACGAGATGATTATCGCTGAGTCCTTTCCCACCCGCTGACCACCACGGTCACACATCACTCCCGCTGTCCGTAGCGCTGCGGACACGCGAAAAGTCAACCGCGAGTCGCGTAATTAACATTCATCACCAAATCGTGAATTGTGAACGTTGAACGATTCAACGAGTGCCCTTAAATTAAGATAGGTGTAAGATGGCAGTGACATTTAATTCATGTTTTGTTTGTTTAATTAATCGAAAAAAGTAACTATCAGCGAGTAACAATTAAAATAAAGAACCTCTCCAGAATAAATAATAGTGTGTTTTAATTGCTATCTGTGGACAGTGTTTTGTTCTTTGCATTCGGTTGTGGACAAATGTGGCGGTGTCGCTGAATTTGTTTCGTTCTTTTGATCAATGGTGAACCGAACCCGGTGAAACATTTAGTGGAAGTAGTGAGTGGGACGAAGTAGAACTCTCGCGTCGCGACTTCGTACCCTACAGGAGTATCATATAATTCTTAACTGATTTGGGAAATATTTATTGGTCGTTTTTTAAGTGATCCGGTCAATTTTTAGTTGTAGTACGCTCTTAGGAACACTCTGGGGTTTCAGATAGTCCGCCATATCGGAGCCCCTCTTTGATATGGTAAGATCTGCTTACTGCTCTGATTCGACCCGGTGTCAGAGAAGCGCCTATATAATACAGCCGGTATACCCCTGGCTGCAAACCATACTATGGGCACGGTAATTAAGTAGCGAAGACTAAGATGGGCCGGACACGTACCGCGAATGGGCAACGATAGGACCGTGAGTAGAATTCTTGACGGTAGACCAACGGGAAAGAGGCCGGTAGGACGGCCGCGACGGAGATGGGAGGACAATGTTAGATTTGATCTTGAGGGGATCTGATCAGATGGTCAAGTGTGGAAGGAGAGCGCACAGGACAAGAAACGATGGCGGAGTCGAGTCGGTGAGGTCATGAACTTCCGGATTATTACAGGCCAACAAATAATAATAATAAGTACGCTCTTAGACTTTCTATCGGTCTTCTTTAACTCTCGTTGAGCGCACAAAGCAGGGTTTTTTTTATGTCAACAGCAGCTATGCAGCACAGCTTCCGTCCCAAACGCATTGTTCGTTCTATTCTTTTATATCAGTTCAAAGGAGAAAGAAATATTTTAACGCACTACGATAGTAGTTAATAGGATCCGCATACTCTAGTTCAGTTTTTTTTTTAAATATATCCATCTAGTCATCTAGCCATCTAGTGAAAAGAAAATTGATTTTCTCAAACGAATATATCGATCGAAAGTTTTATTACGTTAACTACAAGTAGTTAACGCAATAAGTTAAGAAATTTAAGGGTTACATCGCGTCCAGTATGATTTTTATACACCGATATACGACGGTGGACTGAACAGTTTCCGACCTAACAAAGATACAAGACATTTTTTCTTAAAATTAATTTTTATTTTTCTACATAGTCTCCTTGTAACTCTACACACTTCTCCCAGCGATGCTCCCATCTCTCTAACCCGTCTAAATAGTACTCGGCGTTTTTCTCTGCAAAATAACTCTTCACGAAGGTGATTTCCTCCCCTCATTTGACGAAAATCTCTGTCCTCCGAGCGCAATTTTTAGATTGGGGAACAAAAAGAACTCGCTTGGGGCTAGATCTGGTGAGTAGGGTGGATGGTCAAGCAGTTCAAAGCGTAGTTCGTGGATTTTCGCGATGGCAACCGCTGAGGTGTGGGACAGCGCGTTGTCTTGGTGAAACAGGATTTTCTTTTTCTGCAAATGTGGCCGTTTTTCCGCAATTTCTGCCTTCAGTTGGTCAAGTAATGATGCGTAGTATGCTCCTGTAATGGTTTTTCCTTTTTGAAGACAATCGATTAAGATAACGCCATGACTATCCCAAAAAGCAGTCGCCATCACTTTCCCAGCCAAAAAACAGTTTTTGCTTTTTTTGGAGCCGATTCCGCCTTTGCAGTCCACTGTTTTGATTGTATTTTTGTTTTGGGCGTATAATGGTGTATCCAAGTTTCATCGACAGAAATTAATCGGCGCCAAAACTCAGATTTATTGCGCCTAAACTGCACCAACAGAGCGTTGGAAATGTTCATTCGAACACGTTTTTGGTCTAACGTGAGCAAACGCGTGGACAGCTTTCTCATGCCTAAGTCTTGATTTAATATGTGGAAAACACATTCTTGGGACATTTTCATAGCCTGTGCTATCTCTCTCACTTTAATTCGGCGGTCATCTAGCACGATTTGGTGATCTTTAGCAATTTTATCGTCAGTTGTTGTAGTTTTTGGACGTCCCGAACGTTCGTCGTCTCCCAAGCTCTCACAGCCACGTTTAAATTCAGCTGCCCAAAATTTCACTGTGGTAAATGATGGTGCAGAGTCCCCATACACAGAGTCCAACTCATCTTTGATTTGCGTAGGCGTATTGCCTTTCAAAAACAGAAAATGAATGACAGTTCGATACTTACTTTTGTCCATTTTCACAAAAACACTAACATCGACTCACTCTGTGGGGGGCGAAGTCGTGGCACCGACATGGGCACAGAGTTCTACTCCGTCCCCACAACTTCCACTAAATGTTCCACCGATTGTTAAGCCGAACACTGTCCACCGAGGAAAGTAAATGAAAATCACTGTTATATTTTTGAAAAAAAACTGGGTTTATTGTTGGTGAACACCGTTTTTAAGTTAATTTTATCTTTATGCGAAAATGTTTATATTTATTTAACACTGAATTTATTCATAACATAAGTCATTCCATTGAGTCAAATAAAACAGATTCTGGTTTCACCGACGCTGCAACTGACGCACAAAGTATTAGGATGCAACTAACGCACTAGAACAACTTCTTTTAATTAAATGCGCGTGCTTACTCCACTCGACTTGGCTCGGTCGGGTGATGAAAAACGACTCAGCGATACTAATTCGCTGGCGAAGGAAATTCAGCCAGTGAAACTGGCTCTCTTATTTTAAGAGTGCATTTTCTATCCCAAGAGAAACGTGAAGTCTCTCTTTGGGGGTAGGGAACCAGATCTCCTAGCGAAGATTTATAATGGTACACATGTATGTGTCAACATTGGGTCTTTCATGGGACAAAGCCATGAGAACGAATCTGAAACAAAGTAAAGGGAATAATGTGCATCAATGAGATGTGAGTACGGCTAAGTAAAAAGGCCGAATCTCATTGGATGCTAATTGGGGTTTCTGTTTGTTCATGCCGCTAGTCATGAGAAGCAGTTCCAGAAATATGGGAAGGCAAAAGATCGGGTAGATCATTGTCTAAGCTATGCATTGCAGCTGTAACGATAGCCGCAGTGCGCCATGCACATGGTGCTAATTGATTCTAGCTTATTTACAGGGAATTGGTGTTTATTGTATCGGTGCCAAGGGTAAGTATACCATACCTATTTGCATTTGCCTATGCTGTACGATTTAATTTATGGTTTAAGACGCGAGATGCGTATATTTGCTTTTGTGCCTTGGGTAAAGGTCGCCAGCCAATGTATATGGTGAGGCTGGGAATAGGCGACGCAATGTTTATGATCCCTGTTATGATGGTTACACCATATATAAACCAAATTATTTCGTTTTCAAAAATTCTACAAGGGAAAATGCGTATGTAAAATTGAGATTTGCCTGGCAACCGAAGGTGCCGAATGGGGCTTGGGATTTATGATATTTGGAACAGTATTCTTAAAAGGAATTTTGAATTCGAATAAATGAATGAAGGGTAAGAATTCTCTTCTAGGAGCTTTTAGCTAAATACGTTTGATAAACTTAATGCGTGAAGCATTTACAGGTACTAATGCGATTGCATTAACAGAAACTAATGAAAGGTGGGTTGTAGTTATGGGGGTTCTTCGGGTAAGTAGGCAGTGGGGTTTGGCGGAACCACCACAACTTAAACGACTGTCAAATAAAAACTACGCCTCCAAAATGGCTGAAATTTTGGTGAGTAACTGTCAAAAGATCCACAACTACATTCACTAGCTTTTATTGACGAGTGCTGCTATCTTCACGTTGAGTTCGGAAACTTTTCAGTCCAACCGTGTCAATTTGTTTTGTGTACGATGGCTATTTGTTGATTCCTATCCAGATACTTGCAAATATGAATCAGTTCATTATCGACTCAATAGTTGATGATACCTTTACGATGGAATACCTATACGAGGGTTGCCTCTTATGTTTCGGGATTTGGCAACCCTAGTGTTGCAATCCGGCAATTGACAGCTCTGTCGTAAAGTTGGACATTTTTGAGGTTATACGCACTCAGAACGTTTTGACATACGAGGGCTATTTGTGTTGTTTACAGTAACTTAAAAGATTGATCTCGGCTCAAAAATGAAATTAAATCGTCAACATTTTCGTGCGATTATTTTTTACAACTTTCGGCGTGGATTAACTCAGCAACAGTGCATGGATGAACTTAATTCAATTTTTGGCGATGAAGCTCCATCAAGGACCAGTGTTTATCGATGGTATGGTGAATTCAATCGTGGTCGTACTTCACTCCAAGATGAATTTCGTGAAGGTCGTCCAAAATCAGTTGTTGTTCCGAAAACCATTGATGCTGTGCGCGAACTGATATTGGAAGATCGTCATGTGACCTATCGTGAGATTGAGACAACCTTAGGCGTTAGTGGGACCAGCATACATTCAATATTGCATAAATATTTGACTGTCAAAAAAATTTGTTCGCGTTGGATGCCACACAATTTGTCAATGGCCCAAAAAAAGGCTCGTGTCAATTGGTCGAAAGAAATGCTCAAAAAATACGGTCGCGGTGCTTCGAAACACGTCTATGACATCGTGACAGGTGATGAATCGTGGATTTACGCGTATGAGCCCGAAAGTAAACAGCAGTCGACTGTCTGGGTGTTTCAAGATGAGCCAAATCCAACAAAAGTTGTTCGCGCGCGAAGCACTTCCTAGCAAATGGTCGCCTGTTTTTTCGGAAAAACTGGACATGTCGCAACCGTACCACTAGAACAACGCAGAACAGTCAATTCTGAGTGGTACACAACCATTTGTTTGCCAGTTGTCTTCCAAGAAATCAGGAAAACCAACCAACTTTTTATTCCCGTACGTAAAAAACAAACTGAGAGGTCAACGTTTTTCGACACCTGAAGAAGCGGTTGCTGCATTCAGAATGCATGTGTCGGAGATACCTCAATCAGAGTGGCAAAAGTGCTTCGACAATTGGTTCAAACGCATGCAAATGTGTATAGATTTTCATGGGGAATATTTTGAAAAACAATAAAGTGATTTTTGATGATCAATATTTGTTTTTGTTCTCTAATCCCGAAATATAAAAGGCAACCATTGTATAGTAGGTTCCGCTGAAACAACGGGTATAAGTGCTGCCGGGAGTTGGATTTGGTCGGTAAAAATCCGGTCCAGAGGAATCTTTTGAAGATTTCCGCCTTCTTAGCGAAACCAAAACAAAAAGTTGTAATAATCAAAAGCGATGACTACGGGTCGAAAGAGAAAAAAAGTCATTGCAGGGATCGTTTAAGAAATTGGATGTAAATTTACTATCTTCATCTAATTTTCATTGCGCAATTGCAATTTGAAGGCAGATGTTTGACAAGTTGGCCAAAAAATGTCCAAACTGAATAGAAATAACAAGGAAGTTGAATGCGAAGAACCCATTTAAATTGACCGTCGACACATCGATAATATTAATCAGTTGTTGCCTTAATGCGAATCTCCCGGATGCTCTAAATTGCATCACAATTAATGCACATAGCAAATACTAGAGGAGAAGTCCGCATTTACATATCCATTCGCTGCATAACAATTTCTGCCAGTCATCTAATCGCATAACGAATCCCTTCACTGCTGTCACAGGCCCAATTGCTTAACGACTCCACTTACCTGAATTTCATGGTCAAATCCCTCCTTCAGGTGATTGGTGCAACGCCACCACCAAGTTCAAGTGTACGAATATGGTTATTCTTTAACACCCGCCAGTCGATCGGCGACTTTTCAAACCCAGCAGGCGTGCCTCTTGTTATCTTTTACATCTATGTATATGATGGCTGTTGCCTACTATGAATACTACGTCACCCTCTAGCCGTTACTGATTCAAAGATTAACTCTCGGTTTGAAGTCAATCAGAAACAGATCGTTGATCAGCGCGGTTGATCGAACGTGCGCCGCCATCTCGACGAGAGTCATCTTTCCGTTCTATAGTGAGATAAGAATAGAAGGTCCAGCCAACAACCTAGCTATCCACACCTTCGACGCGACTGAGATTTAGAGGATCGCTAATTAGATGTACATGCATCGTGGTTAACAATTGATCTTTAGGGATAAATTCTCGATGTGAATATTATATGTGCAAGCAATCTTGAAACAGTGATGCAGACAGTGTCTAGTTTACGACTCCCGAGCAGTGTTTTGTGAGTTGTGTAACCATTCATTGGTAATTAAAACAAAATTCGAATAAGGTGTGTTCGCGTCCTATTCTTCGGTATTCGGGCGGAAACAAAATTTATTTACAAATCGCGATTTCAGATAAGTTTGTTTCTAGGTCAAAATTTAAGTTGGATTTATATATCCATCAGATGGTCCGGGGGGAAAACGTGAAGGCAGTATCATATTTCAAGGTCGGCCAGGTAATTTTAATTTATAATCACAACGTAACTTTAACTAATATCAGGGGCTATGAAATCAGTTTATGTTAGATAGGGGATAGTGCACACTAAGACATTTGTGTCTAATGGTTAACAGCGTATTCGATAATACTCATTATCATGCATATGTCATTCTAATGGATTACCATTAGGAAAGCTGTAATTTTATAAGTAAAGGATTTTCATTTTGATCGGAATTCTTAGCATAATTGGAAGTGAAGCAATTTGTGATGTGTAACTGGTGTTATCGTCATTAGACTTTAACCAACTGCTTCCATCAATATTAGAATTAATGACCGCTTCTATCCATTGTCCCACATACACTCAATTCCCTATGTTATTTAGCTCCCTTAAGAGCGAACTATATATCTGAATAAAGCAGGCTACCAACCTTAATAATAGGGAAGATTGTGAAGGACATAAACACCCTAAAGTTGTAGTACATTATGGCATTTTTCGAATATTTACACCATTATGACTTGAAATCGTTTAAAGTGAAATAGGACGAAGACATCGTCAAGTTATCCAAAAACTGTATAAAAAGGATTTGATTTACTTACTTACTTAGACGTATTAGAGGCTCAGCGAAAAAATTATTCTGTAAGCTTAGCCGTGACCTTTCTCTGTCTCCATATCTCATTGCATTCAAGGACTCTGCAACTTGGTGCACTCGTCTTCATATAGTGTAAGCTATCCAGTTGCCTGAACCGACTAGTTCACACTTCCCTAGTTGTTTACTTCTCTCTTGATCGATTTCGCTGTTATTTCTTCTTTTCCGAATGCCAGTGACACAAAGAGGATCGAATTTTGAACAAAGGATTCCGGGTTCGACATAACAACGGATATCCTCATGCGACTTTGTTATTGTCCACGCTTCTATGCTTTAGAACAAGGTAGGGTTAATTAGGGTCTTAAACAGGGTGTCCTGTAAATAATGTGCCATTATTTGAGCGGAGTGATGCCTTGTAGTAGTAGATGTTACTACTGGCCTCGCTCCCAGGTAGCGTGTCTCCTTGTCCTGAAAAGGATGAGGGATCTCTTTAAGACCGCTCCTGAGGAGACCCGTTGCGGTCGCCGCCGTGCTTCCTCAAACCTTGAGGGAAGAGCAACAACCGATCGTACGTGGGACGTCACTTTGAGAGTAGCGTCCCTGTACCGTGCAACCTGGTACCTTCTGTTGATGTCCGTAATCGTGGACGCTGTAAGGGTTAAAACTTTGGGCTTGCCACCATTATACTCACCGGTTCCTTTTCCTATTTTTAGGAGTCGTCCTGGTACTCAAAGAAACAGCCAACGTTTTGTGACGACCCACACAATTCCAAAATAATAATAAAATGCGTTTGTTTTAATTACAGTTCAGGTTTATTAAATGTTGATTCTCCGGGGGCGATGCCTCCAAGGCAAGAGGGATATTCCGATACTACTGCTCTCGGATACAGATGCAGATATAAATTTGATTTTAAAACAGTGTACTACTGCTCCTGGATACAGATGCAGATATAAATTTAATTTTAAATCAGTGTACTACTGCTCTTCACGAGGATTAAGATACTGCGGGCCGGAGATCACTTTACCGTTTCTTTATAAAGGGAAACAAATCGAGATTTGTATCTCGAAAATGCACAATTTCATACCAAAATCCCGATTTTGGTATCCTGAGTTAGATGCTCAGTGTTTATTTAAGATAAGAATTCAGTTTACTGAATTCTTATGAAACTATTGCGGAGATGTGGATGTGTAAAGGGATTCGGGTTTTTGTTTGTTAAATTTATTAGGAATTTTTCCAGATTGAGATAACGTATCACCGGATTTTGAATTTTGATGATGCCGTGGGGCAAATGTAAAACGATAAACGTATATTTGATTCGTTTCTTGTGAATTTTGATTTTAATTAGGATTTTTGATTAAATTATGTTGTGGGGGCAAATGCTAAGCGATAAACGTTTATTGCGAATTTCGGATTTAGTTTAGTTTTTTTAGGGTTTTGATTAGATTTAAGGTTTTGGTGTGGGATTACTGGGCTTTTTAGAGCACTACAGCCTTACCTCATAACCTATCTGAAAATTCAACCTATTACAGGTCGCACTATTTTAAGAATATCAACACACTCAGGACTATAGTCCAGTGCAGTGGGGCTACCATCCCATTTATCAACTCTGAGCAAGCTACAAAAAGATTCGCACGGGCTACGTTGCGAACTACCTTAATTAATCAATTAATAATTGAACTACGAGTGTGACGGGTAGGACGGGAAATGGAAAGAAGTTAGAGGGAAAGTTTTAAAGTGAGGGAGCAAATACTGAAATTAAAAATGGGTGATTTGGAGTTGAAATTTCGCAGTATTCGAGTGATGGGTTCGTTGAAGCCGTAAGAGTGGAGCGTGGGGGGGGGGGGGGTTAAGTGCAGCCGAGGATACGTATGTATGGTGAAAAGAGTTGCATTGATAATATTGGCGCAGTTGACTGAGTCGGAAAGAAGTCGGTGAATGAATAGAGCAGGATTCTGGGTTCTTCCAGAGTTTTCAGGTTAATTAATTTGAGAGGGTGTTTGGATCAAAGGGTTTTCCTATCCCAAGCCTCGGAGGGCGAAACGTAAAAAACGACGTTGGATACTCTCAATTCTGCGAACCTGAATCTGTTGATTGAAGAACCAAACCTGACCAGCATATTCGAGCATTGGATGGACAAAGAATATGTAGAAGACATAGGGGTTGAAGAATTCTTTAGGCCACAGTTATATAAACCCGATTGTTGAGTTGGCCTTAAAAATCATCTCGTCAATATGTGAGAGGAACCTAAAATCCCTATCACATAAAACGACAAGGTTGTGGGTCAATTGGCCGGTTCGATGTGAACAGAGTAGAGACGGGGAGGAAGACCTATGTGCTTTCGTGAAAAGGTTATACAGTGGTGTTGAGGTACCATCGGGCAATTGGTAGAAACGGAATGGCTTACCTACTGGGGAGGACGTCTTACTGGTTTCTTTGGACGTTTCTGGGCAGGAGGGCCGTTTACCGCTTGAGTGGGCGGCGCAGGAAAAATGTCCTCGTAGCTCCCTCCGGTGGGCGTGGGGGCTTTTTTTAACGGGACACTCTGCTGTTGCGGGTTCCTTGTTGTAGGGGGTGGTCCTTGAATCGTTCCCCCTGGTCCTCTTGTCCCTTATATGTTTTTGTTTGTTTGCACTGCGTCAAGTCGAAGTTTACCGCCACACAAATCCATTGAAACTGTCTCTCTTCAGTTTACCGCCACACAAATCCAATGAAACTGTCTATCTTTGATTTTTATTAATTTTGGTTTTATTTGTTATTTTTTTAAATTGAACGGTTGGATATAAAATGTTGGACTTGGATTTCTAAGTCTGGAAACTTGTTGGTCGTTCGACCAGCGCTCTGCCCTTCTGAACTTGACTGACCGCGAAATTGAAAATTATCGCCCTTTTATTCTTTTTTACGTTGAGAAATGTCAACTCTTTTAATGTAAAAATTCCAAGAAGCACACACAAGATGTTGTGTGCTTCAATTGGAATTGTGTTCTAGGAATTGATTAAAGGTTTAGTTGGATAGGTTCCTGGAAGGGGAATCATGAAATGCGTTTTGAATTAAGCATTTCATGATGTCAGGATTTTGGGAATTGAATCAATGTGCGACGAATTAACTTTTGCTTTAATTCGTTGCTCATATGATTCAATATGGAATTTGGCTGTAAGTTAATGGGAAGTATTGGGGATTTGGATGGCATTATTGGTAATGTTGGGGATTTGGATGGGAGTGGCGATTTAGGATCGCTACAGTGGCTTTTTATAATACATCTCTCACTAGAGGCGAACCGGTAAGACATCGGAAATACTCACGCGGAGTTTCACAGCTTCCCTCTTCTGTAGCGGAACGAGTTTTGGTACAGAGATGTGCATGCCGTCAGAACATGAACTGCAAATTGGATTGTCTTGTGGAGCGCAAATAATTTCGAATCTCCGATTTTAAGCTCCAAGCAGTTTTTATGACATCAGACCGATATGTTTTCAAGATTTTTTTGTTTTACACTAACGCGCCCACAAAAGGGGATTTTGGAGTACCCTTAAGGGTCAGATCTGTTTGAAGCAGTGCAGAGTCAAGGGGTAACATGATAGTTTTATAGAATTGTGTGTGGTCAACATAGAGAGACATACAGGAGCGCTTGAAGACCCTATCAACGTCGTTTGTGAGTAGTGTAAAAAGTAGAGTACCTAAGTGATTGTCTTGAGGGACCCCATAGGTAACCGGGAAGGAATTAGATATCGAAGATATGAAGCGTATACTGTAGAGTATACCTTCCAGGTAGGAAGAAACCCATTTTAACAGAATTAATTCTAAGGTGAGGGTGGACACTATAAATAATATGAGTTTATTAGAAATGTAGTCGAAAGCCTTGTTGAGATCAGTCGTAACCATGCCGGTCTCCTTGTCACTGTCTAGGGCTGACAGTGTGAAAGATGTAAAATCGAAGAGGTTGGTGGTTTCTTATCTAACAGTAAGAAATCCGTGATGTCTAGGAAAAATAAAAGATTAACAGTGAAAGCTTAACGATGAAAGCTTAACAGTTCACACAGAAAAGCCCTCAAAAGGCTTGGATATAAGGGAAATCATAGCTTAGATAGTTCGTGACAGTGCATTTGGGAGCGTTTTTGTATATGGGTGTTAAGGTTATATTTCTTTGGGATATTTAATTTGATCCCTTGCCCGGAGTGGGGAGGCGGTGACGCTCCGCTTCACTGGTGTCTGACGGCGGGGCCGGTGCTGATGTGGGTGCCCGTCCCAGCTAGGGGAGCGGGGGCAGCGTAAAGGGGTGCGTCTAACCTCTTTGGTGAGAGCCTCCCTGACCAAGTAACGGGCGCTTCCTTCAGGGGCTCGTTGTTCCAGGCGTAAGCCCCCGGCAGGTGTTGGATGTCAATGGTGGTGGAATGTTAAACAATAAAGGACGGTTCCCTTTTATTGTTTATTACGATCTATTCCGCAGATTTTGGCAAGTCCATAAGCGTAGTCAACTGATTGCCCTAGGATAGGCTGCCGCAGATCTGGTCTCTGGAAAGTGACTGATCAAGAGAACTTACTTATTATGTATTTGTTGTATTTGGCTTGGGGCCGTCTTCTAAATTCGAATTTCCGCTTCGGCCATAGGTTCGGCCTCTGAATGAAGACGCCATTTGTATTTGTTTATTTATTTTATTGATTAATGAGGTTTAACTATTGTTTATTTATTTTATCGATTAATGAGGTTTAACTATTGTTTATTTGTGGCATTTCAATTCTGCTCGTTTTCCAGATTTGAACTCCTGCTTAGGCCATAGGTTCGGCCTCTGGAACTTTACTGATCGCAAAAAACCATCGTACGCCTTTCCCATATGGTCCTCCATATCTTCGGCTCAAATGGAAAGACTTCGAGTTTTCGAAAGAAACCTCCTCAGAAGATGCATCAACTACTCTAGAAGGCGTGACGGTCGCCATTACCCGAATGCTCACCTATACGAAGGTGCCTCTATTACCCCTATCGACGAGTACTTGCTACAATTAGCATACAAGTACCACGGAAGCATTCCGAACAGCGAGAACCTACTTGTACGGGAGTCTTGCGTTTGTTGAGGTTATATTTTTAAGTCTGTTTATGTCACTCTATGGTGAATTACCTTAGAAAGAAATCTATTGCCGCGGGTCCGTGGATTTGGCTGTGTAATTTCGTGCAGGGCGCCAAGAGTCTGGTAAGGGGGTGGAGTTTACTCACCGTGGGTTGATCACAGTCTTATTAACACAGGAACATACGTTCTTGACTGCCCCTGACCGGGAATACAGCTGTGTAATGGTTGGATCAGTAGAAGGTTCGTGCAGGACGCCAGGTGCTGTCGTTCGCTTGCTATAGATTAGTGGCAGCTAGAGTCAAACGCTTTTTGATTTGTTTGTTCCGAATACTTTATTTATTACTTCTAGCTGTAATGGAATTTACTGATGGTTTGACCATAGGTTCGGCCTTCTGGAATCTTACTGATCGCGACATAGAAATGTGCCGCCCTATTATACTTTTGGTCATTGAGATTTGTCAAGATTTTTATTGTAAAAATTCCAAGAAGCACAAACAAGGTTTCGTGTGCTTCAATTGGAATAGGGTTCTGGGAAGTGACTAGGAATATATTTGAATAAATTCCCGAAGGAGAAATCATGAAATACATTTAGAGTTAAGCATTTCATGATGTCGGGCTTATTAGGAATTGAATCAATGTATGACAAACGGACTTTTGGTTAATTTTGTCGTGCATATGATTCAGTTGGGGAAACATGATTTGGATTATAGGTATGGGTGAGGTAATTAGGAATTGGATCAATGTGCGACAAATTAATTTTTGGTTTAATTCGTCACTCAATGGTTCATTTTGGGATAAGGTTACGGTTATAGGGAATAATGGGGATTGGATGGGAGTAGTGATTTGGGATCACTACATGGGGGTGATGAAGAAGGTTTTTCCTTTCTGTTGGGGAATTCAGCTTGAGAGAGGGGAAAATAAGAAGAAATAAATAAGAACATTTTCGAAAGGGGAACTGAAAAAGTAGAAGAAGGTTTTGTAAGAAACATGGCAGGATACCATTAGGGCTCGCCATGAAAAATTATTCGTTGAGTCGGAAATTTTTTTTTAAATCGAGTGCGGATCAATGGAATGAGATTAAAGTGAGCCGAGGGAGAAGTGATGTAGAAATAATCTCAATAAGAAGAGTCATGGCCAAATGAGTCATTGGTGAAAGATTGTTTGAAATGAGTGGCAAAGAGATTAGCGATAGTAAGTGGATCAGTTGAGGTCTCCGATTTGTAAGTAAGCGAAGTGGGATAGCCATTGGATCGTTGTTTGTAATTGCCGAATTGAAAAAAAAACACTTTGAGGTTTTTTCCTAAGTTGGTTTGGGTATCGATTAACTAGCTTTGGTATAGTGTAATGGAAAATTCTGAAAATAACATCTTAGAAAATTAGAATAATCGGTAACCGCATGCTTCAGGAGGAAAGTGGTGCATATCTTTTTCCTTTTATTGCCGCCTCAATGGTTGAGTTGTTAAAAAGCTTGTGTCATGCGTTTGATTGTGCAAATGCAGGTTCAACTGCCGACTCTTGCTATTCTGTGGTTCGGTACTGTTACTAAGTTGTAGGTTTGGGTCCCAATACCCTACCGCCGGTTAAAATACCTTAAGCTATAGGCTCCGTAAAATGGTTGGGAAAAATTCTTGACCACCTTTAGAAGTCTTGTGATAAGTTTAGTTTGAAAAAATAGAATCTCAGGGAGCCGATTTAGCGTTATGGGTTCGCCTTTTCTGAGAAAAGTAAAAATAAAAAAAAAATAAAAATAAGGAATGATGCCTGTGATTGTACCATGGAGGTGATGAGATTGACTAAGTATGCCTAGAACAAGTTTAGTTTAGTTTAGTGGGGCTCCCACCCCATTTATTGGCATAATTTAAGCAATATAAGTACTTATAAGGTAGAGAATATATAACTTTACGAACCAAAGAACGTAAGAACTAACTTAACTAAACTTAACCTAAAGTATACAGCACATATTGTCACGACAAGAGTACGGGTGGGAGCTGGGGGCA
This sequence comes from Microdon myrmicae, assembly GCA_963931805.1. Lineage (NCBI taxonomy): Eukaryota > Metazoa > Arthropoda > Insecta > Diptera > Syrphidae > Microdon > Microdon myrmicae. Next base: position 52,106,496 of record OZ007500.1, read on the forward strand.
GTTTAGAGAGGAAAGCGTAGCAAGCGCTGCTTAAGATTAGTGTCGAGAATAGTTTAGGGGCGGTGCTTGAGAGTAAGGTAGCTTCCATAAGAGGTGCGATGGGGGGAAATGTAGAGAAGGCGGGGATTACGTGTATTTCGAGGGTTTGTGTTCGGAGGAATTAAGTTAAGAAGGTAGACCCAGTCGACCGAGCCGGAGAGAACACGATGAATGAACACGATATCACCCAGGACCCTGCCCTCTTCAAGGGTTCTGAGGTTGATTAATTTGAGGCGGTTAATGTACGAGGGCAGGATTAAGGGGTTTTCCTAACGTAAAGGGGTCAAATAACGCAAGGCTCGTAGAATTCGTTAGTCCATCGTTTCACGAATCCGAGGGCAGAATTGACTTTCCGGATGGTCTCATCAATGTGAGAGAGAAAGTTAAGCTCCCTGTTGCAAAGGATCCCAAATTCTCGAATACATTAAACAATGGTCAGGGGTTGGTTATGAAGGGTATAGGAACGTGAGGATGAGTGAATATGCTTACGGAAAAAGCTTATAGATTGGCATTTGGCGATGTTAGTACAAAGCAATTTTTGTCACCCCAAGTCGAGAAGTTGTCAAGGTCTGATTGCAGCAGTGCAGAATCGAGTGTTGACTCTATGATCTTGTATATCTTGATATCATCAGCGTATAGGGACAAGCAGAAATTCTTAATCACCTTATCAATGTCATTAGTGGAAAGTAAAAATACCAGACGGCCCAGGTGGCTTCCTTGGGGGACGCCGTTGGCCGCAGGGAAGGGGTTGGATATCATGGACCTGAACCGAACAGAATAAAGTCTATCCTTTGGATAGGAAGAAATCCATTTCAGTAATCCAGGTTCGAAACCGAGGGCGGATAATTTGAAGAAGATTAGATTGTGGGAGATTTAGTCGAATGCTTTACTGAGATCGGTTGAGACCAGGTCGACTTCGTTACCATGCCCTAGTGTTGAGAGTGTAAAGGAAGTGAACTCAACGAGGTTGGTTGTATTTGATCGGCCTTTGAGAAAACCGTGTTGCCTTGGTGAATAAAAGATTTGCAACGAAAACTAAGGGTTTCGTGTAGAATGCTTTCGAGAATCTTAGGAAAGAGGGACAGTTTGGCGATGGGGTGGTAGTTCGCGACATCGTTTTTGTGACCCTTCCTGTGGATGGGGGTGATGTGGGGGAATACGCATTGAGAGAGTGAGATATTAAAGATCAGTGAGAGGGGAGCAGGGAGAATGGATGAGCATTTCTTGAAGAGGGATACCATGAAGGTCCGGTGTAAACTCGTCTTTAAGTTGCAGTAGCTTAGATTCAATTAAGTGCGGATCACGGGAGTTGTGGGGAAGGACCCCGATGGAAAAGTTAAGTAGGTAGTTGAAGTATGACCGGTCAGGGAGAAATGGGTCATTAGTGAATTATTGATCGAAGTAAGTGGCGAAGAGGTTAGCAATAGTTACAGGATCAGATGAGGTATGAGTGTTTAAAGTAAGCAATGTAGGGTAACCATCGGATTTACGTTCATTGTTGACGATCTGAATGAAGATTTTGGGGTCATTTTTGAGATTGGTTTGAGTTTTGGTAAGATAGTTGTGATAAAGGGTGTTGTAAAGTTCCGTGAATTGGAAGTAGTTGGGAATAGTTCGAGTCCGAGAGAAGGTGACCCATAACTTATTCCTTTTGTTACGCAGGAAACGAAGATTGTGATTGCACCATAGGAACGAACATGGAAATAGAGTAAAGGATTTCGGTATATAAGTGGGTGACGGCTACTTTGACGGCTAGGTGATCGGAGTTGAACGGAAGGCGGCCTAGGTAGTCGTTGATGATATAAAAGTTAGGGGGGGGGGGGGGGGCGGACGGTGGCGAGTGGACGCGAAAGAAGGTCACGTGAAGAGGGGGTGGTGGTAGTCTATAGATGTAAGGACGAAGGGGCTGGGGAGACTGATGTATTAAAAGGGTCTGTGGTGAAGATGGGGTTTATCTGCCTACCCAAGAGGTTTCGAACGTGGCTGACTTGACAGAGTTAGAGAATCATCTAGTCAATCAATGAAGACACATTCCTTGGGCGGGGTGGGGTGGAAGTTGAAGTGTGATGGGTCCTCAGATAAAGCCCATTTGAGTTGTGGAAGATTAAAATCTCCAAAGACGATGATGTCGTCCTCGCAATTACTCAGCTCGATTATGTGGTCGATAGTATTACGAGCGATCTCGTAAACTTCAATAGGCTGGATGGCAAGATATAGAAGCACATGATAAACATTGATTTCCAGGGAAAAGTGATTTTTATTGTCACCAAGTCCAGCTTGGGGGAGGTAGGGAAAGCGATAAGTGAGAAATCGAGGCTGTCGTGGACAGCGATGAGCACTTCTCGCCTGGGGGAAAAGTCAGTGGCCAGATTGAGGAGTCCATCGCGGAAGATGGTGAACGAGGGAGTTCCAGGTTATGAATGCTGGAGATTAAGTTCGTTTCGCTAAAAGCAAAAATGTCAACAGGTGCCCTACCGTTGGGCGTTTTTCAGATTGGATTGAGTCTTTGAGTGAAGAGCTCTCACATTCTAATAATAGAGGGTAAGGGGAGTTATGTTGTTGGTTTTGGTAGAGGGTAGGGGAGGTAGGAGTTTAAGAACGAAATAGCTTGTTGACGTCGGCCTTACTACGTTGAGAATGTGATAATGTTCTGAAGTGACCGAAGTGGCTGAAAGCTTTAAGGTCATTCGATACTTTATGAATTACTCAGCTCATTACTCAGCTCGATTATGTGTTCGATAGTATTAAGAGCGATCTTGTAAACTTCAATAGGCTGGGATGGCAAGATATAGAAGCGAAAAACGTGTGTGACGTCGACCTTACTACGTTGAAGATGTGATAACGTTCTGGATTGACCAAAGTGGCCGAAAGCTTTAAGGTCATTCGATACTTATGATGGAATAAATTGAAAATTATGTGGAATTTTACAAATAGTTTGTGGAGACTGGGAATGTCCGTGAGTAAATCTTCCTATTGAATACATAGTTTAACACTGGTTTTGGTAGCAGACAGAATCAGATTTGTCGTGGAGATAGAAAGAGACAAATATTTTCATATGTCTTTCTGCCTCTAAGCTTGGACAGCGCGTAACGGTAATCAGATGATTTGGAGGTTAGCTGTGTGATTTTTACTGCGGGAGGGAAGACAGGGCTGTGGGGGTGAAGGGTATGGATGCCGACGTACGGTACGGGGTTCACTTTGACCCACCGACAGAAATCCGGGGAACGGCGAATAGTTGTTAATAGCAAGCCAGGGAACAGTCACCACTGGACCGATTTGGATCGTTTGCAATTATTCCAAAAGTTTAATCGATTGGGCTATACATTGAAGTTATTCGCTCGCGGCCATCCACTAGAAGATCGCACTTCGGGCTCGTTGCGAGCACTTGAAAACCTGATGCGAAACCGTCATTCGCAAGGAGGAAACACCACAAATGCAACACCCGGACTTCGTTGAACTCAGTGTTCTATTTCTTCAATTTCTCATATGTTTATTTATCGATTAATTTCCCTTTTTATTTAGGATTACTCTAGTACTATATTTCGCTTAACCACGGTTCCGAGAGCACTTAGTTTTGGTTTAGGTTTGATTCTCTAAGCGACATTTTTGCAACTGAACTCGTTTAACAACGAATGCGGACTTTCGAAAATAACGTCTCGAGACACTTCACGACTTTCGGCATCTGGTGGTTGGGTAAATCCGCATGCTCCTAACAGTGATCCGAGTTGCGCCGCGCTATATTACAGTAGGCTGTTTGATACGCGAGGACTGCCAAACATAAGGTGGCCAAAAACGCATGTCACGTCCCGACAACGGACTCCCGAAATACACCGTGTGCCCCCAGTGGCGGTTGAAGCTCGACTCTTAACTCTGACTAATGGGTAATGAGAAAGGGGGACGCGCACTCGATGGCGGTTGCGACTCGACTGACTAATAAATGGAAAGAAAAAGTTCATCGCGTCGTGGCTGTGGAGTCATAACTAAATAATCTCACTGCCACTTACTAGGAACTTGAAAGGGATTGCTGGGCTCCTCGATAGTATAGTGGTTAGTATACCCGCCTGTCACCCGGGAGACCGGGGTTCGATTCCCCGTCGGGGAAGTCCCTGGCGCAAGACTAATGACCTTGCCCAGACAAAATAAATCATTATGGAAAATTTCAACAAGCCTCAGGACTTGCTAAATAAGGCCAAGACCGGTTCCCGGTTGTAGTGCCGATGATGATGATGATGATGAAAGGGATTGCTATGCTTACATAGGGAATTCAGGTCCAGCGAATCCTCGCCGTATAAGCTGAGTTGGATTCATTGGTTGTGTATACTGGGAAATTGGGTTTGGCGGCATAGCCAAGTATGATCAAGGGCCTTGGTTGTTGTGGTCGGTTCGTGGAAAATTAGCTGCCGCTTGGTTGCAAGCGAGAAGTATAATTTAAGGAGGAAATGGACCGAAGTGAAAGCAAGCAAGGAATATCATTTAGATAAGATTTGTACCGAAATAATTTCGGGGAAATGTATGCGTCTCGGTATAGTTGGTGGTGTTCCGTTGTAGGTTTGAATATGCGCTTTATTACAGCATATGAATTTCGGGGAAATTAAGATTGCTTGGTCGCAAGGGAAGAATATAACTTTAGTAAAGAATTGACCGAACTAATTTTGGGAAAAATTATCATTTTTTTTTTTTTCATTTTTAAACATTTTTTTATTTTCTTTCTATATTCTTAGTTTCTAAATTAAAGGCTAGACAAAAAATGCTTAAATTCTAGCTTAAATATCTTATATAATAACTTACTGGTCCTTCGCAGACGCTCTAAGCTAAACATTACCTAATATTTGTATAATTTGCCTTTCGGCGACAGAACTTTGTGGCAATACTTATAATTATTTGAAAGACAAAGAAAAATTTGAAAAACTTTGTCAATTTTTTTTGTTTTTTTTTTTTCTTAAAATTTAACTTACTTACTTACCTATTTTTTTTTTTTTTTTTTTTTAATTTTATGTAAAATCACTTAGCTTAACTTAACTTAAATCTTATACTACCCTAATTTTAGAAAAGCTAAGTCTATGTAAGCTAGCTGATGATAGTGTGATTCTATACCGACTTTGGTATCCAGGTCTTTATATGCCATTCAACCACCAGAACTGTTGACGCTGTCTAATACTATCGTCCCGGTCTCTGTGGGAGATAGCCCTACTGAAGCGCAGGAGCTCTTATTCGGTGCGCGTTACTTCCCGGTCGTAGCACAATCGCCCGTCTACGGATGATCTACTTACATGATAGATCAGCGGAATTCCGGATCTATCCTGTATAAGCCCTTTCATGTCCAAATCAAGGAACGCCTCTGGTGGAACAAAACCGTTGCGACGCACGTTCTCATAGTACAGGGTATTTGGATAATAAGCCCCGAAAATTAGGTCATTGGACGAGCTTATTGCTCTCGCAATATGTCCTCTGATTAATTTAATCATAAAATTATCCACCCTATTTATGCAGGCTTCATTATATAAAGTCTCATTTGAGTAGTACTTTTTGTATTCCGATTCCGGTGTTCGATATAATCTGAGACAGGTTCTCAGACACTTCCTTTCGAACACCCGAATCTTTTCCATCAAATTTGGACCTATGTTAAACCATACTGGACAACCATATATGAGCATTGGCCTGATTAGCGTCATGTAGCATATGACCTTTACCCTGCTGTCCAGTTGGCTACTGTGAAATAGCCTCCTTGTCATAGCAAACGTTTTTCTAGCCTTGACCAGAGCAGCCTCTACATGTCTGTTGAAATACAGATATTGGTCTAGCCAGATGCCCAGGTATTTAACTAAACTCTTGGTTTCCAGTTTATCTCCATGCGGTCCCACGATAACTAGCTTTCGCCAGTTTTTCCGTGTGTCGTTCGTGGCTTTATATAATGGGGTTCTAAATAGGATGGCTTCACATTTCTGGAAGTTGATCTTAAGTTTCCAGTTGTCGCAATAGCGCTGCACGTTGTTGAAATCTCGCTGTATTAAACTATTTATGATCTCAACTTTCGGAGCTGTTCTGTAAATTATGAGATCGTCTGCGTACGCAATAGCCTGCGGAAGTGCATCTAATAAGTCGCTAATGTAAATGTTAAAAGAATCGGAGAGAGTACCGCACCCTTTGCAAGCCATTCTTGATATTATACGTTTTATTAGAGGTCACATTACCACTTTTGACCACGAACCTCCTGTCCTTTGACATATCGTAAAGTACATATAGTAAAGGCTTATGTATGCCATGTCTGACCAGTTTGTAATACAACCCTTCGATCCAGACGGTATCAAAGGCTTTTTCCAAGTCGATCAGACAGGCACCTGTGCATTGGTTCCTACATTTATTCCATTGTATGTCGGAGACCAGTTTAGCTGCGGCATGTGTGGTTTCATGACCCACCCTAAAGCCAAACTGGTTATTTGGAATAATGCTATTGTCGTCTACCCATTTTAGCAGAGCTTTGTTAATGATTTTTTCAAATACTTTACTGATGCTTGGGAATAAACTTATCGAACGCATGTTCATTGGGTTTGTACAGTCTTTGCCCTTTTTTGGGATGGGCTGAATGATAGCCGTTTTCCAACGCGCGGGATAATATGCATTATTCAACGCGTTGTTAAACAGGACCGTGTATATATCTATTGCCTTTGGGGGCAGGTTCTTGAGTACGATGTTAGGTACTCCATCTATTCCCACAGACTTTTTGCTTCTTAATGAGTCGAAGATACTCCGGATTCCTTCCCTTGTGATTAAAAGGCTATTAGCCCCACCATTGGCATTAATGTCAATTGACAGATTATCGTCACTGAATTCCGTAAAACCCGGATTCTCCGATTGCCAATGTGAAATTTCATTCCGGAGGTGCAGGTGATTCAGTCGAATTCTGTCCTCCAGGTCATGATTTCGGTGAATGCTTTCATTCACCTTGTACATTTCCTGAAAGACAGCTCCCACAGCGTTCGCCTTCTCCTAAGGATCTTCAATCACGAAGAGCTCACTATTGAAGATAGCGTTCTCTGTATCTATGCCAATGTTGGTTAGCAGCTGCTTGTTTACCTCAGTACGTGGAATTTGGAGACACTGAATCTCGTTTTGATTATTTCTCCTGAATATTTTATTTATTTGTGGGAACATATTCGGGTTATTAGTTTTTATAGCTCGAATTCTGTTGTTCCAATACAAATTTGTTGCCAATTTATAATTAGCTTTAAGTAATTGTTGGAGGTTTTTTAATCGGGATTTCAGTGATATTTTCTCCTGGTCTTGTCTGTCTGTAAACTGTCTGTGTAATTGTTTTAATTTCGATAGCAGTCTGCTCTTTTTCTTGTGGAGTGCGTTTATTGTTGCGTTTCTATACATGTTAATGTGATCTGTAACTGTTGTTTTGGGGATTGTTTTGTCCATTGTTCGTTTTATGGTTTCGTCCATTTGTTGAATGTATTTGTCGATTTCGACATTAGTCAGGTTTCTGTTTACTGGCAGATTAAAGTCATTCGAACGAAGTTCTCTTGTTAATGATCTGGTGAACCGCGGCCATCGCATTGCCCTGTAGTTATAGGGTTGCGGGATCACGAATTCCTCCAGATCTGCGAGCTCGTTCGGAAGCTCTATTACTGCCGTGAATGCACAGTGGTCGCTGTCGTATTCAATTGTCCGTAAACAGTTTGTGTTTCGTCTATTGGTGTTAAGTAATCTCAGTCGTGAGTCGATTAGCAAGATATCTAAGAACGATCTACCTCTGGGGAACGATGGATATTTCATAGCTAGCAGGTCAGTTCTATATTCAATATGAAACTGATCTAACCAACCAGCCAACAGATTTCCTCTGGCATTAGATATATAATTTCCCCAATTTCTATGCTTGGCGTTCATATCTCCCCCTAGGATAAAGTAATTTTTGTCCAGGTGCAATTGTAAGCATCAAAAGAGTGTCTCGAGCTCCGCTATAAATAGGTGTTGTTGGTGCTCCTCAGGTGCATAGACCGCAATCGCATACAAACCCCTTCCTTGCTGAAGGGGTATGCGGACGATACAGGCTTCCAGCACCCGGAACCTGCGCACTTCCCCACTATATATTACACTATATATTAACAGGTTAAAAAGATTGGCTCTTCTCTCAGTTCTTATTAGTGAATTTACATTCACGACAAGAGCTTATATTGATGTTGTGGTTAGAGGGTTTATATCGATTTGTTATTTAGACTGGGCAAATGCGAGTAGATCTCGTTTATTTGGCTTTGTAGCTGTGTCATCTGTCTCTGCAGATTGAGCAGGATTGCGAACACGTCTGCTTGCGGTGTTGTTTCAGTCCGTGTGGGAGTACTCGTATTTGTGGCTACCTGTGATGTAGCCTGATTTGGTGTTCTCCCACCCGAAGCAACTTGTGCGTACGACCGCTGTGCTGTTACGGGTGTTGTTGCTGTACGAGCTGGCTCTGTGTTTTTTTGCCGATTCACACTTCTTGCCATTATTTCTCGGAATTTAAGACAACCTCGATAATTAGCGGGATGTCCCTCATTCCGACACAATGCGCACTTTAGAAGGGCTTTGCCTTCTACCCTTTCTTTTCCCAGAGGGCATTCTTCTGCCTTATGGTCCTTTCCGCATTTTACGCAACGGCGTTGCATTTCACAGTTAGCCGCCGAGTGACCAAACCTTTGGCAACGGACGCATTGCAGGATGTCTCTGCCTTTTTTTAATTTGTCCCATGTGACCATTTGATGATCCAAGACTGTAATTTTTCTTAGACCACCAATTCTACTGCTGGGTGTTAATTGCACCAAAAAGAAGGGTAGCTTGCGGTTTTCTCTTCTTGCCTTGGGTGTGGTGAATGGTTTTACCGCAGTAAACTCGAGATCTTCGTGCTTCAGGTTTTGAAGCATTTCGAGCAGAGCCTCCGGTTCAATTTCAGGGTCGACACCCTTTAATAGAATCGTTACGCTCTTCGTTTGTTTCGGCGTGAACGAGTAAAATTCCGCGGTGGCTCTTTTTAAGACCTCTTTAATTTTGTCGTGGTCTGCCACCGTATATGTTTGAATGGCGTGCCTGTTACCCGTCAGTCTTTTAACTGCAAAATTGTTACCTATGGCTAGCTTACAAAGACTTACCAATTCCTTACAGTCAACATCTATGGTGTTGATTGGTGGCATCTTTATTTTTCCGCTGATATTGTTGTTTTGCTGCTGCTGTGTTGCTTGCTGGTTCGTTGATCGCTTGTTGGTAGTTGCTGTTGATGTTGCTGTTGATGCTGCTGATGTTGAAGTTGATGTTGCTGTTGATGGTGAAATTGTTGCTGTTGGCCGACTTTTGGCTTTAGCTTTTGTAGTTGTTGCGGGTTTTGTTCTTGTTCGAGTGCCGCTATTTCTTTCTTTGGGCGTCTCTCTTGTAATCGGGCTCTTGCCATCGCCAGTTTCGCCTCCAATTCACTTATCTCTTCCTCTTCATCCTCAGACTCTGAGGATGCAAGAGAAGCGAATGAATTATTTGCCCAATATATGTTAAAGTTGGAGGGGAAGGGGAGCCCACTGTCGTCCGCCAATTGTTGATCTCCTTTATCCATTGTCAATTTCGCGGTTTTGCTTCGCGTCACAGTGGAGTTTTTCGGGGCACCTTTTCGTTTGTGTGTTGTCGTGTTTTTATCGTCCTCCGTGTTCATTCTGGTTCTTTCCAGTTTGTTTTCATTAAAAAAAAACAAAGGCGACCTTTTGAACCACGGTAACTTGATTTCTCCCGCAGGCTGAGTTGAACTCGCCTACCGTCGGCTAAGAGTCAGTAAGCTTGCACTCGCGCCAAACGATGATTTAAAAATTAGTTTCTTAACAAGCAATATATTATTTGTTTTAATTTTCGCGTTTGCGACCGAAGTGTTATCTTTTTATTGTTTTTGTTTTTATTGTCTCGAACACTTTTTGCGCCCCACTCAACTGTTTTTATATGCACTTCTTTTTGATTATTAATGCACTGAGAGATACTGATTTGTCACTTTTAGCTTTCGTTTTTGTTGTTTTATTGATTTATTGTACTTTATGTTTATTGTAATTTGTGTTTATATTAATCTTTAAAACTCAGTACAGACATTCACTGAGAACATAATTGTGCACGAAACTGTTTCTTGAGATATTAAAATAACTTTTATTTAATGTGTTCTATTTGTTAACACTGGGTTGTCCGTTTGACGGCATTTCTAAACTTGGCAAGGGGTACTTAATTCATTTATGATATCGGAATACACGACAAGGGTAGCTCATTCGAGAATTCACGCGGTTGTCTGCTTTCAATGGCTGTCAAACACAAACTGTTGGGAAAAATTATATGTGGGATGATGTAGTTGGCGCAAGACTAATGACCATGCCCGACAAAAAAAAAACAATCATTATGGAAAATTTAACAAGCCTCAGGACTTGCTAAATAAGGCCAAGACCAGTTCCCGGTTGTAGTGCCGATGATGATGATGATGATGTAATTGAGGGAGATGATTAATATTCCGTTGTAAATTGGAATATGCATTTATTTCAGCTTGGGAAATTGGGGAATGTATGCAATTGCGGATTGGGAACGGATGCTGTTGCATATTGGGATGGATGCGCTTGCAGGTTTTGCATGGTTGCGAATGTGTGTATTGCAGGTTTGGGATGGGGAGTTGGGTTGAGGTGACGCGCTGTTAGTGGTCAAGATTGGTTGGCATTGTAGGTTGGTTTTCCATGTGGTATAGAGAACCCCCACAGGGCAATAAGAAACGTACTGTAAATTTATCTGTACAAGAGTAGCACCTTATACAGATGACTTATCATAGTTGAACGACAGTCTGCCTACATAATCGTTGATAACTCGATAGTTTGCTTTGTGAAACTCATGGTAGTAGAGATTACTAGGGAGTATAGACTGTGGTGAGGAGTCGAGAAAAGGGACAAAAGGTGGGAGGGTGGTAGTTATCGATGGTTAAGCGGACTTGGAAACTGAGTGAAACTGAAGAATTAATGGGCTCGATTGTGAAGATAAGGTCTAGCTGCCAACCCATGAAGTTTAAAACGTTGCTAATATGACAGAAGCTAGAGTCAGCTGGTCGATCAATGAATAGACATTCCTTTGTAGAAGCGGGATAGGAAATGTAGGAAGAACGATAGTCGGATAATGTCCAGTTTAACGGTGGCAAGTTAAAATCGACAAAATCGATTATCTCATCATAGTAATGACTCAACTCAATTATATCGTCAATTGCGTGCAGAGCGAGTTCGTATGCTTCGATGGGCTAGGATGGTAAATTTTAAAGCTAAGTAATATAAATTAATTTACGGGGTAGCATACTTTTGCCAGAGACGTAATCAGGTTTAGATGAAGTGGATATAACAAAGAGTGACGAATCAGGGCTGTTCTTGATTGAGCCCGCCATGACTGAAGAATCAGCACTAAGTCGATGAGTGTCGTCGTCACGATAGACATTATAGGAAGGAGGAAATAATTTCAGGTCTTTGATGATGGGAATAATATGACAGAAGGTTGCGCGTGGGATTTTTGTGAGTGAGTATTTGAGTGAAGGCCTCTTATATTGTTATAATAAAGGGTAATAGTAGTATCGCGATGGATTAAAGGGAAGGACGAGGTGGATAAAAGTTTAAGAATGAAAAAAACGCATCGTGGTTAGCTCTGCTCCGTTGGAGATGGGAAATTCTTTCAGAGTGAGCGCCAAAAGCGAAGGAAGCCATATTGAAGATTTGAAATATAACTCTGTTTTGGAGTCGTTTAGCTTCTTACAAAATGTTTGAATATCGACGGACTCAGGGTCACAGTCCACGCCAAAGGAGGCAATATTGCAAATTTGCAATAGGTTAAATGTTGTCTATATCTTGAAATTTGTTCGTTTACTTCAATGAAATTTGTTTAGTGTTTTGAAAAGTTTCCAATTAAATGAACCATCCGTATAGGCGAAAAAAGCCCAAATTTGATAGGGTGGCCCAATTGACCTGGAAACTTTTCAAAATACTATAATTTTTGTACTTTTTAACAAATTTCATTGTACTACGCGAAAAATCACACAAAATACGCAACATTTGAGAATCCATTTTTAGCTATTAAAGTCGCCTCCTTTGCCATGGACTATGCCCTCAATCTATTGTTATTCCGAAGTTTTGGGAAAAACCCAGATAACTCTAAATAGTGCGACCATTAACAGGTTTATGTTTCGTTTTCTGGATAGGTTATAAGGGAAGGTATAACCTCGCAACGGTGGCACCCTGTGTGAGTTGGCTGAAAAGAAAAAATCTCTTTCCTCTTAGCCAAATCTAGAAACTTTTATGAACGCAGTTCTGAGCACCAGTTTCGATTCAATCTTTCGATTTAGGATTATCGTTTTATTTCTTCGATTCTAACATATACATCCTCCAGTACTTCTTCGTAGCAACAATGGTTCTAACACAAAATTTAAAGATACCTTGCCAGGTATTATAAGTTCACAGCAATTTGATATTGAGCTTCAAATCATTGTAACAGCATCTCATATAGCACTATATAGATGCCTTTGAGATTTGCATCGTCGTGACTAATCTCACTAGTCCCATTCGGGGCAGCGCGTGAATTTTCATATTAAAACATTGTAATGCTTTGCAAATTGTATCGAAGGTCGATTGCCAACAATGTAGTTTCACGGTCACACCTTCCATGACCGTCGTTTTGATACTGTGCATCAATTATCGGGCACCTCATGACTGTGGTCGAAACTAGTTTCCAAAGCCGTGACAAAGATGCGTCGAAAAATTTACACTAGTCCTTCGCAAGACATTGACTTTGAATGATTTCGGATCACATCAATTTTTCCATGAACTTCTGTTTTAGCATTTCGATGGGCTCTTAAAAGGGACATTAAGATATAATTTCTTGGTTGTCTTCTTGGAACTGATCGGATACTACTTTTAGAAAAAAGGCAAATTGTGTTGACCAAGAAAGGAACACAGTAAACGCGATCATCGTCGGTTTTATAGACATGCAGCAATCGAAAATGAGGCGCATATGTTGTCTTTGGAGATGTTGCTTTCCAACAGAGACTGGCAGAACATTTCTACGTGTCCTTTTAGGGTGTGTGCCTTCTAAAAAAAGAAACATGCCTTAGGTTACCTGTGTGGTTTGTATGGTATGAATTTGTTAAATTAAACTTAACACCAAACGGCTGTTTGATGTGTTCTTCTTTTGCTAGTTACTAATTGATTAAATTATTGGGTTTATAACGGAAAAGGTTCGCATTTTTAAAATATTTTTTTTATTACACTTCTCTCGGGAGAAGCGAACCTATAGCCCCGAGTGGGCGCCCCGAAATGCCACCAAAGAACCGTTGCAGTTCTTCGTGAAGAGTTGCAGGTTGTAACGCTCCGGAAACACTCGCATGGGAAGGGACTTCCACAGCTTCCCCGCTTTGTAACGGAACGAGTTCTGATGCATGGATGTTCGCGCCGTCGGGAGATGAACCGCAAACTGGTGCGATCCGTCAGATTGTCTTGTGGAGCGCGTATAAGCCGCATTGGGTGGAACAATATCACAAATCTCCGAAGAACAGTACTCGTGATAATATCTGTAAAAGAGACAGAGGTCGGCTACGTGCCTTCGATCTAATAGCGACTGTAGTCCCGACGTCAGCGCCGTGTCCCCGATCAAGCGGATCGTTCGTTTCGAGGGTATGTTTAGGAGCAGAGCTCCAAACATGAGAGCAATATTCGAGTGCGGGTCTAATTTTGGATTTATACAGGAGAAGAAGTTAGGCCGGAGTAAAATATTTCTTGGTTCTAAAAAGATAGTCCGTTTTCCTGAGGCTGACCTGGCGATGCTGGACACGTGTTTATGCCACGATACAGTCCCACAGACCGTGACCCCGAGCAATTTCAAGCTTTCTCCAGATCCGAGGGCTTGGCCAGTGTTACACGCAACGCCTACCCTCCCCTAATACTCACCCTTTTTGGGGGGCCATCCCCCACCAGTAACGGGATTCACCTTCATGTGAAGCCCCATATGTTGATTAATCCAAATTGTTACTTCGCCAGTTGTGGTTCGCCAACTGGGAATAGCCAGTATTGTCGCCGGGAGTCCCTCAGAAAATCTAACACCAGCGATCGTAGTTGAACAACAACAAAAAAACAATTGCGTAAAAATGCTAACGTTTAATTATGTTTATTATCCTTTAACTTGAATGCTAAATTAATTGAACTTTTGAACGCAAAACAATGTTAACCGCACAAGATCACTCCAATATACTAACGTCGAAATTTTGAAATTGTGCTCCTATTTGTATGCATTCATCCAAGGTCTTTTTCTTCGCCGTTGGAATCATCCGATCAAAGGCCCGTATCATAGCACAGTAATTCCCGCAAAAACTGTTCTATGATCCAATGCTGTTTGCCAATCTCCATTGGTCGGTCGATCACGCCATATCCAGTGTACTTGACTGCTATTGTGAACTCAGCACACCCGACAACCTATGGTGCGATCTCTTGTGCATACCTTTAGGGCGTAGCAACTACGAAATTGTAAGTTTCGCTGGTTTGATGATAGGTGGCTCTGCAGTCGAATTGTTATTGTTTGTTGCTTGTGCTGCAACACAAATCAACATATCCAATCCAATGAGTACCTGTAAAAGTGCATTAGATACAAAATGCATATACGGGCGAATCATGGAATCCAGATACCACATCTGGGAAAAATCCATGACGGCACACAGAAAATAATGTGCTACTCAAAACAAAGAACAATTCTATGGTAACGAAGCAATAAGGTATACAAAAGATATTTGCCATCATTGACCGTAAATGAACACTTGCGTAAATACAAGGTTCTAAGAATTGTATACACGCATCCACACAATCAGATCTCGCAGATCATAAACATTTTCATTGTTTATGATTATCAGGAAATGTACTGCGAAGCATACCTCATGTGTATCAAAAAGATCTATTGTGGGTAAACAGTGGATGCATCTTTCGGTCTGCAAGACCGAAAGAGAGATAAGGGTGTGTGTGTGTGTGTATGAACGTCGCCCGGTTTTGGAGATTCTATCGAGAGTCTATGCACAACCGTCAGTACGATCGGTCAATAAAAAAACAAGTAATTATTAACCGGCATCGAAGACGGAAGATAAAGTCGCTGCAAGTAACCTTTTGACGGTGGTTAAAAAAGGGAACATCGGTCATTTGCGCTTACCGTACGACTTCGTCGAGTTCCTTTCACGGATAAATCTCCCCGGTGAAAGGTGAAATAATAATTCGAATCTTCTGGATACGTGTTCAAAATCTAATTCAGTGTCAGTGTTGTGTTTCTTGTTTTACCCAAACATTAAGAAGACTGTTTTGGACAAACTTAACTTTGTGAATTGAATTCACATAAAAACCCAAAAACCGCATTTGTAAGAATAAATTGATTGTGTTCGCTGTGACGATCATTCGGCGTACCCAATTTAAAAGGTTTAAAAACAGATTGCATTAGGTAAAGAAAGTGACTTTAAATTAAGAACAGACACGTGTGTTTTATTTAACTATTTGGGTGCTTATCTCTCTGTGTGTGTTTGTGTTTTCTATCTCTGTGTGTGTGTGTGTATATAGTGCAGTGCATATATAGCGCAGTGCAAAAAAAAAAACTATATAACAGCAGGCAGAAAAGGTCCTCCGTGCATAAGATAAGCGAAGGAGTCTGCCAAGAACCGACGATAGTTCTAGAGCACAGTTCTTAAGGACTATTGCTGGTATTCCGTCCGGGCCCCGTTGCCTTCCTACAGTCCAGTTCACGTAGAATGCGTTGAATAGTACGCGGGCGAAATCTCACATCCCGCATAGAAGACCGTACCGGCGCGATCACAGGTGGCTCTAAAAGACCTGCATCGAGGTTTGAGTTCGCGGAAAATAAATTCGCGAACACATCAGCTTTATCCTTTGAATTTGTGACTAACGTCCCGCTGTCTGTCACCAACGGAGGGAAAGAGGAGGAAGCAAAGTTACTGCTGACAGCTTTTGCCATTGACCAGAAGGAGCGCGAACCAGTCGGGCCCCGAAGGAATTTATTGGTGACTCTGTCGTTGTGAGCTTTCCTGGCGGTATCAATCGCCTTGGTGCACGCGTTTCTGATTCTAACAAAATTCGTTCTATTCACCTCGGTGGGATCGGAGCATCATTGCTTAAAAGCTCTATTTGTTGCAGCTGTAATCTGCTCGGTTTTTTGTGAAACCACGTTTTATCCTTATGAAGTTCGTTTGATGGAATGTGGAATGTAGATCTCCATCCCGAGAAGAATAATCTCTGTGACCGACTCCGCGCAAGCGTTAACATCGGAGCCTCCGAAGCACAACTCCAACCTGTGAAACCTTATCACATGTCTACCTGTTGCTAAACGCATTTCCAGTTCTCATAATTAGAATTGCAATTCTGCAATTCCCACGTTCCATCTATGCCATACAAGCAATCAAAAAACTCTCATTACCTTGATGATCACCCAACACCCCATCACCTTCAAGGGGATTCCACCCAGGCACATGCATGCTATTTCGCTATGGGCGAATCAGATTCGCGTCACCGTGAATCGAAATTTTCCCATGGCCTTGGGGTGGAACTACAGCCAAAGTAGGCATAAGGTTACCACCTTAGGATGATTAGCGGCAAAAAGTGCGAGGTTGCAATTCCCATCGTCGTTGGCATGGCCTTCGACTGGGACTAGCGTCGGGTGGCTGTCTGGAAGTCAGCAATGACCCGTGGGAAAGAATGAGAACTTTGATTTAGATTTTATAAATAGGGAGTTCCGTTTGAAGTAGAATTAATTAGAATCCGGCAGCCAGAGTGTGGCGTCAGGTATATTAATTATATAAATTAAATTATATAAATTAAATTATATAAATTAAATTATATAAATTAAATTATATAAATTAAATTATATAAATTAAATTATATAAATTAAATTATATAAATTAAATTATATAAATTAAATTATATAAATTAAAATTAATATAACAAGGAAGTGAAATAAAGTAACACTTAAACCAAAGACGAAAAAAAAGGGGGTACTGTTATTGAAAAACACCATCGGCTCATCGGGGTCCCATCAAGACGGCCCGAAGGAACACCAAGGTACCGAAGGAACACCCGGGTGTCAAATGAACGCAAGGCGCCGGACCAAGGTGCCAAAGGAACGCAAGGCAGGGGAGGAAGGTACCAAAGGAACGCAAGGCGCCGGAGCAAGGTGTCAACGAAACACTAGGTGCCGGAGGACAAAAAGGGGTTGGGCGCAACCTCCCATAACCTCCCTCGCTCCTCCAACGGGGACATCACACCTACGGGCTAACAAGACGGAAGTCACTACACACGGGCTCCAACAGCCGGAAGCCGGTAAGTGTTGTTAAACCAATATACAACAATGGAAAGGCTGCGAAAGTTCTCGCAAATCGTCCCAGTTAGCAGTCCCATACTTCCATACATGGCGAAGCTGCCTAGGCCGGTTATTTGGTTGAAATGCAAGTGGTTCGGGTGTCAAAAACAGATCCAGGGTGTTCGCATAATCACCTCTGGCATCCGGCACTCGCGTTGGTTTCTCCACGAGTTGAGTCAAGTTGTGGCTAATAGCGAACATCTCCGCCAGCCTCCCAATCGAAAATAAACATCATGCCTATTTCTTTTCTATAGGTATTATCACGGTCGTTGATCTTGAATGTGTTCCGCTCCTTCAGACATTTTCCGCGATACCCGTCAATCTGTGAATGCGCATCAGTTCACGTTGAAAGTGGACTTCAGGCGCACAAATAAACATACAGAGTCATTCTTTAGCCGAACCACATGAATGTGAAATGTTTTGCCTGATCATGTGTTTCCTGGCCGTTGTGATGTCCAGACATTCAAGACCAATATACATCGACACCTCCTTTCCTCATCCACTTCCTCTCCATCCGCTCGCACTGTGCTCTGACATGTAAGGGTACTTTAAAATCCCCGTTTGTGTGTGCGTTAGTATAAAAAAAAAAGCAGAGCCTTAACGTAGCAATAGCAACCTATGTAGCAGGTTAAGAAATTCTCGCATACATGCGACCATTATCTGATGTATCGGTTCTTTGGCACCTTTACCGTAACCGTGGGTTCGAATCACGGTCGATAATGGTTCATAAAAGCGGTATAACTTCACTTTTAAGGGAACCCCAAAAATCCTTTCAGTTTGTGTAGAAAAAAAATCCAAAGAAATGATAGAGGCGAATATAACAAAAAAATACTTGCGAAACAGAGTGCGATGATGTAATCCTTGAATGGATCAAGGATTTTGTACCTACCCTCTTGAATTTGTTGGCACAACAAAAAGCAACCACACAGAACACAAGCTCCACTAAGCAAAGTCGAAACTGAAAATATTGTATACTTCACACTGGAACTGAAACAATACCTTTTCGTGAATTACAAATTAACGAACCCATCTCGCGTATGCTACGACAGGCCAACTCTTTCCCCACCTCCTTCGATTTCAACATCTCCACTCCCGCTCTTAAACGACGTCTCAGAATAAACCCATCCTAAATCCGCCCCCCCCCCCCCTCCAATAATCCCCTCTACCCTGCACTCCTACCTCTCCTCTCCTACCCTCAAAATAGTTCCCCCAGCCCCACCCACAATTTCAACCTCTCCCCCCAGCTCACCAAATCCGCCCCCTACCAGTACGTAGACATGTCCTTCACTGTCACTGTCTCCCAAATGCCGCATTTACCACCCCCACATACACTCGCTCTTCCCTACCCTCCTACCTCCCCCATCGCATAGTCATCTTAACCTTCCTGTTTTTTTTCTTTTTTTCTCCTTCTTACTCTAGATTTAAGATAGTCTGTAAGGTTTTTTATATTAATTTAATTTAAGTTAATGTGAGCTTGCATTAAGCTAAATAAATGAGGCTTCTGCCCTCACTAAACTAAAAACTAAACTACACGTTACTGGATTATAAACCGAACTAATTTGTACCTTTTCACTCGAATTAATCAACAATAATGCACTGCAACATTTTCTCACACATTCTCTCTCTCTCTCTCTCTCTCTCTTTCCTTCTAGGATTCCTCTAGTTATGTGGAAACACCTTTGGATACTCCTACTACATGTGATCGACTATCACACCTCCTTGGTAGAATGCCAACCTCTAGTCGATCTTGCACGAAGTATTGAAACCGCCGTACTCAACACACGAATACCTGACACGAATGTATTCCAGGAGGCATACGATTTCATAGTTGTCGGAGGTGGCTCTGCGGGTTGTGTGGTCGCTAATAGACTTAGCGAAGCTCGCAACGTATCAGTATTACTACTAGAAGCCGGAGACCAAGGTACATTTTTAAGCGATGTCCCGTTAACAGCAGCTGTCACACAAATGACTCGATACAATTGGGGCTACAAATCTGAGCCGGATAAAAATGCTTGTCAAGGCTTACGAGGTGGCGTTTGTAATTGGCCTAAAGGGAGAGGCCTTGGAGGATCGAGCCTAATCAATTTTATGCTTTATTCTCGTGGACATCGCAAGGATTATGATCATTGGGGGTCATTAGGAAATCCAGGATGGAAATATGACGATGTTCTACCCTATTTCAAAAAATCTGAACGTATTGGCATTCCAGGAATAGAGGACTCCCCATACCATGGCCAATCCGGGCCACTTGACGTTCAATATTCAAAGTACAAATCAAAAGTGTTACGAGCCTTCTTAAGGTCCAGTAATGAAATGGGCTACAACATTACTGACCCAAATGGAAAGTCATTGCTAGGCTTTAGTCAATCTCAAGCAACCCTACGCAATGGTAGACGTTGCAGCACGGCCAAGGCTTTTCTAAGACCGGCAATGAAACGGCCAAACTTACATATCTCAATGAAGTCGTGGGTAATGAAGATCCTCATCGATCCAAAGACCAAACAAGCATTCGGAGTGGAATTTACTAAAAATAAAACAAGGCATGTTGTACATGCACATAAAGAAGTGATCCTTTCAGCGGGTTCCATAGCTTCACCGCAATTACTAATGCTCTCGGGTGTTGGCCCAAAAGACGATCTTGAAAACCTTGAAATTCCGGTAATTCAAAACCTGAAGGTCGGATACAATTTACAGGATCACGTCACACTCAATGGTCTGGTTTTTTTGGCAAACGAATCGTCACTGACCGATCGGATGTTGATAAACCCCATTGAAATGTACAAATATATCTTCGAAAATCGCGGACCGTACACAATACCAGGAGGAGCAGAGGCGTATGCTTTTATGCGAACACCAGACTCGAAGTTAGGTAATCATTTGTGATCATATTTCTACATCCGTTTAAAATAAAGGTATTGACTTTTTTAGACAAGGATTACGCAGATATAGAGATAGTTTTGGGTGCTGGTGCGCTAAATGGTGACACAATGGGATCTATTCGAGATTTGTTAGGCATCACTGATGAGTTCTACCACAGTGTTTACGGGGATATCATAGGAAAGGTACATTTATGGGATTTACTCTTGTTTAATCGCGGGTACTTATGCTCTACATAGAACTCTTTTGGGCTAGTTCCGGTTCTATTACACCCCAAGAGCCGGGGTCGCATTTACTTAAGTAGCAAAAACCCATTCCACTGGCCTAAAATGCATCCAAATTTCTTGGAAAACGAAGATGATATGCGTACAATGATCCAGGGAATTGAAATGGTAAGGCAGACACGGAATTTATTGATCTTCATTTCACTCATTAGGTTTTTTTATATTCTAGGTTCTTCAGGTAGCCAACACAAAGGCGATGCAGAAGATCGGAAGTCGATTCCATGAAACACCGTTTCTAGGCTGTGAATCGGAGCCGTTTGCTAGCGAATCGTACTGGAGGTGTTGTCTTCAACGATACGGAACAAGCCTTCAACATCAGTCTGGAACTTGTAAAATGGGTCCCGTTTTTGATTCCGATGCCGTTGTTGATCCCGAGCTTAAGGTTTATGGCATCAGTGGTCTGAGAGTTGTGGACGCTTCTATAATGCCAACTCTTCCAGCAGGCCATACAAATGCCATAGTTATAATGATTGCAGAGAAGGCTTCCGATATGATAAAGATGACCTGGAACCTGCTGTAGTTTTATGATCGTAATCTGTGATTAGCTTCTACTACCTTTGTTAACAAATCTAAGTCAACAATAACTTATTGACATTAGCGTAGCAGTAAATACACTGTAATGGTGCTCAAAGCTCGATTTTAAATTGTATGTATAGTCGATGGAAGACAATTCGATTGGCGAGTGGTCATGGAGGAATACTTCCAGGCACATTCATGTTTGGCGAAACTCCACTGCAAGAGATACATCTGTAGCGAATAACTTAGTTATGTGTCGGCATGGACACGGATTTACTAAGATTCACTAACAAGTTCACATAAGCGGTGCACTCAGACAATGGGGAACAAACAGAACTCTAACAAGTTTGGCGGTTGAACTGTCACTTCCGATGATATTTAGCAATAAGTGCTCGAGCACATCGTGGATGCTAGAATAGCGTTTCTACGACGAGCACACAGTTGGTCCACGAGTCCGAATCGTTCTTATTTGCCGTTGATGTGTTGACACGATTTGGGAGTTCTCCACCTGTTGACGCACTAATCAATACTTATCGCTTAATGCGGCTAATCACCAAGAAGAAGAAATAAAACTCTCGGCTGTGTCTGATGAGAAATGTTTTTTATTTAAAATCGTCTTAAGGTTAATTATGCCACTAATTAGTTGATTTTTATTAAAAGGTGCCTTAGATGCACATTTCACAAAGAATTCACTCGGTATTAAGATTCGACACGTAAGGGGACTCTTATCGACTCGCGCAGCGACTTCTTATTTAAAACGGTATGTAGCGTAACAAAACTCCACTCCTCGAACGCGAGTATTCCCGACAGAGGATGAAATTTGACACATCGATGCAATTGTGGCATATGTAGCCACAGGAAATTCAGTGTATTTAATTTCAAAACGGGTTACCTGTTCTTCCTCCTTAGGTTCCTCCTCTCCTTACACGACCAGGGCGGCCACCGTCAAATGATGATCTTAGAGTGAAGCCGTTGTGTTTCTGTGGTTCCAAACGCACCACAAGCGATGGAATTTTCACCTGCTGCTTCGAACTCAATTGTGTCTTTTACGGATCACACGCGAACATGATGGACAGAGTTGGCCAGTCCAATTGTAAACACATGCGCTTTAATTTTCAAATTAAACTACAGAAACTTTACTTCTACGAACAAGTTTTAGTATTTTATATGTTTATATTCCGTGTCTAACATTTCATCTTTTACAATTTTTTCTTCTCAAAAAAAGAACAAAGAACAACCGACGGGAACACTGCTTCTTCCTTTTTTCACTGTAAAAACTGAACTCTCAGTAACAGCACTCAAAAACAGTACCGAGCAGGCAAAAACAAAACAAACGGAATTGCAAAAACTTGCCGCTTCTCTCTCTCTCTCTCTCCATCAACATCCACTCCGAAAACAGAATTCGAACTTGCACACGATCCACACTCGAACAGGGGTATGTCCGCACACTCAACACGTGGATCGTGCGCTTTTCCCACCACCTTACCATCAAACTATACTAAAACCAAATTATATTAAAAACAACTAAATGATGGGTGGTGGAAGCCGCACGTAACACAATCCACATCCGTCAGATTCAACGGTGGTGGATCACATCGATATGGGAGGAGCGAACCGGATCAGCTTGGCAGCGGCCAATGGCGATCGAGCAAATGATTCAATGGGAGGATTTTCCAAATGCTGCATAGGGACGCGTACAATGCCTATTTTGCCTGCAATACAGACAACGATCGCCGACACCTGATCAAACAAATGTACGAACATCAGAGGCTGCAGGCAATGTGGTCATAAATCATCGATGATCCACGCCTGAGAACGAAATAGGTTTTTGCTTCAAAGTAAACAAAAACGCTATTTGAAAGGTCAAATGATGAGATGTACTGGAGATGCTAATTCAACCGGAGATTTGGGTTGTGTTTGCTTTAGCCGTATGGCTCTGGAGCACAAGGCGGGAAATTACTCATGGTGGTGAGGGATTTGACCTGCAGATATGCAGGCTAACGTCTCACCCAGGGGAACCATGGACCAGCGGTTAGTAAACAAAACAAACGCAGTGAGGTACTGTGTGTTTGCTTTGATTTGCTGCTCATAGGGCATGGCATGGGTAAGATTGTCTAAACAATGATCATATCCATGCCCAAATTCCATGATCGGCTGATAGCCGATGAAAAGGAATTGGTCGCAAGTGTTGCGAACCTTAGGATATGGGTGCAATATAAGATTACCGAGTGAAAGGGAAACTATCGGCTGCAGCTGTATCTGGTGAGCATGGAGGCAGTGTTTGTTTACACTTTTGCCATGGTGTGAAGCGTCATTTTGATTTGGTTTGTGGGGTTGAGGTTGTGCTGAGGAATTCTGTTAAACTTCTTTTTTGTCTTTACTGCTTACCGAATGACGATCGACCAGCCACACTTTTCGAAAATCTTTTACGCACCGTCGCGTCGGCTGGATACACATCAGCCACCCGGCTTCTGAAATTGTCGTCCTTGGCGATTTTACTGTACACAATTCCGGTTGGTTGGTACATTCTAACAGAACCGACGAGGCTGGGAGGCTGGCGGAGATGTTCGCTGTTGGCCACAATTTGACTCAACTCGTGGAGGAATCTACGCGAGAGCCGGATACCAGGGGTGATTATGCGAACGCCCTGGATCTGTTTTTGACATCAGAGCCGAGCGTTTACACCGTGGAAGTGGCTGCGCCACCGGGAAACTGAGATCACTGCCTGGTATCGGCCGCGCAACCATTTGCATTTCAAATGAATAACCGATCTAAGCAGCTTGGCCATGTATAGAGGTATGGACCTGCCAACTGGGATGATTTCCGAGATTTCTTGGCATCCTTTCCGTGCTCGGAGGTGTGCTTCTGACACTCCGATGTGAACGCATGCGCGGAGTCAGTCACCGAGATTATTCTTCTCGGGATGAAGATCTGCATTCCGCATTTCATCAAAAGAAATTCATCTGATAAGCCTTTGCTTGATAAAAAGTGCGAACAGATTACTGCGGCAAAAACAGAGCTTTTAAACAATGCCGCTCTAATCCCACCGAGGCGAACAGAACGATTTAGAATCAGAAACGCATGCAAACAGGCAATCGATACTGCGAAGAAGGCCTACAATGACAATGTGACCAAAAAACTCCTTGAGGGCCCGATTAGTTCGCGTCCATCTGGTCGATGGCGAGGGCTGTTAGCAGTAACTTCGCCTCTTCATCTTTTCCTCCGTTGGTGATGCGCAACGAGACACTAGTCACAATTTCAAAAGATATGTTTGCTGATGTGTTTGCGAATTTATTTTCCGCAAATTGAAACCTCGATGCAGGTCTTTTGGAGCCACCTGTGATCCTACCGGGACGGTATTAGATTCGGTATGTGAGGTTCCGCCCGCGTACTATTCAACGCATTCTACGTGGTCCCTTGGATTTAAGTCACATTAGGCGAACGTCTCGGTCAGCCTCCCAACCTCGTTGCTTCAGTGACGTTCCTAACAGATACACTCACAGTACACAAGCAAATAGTGAAGAGCAACACCGAAAGAAAATCGAATGAGCAAGGCATCAGAGGCGTATACCATAGCAATTCCACATCAGTTTAGTGAGAAGAACGATCTAATCCGTGCACGCGGCCGTTAGTCTGATGCTTCAATGCTTTGTTTCTCACCCATTTCATCGTGTGTTCAAATCACCTTCTTCACTATCCTTGCTAAACGCACTAGTTCTGTTAGAATGGACCAACCAGCCGGACTTATGTACGTCAAAGTCGCCAAGAACGACAACAACAGAAGATGGGTGGTTGATTTGTATCCAGTCGACCGTATATGAAAGATGGTCGAAAATCATTCAGGGAGCGGTAGAGACAACAAAGAAATTTCACAGAATTTCTCAGCACGATCGTTGATATCCAAGTTATTGGTTTCTAATGCTTCTTCCTTTTGGCATGCCAACGCGGATCTGGTAAAGATGCAGACTCCACTCTTAAAACGAAATCTCGAATGTATGTTGTATCCAGAATAACAAAGATGTGTCAGTTTTCAAGTCGACCTGGCTTCCGGTTAGGGCTAGGGTATCAGAATTTGCATTTTGCAAATATTGGTGCACGATGTTTACATTCGTATTGGTGAAGACGATGTTGCTGATGTTACAAAATGCCGTTAACAAAGTTTCATGGGCGGAACCGATTACGCGAAAACTAGTTGCTTACACAATTCGGCCTCCTATCGAAACATTTACATGATGTTTCTCTTGAGATAATTCCCCGGAACTCCGATTGGTGGACTAGTTTACCTTAATCTCAGAAGGTACATCTTGATTTAATATGTGACAAACACGTTCTTTGGACATTTCTATAGCCTCTGCTATCTCTCTCATTTTAATTCGGCGGTTGTCTAGCACGATTTGGTGAACTTTAGCGATTTTATCGTCAGTTGTTGCAGTTTTTGGACGTCCCGAACGTTCGTCGTCTCCCAAGCTCTCACGGCCACGTTTAAATTCAGCTGCCCAAAATTGTGCAGAGTCCCCATGCATAGAGTCCAACTCATCTTTGATTTGCATATTGCCTTTCAAAAACAAAAATGTAATCTCGATACTTAATTTTGTCCATTTTCACAAAAGCACTCACATTGACTCACGCAAACGATTGTCAAATAAAACCTACGCATCTAAAATGGCTGAAATTTTGGTGAGTAACTGTCAAAAGTGTACTACTACATTCATTAGCTTTTATTGACGAGTGCTGCTATTTTCGCGTTGACGTCGCAAACTTTTCAGGTCACCCGTGCCACCATGACTTGTCCCAACAACTCCATCATCATCATCATCGGCACTACAACTGGGAACCGGTCTTGGCCTTATTTAGCAAATCTCTCCACCGGTCCCGATTTCGAGCCGATGTAATCCAGTTTGGCACTCCCAGGCTCTGGGCGTCCTGGTCTACGCCATCCCTCCATCGCAGACAAGGTCTGCCGCGCTTTCTCCTTCCATACATCCTGCCACAAAGGACTTTCCGGGCAGGCTCCTCTTCGCTCATTCGAGCTAGGTGTCCAGCCCACCGGAGTCTACCGAGCTTGATTTTTCTTACAACATTATCTTCAAGATAGATCGCGTGCAACTCATGGTTGTAGCGTCTCTGGAATCGTCCTCCCTCACATACGCGGCCAACAATCCTCCTTAAGACCTTCCTCTCGAAAGCGGCTAAGAGTTCAGCGTACCTTTTATTGGGCACCCAGGTCTCGGATCCATACATGAATACTGGTAAGACCATGGTCTTGTACAGTAGTAGCTTGGATGTTCTGGATAAATTTCGGGATTCAAAGAGCCTTGATAGACTATAGTAGGCTTTGTTGGATTTGATCGGCCGTTCGCGTATTTCTTCTTCTATATTGTTATCGGCTGATACTATTGACCCAAGGTAGTTAAAGGATTGCACTACTTCAAATTCGTGCTCCACTACCCTGATAGTTTGGCCAACGGTAGGTCTTCTCTTCGCAGAAGTTTCCACCATGTACTTAGTTTTTCCCTCATTAATGTGCAGTCCCAGTTTTTGTGTCGCCTGCTCGATCTGAGTGAAGGATTCCTGTACAGCCGATTCGGGTCTACCAATGATGTCGGTGTCATCTGCGGGCAAGTATCTGGCTGGACTTGGTGACAATAGTCCCTCTTGTTGTAACGCCAGAGTTACGGACTGCTTTCTCCAACGTCAGGTTGAAGAAGAGGCAGGCCAGACCGTCCCCCTGTCGGAGTCCATTAAACATGTTTATTGGTTTGGACAGCAATCCCGCTATTTTTACTTGACTAGTTACGTTGGTCATGGTCAACCTACAAAGTCGTATCAATTTGTTTGGAATGCCGAACTCTCCCATGGTATTATATAGTTCTACCCTGGCTATGCTGTCGTGGGCGGCCTTAAAGTCTATGAATAAATGATAAAATGGAATCTTAAATTCCTGACATTTTTCCATCGCCTGCCTAAGGGTGAAAATCTGATCAACAACTTCAGTCCGGGTCAAAAATGTTACCGACCCTATCGCAGAATATACAGCGTGATGGGATAATATCATATCTTACCACTTATACCAACTTCTACCGATCCATCAGTCAAGCTCCGAAGAATGGTCAAGGGATTTTCCCGACCATTTTACGGAACCTATCGCTTGATGATGTGGCATTTCACCGGGGGAGGGGGGGGGGGTCATTGGGGTCCCACCTACCACTCGGCCTTTAGTCGCCCATTACGACAAGCTGGCCTGTGGCGGTTCCGCCAAACCCCACTGTCTACTTACCCGAAGAACTCCCATAACTACAACCCATCCTTTATAGTTTTCCACTAATGCAATCGCATTAGCACCTGTAAATGCTTCACGCATCAAGTATCTAATGTATTTAGCTAAAAGCTCCTGGAAGAGAATTCTTACTTTCATTCAAAATTACCTACAAGAATTCTGTTTCAAACATCATAAATCCCAATCCCAATTCGGCACCTTCGGTTGCCAGGCAAATTCCAGCCTCCTCATATTTGCACTTCAATCACCAGCATACCTGAAACATTTCCCTTCTCAAGGGCAATTAATGCTTTCAACGCATTATCTAGGGATTCCTGTAAAGAGTTTCTCCCATAAGGGCATACATGCATGCATCAATGCCTCTCTGCATTAGCGACCAAGAACCGAATTCTCGTTTAGTGTAAATACTCACACTAGGATACGACCCTTGAGTTGCCTTAGATGCCATATACAATTGGCATAGATGTTATACAAACCGTCATTGTGTAACCATCTAATTTGCTTCGCAATGACTTGCAGCTATTGATACAGCTGCAAGCACTTTAGCCCGAAATACCCCTTTGTTTGAATCTCCAAACAATCATCAACTCCGCGCATAGCCGCCAGATTGAATTCAATAGCATCAACAAATGCAAATAAAGAAACCGTTCTTACAACGACCAAAGATACGATATACAAATTGTATGAAGTATCCCAAATGTATTTCACACCTAATGAGTTGTAGCTTATTTATTTAGCCAACTCTCATTACAGACCGATGTCTTAGGTCGCTTCTCCCTTTGTTCTTTTTCCATCGTTCCAGGTTTCGTTTATCCTTTGCTCAAATGCATCGATAAACACTGTGATCTGTACGATCACCCATACATGCATACCACCATGATCTTCTCTATGAGATCTGGTTACTTACCCACAAAGAGAGACCTTACATATCTCTTGGAATAGAAAATGCATCCTCAAATTAAGAGAGCCAGTACCACTGTCCGAATTTCCTTTGCCAGCGAATTCAAATCGTTGAGTCGTTTACCATCACTAGATCGAGCCGGTCGTGTCACTCCCGCTCCCCGGTGCGCACGGGGACCCGATCATCATAAGGTCGAGTAGAGTAAGCGCGTTACCGAGTGAAAAGTAATTTTTCTTGTGCCGCCAGTATAATGCCTGGCAAGTAGAGTACATTGTCTTACATTCTTTTGTGCATACGTTTCATCATCAGTGTAATTAAAATCAGTTTTTTGTAATCTCATTTAATACCTAAAAATTGTAGTGAAAAAAAAGAACCATTGTAAACCATTAAACAGTGCGTTTTATTGTCGTATGTCTTCGGTGGACAACTTTCCTCTTTCGAACAGTACTGGGTGTATTTATTCTTTTCGTTTGTGGGCAATACGTGTCGGAACCTTTTAGTGGATGATGGAGGAAGAAAGTGAATCAGCGCCGTACGCCGGCGCACCATACTTCTTCCCCACAGGCCTACCTATGAATATATTCTAAGGCCCTACTCACAGGCCATTATAAAATGGTTTTTCGTCCATCAAGTTTTTTTTTCTTTCTAGAATGCTTGTATGTCGCGTGGGAGCATTTGTAAATTCCTGTGCGAAATCGAATGTCCTATGTGGTCTCAACTTTATTTCAATACTTTTCTGGAGTTTACTAGTGAAGAACGGGCTCGTATGGTTGTCACAAATTCGTCTTCTATAACTATAACCGATGGAATAATGAACTTTACAATCCCATTGACTGCACATCGGGCAATGTAATACTTTACTCTCAGGACATGTATAAACCTTGCCCATTGAAGGTACGCATTGCATTCCTCGTAAGTTGTCTCAGATATTTTCCTGTTTTGTTTGACATACTCAACCGAATTTATTCTTTGAGCGGTGTACGATATATCTCCCACCATTCCACTGTGTTTACTTACAGTTGAGTTTTGCTGTTTTCTAGTTTGTGTTATTATTTTGTAGATCAAAAAACAAACATTTAATTAACTTCAACATAATACTAACTTTCGGTTTAGCAGCAAGAGTATGTGTTAGCAGTTAATACTTCATGATACGTATTAAATAGTAGTAAAAGGGATCCCGCGGCAATACGCTTTATACAGGTGGTATACTGTTATAAGCCCATAAGAAAGTATACTTTTAGGCAGGAGATAATGACTGGTAAATCACTTATTCAAATTTTTGTAATTCGTTAAAAGAATTTTTCACGGGTCCAACAAAGCATCGAACACAACAGAAAGGACAATATTGCTGTCCTCTCGATATTAGTACAAGGCTAACCTTCTATAGTTTTCCTTATATTTCTGCTTTATGCCAGTTAACATCTTTTCTACTACGAGTTACTACACAAACAAGTGGCTGCCACCCCTGATAAGTATTTGAAAACCACTTCTTCTATCATCTACTTGGTTCTCCTATAAATGAATACTCCTAATAACCCTTGTTACCTTAGTTGCGGTACTCTTTTGCTAGAGAACACATTGAGGTAGGTATTGTAAATTGCACCACGATAATTGGGCTCAGTCAACTGTTATATAATACAAGCATAACACCTGTAGCGTGCTTGAGAGATTTCATTTCATATCTACTACTAACAGACGTTTACTATTTGGGTCACAAGCACGATAATAGAAGTACCCTACCGGCTAATGGTAATACACGATTAGGTTTACCTGCAGTTTACCCTACCGGCAAATTGAATACCAGTAAATCGCTCTGCAGATGTTCTCTTTAACAACTTAAGCTACTATTTCTAAACTTCTGGAATTTGGAAAGAAAAGTTTCGCCTCCTAAGGGTCACTCGAGGAAAATTGATTTAATGATGCTCCCCCGACAAGGACAAATTGCCATCACCTTATACATGAGGTGCTTTTGGAACACCACAACAAGAGAATCCTGGATAAATGTAAATTTCTTACAAATAACACCAAACAAAAGATAACACTGGTTGAACACAAGAAGCCAAGGGTTTTCTTGAAATAAATTTGTCAGTTCTTAAATTTATTTATTTATTTATTTTATTTTTTTTCTCGAGAACGACAGCACTCAGTCTCATAACATGCTGTTGGAAGGTTGTGCCGGCTCTTTAATACATTCCCAAAGAACCGCCCATCCTCTTAAATTAACCACTTTCCAACCCACTATACCTACCTGCAATTTTGGGGCAGCGTAAGCTACCCTTCATTCTCTTTCACCTGAAAGTTAAATCTTATCAACCATGCACTCCAAACAAATTATTTCATTCATTCATGCACCGTGCCAGATAATCGGCTCAGCTAGTCAGCAATTATAAAAGATAAATACACGCTGGCCAGCGTAATTGTTGACATAGCTGTAGCCGGTATTCTTGCTATGGTTCATAAGTAAATATCGCGCCTATACCCTTAGGTCCACAACACTTGCGACAATTCCCTTTCATCGGTTATCAACCGATCCTGGAATTTGGGCATGGAAAAGATCATTATTTAGGTAACCTTACCAATGCCATGCATATGATGACCCGCCTGAAAACCTAAATTAAACATACAGTATCCCACTGTGTGCGTTTTACTTACCCGCATATTATTCTAAACATACATCCATCCAGCCTGACCCTTTGCCGTCGTCGACGAGGTTCCTGTTGACTTATGTCAACAAAATAATTTGCCTCCTTGTGCACCGGAGCCATATGACTAGATTGGATATTGCCAACACCGCTGTTTCCAAGGAATCTTAAGCAAATACCTTGACGACCCCTTTTGTATCATAGGCACATCATATACATCATCTGTGCATCATCGTCATCATATATCCCATCGATCTGTGAAATAGCGTTTTTGTTTACTTTGAAACAAAAATCTATTTCGATCTCTGCGATTCATCACCAACGATGTACTTCTGTTTGATCAGGTGTCCACCGATCATCGTCCTCATCGCAGGGCATTGTACTTTTCCTATACGCCCACATATATAACCCTCCCCTATCGATGCAATTCGTGGCCATCGAACAGATGGATGTGAGTTGCATCATAATCTGAGTCAGATTTCATCCGCTGTCGGGAATACACGCGTGTCAAGAGTCGAGTTCTCCTTTACCCCCGGGTTGTAGAGTGCGGATGCGTAAAAAAACTTAAAGCTTCAATTTTTATTTTGTACTAGAGAATTCGCGAATAGCTCATTGTGCGATCGGGCTGTCACCGGACCCATGGATAATCGGTGTGAACGTGCTATCGCGAACTAAAGACTATGTGGACATACTGCGGACGTTCAATATCAGTGAAGAAACATTCAAACCAAAAAGTCGAAGTGCTCTCGACAATTTCTAAAGTTATTGTGAATCACTCGTGTGAATTTGTAGTTTGAATTAAGTGAACTCAAATGTACTAGGCGCCTCAGTGCAATTAAGTCAGCTTTGTCAACGTAAAAAAATTACCGATAAATAAAGGAAGAAAATATTAACAACAGTCAATCCGGCGCGTTTTAGTATTTTTGACATTTTTTTCGCCTTCTTGTTATCCAGTGTTATTCAGTGGGTGTTTATCGAATCCGCTCCCGTGCAGGAGCATAGTTAAAACACTCCACATTGGTGACCCCGACGTGATGCTGGTTGTAAGGTTAATATCTAATGTAAAAATGCAAAATATCCCCCAAGAATTATAACAATGAAAATAATAAAAAGATTGCTGTTGAAAGGAAGCAATTCACAAACCCAAACTTAGTTGGTTTCGATGGACACACGAATTCAGTATCTACCCGAACTGTAAGGCATGAAAATAAAAATTACTTAACATTTGGTACCATAAATGAACTATAGCCACCAAGAATTTAAACCAAAGAATGAAACAATTGTAAGCCCCTTCAGGGTACTAAGTACAAACTATTGTATAGGCAATACATGCCCCTTTTAATGTAATTTCTGCGACAATTTCTAACTTCTCTTTTCATGATAAAAAAAAAGCCTACAATTAAGATAAAACTAATACGTAAGTCAGAAATTCGCACACATACACTGGTGATTGCAATATTTATAACTTTTCCTCACTGTGGTTTTTTTTTTTTTTTTTTCCTTGTGAATCTTTTTTATTTTTTTTATTTTTATTGAAAGTAAAACGGAGTTAGCACTTAATACACACAAACACTTTTAGATACCTGGCACGCTCGCGAGATTTGAACTTCGTTTTTGGAAGAATTGTAATTACGGTTCAATAATTTAAAATAGAGTTTAATGGTTTCAGGATTAAGCTATATAACAATAGAGTTTTATCTGTTTCATTCGCGACCTATCGACCGCCGTTTAACTCCATTCCACCGCAATTGACTACTCTCGAATCCACTCCACCATCTTCGCCTGCTTCTGACCTCAGTGACCTCTCTTAAACTCCTCGCGTCCTTTGCGACCTATTTCTACGTTCTCCACAACAATCTCGACCCGTCCGTACAACTTTATACAGGTTCGGTCTCAACCATACACGATGACCTGTACTCAAAACACCCCACCCCAAGAGGATCAAGAACAACTCGAGTCCCTCGAGTTTACGACGCCTCCGCTACCGACCCCGAAGCGACAGCACAACCCGCTCCCCTGGCATTTCACGATGCCCCCAGTGTCGTTAACCGACCCAACCCTGCCAATATTAACCTGTTCCCTTTTGACGAGGAGGACCCTGAACTTTGGTTTGCTGAGACTCACCTCGACGCTCTGGACGAGCCCGGAAGTTCGCGGCAACAACGCTTGGCGGCCGAAACGAACCTTTCGGGTATGAGACCGTCCCTTTTCCTGACCCATTTACGCTCTATAGCGGGGACCAGGTTCTCGGACGACCTAATACGGCCTCACTTTTTAAGATGTCTCCCCCTCCATGCCCATTCGGCACTCGTAGCCCAACCCAATCAGAGCTTGGGCTATTTGGCTAAAATTGCGGACGCAATTATGGAAAGCTCAGACCAGCAATCTGAGCTTCCAGCGTACCAAGTAGCGGCGGTTTCTCAACACGTCGCTCAACCTACACGGCATCCTTTTCCGCCATTAACAGCCCCACCGACGGCTCCGGTGCGTCAACCTTCTCCGTCATCACATCTCAGAAGGCCTGCCTCAACCAATGTCACACTGCGGACCCAAGAGGACAGGCCCAACGAATTCCGCCCGAGAAGTTTTCCTGCTCAGGTCACCATTTCTGACCTTCGTGCCATACAGATCTCAGTCCTCCGCGAACTAAATGAAATTCGCGCGGAGGCGAGAAGCAACCAACGAGGCGCTCAGAATCGTGCCGTATCTAATCGTCCCTTGGATCGGCAACAACCTTCCCAAAATGCCCCTCAGTGGGCCAACTTTCGCCGAGCACTACCTCGGCCTTCACAAAACGGCAACATTCAGAGGCAAAATACGCCCAACAACGCCGCCTCTCTCCCTTTGTGCACCAACCACCAACGATACGGTGATCGCACATTTAATTGCAAGGCGCCCTGTGGTTGGACGCAACCAGCCACCAATCAGGGACGACCTTTAGAAATAATTTTGCCGACCGATACCCTCGCGCAACCGGCCGGCACCCCTGCTATAAATCGCCTAACCATCCTGGATTCTAAACTGAATATCGCTTTTACTGTCGATACCGGCGCCGATATTTCAGTCCTCCCGCGATCGTTTGCTCCGCGTAACCGCGTGCCCGCCGCGCTTAAATTGTCAGCTGCGAATAATACGCCGATACTTACGTACGGACGTAAAAAGCTGACACTACAACTGGGTCTTCGACGTCCGATCACTTGGCGTTTCGTCATTGCGGACGTGAATGAACCCCTGATAGGTTCCGACCTATTAGGCGCACATAATCTGTTGGTCGATTCGACCCATAACAGACTAGTGGCTCCAACCGCACACCCCTTGCCCATGTCGGCATCTCCAGCGGCAACTTCAAGGGCCACAGAGTGCACAGACCCGATTCAACCATGGTACAGGAATTTGTTAGTACGACAATTCCTCTACCTAACCAGCGTCGACATAAGGCCACGGTGTTTCATCATATAGAAACACGTGGCCCCCCGGTGAGCCAGCGCCCACGTCGACTGGCTCCCGAAAAATTACGTGCGAACTTGGTATCTGCCAACCGTCAGACAGCCCCTGGGCAAGCCCAATCCACTTAGTGAAGAAACGTTCCGGTGAGTGGCGCCCATGTGGCGATTACAGGCTGTTGAATGCAGCAACTGTCCCAGACAGATACCATATTGCACACCTCTACGATTTTTCGTATAAACTACGAGGTTGCAATGTCTTCACCACCCTGGATCTCACCAGGGCTTACCACTAAATTCCGGTGGCACCTGAAGACATCCCCAAGACCGCAGTCATTACACCTTTCGGACTCTTCGAGTTCAAGGTGATGACTTTCGGCCTCAGGAATACCGCACAGACATTCCAACGTTATATCGACACGGCTTTACGTGGTCTAAATTGCTGCCATGCATATCTTGATGACATTCTCATCGCCTCCAAAGACCACGCCGAACATAAACGCCACTTACGTCAGGTCCTTGAGCGCCTCCGTGAATTCGGTCTTGTCATCAACCCAGATAAGTGTCAATACGCCAAGGAGCAAATCACCTATCTGGGTTACGTCGTTGACAACCAGGGCATTCGCCCACTTCCAGACCGTGTGGAGGCCCTCATGAAGTATCCTCGTCCTACTAACGTGAGTGAGCTTCGTCGATTTCTGGGCATGCTTAACTTCTATCGTCCTACGCTGAAGAACGCTGCCCAAATTCAAGCTCCCTTAAATGAATTCTTGAAAGGAGCTAAGCGCAATGATAAGCGCCCCATTAATTGGACAGAAGTCTCTGATCGAGCATTCCAACTGTCCAAAGAACAATTGGCAAATGCCACTTTGCTCCGATACCCCCTCGAGGGAGCGGCACTATCCATCCAATGCGATGCATCGGATACCGCAATCGGAGCTGTCCTTGAACAGGACATCGAAGGCCGACCGGAACCACTTGGTTTGTTTTCAAGGAAACTGAGTCCTACAGAGCGACGTTACAGCGCCTATGATCGCGAATTACTTGCGATCTACAACGCTGTCAAATACTTCCGTCACATGATAGAAGGTCGCTCACTCTCCGTCCTAACAGACCACAAACCGCTGGTCTACGCGTTCCGGAAGAAGTCGGGAAACGCCTCCCCCCGACAAGAGCGTCAATTAGACCTCATAGGGCAATACACTACGGAGATCAAGCACATCTCCGGTAAACAGAACGTTACGGCGGACGCCCTTTCTCGAATCGATACGATTCACTTGCGTACCGCCTTAAACAATGCTGACCTTGCCCTGGCTCAACAGGAGGACGAACAGCTCAAGGCCCTCCTAACTGCCGATACGGCACTTGAGTTTAAGAAAATCACTCTTCGCGACCCTTTGGGCGAAATCTGGTGTGATGTTTCAACTGGAACCGCTAGACCTTACATTCCCGAAAAACTTCGTAAGGGCGTGTTCCAGGTTTTTAGTATTTTTGACATTTTTTTCGCCTTCTTGTTATCCAGTGTTATTCAGTGGGTGTTTATCGAATCCGCTCCCGTGCAGGAGCATAGTTAAAACACTCCACAAGGTCACTACATAGTGCCCCAAAAGTTTCTTTTTCCAAAACAAATGGTCACCATTAACGCAATGGATGGATTTAAGAGATATCAACATTTGCATTTTATTATAGTACAATCCTTGGGTATTTATCTCGTAAAAACTATGTCGTATAAATGGGTAATTTTATTTTTCTCGCAGTGTTTTAAATGTAACGCAAAAATTGTGACAATTCTCCGGAACCTGTTCTACGTTATCAGTATCATTTGTTTAGATATGTTGCTGCATACATTGAATAAAAAGGTCTTTTGGTATTGTGGTGGTTCTTTAATGCATTCCCAAGAACCACCCATCCTCTTTAAATTAACCACCTTCTTCTTCCCATACAAAGCCATGGTACTTACCTGCAATTTTGGGCAGCGTAAGCTCCCAGCAGCATTTTCCATACCTGAAAGAAAACCACCCAACGGAATACATACATTCTGAACTTTCCTAGTTCATACTCCATGAACCAGTTCATCTCCTATCGGCTCAGCTTGTCTTCAATTACCGAGAAACAAACGCTGGCCAGCGTATTGCGGACACAGCTGCAATCGATATACCTACTTTATCGTATATCTTATCCTACCCTAAGGTCCGCTTTAGTGCGAACAATTCCCTAGCCTCATTTATCATCCATGCATTTGATTTGAGCATGAACGTGATCGTTTATTTACTCACTTTCATGTCCCATGAAGACCCATCATCCAACCCGAACAAACAATCCATATTCACCGTCGTCGAGTTTTCTGTCCTTACTTAACGTCCAGATTCAATTTCCCCCATTCTGCTTCAGGGCCATTTGGCTAAAGTAAACAGATTCCCAATCTATGGTCGAGCTGTCGACACCAGTAGATATTGCCTACATCGGTATTTCCTCGGAATCTCAAGCAAATCCAATGACGTCCCATTTGTAACATAGGCACATCATGTACATTATGCGTGCCACCATTTGACCTGTGAAATAGCGTTTTTGTTTACTTTGAAACAAAAATCTATTTCGATCCCTGGCATACATCATCAACGATATATGGGTACATCGCCGCAGCCCCCGATGATCGTACGTCTGTTTAATCAGGTGTCCACCGATCATCGTTTTCATCGCAGGGCATCGTACTTGTCCTATACGGACACATATAGAATCCTCCCCTATCGATGAAATTCGCGGCCATTGAATCTGATCGATGTGCGTTGCATCGTGGAGTCAGATTTCAACAGCCTTAGTGTGCGCACGCGATCTATAGAGTCAAAATTTATCCGCAGTGGAGTAAGGTCGTGAGTAGTTTCGTCCGTTGAAAGTCATATAGTCCGCGTGATAATGTATTTTTCCTTTTAAGTGCATATAAGTGAATTCCATAATTTCCGGTTCTCGGTAATCAAAAGTTTTAGAAAACCCTTTTCTCCCTTCGGAAACTTGTCCGAAAGTGACATTAAAACAGTAAAGAAAAGTCGAACAAGAACTACTGACTCCAGGTGGAACGAGAGATACAGATCGTGGTGATTACTTAAAGGACAAACCAGCAACAGTGTACTCCATATTCAGTGAAAATAAAAGGAAGTTTTACGACAAATAATACATGTGTGTTTTTCTTTATTTATGTTGTGTTCTCCCGGTGATTAATTCGCTCGTTAATCACTCATCAATCGTTTGTGCAGCAGAGAGTGGGAAGTCTAGTGAACCCTGCGTCCTTGCCGACGCTCTGACTAGACTTATAATCCTACAGTATCATGTTAGAGATACTCACAGGTTATATTATCTCTCTCGCCGGGATACCAATTTTCACAAACAACTGATAAAGACATATCAGACGTGTGAGATGTTCCTCTATCTTGGTACAACCATGTATTACGATTACAACCAACAAAAACAATTAAAACTATTTTGAATTGAATTAGTCGTTAATCATCACCAGATATTACACATTATTCATAGTAACTGTACTTTATCTATTAATAATTTATCCATTACCGAAGCGGCATTAGCAAACCAGTCTCCTCAAACGTTTGTACATTACTTTCAGAGAAATTTCTTCCACAGATCTTTTCTTCAGGAATTTTCCTTTCAGGCATCTCACATTCGGGGTCATTTCGCTTAGGGATCTTTCGCTAAGAAGATTATTTTTCTAGGAACCTTGTCTCAAGGACTTTTCTATATCAATTTTTCCATTAAGTAACATTTTTCCTGGGATCTTTCCTCCATAACCCTATCCTCCAGAGATCTCTCAAGGTTTCACTTCTAGCGGATGCTCTACTAAAAATCCTTTTTTTAAGGATAACTTTCACTAGGAACCTTGTCCCAAGCAGCCTGCTCTCTTCCGTCAAGTCCGTTAGATATCTTTCCTTGGGGCTTTACCTATACGAACTATTCCTCCGCTGAGGGATTTTTCAACCAGGAACTTTATGGACAAAGACCTTTTTCTAAGACTATGCGTTTAACGACTTCGCCTCAAGGAACAATCTCTCTACCAACTTTTTTCCAGGTAAATTTTCGCAGATCTTTCCTATCCGGTCCCTTTTTGTTGCGCCTATTCCTTAAGGAGGGGAGATGATAACTTACAAATTAATGAACGTAAGAATTAACTTGACTAAGCTTAACCTAAGATAACCAGGACTGGCTCCGAATGTCCCCCCTAGGTATAATGGCTTAAACGGTTTCTTTCCTGTTCTTTCTGTTTTTATTTCTATAGTGCTTTTTTTCTCCTTTTTACTCTTCTTTTTATTTTAATTTAATTTATAATATTGTGACGAATTTACGAACAATAAGCACGCCATCTAGTGCGAGATAGACGACATAGAGAAGCAGGCAAACTGACAGCGGAATAATAAGTGTCAGTCAAGAGTCAAGAAGAAGAAAACTGACAGCGTAACACGAGGGTCGATGTTGAAAAATAAGTGTAATTAACACGTGCAATATAATAAGTGTAAATAAGTAAATCCATTAAAGTAAGGAGAACGAACTTTTGGAATTTGATTCCGATTATTTCGCAATCCAGAGATCGGACCTAGGAAGCCGCTAGACATGAAATCGAAGATCCGTAACAACTGGTGTCAGAAGTGTGATTGCTGAATAATCATAAATCATGGCGAGGTTTGCTGACCTGAGAATACCTTACCTAAGGGAAGAATTAGAGTCTCGACGACTGCTGGTGACAGGGAATAAGGCAGATCTACAAGCACGATTGCGTAAAGCAATGGAGAGTGAGGGCATCGACGTTGATAGACACGAGTTTTATCATGATGCTTCAGGAGCCTCATCTAAAGTCGAAGAGCAGTTGGTAGAGCCGCAGCCAGCTCCAGCATTCGACATGAATGTACTTTTAGCAGCAACGGCGCAACAGTCCTCACGCATGGAGAGGCAGCTGGCACAGCAGTCCTCACGTATGGAGAACCAGCTGGCACAACACACTTCACAACTGCAGGAAAAACGATCGCGCATCGAAGGGAATTCCGCCGGACTGCAGGCGAGGCAAGATGAAATGGAGGATGAATAACACAAAGTTACACAAAATTACGCAAAATTATAATCCGAGATGTTGAGATTGGATGGCCATATCCGGGAGATACAGTTTAGTGGACCAGGTACACCTGTTAGTACAACGAAATTGAAAGCGCCAACGTTTGTCGGAACTGTACCGTTTAACATTTTTAAACTGCAGTTCGAGACCACAGCGCGAACCAATGACTGGTCTACGGCAGACAAAGTATCAGCTTTGGTTGTATCATTGAAGGGCTCTGCCGCCGAAGTCTTGCAAACAGTTCTAGAAATTGAACCTGGAAACTGTGATGCGGTAATGGCAGCGATTGAACGGCGATATGGTAACGACCATAGGAAACAAATGTTCCAAATGGAGCTCATGAATCGTTACCAAAAAGCTAACGAGCCGTTACAACAATATGCAACGGAGATAGAGCGGCTCGCGCATTTGGCCAATACAGACGCAGCAGCAGAGGTAACCGAATTACTCAAAATTCAAGCGTTTATGAATGGAATACGAGATGCGGATACCAAGCGCGCAGTCTACTCCATACCAAAAAAGACGTTTGCCGAAACAGTGTCATTTGCTCTTACGCAGGAAACAGCGAGCCTTCTGAGCAAATAGACGCACAAAGTCCATCGGTTGGAAGTCAAGCCAAAAGAATCTCTGGAGAAAACCATGAGGGATTTCATCCAGGCTATCTCTCAAATAATGCCAACCTCACACAAAGGCTCTGGAGCAAAGTGTTACAGCTGTGGAAAAACAGGACACTTCGCACGAAATTGTAATGCGTCTCGTAGGAAAAACGAAAACACGCCGAAAAGCAGCGCTGAAAGTGGAAATGGCGCTTCTGGAGAAAGGCAATCGTTAAACTAAAACGGACCAGCTCAAAGGGGCGTGAGCTGGTCCCCGCAACGGACTGCCCCACTGTCACCGCTTCACAAATACATCGTAAAAACAATAATGTAACCGTAAACGGGACCGTAAATGGACGATCGCTGATCTTAACTCTGGACACGGGCGCAACACATTCCATCATTAGATCAGACCTGGCAGGAGATAACGTTGAGCCGCTGAGTGGTTGCAAGCTACGAACAGCTACAGGAGAGGAAGCTGTGGTTTCTGGAAAATTGGAGTGTAAGGTTCAGATTGGAACGCTAGAAGTAATTCACACCTTCTTAGTGGCTGGAATAACGGACGAGGTAATAATCGGCGTGAACTTTATGCTAGCCCATGGCCTCATTCTAGATCTGAAGAAAAGAATGCTGACGTGCCAGAACATGGAGATACCCCTAAGCACTGGGTATGAACGGCCCCAGATCATGAATGTAGGCGTAAGTCACCGTCAGCAGATTCCACCAAAGTCCGAAGCAGTTCTGTGGACATGTTTGGAGGGAGACTGTGGAGAAGACAAGTTGTGGGTAATAGAGCCATCAGAAAGCACTGCGAATATATTGGTTGGATGGACCTTGGTGCAAACGGAAAAGAATAAGCGGATCCCAGTTCGAGTGATGAA
Source organism: Microdon myrmicae (assembly GCA_963931805.1). Taxonomy (NCBI): domain Eukaryota; kingdom Metazoa; phylum Arthropoda; class Insecta; order Diptera; family Syrphidae; genus Microdon; species Microdon myrmicae. Next base: position 52,147,465 of record OZ007500.1, read on the forward strand.
TGAGTTCAGGTCACCGATCACTCTTAACAAAGGAGAATTAGTAGGACAATGCCAAGCTGTGGAGTCTGTGGTTAATTGTGACAATCCTCTCCAGAAATGCGAAAACAAGGTTTTCAAAGAGGGCACGAAAACTCCTGCTGTCATGGATACCAGGTTGAACGAGGTGAGCGGCCCAGGAAGGACAAACGCCAAACGGTTACTGGAAAAGTATAGCTCCATATTCGCCAACGATGGCAATAAATTTGGAAGAACCGCCATCGTGCAACATCGAATAGATACCGGAGATGCAAGACCGATTCGGCAAGCTCCACAGAGAGTCCCACTGGCGAAAAGAGAAGAAGCAGAACAGATAATTGACGAAATGCAGAAAGGTGGAGTCATTGAACCATCAACAAGCCCATGGAGTTCACTGGTCGTGTTAGTAAAAAAGACAGATGGAAGCACCCGGTTTTGCGTTGACTACCAGATGCTGAACGACGTCGCTAAAAAGGACAGCTACCCACTGCCACGAATAGACGACACCTTGGATACATTATCCGGTGCGAAACGGTTTTCAACGCTGGATTTACAAAGTGGTTATTGGCAAGTGGAGATCGAGAAAGGCGACCGCGAGAAAACTGCTTTTAGCATCGGAGACGGATTGTGGCAATTCTCTGGAATGCCATTCGGATTATGCAACGCTCTAGCAACTTTTGAGCGGTTAATGGAACACGTGCTAAAAGGGCTTCACTGGAAAACGTGTTCGGTGTATCTGGATGACATCATTGTCATGGGCAATAGTTTCGACGACCACCTGAAAAATTTAGACCAAGTCCTTCGACGAATTGCTTCTGCCAAATTACGGTTGAACCCGGAGAAAAGGAATTTGTTTAAAACCGAAGTAACTTATTTGGGTCACAAAATCACTACTGGAGGAATTCAGACAGATGAAGACAAAATAAAATCGGTAAGAGATTGGCCTCGACCCAAAAATGTTCATGAAGTGCGAAGCTTCCTTGGACTCTGTACGTATTACCGACGCTTTGTACCCGGGTTTGCCAATGTTGCAAGAAGCTTACACAATTTGACAAAGAAAAATTGCAAATTTGTGTGGAAAGAGGAGGAAGAAAATGCCTTTTAGCAGTTGAAGGAATTACTTTGTACAGCTTCAATGTTGGCCTATCCAGTTCCTGGCGAAAAGTTCATTCTGGACACAGATGCTAGTGCACATGGAATAGGAGGTGTACTCTCACAGATCATCGATGGTCAGGAAAAAGTAATTGGGTACTATAGCAGAGTCCTTGGAAAGCCGGAAAAGAACTACTGCGTCACAAGGCGAGAACTCTTGGCAGTCGTCGAATGTGTAAAATATTTTCACAAATACGGCTGTGAGATGCGACGGTATAGTCGACATCCGATTAACAAATCTGCAACCCGGTGATGAATGGGAATCCGGCGCTTTAAGGAAAAGCCAACTGGAGGATACAGACTTGGCTAAGGTCATTAGAGCGAAGGAAATGGGTAAAAGACCAACCAAAGAAGAAATGGCATCAGAGAGTCCATTGGCCAAGGCGTATTGGGTGCAATGGAATAGGAAAGCAAGGATGGTAAACACATCGACGATTTGATTGTCCTACTAAGGTCTAGAATAACAGCCGTGTTGGAAGAGTTCCACAACGGACCAAGTGGAGGACATGTGGGTGTTACGAAAACCCTGGAAAAGACTAAACAACGGTTTTACTGGGCGAATTGTCGAGAATCAGTTGCCGAATGGATTTAAAATTGTGCGCAGTGCATGGCAGCTAAGGGTCCGAAAGCTTGAAGCAGAGGAAGACTGCAGCAGTACAACACAAGAGCCTCATTCGAACGCGTTGCAATGGATGTAGCTGGTCCATTTCACACTAGTGACTCCGGGAACAAATATGTGTTGTTGATTATGGACTATTTCAGTAAGTGGCCAGAAGTATACGCTATACCAAATCAGGAGGCTAAAACTGTGGCCGAAGCTTTTGTGCAGAATTGGGTCACGCGATTTGGTATACCAATCGAGTTGCATTCAGATCAAGGGGAGGAACTTTGAGTCCGCTATATTTCGAGAAATGTGCTTGTAGCGATTCTAACAGATACACACAATTCACAAGCAAGCAAAAATAGTGAAGAACACCGAACGAAAAAAAATCGAATAAGAAAAATACATCAGAACCGTATACCAAGCGATAAATAAAAATAATTCACACCAGTGGAATATACTCGAGTTTGGAAATCAAATTCTAAACACGGTCAGTAGCCTGGTGTGTAACGCTTAGGTAAAAATTTTTTCGTGATTCGAGCTGTCATAGCGTCAGTTCGAATCACACGATCTTCTTCACTATTATTTCAAACGCTATATGCTCACTGTTGGGTATCAAGAAGACTCGAACAACGGCTTTACACCCACAATCGGATGGCATGGTAGAAAGGTTTAACCGCATATTAGAGGAACATCTGCGAAAAGTAGAAGACAAACGTCAGCGCGATTGGGACAAGCACATTCAAATGTTTTTGTTAGCTTACCGATCAGCAGTCCATGACACTACCGGCCAGTCACCTGCGAGGATTATTTTTGGCACAGAATTAAGACTCCCATCAGATCTAAAATTTGGAAGAAACAACGAACTTACTGAAACTGGAGGCAGCTACTGGGAAATGCTTCAGGCCGAAATGGACGACATACACCAACATGTGAGGCAGCGAACACAGCTGATGAGCAATAAAATGAAGGATCGATATGACCGAGCTATGAATTCTGATGGATTTCAAGAAGGCGACTTGGTGTTGCTGTACAACCCGCAACGGAAAAAGGGTATGTCTCCAAAACTGCGGACATCGTGGGAAGGGCCATACAAAGTCTTAAAGCGACTGAACGATGTTGTGTATCGCATACAATCCTACACGCAGAGACGATGTAAAATAAAAGTCGTCCTTTGGAAGAGACTAGCCTCGTATGGATCAAAGAATCTGGTGTCTGATCGGGACGATCAGACTTAAGCGCAGGACAGTGTGACGAATTTACGAACATTAAGCACGCCATCTAGCGCGAGATAGACGACATAGAGAAGCAGGCAAACTGACAGCTGAATAATAAGTGTCAGTCAAAAATCAAGAAGAAGAAAACTGACAGCGTAACACGAGGGTCGATGTTGAAGAATAAGTGTAATTAACACGTGTAAAATAATATGTGTAAATAAGTAAATCCATTAAAGTAAGGAGAACCAACTTTTGGAATTTGATTCCGATTATTTCGCAATCCAGAGATCGGAACTAGGAAGCCGCTAGACGTGAAATCGAAGATCTGTAACAATACATATATATATAAAAAAAATAATAATAGTTTTTATATATATACATATGGTAAAAAAAAATATTTAAAAAATGTATACATAATTTCAAAAAAAGAAATGTATATATATATATTATTAAAAAAAAAGGATATAACTTTGCCAAAAAACGCTTGTTTTCATTAAAAATCCCTCGACTATTCCACCTATGTAGTATATGCTATAAACTCAAATCCCTAAACAAAAATTATTTTGTATTATTACAGAGTACCATATCAAACTGTAGATTTGAAAGGAAGTAGTACGCAAAGCACGAAAATACTCTTCTTGTCTAACACAGATAGAATCATCACTCGGAACTACAATATAGTAGTTTACCCATGCCAGTGCGCTGCTTGTAATCTCTTTCCTTAATATTTTCAGTGCTTTTAAGACAACGAAGGGTTCTAGACTATACAAATACAAATTAAATGACACAATATCTGTTGCTAGTGTCATTGTTCAATTGCAATCAGAGATTCCTAAATAAACAATATTGGGACACGTATTTCATTTCAAAATTCTAAAGTGCGCTGATAACAATTAAGTATCCTCTTATAAACTTTAGAGAGCCGGTCATAACGATAAAATGATATTTGAACTTAACTCGAAAAATCGATAACAGATAAGAAATTGTATTAATTAAGATTCAAGAAGATATATGTATTTTCAAAATAAATTTTGAGGCACTCTAAAAAGCTCACAGTTCAAGCATATTCTATCAAGTCTTTGATACTGTGATTGCATCGGTGGAATTTCAACAAAACGCCCAAGAAGAAACCCACCCAGCACTTGCTAGTTGGGCTGGGTAACGTACATTTTCCAAAAGACGCTTGAATACGGAGAATCTATGAAATAGCAATAACATATTTTAACAAGAGTTTGGTCTTTAAATAGATACGAATAAGTCACATCACATTTACACACAACGCACAAGTTAACGCAGTGCTTGCTCACGAGTCCGCTCGGGGTAGAAGCGTGACCCTCCATTCACATACAGACGATTTTACACCCCTTGTCGGTGGAAAACCACGTCTCCTATTTTCAGGCCCTACAATTGTCCATAGTTTGACCGGTTTATTACTTCATTTAAATTGAAAAATCAAACAAAGATTGAGCAACGTATCAGAATAAATGCGCTCTACTAGTATTTCGCGGTCTGACTAGAGTGAAACACAAACAGACCTTGAATCACATTTTATACTATTGTATTCCAGCACAATACATTGTTTGAACAGGTGTTTTTAACAGCCCAAAAAAAAAAAACACTCAAGATATACTACGTCTCGTGTGCTGTGAAGTAATATTCAAATATTAGCACGTTGAGGGAATTCATACTTAAGTTTGTTCATATTGATGTTCAAGCCCCAGCGTTGACTTGTAACGCCTTGTCGTAAAACCTATGAATTGAAGGATATGACACTTTACCCCATCTATCCACTGGGGGACTATATCGGTCGGCTACGCGCCTTAGATGTGATAGCGACTGTAGTCCCGACGTCAGCGCCGAGTCCCCGATCAGGCGGATCGCTCGTCTCTGTACGCTCTCAAGTAAGTCGAGGGTATGTTTAGGAGCCGAGCTCCAAACATGAGAGCAATATTCGAGCGCGGGTCTAATTTGGGATTTATATAGGAGAAGATGTTGAGCCGGGGTAAAATATTTCTTGGCTCTAAAAAGATAACTCGGTTTTCCTGAGGCTGATCTGGCGATACTCGATACGTGTTTATGCCATGATACACTCCCACAGACCGTGACGCCTAGCAATTTCAAACTATCTCCAGCCTCGAGGGCCCGGCCATTCATCATCAGCTGTGGAACCGATGATCCAGTTTTCTTTGTGAATGTTGTATACTGGGCCTTCGTTGCGTTGAAGTCGACAATATTTGCCCTTCCCCACTGCGGGACCCTATCCAGATCCTGATTCAGATAGTCAATCTGTCTACATCTCAGCTGGTGCGACGTTGATGCACCAATCGGCCGATCACTCGAAAAGGAGGAAACAAGCGTACTATCATCCGCAAAACTGAACACTTTGTTATCCGTTGTCTCCAACAAATCATTTATGTGAAGCAAGAACAAGGTTGGAGCCAAAATAGAACCAACCACAATGTCCGTTTTATTTCGACCGCTTTCAGCGTGTTGTTACGTCTCCAGCGCCGTGCTTCCTCTTTATCGAGGGAAGAGCGTGGAGGTTTTAATATATGCGTCTGAACTCTGTTCTTTCCTCAAAACTCAAACTCATTGGCTTCGAACTCGAACTTATAACTTTATTTAAAAACGCAAAACTTAAACTTATTACTTCGATTTAAAACTTCTCTTACAATACTCAATTAAAACTCTTCTTTCAATACTCAATTAAAATTAACTAACTCACTCTAAACTCAAACTCAACTCAAAGTCAACTCCAAGTCAACTGACTCTCAACTAACTTTTACAATTCAATTTTCCCTCATCTTATAGAACATTGTGTTCTAATTTACTGTAACTTATAATATGAACAAAATTAATTTTATCAAAGTATTCCTTTTACTCTCTGTGACTTTTAAAGTTTGAATAAACTTTGAACGAAAATCAAAGAGCCATGTTTCAAATGAAAAGAGGTGCATGTTATGAAAAGGGGCATGTTATTAAATGTGCTGTAACAGGCTTGATATAGAATATTGCGTATGTTTATTTATGATATGTATTAAATAAGAATGTTAGATATGTAAGGAGAAAGTTTTAAGGATGTGTTAGATAAGAAATGAGATTCAGTGTTAAAGCTAATAAGGGTAGTATTCTGGAATACTACAGTGTCATATTATCCCCTATTCCTCCGTTCATCCTATTCACCTGAAATAACCCGTTTTCCCCGAGGACCCATAGCTAAACTCATTATCCTATGCAGATAATGCATAATTGAGTTTAGCTACAATTTTCGGCAAACGGCAACTCCGTTACTCTAACCATGAGATTTCCACCGGAAATTCCATTAGTGTTGGTTAGCACAACCAAGTCGAATCAAACGACGCGGTTGCATCATCATTCATTGGCTTGGGTAATTGCCGCTTTCCTTAGCGTTTTTCCTATTGTATTATTTCCCTAGCTGATGTAGCGTCCTATCGATTTTTTGCAGATCATCCATTCGCTTGGGATCAATGATCTCTTTTTGCAGGTGAATAGCACCAGCTAAATTTTCCTCTCCTCCATAATTCTGTTTCCGTACGGTTCAATGCTCTCTGAGTTCACCACAGCCGTAACACTGGGTCAGTAGGTCAGGCTCAGTAGCAGAATTTGATACCAGCACACACAACCTACCCACCTCGAGATCACAGGACATCGTGTTTCTGTTCTCTCATTCTCCACGTTCGTCAATGATCAATTAACCGAAGTTACCACACTTCGACGAGCGTGACAATGAGGGAGCAGAGGTGTGGTCTCTTTTGGTTGTCCTGTGTGCAAAATGAAATACAGAATTTCACCCCTAAGTAGAGTCAGTCAGTATCCAACCACTATCGCGTGAAGTCACGACGCTCGCGTTTAAAATGTAATTTCAAAAGAATTAAAGAGTCGCATCTCAACCATCTCAGGAGCAGGTCACGCCGCGTTACAGTCGAATATTGTCGTTGCGCGAATATTGTTGCTGAACTACAAAAGTTACGAGTGTATAATAAGAGATAAATATAATCTAAACAAAATTAATAAAAAAGGAGAAAATAAAAGAAAAAACGTTAACCAAAAAAACTAGCTCAGTGTGTTTCGCTTTATTCCATCTCTTCTGCTGGATTATTGGATATTTTAGTGAACTCGTGTTCTGCGTTACATCGTTGGTGGGTGTAAATGAATCTGTGCTGTATAGGCACTATCTTCACCCCTACACAAGGAACCAATCCATCGTTGAAACTGAGACTTCTGTCTATCTATCTTTTACAGGCACCAGACCATAAATACTGTTTAACAAAACCAGCTAGCTGCACTTCATTATTGTCATGTACTTATCCTTCTGACTCGTCTTCCCCTTTCTCTCCGCCGACCCCCACACACCACTTTCTTGCTCCCTCGCTCGCTCGCTCCCTTGCACGTGTGCGCCCTTGCTATCCAGAGTTTTAAGAGCTATTTCAATATGATTGGAGTTAGCTAGCTGGACAGAAGACACAAGCAGTTTTAGTAAAATTGCGGCATTGTTTAAAAGCTCGATTTTTTGCCGCTATAATCTGTTCGCACTTTTTATCAAACCAACGTTTATCAGATGAATTTCTTTTGATGGAATGCGGAATGTAGATCTCCATCTCGAGAAGAATAATCTCGGTAACTGACTCCACACATACGTTAGCATCGGTGTCTCCAAAGCACACCTCCGACCATGGAAAGGATTCGAAAAAATCTTGCAAATCGTCCCAGTTAGCAGCCCCATACTTCCAAAAATGGCGAAGCCGCTTAGCACGGTTATTCGCTTAAAATGCAAGTGGTTGCGCGACAGATACCAAGCAGTGATCTGAGTTTCCCAGTGGCCCAGCAATCTCTACGGTATAAATGCCCGACTCGGACGTCAAAAACAGTTCCAGGGTGTTCGCATAATCACCTCGGGCTTGTGGCACTCACGTTGGCTCCCCCACGAGTTGAGTCAAGTTGTGGATTACAGCAAACATCTCCGCCAGCCTCCCAGCCTCGTCGGTTCTGTTATAATGTAACAACCAGCCGGAATTGTGCACATTAAAATCTCCAAGAACGACAATTTCAGAAGCTGGGTGGTTGATCTGTATCCAGTCCATGGTGCGTAAAAGATGTTCGAAAAATGTTACCGATCGATCCTCATTCCGGGAGCGGTAAAAACAACAAAGAAATTTAACAGAATTCCTCAACATGACCCTCAACCACATGATATCCATGTTATTGGGTTCCAACGCCTCTATCCTCTGGCAAGCCAGATGCGGACTCCACCCTTAAAACGGAATCTCGAATGTAAGTCGTATCCTGAGCAACGAAGATATGTCGAATCAATTGACGAATCGACTTGGGTCACAGTTAGCACAGGGATATCAGGTTTCACTGTTTACAAATATTGGTGGGCGGTGTTTATATTCATATTGGTGAAACCAATGCCTCTGATGTCACAAAGTCCCGTTATCAGTCGAACGTCGACAGAGTTTCGAGAACGAAGTCGAATGTTCCCCCTGACATAGTTCCCCTCGGAGATCCGAATGGAAGACTAGTTTACCTCCGGGATTCTTTATCTCGGAAAGTACCATCATGACTTATCTCCTTGTCGGTCCGGGTAATCAGCCATACATCCGAAACAGTCACCGTTATCCAAGAGGAAATTCGTTCTTGGATTTAGTTATGCTGGACGATCGAATACAATTGCTAGATACGGATTTAACTACTCGAAATTGTCTTCCCACAACCGAGTATGATAGTGATCATTACGGACTTGGCGCCGTATTACGAGGCTGGATTGAAAAGTTTTCGACCTCAACGTGGATAGCAGCACTCGTCAATAAAAGCTAGTGAAGAAGAAGTTATGCATCTTTTGACAGTTACTCACCAAAATTTCAGCCATTTTGGATGCGTAGTTTTTATTTGACAGTCGTTTGACTGAGTCGATGTGAGTGTTTTTGTGAAAATGGACAAAATTGAGTATCGAGCTGTCATTAATTCTTTGTTTTTGAAAGGAAATACGCCTACGCAAATCAAAGATTACTTGGACTCTGTATATGGGGACTCTGCACCATCATTTACCACAGTGAAATTTTGGGCAGCTGAATTTAAACGTGGCCGTGAGAGCTTAGGAGACGATGAATGTTCGGGAAGCCCAAAAACTGCAACAACTGACGATAATATCGCTAAAGTTCACGAAATGGTGCTAGATGACCGCCGAATTAAAGTGAGAGAGATAGCAGAGGCTATGAAAATGTCCAAAGAACGTGTTTGTCACATATTAAATCAAGATTTAGGCATGAGAAAGCTGTCCGCGCGTTGGGTGCCGCGTTTGTTCGTTAGACCAAAAACGTGTTCGAGTGAATTTGGGACCCCACGTACCACTCGGCCTTTAGTCGCCTCTTAGGACAAACCGGCCTAGCTTTGAGTATATTTTTACGCCCTATGTTACGTGGTAACTTCCCCCACCACCCCTGTCCCGGCAAGTGAAAACAATTATTTAAAAATTAAGCTAAAAATAAATACATTTCAAACATAATGCTTTTCTAAATGCAAATTCAACTATTGGTGTAAAGCAAGGACAAACCGGCCGAGTCTTTTCGTTGAGTCTTTTCGCCCGGGCAGGGGAGTGAGGAGGACAGAGGGATGGCGGAAAATAAAATAATAGTCACGGAGATAGTTTTGTTGCTCTCGATTTGGTTTTGGGAATGACGGTTATGATTGTTTTCTCGATTTTGCTGTTGTGTGTGCGGTTTTTGAGATAAGAGGAAAAAGTACTGGTTATCGTGTGATTCGAAATAAGATATGTCTAAGAAAGGAACTGAAAGATTGTGGGGTGCGGAAGGAAGTTGAAATAAATGTTGTTAGTAAATTATTCGAAAATGTTACTAAGTTCTTTTTGGTGTTCGAAAAATAAATGTTAAGTAGTACTGTTTACGCCCGGTCCGTTTCCCGGGCACGATTCGACTTTTAGCGAAACGAAATAACGACTTCAAATAAGGGACGACACGAAATCTTAGTTCATATACTTTCTTTATTGAATAAATTCCGAAAACCAAATAAAAGGTAACGAGACGAAAAAGGATAAAGTGTTTTTACGTTGTGAATTCGAATATATCCTTGATCGAATATTTATAAATAAAGTGTCGTCAATTTTTAGTACGAACAAATGAAAAACATTTCGTGTCGTTATTTCGAATCGCTCGTTTTTCATAGAAATAATATTGTCGAAACGCACGGTAAACGTGTAGCGATTCTAACAGATACACACAATTCACAAGCAAAAATAGTGAAGAACACCGAACGAAAAAAATCGAATAAGAAAAATACATCAGAACCGTATACCAAGCGATAAAATAAAAATAATTCATACCAGTGGAATGTAGTCGAGTTTGGAAATCAAATTCTAAACACGGTTAGTAGCCTGGTGTGTAACGCTTAGGTCAAATTTTTTTCGTGGTTCGAGCTGTCATAGCGTCAGTTCGAATCACACGATCTTCTTCACTATTATTTCAAACGCTATAAACGCACTGGGCGTAAACAAGTACAAGTGTAAATTCGGTGTCGTTATTTTTGTTTTTTGACGTATTGTTGAGAAGAGGTCGAAGTGGACCTTTAACTACGGCTACACCAGCGAAGCTTCTCCAGGGGGTCCACAGTGAAGTTTTTCCTTCTTGTGAGTCGAGGCAACTCGTGAAAGCGCACTCCGTTTCCTGAGATTGATATTTCGAGGCGGTCAATGGGACGGGCCCCACATTCCTAAGTTACAATCGAACCGGTGTTCCTGCAGCGGCATTGGAAAGAAAGGAGCGGCTTATCAAGTGAGTACCCCAAAAGTACATATGTTATAAATAAACGACGAGGTCTACTACGAGGAAGATATGTGTATGTAAGATAGGACCGGGGAGTCCTCTTTGGAGCATCCGTTAATTGGATATACAAGAGCATTATGTGTAAGTGAATCATAGACACATTTGACACGCAGCGATTTCATAGACGAAGCGATTGGCGCTCTCCGGGACACGCCAGCCGACGCTGCACCTTGGGGTCGCAAATCTTGAACCCCCACATTTGGCACAATCCCGTAAGGAGACAATCTGCCAAGATACTTTCTAGAGGTTACCACTGACACAGCTTCCCAATACACCATTCGGTACAGCGACAGGTTAAAAGGTTATATAGCGAAAGTAATATTTACCATTGGCCCACGACTGCAACGATTACGAGGTTATATATTTATAAAAAATATATATAACACCTACTCATAGGGCTGAAAGAAGAACTGAAAAAAACATACGCCACAAACCTTATTAGTCACCTGATGAGGCGCATTTAGTAAATATAATTAAACAGTTACCTTGACTAAATTAGATACACAAAGCGTAACCAAACAGCACGAGCTGACATAAGTAAAACATCAGTTTTGTTATATTAGCAAATAATTAAAAGCAAGGACTCTTAAGCAGTTGAATCAATAGCGTATGTGGTGTTTTCGTTTTTTTTTCCTTTCTGTTCTGAATAATATTCACGTGCCATGGCAACTTCTGTGCAAAACTGTTATACCGAAGAAGCAAATTCACCACGAACATTTTTCACCATTTGATACGGAATAACTATAAAACCCACTCATCCACCACCTGTCAGTCGTGAGAGGTATTTCGAACTTCTTGGTTTGTAATTGTTTGAAGAATTTGTGCCGCAATTTGTTTGAAATAGTGAGAAAAGAATTTATAAGTGAGGAAAGTACTTTTAATATGAAAACAATGAACTCTAAATTACTGTTGATCGGTGCACTCTTTGCACTGGTCGCCATCGTCGTTGCTGATGTCACTGTAAGTACAAAATAAATTAAAAAAATATATTCCTTGAGCAATCGCCATCGACAACTCGCTTAAAACCGCGCTACCTATGATCCCACAATAACCCAGTAGATTTGTTATAAAATCAAAATGCATCCTAACTCAAGCATAAGCTTCCTGCAGACACTAAGGGTACCCTGCTAATATTTTCGCCTTGGTAATAGTTTTGCGTCGCAAAATTGCAAATAGTGGCGCCTTCGATCTATAAACAAAGCAAGTACGAAAGAAAGGCGTAAATCATAGAACAAACAAATGGGAAGAAACGTCTCACAACAAATAGCAACAATAATCAACAACTGACCGTGGAGCTGGGTGATTCTGGGAGTGATAAGAATATGGATTTCGGTAGGACTCAACCGAGGCCTCGACCAGCTGAACTTTATGCATATAAATAGCAACCTGATGCTAGTTCAGTTCCAGTTTATGGGATTGAAATCTCATTGGTGAGCTCGATAATTAGGATGACTAATCGGTCGGCGAACGAGCACTTTCATCTCACAATGTCGTTATCCATTCAGTTGATGTCCGGAGCACTAAATCGGCTTTGTCACCTTTGCGGGCGGTGACTGTACAGTGTCTTTTGGAAATGACTTCATATACCACATCGTATTTATCATTGGTCTGCGGTGAAACAGTAAGTTCAGGGCTGTTTTGGCTGTGCCACCGAACGACCACTTATTGTTTGCGATTCCGTTCTCACGCTTCTCGAAAGATGCCTTAAAATTCATTTGTTATTGCTGACTAAGAACCTGTAGGCGAATTCAATATAGTTGCTCGTGTTACAGTCTCAGTTCTAGCAGAGAGCCTTAGATTCCGCCGGTCTGAACATTAGGGGCGTCTCTGAGCGTTTGCATTTATGCATAGACTTCCTGTTACATATGCAGTAGACGGTCTTACACAACTTCGTAGCTCATAGTTACTTTACCGTCACGTGACAGTGAATTGAATAGACTTGACTCGAGAAAAAAATATGTTAGAGTTACCTCGTACTCTTTTTTCAAACCGAACCACTTTGCCGCAATGAATATTAGTTCGTGCTTCTTCCCTTTTGCAATTTAAAAAAAAACACTACACTAGTAAAACAACGACAATGGAGTTTGGAGCTACATACGAATCTGTGTCTGAATTAGGGATGTTACGGATCTGGATTTGGGCACGGATATATGAATCGTATTATATCGGTTCCAGATACGGTTACTGATGTGAAACTATTTCGTATTATCCGCTGGTTTCGGATAGTTTCAGTTACGAATATTAGATTTCGAAGGAATTGTAAAAGTAAAATACAAATAGATAACGATTTGACTTTATTTGTAGGTTATCATTTGGTACTACATTCAGTCATATAAGTAATTATTATAGCTACTCATTTTTAGGTGTTATCTACTTGGAAGTGCAAAAACAAAATCATTATAAACAAAAAACACTTTTCTCTTTTTCTATTATATTATTCAATATCTTTATAAGATCTATTATGGATTGAAAATACACCTTAACTAATACTTGGTTAACAAGAACACAAAAATAGTTTTTATAGGTAAATCAACCACAACAACACAACCTATCACTCCGTCCTCTTAAGGGGTTATATCTGTTTGGAGCCCAAAAAAGGTCTATTTTTTTATGAGCTCGTTTTTAAATAATCATAAACAAATAATATATTGTAGCGAGCTTAGGGTTCGCTGGATTAATTATTTTTAATAAATAAGAGCCGTCAAATCGATTTTGAATTAATGTAACACTTTATTAGTCCGTTAATAACAACCGTTACTTTTACCGTACACTTAACGATTTCTTGACTTATCGCTTCCTTACTTATCGCTTGCTTCACTGCTTACTCTTTACTTCTTACTTACTTCCCGATCTGCGTGCGACGTATTTATACCGTTTTCCCCCTTCTGATTCGGTGTTTCGTTTCCGTCCGTTCCATAGCCTCGAATATTCTACTGGTCATAGTCTCCAGTTTTCCAGTACTTTCTAGAATATTCTAGTACTTTGTTTCGGACTCCCTAGAATATTCTAGTACTGATTGTCATTTTTTATTTTATTATTTTTTATTATTTATTGGCTTGTAGGAATCCGGAAGTTCATGACCTCACCAACTCGGCTCCACCATTGTTCCCTGTCATGTGCGCTCTCCTTCCACGTTCGACCATCTGATCCGATTTCCTCGAGGTCAAGTTTAACATTGTCCTCCCATCTCCGTCGCGGCCGTCCTGTCGGTCTCTTTCCCGTTAGTTTACCGTCAAGAATTCTACACACGGTCCTATCGTTGCCCATTCACGCCACGTGTCCGGCCCATCTTAATCTTCGCGACTTGATTACTCTCACTATTGTAGGTTTGTGGTATAGCTCTTCCAATTCGTGGTTATGGAGTTTCCTCCATTGTCCTGCCTCCTCGTCATATTTACCTCCAAAGAAACCCCTCAAAACTTTATTCTCTTAATTGTTGTCCTTGGCGATTTTAATGTGCACAATTCCGACTGGTTGTTACATTCTAACAGAACCGACGAGGCTGGGAGGCTGGCGGAGATGTTTGCTGTAAGCCACAACTTGACTCAACTCGTGGGGGAACCAACGCGAGTGCCGGATGCCCGAGGCGATTATGCGAACACCCTGGATCTGTTTTTGACATCCGAACCGAGTAGTTATACCGTAGAGGTTTCTGCGCCACTGGGAAACTCAGATCACTGCTTGGTATCTGTCGCGCAAGCACTTGCATACAAAGCAAATAACCGGCCTAGGCAGCTTCGCCATGTATGGAAGTATGGGGCTGTTAACTGGGACGATTTGCGAGATTTCTTCGCATCCTTTCCATGGCCGGAGGTGTGCTTCAGAAACTCCGATGTCAACGCTTGCGCGGAGTCGGTATCAGAGATTATTCTTCTGGGGGTGGAGATGTATATTCCACATTCCATCAAACGAAGTTCGCCTGATAAACCTTGGTTTGACAAAAAATGCAAGCTGATTACAGCGGAAAAAAATAGAGCTTTTAAGCAATGCCGCTCCAATCCCACCGATGTTAACAGGACGAATTTTGTTAGAATCAGAAACGCGTGCAACCAGGCGTTTGATACCGCGAAGAAGGCTCACAACGACAGGGTGATCAATAAGCTCCTTCGGTGCCCAACTGGTTCGCGCTCCTGCTGGTCAATGGCAAGGGCTGTCAGCGGTAACTTCACATCCTCCTCTTTCCCCCCGTTGGTGACAGACAGCGGGACATTCGTCACGAATCGAAAGGATAAAGCTAATGTGTTCGCGAATTTATTTTCTGCGAATTCCAACCTCGATCCCGGCCTTTTGGAGCCACCTGTGATCTCGCTGGTACAGTCTTCCATGCGGGATGTGAGATTTCGTCCGCGCACTTTTCAACGCATTCTACGTGAACTGGATTGTAGGAAGGCAACCGGCCCGGACGGAATACCAGCAATAGTCCTTAAGAACTGTGCTCCAGAACTATCGCCGGTTCTTGGCAGACTCTTCCGCTTATCTTATGCACGGAGGACCTTTCCTACCTGCTAGAAAATCGCTCGAGTTCAGCCAATCCCAAAGAGGGGTAAAAAGTGTCTCCCACAAAATTACCGTCCGGTAGCATTACTGTCTATTTTATCTAAGGTAATGGAAAAAGTCATCAATACAGAGTTGGTTAAGTATTTGGAGTCCAACGGACTTCTGAATGATCGTCAATACGGATTCCGTGGCAGGCGGTCCACAGGAGACCTTTTGACACTTATAACCGATATATGGACATCTGCGATTGAACGGCATGGTGAGTCAAGGGCGGTCGCATTGGATATCTCCAAGGCTTTTGACCGCACGGGGCTTTGCTGAGAAAACTTCGTTCATATGGACTTTCCCAACAGCTTTGCGACTGGACGAGGAGCTTCCTCAAGAATCGATCGATCCGGGTTGTTGTGGACGGCGAGTATTCGGATCTGTATCCTGTTAATTCGGGGGGCCCCAGGGTTCTATTTTGGCTCCAACCTTGTTCTTGCTTCACATAAATGATTTGTTGGAGACAACGGATAACAAAGTGTTCAGTTTTGCGGATGATAGTACACTTGTTTCCTCCTTTTCGAGTAATCGGCCGATTGGTGCATCAGCGTCGCACCAGCTGAGATGTAGACAGATTGACTCTCTGAATCAGGATCTGGATAAAGTCCTGCAGTGGGGAAAGGCCAATCTTGTCGACTTCAACGCAACGAAGACCCCAGTATACAACATTCACAAAGAAAACTGAATCATCGGTTCCACAGCTGATGATGAGTGGCCGGGCCCTCGAGGCTGGGGAAAGTTTGAAATTGCTAGGTGTCACGGTCTGTGGGAATGTATCATGGCATAAACACGTATCGGGTATCGCCAGATCAGCCTCAGGAAAACTGAGTTATCTTTTTAGAGCCAAGAAATATTTTACTCCGGCCCAACTTCTTCTCCTATATAAATCTCAAATTAGACCCGCGCTCGAATATTGCTCTCATGTTTGGAGCTCGGCTCCTAAACATATCCTCGACCTACTTGAGAGCGTACAAAGAAGAGCGATCCGCTTGATCGCGGATTCGGCGCTGACGTCGGGACTACAGTCGCTATCACATCGAAGGCGCGTGGCCGACCTCTGTCTGTTTTACAGATATTATCACGGGTGCTGTTCTTCGGAGATTCTTGGCATTGTTCCACGCAATTCGGTTTATATGCGCTCCACAAGACAATCCGACGGATCGCACCCGTTTGTGGTTCATCTCCCAACGGCGCGAACATCCCTGTATCAGAACTCATTCCGTTACAGAGCGGGAAAGCTGTGGAACTCCCTTCCCACGCGAGTGTTCCCGGAGCGTTACAACCTGCAACTGTTCAAAAAGAACTGCAACGGTTATTTGATGGCATCTCGGGGCGCCCACTCGACGCTATAGGTTCGCCTCTCCCGAGAGAAGTCTAATAAAAAAAAAAATTCTCGAATACGCGGAATTTGTTTTCTTCCCGTTTTGTGAGAGCCCATGTTTCGCATCCGTATAGAACAATCGGCATGATTATGGGTCTATAGACACGGAGCTTTATGTTACGTGATAGCAGTTTGGATTTCAGCAGTTTACTGACTGCATGCCAACTAGCGTTGCCGGAATGCAGTCTTTTGTTAATTTCCTTTGACATTTCGTTACTGGCCGTCAGTATTGTTCCCAGATATTTAAATTCTTTAACTTTTTCAAATATCTTGCCTCTGACGTTTATACGAGGGTGTGCTGAAAAGTTTCCGACCTAACAAAGATACAAGACATTTTTTCTTAAAATTTATTTTTATTTTTCTACATAGTCTCCATGTAACTCTACACACTTCTCCCAGCGATGCTCCCATCTCTCTAACCCGTCGAAATAGTACTCGGCGTTTTTCTCTGCAAAATAACTGTTCACGAAGGTGATTGCCTGCTCATTTAACGAAAATCTTTGTCCTCCGAGCGCAATTTTTCGTTTGGGGAACAAAAAGAAGTCGCTTGGGGCTAGATCTGGTGAGTAAGGAGGTCCAAAAACTGCAACAACCGACGATAACATCGCTAAAATTCACCAAATGGTGCTAGACGAATTAAAGTGAGAGAGATAGCAGAAGCTATGAAAATGTCCAAAGAGCTTGTTTCCCATATATTTGTAGTACGGTTCGCTTCCGTGCTTCTCGATCAACGAGGAAGAGAAGCGAACGATTGTGGAATTCGGTCCTGGGAATCGGCCAGGCTCAATTAAAATACTTTTTATTTTGTTATATTATTATTTTATTTCTAATTAAATTTACTGGCGTCCTACCGCTTCGGACGCCAATCGAGACTGAACCCCGAATCTGAAATTCATCACCCTTATAAGTGAAACCAAATCGAGATTTTGTATCTCGAAGAGATCGAATTCAAAGCAAAATCTCGATTTAGATACTTTGGCTGGAGTTGTGTTTGTTTTTGGAGATTTGAATCCGGTTGGGCGAATTCTCGGACACATGAGCATGAGTATGGAAATTGAACATCTGATTCAATTTACCATATTTGCTTCTGTTTGGGGATCTGGGGAAATTGATGTATATGGATTATAAACGAATATTTGATTCGTTTACCAGGAATTTTGCTCGATTGGGATAGCGTATTTCTGCATTAGTTGGATGATTATGGGGAGTTGGATGCAAGGGCGATAAACGAACATTTGATTCGTTTATCGCGAATTTTCAATTTATATGATTGTTTTTTGAATTTCAGTTAAGGATTATGGGATTTGGATGTATGTGTGGGGGAAGGAGTTGGTAGGGCTTTTCAGAGCACTACATATTAAATCAAGATTTAGGAATGAGAAAGCTGCCCGCGCGTTTGCTCACTTGTCAAGCAATTCAAACCGTAATTCGTGGATTTCCGCCATGGCAACCGCTGACGTGCGAGGCGGCGCGTTGTCTTGGTGAAACAGGATTTTCTTTTTCTGCAAATGTGGCCGTTTTTCCCACAATTTCTGCCTTCAGTTGGTCAAGTAATGGTGCGTAGTATGCTCCTATAATGGTTTTTCCTTTTTGAAGATAATCGATTAAGATAACTCCATGATTATCCCAAAAAACAGTCGCCATCACTGTCCCAGCCGAAAAAAAACAGTTTTTGCTTTTTTTGGTAACCGATTCCCACTTTGCAGTCCACTGTTTTGACTGTATTTTTGTTTCGGGCGTATAATGGCGTATCAAAGTTTCATCGACAGTAATTAATCGGCACCAAAATTCGGATTTATTGCGCCTAAACTGCGCCAACAGAGTACGTTGGAAATCTTCACTCGAACACCTTTTTGGTCTAACGTGAGCAAACGCGGCACCCAACGCGCGGACAGCTTTCTCATGCCTAAATCTTGATTTAATATGTGTCAAACACGTTCTTTGGCCATTTTCATAGCCTCTGCTATCTCTCTCACTTTAATTCGGTGGTCGTCTAGCACCATTTGGTGAACTTCAGCGATGTTACCGTCAGTTAATGCAGTTTTTGGACATCCCGAACGTTCATCGTCTCCCAAGCTCTCACGGCCACGTTTAAATTCAGCTGCCCAAAATTTCACTGTGGTAAATGATGGTGCAGACTCCCCATACACAGAGCCCAACTCATCTTCGATTTGCGTAGGCGCATTGCCTTTCAAAAACAAAAATTTAATGACATATCGATACTCAATTTTGTCCATTATCATAAAAACACTCACTCAAATAAAAACTGCGCGTTCCAAATGGCTGACATTTTTGTGAATAACTGTCAAAGGATTCACAACAACATTCACCACTTTTATTGACGAGTGCTGCTATCTTTACGTTGAGGTCGGAAACTTTTCAGCCCGCCCTCGTATGTGTTCCCTGAGGTCCACCTGCTCTCGCCGTAATCATGTATTTTGTTTTGTCTTCATTTATTTCTAGGGTCACCTCTTCTGTCGCTTGCATGATGATTTCACTCTTTTTACTTAGTAAGCCAGAACGGCGATCCCATCCGCATATGCGAGCACTTGTGTGACCCCGTTCAGGGATGATCCAGCCATGTTGTTGTCTTGTACCTTTCTGATGACATACTCGAGGTCAAGGTTAAAAAGATATGGTGAGAGGCCATCCCCCTGTTTTAGTCCGTCCCGGATTTCAAATGGTTCTGAGAGGTAGTTTTCTATTCTAACACGCCCTTTATTTTCGTTCATGCAAATTTAAATGAGGGCGGCATATTTTATCGGAATTCCCAGCTCAACTACCATATGGTAGAGTCTCTGCCTTGCGACTGAGTCGTAGGCTTTTTTGAAGTCAACGAACACTTGGTGAACCGTCTCTCCGTACTCCCACTTCTTTTTCAACAGTTGCCTTACTGTGAACATTTGCTCGCTTGTTGACCGGTTCCTACGGAATCCGCACTGGTAGTCTCCCAGTATTTCTTCTGCGTACGGTGTGATTCTCGCCAGTATGAAATTTGTTAGTATTCCGTACAGGGTGGCTCAAAATTAATCACCCTATCGGAAGATGTTATAATTTTTGCAAATGGCGTCGTACGTCAATCGTATTTAACATTTGTGAACTGGACATCATATTTGACATTTGTGAACTAAAAAAAATTTTAAAGGTCCAAATAAAGATTTCCATCACTCAAATCGGTTTTTTTTTATTTAGTAAAAAAGTAATTCAAAAACAAAATTGGATGATGTTTGTGGCTGGGAGAAGTGATATTCCTCTATAGTTTTCGCAGTCAGATCTGTTGCCTTTTTTGAAAATGGGGACGACTATTGAGGTTTTCCACTCTTTCGGAGTGACTTCCTTATCCCATATTGTTTTACTCAGTTGATGGGTGTTTCGAGTGGCTGCCTCTCCCCCATGCTTCATAAGCTCTGCCGGTATGCACTCGACTCTGGGAGCCTTCTTGTTTTTCAATCGAATTATTGCGTCTATAACTTCGTTGAAAGAGGGCTTGGGTATCTGAGGCTCGGCTGTATGTACGCCTGGTGCGTTTATTTGTGGTTGATGGGTGCGCACATTGAGCAGGTTTTCAAAGTACTGCTTCCATCTTCTCACGATATTGTTTGTTTCTGTGGCCAGACAGCCGTTTGTGTCTCGAATTATTTTGGCTCTCCCTCGGTAGCCATATCTAATTGAGTTTATGCTGGCATACTCTGATGTTCATTGTTCTGGCATTTCTAGGATTTTTCGATCCAAGTCTTCTCCCACTCGCGTTGTTTACGTTTGAAAAGTCTCGTTGTGTCTTTCCGAATTGTCGCGTCTCTTTCTGCGTTATATTTCTAAGTGGATCACTCTGAGGCGTTTACGTTCTTCGATCTTCGCCCTGCATTCATGGTCAAACCAACGTTTGAACTTAATTGTTTTCTTAAATCCTAATACCTTTTGGGCAGTTTGTTTGATTGTGTCTCTGATCGATGCGCATTTAGTATCCGCACTATTGGCTTCCTCTTCCTCACTGCTCCCATTCTCTAGGATTCTAAATCTATTCGTTAGTTCGTCTTAATATCCAGCCCTCTTGCGCAGGTCTTTTAGTTTATCAGTGGCGAACTTTTTCTCGTCTCCCGTGACTGCCCATGTGGGTTTGCCGCGAGCCGACTCTTACTTTTGCCCATCACTAGAAGATGATCGGAGTCGGAATCTGCTCGTCTACATGATCTTACGTCAAGGATATTCGAGTGGTGTCTTTTGTCTATGAGGAAGTGGTCTATTTGATTACGCATTACGCCGTCGGATGATATCCATGTGGCTTTATGGATTTGCTTGTGCTTGGACATCGTGCTTTTCACTACCCAATATTTTGATGCTGCGGACGTGATAATTCGAATTCCATTATCATTTGAAACGGCTTGTAGGCTTTCTTTAGCTATAGCTGGTTGGAAGATATCTTCCTTACCAATTTTAGCATTGAGGTCCCCGAGGAGGATTTTAACATTGAATGATGAGATCCCATCAAATACTTCCTCTACGGTCTCGTAGAACGTGTCCTTCGTTTCGTCGTCGGTAGATTCTGTTGGGCCGCGTACGTTTATAAGTACGTTATTGTACCATGAGCCCTGTATTTTTAGCACCGACATTTGGTCGTTAATAAATTTCACATCTTTTACATGAGGCGTAATCTTCTTGTTTATGATAAAGACGGTTCCCATGTTATGTGTATCGGTACCTACACACTCCACTGTGAACCCGTTGGTTTCGATTACTTGATGTTGGAGTCGGCTTTCCTGCAGTGCGACGATGTCCATTTTATATAGTTTCGCGTTTTCTATGACCGGAGAGTGAGACTAAAAATACTACGCTCCCCCACATGTAGTAGAAACTTCAGGGCATTCGTGAAAAACATTCAAAACTCGGCCGCAAACAAATTCGCTGGTTCTGATGGCACTCACTCAATTCTCTTGAACTGCTGGAGAAACTATTTCATCAATCTTATGCTACCGGCTGCTTCGAAAGTAAATGGAAGTTAGCAAACACTCAACCAATTCCCAAAACGGGCGACAAAATGACCCTCTCTTCTTATCAAAGACCTAAACAAAAACAAGTTCGCTGGACCTGATGGCATTCCCCCAATTCTCTTGAAGAAATGTTCCTTTTCACTCGCTAAACCACTGCGGAAACTCATTCATTTGTCTTATTCTAATAGTTCTAATTCCCAAATAGATGGAAGTCAGCGAACATTCAGCCAATTCCCAAAAAGGGCGACAAATCATCCCTTTCTTCATATCGACCCATAACACTAACTTTTATTCTCTCCAAGGTAATGGAATCTATTATCAACCGTCAACTTTCGAAATATCTGGAATCAAATGACCTCCTCAATGACCGGCATATGGCTTTCGTAGCAACCGTTCTACAGAAGATTTGATGGCTTACGAAAACCTTACGAAAAGTTGGGTCGTTGCATCCACTACTTCACAGAACGCAAAGTTGTTGCACTAGATATTTCGAGAGCCTTCGACAGAATTTGGCATCCAGCCCTTTTGTCAAAATTGCATTCATATGGAGTGCTCAATTCCCTGATCCGATGGATAGGAGACTATATTTCTGGCCGTTCAATCCAAGTGGTTCTTGTCGGTGTCAAATCTGTCTCCCATCAAATTAATGCAGGTGTTCCCCAGAGTTCTGTACTCTCACCCACTCTCTTCCTCATCTTTATAAATGATCTTGTCCATTACCCACAGCCCAATCCACTCGTTTGCTGATGATAGCACATTGAGTTCCTCATACTCTTACGAACACTCCCGTCCAAACTCTTCGAACGTCACTACCAACCAGCAACTTATGCTTGATACATTGAATTCAATGCCTTAAAAACTCAGTGCTGTTTCCTGTCGTCAAAGGCGAACCCCAAAGTAAATACACTGTCGATGAGCGGCACTTGCATCGACGAAGCCAAGGAACTATCAATGCTCGGCACTCGAATTAATTCGACTCTTAATTGGAGCGACCACATCTTTGAAGCTGCGAAAAGTGCGGCCAAAGGCATGGGGTTCCCTAAGAGATGCAATACTTCACTCCATCCAACCTAGCCGCTATTTACAAGGCGTATCATCACCATCATCGGCACTACAACCGGGATCCGGTCTTGGCCTTATTTAGCAAGTCTCGAGGCTTGTTAAATTTTCCATAATTTATTTTTACGGGCAATTTTATTAGCCTTGCGCCATTGTAACATCAGAGTGTAACCTCCGATATTAGCATTTAATATTTTATTATCGTGATTATTATTACTTACTTGGAGAGTTTACTTTCCCTGTTTGTGTGGGTCCTTTGGCTGTTATTCTTCAGATGGCTGGCTTCCTTTTATTTGGATTATTAGTTAAACAAGACGTTCACTTCTTAACTAAAACTTTATTTTAAAACTGGGAATATCCATCCCTGAATACTTTTGATTTACAATTTTATTTATTTAAAAACAAGAAGACCCGCTGTACAAATGCAAAGGGCCGCAGTCATCTTGTTTATTACACTACACTGCAACAAGGCGTATATTCGTCCCAAAATGGAGTTCAACTCCCATATTTGGCCCAGCGCATCCAAAACTGCACTACACGTGCTGGATAGGATGAAAAACCAAGCACTGAAACTTATTGGGGACCCAACTGTGAATCGATCAATTCCGTTGTTGGAACATAGGCGCAACGTATCATGTCTATCTATTTTCTATAGGTATTATCACGGTCGTTGCTCAACTGAACTTGCTGAATGTTTTCCGCCTTCTCAGACATTTTCCCGCGATGCCCGTCAATCTGAGAATGCGCATCAATTCACGTTGAAAGTAAACTTAAGGCGCACAAATAAATATAGAGAGTCATTCTTTAGCCGAACCACACGAATGTGGAATACTCTACCCGATCATGTCTTTCCTCGCCGTTGTGATATCGACCCCTTTAAGACCAATGTACATCGATACTTCCTTTCCTTATCCACTTCCTCGCCTTCCGGTCGCACTGTGCTCTGACATTTAAGCGTACTTCAAAATCCCGTTATGCGCGCGTTTGTGTAAAAAAAAAACAAATCGAGTCATTCTTTAGCCGAACCACACGAATGTGGAATGCTCTTCCTGATCATGCGTTTCCTCGTTGTTGTAATTTTCGAGCATTCAAGGCCAATATACATCGACATCTGCTTTCCTTATTCACTTCCCATCCATCCGCTCGCACTGTGCTCTGACATTTAAGGGTACTTCAAAATCCGCTTGTGTGCGCGCGTTTAATGTAAAAAAAATATGAGTCGGATGATGTACTTTTAGTTGTTTTTTTTTTTCACTGTTTGCTGTCATATTCGTTGCGTAATACGCCATAAAAGTATTGTACACACGCCGATATTTAATTAGCACATTAAAGTTCACGTACTTCGCAATGAAAAATATATTTTTCGTTTTGCGCCATGCCTCTATCAGTGCTTCGTGAAATGTTCTCTGTAAAGTCCATATCCCGATGACATAAATTGTACGTAGCCTTTGGAAAATTGTTGTCGGGACGAGATTGTGGGGTTTGGGTGACTACTGCGCCTTCACGGGCGTGGGTCCAGTAACACACCCACAACACGTCGCGAAAAAAAAACCAAGCTCACCAAAGAAAGCAGAAAATAAATGAAACGCACTGTTCTGTTCGTAGATGATTTTTTCTTTATTTTTAACTTAACATAAGATGTCACAAACTTGTTCGTTAATTTAAAAGATGCCAAACGAAAATTAAACTGACTGAGTTTGTCTTTTGCCCACAATTTTCTTAATTAAAATTAACATAAGGTGTCACGAACTTGTTCGTTGATTTAAAGATGCCAAACGAAGATTAAACTGACTGAGTTTGTCTATTGTCCACAATTTTCTTAATTTGAATTAACATAAGGTGTCACGAACTTGTTCGTTGTACGTTAAATCATTCGAAAGATCTACCACCACTTATCACTCAGCGCACAACTGGACGATCGAAATGACAGAAATATTTACAATTGGCTCACCCGCAGTCCACAACTAGGACAATCCAAAATGCCGCGACTTCGACTAGTCTCCTGGGCCGGTTAAATCTGACTCTCTGTGGCTGTTGCACTCGACATACCACTAGATGCAAAGGTGGTGGATTTCCACCGATATGGGAGGAGCAAATCCGTACTTTTCTTTGGTGACAACCAATGAACGATCGATTTGAGTTTTGTTGGAAGAATTTCCATGTGATCGTGCAGATCTGATTGGGGTGTCCATACGCTGGAAGTGTGGACAACGATAATGCCTCGACGGTTACATGTAAGGGATAGCGATCAATCCTGCAGCTGTTCAAATAAATGAACAATCAGCAGAGGCTGCAGGCATCGCCGTCGTAAACGATAGTGGCGATCGCCCGATGCAGAAATAGATCTCTGTGTATTTTGTAAACAAAAACGCTATTGCGGTGGTCAAGCGCTAAGATGCGCGTTTGTTTGCCTTAGCCAACGCAACATGGGAACATCGGTTGTTTACATGATCGGTTAAAATCATGCCGTTGAAGGCAATCGATTTTTCTGTGATGTTAAGTAAACAGAAGATTTGTTCATTATGGCAATGGCTAGGGTGGAGATTGTTTGGGTTAGGAAAACGGTACGTCGGACATGATCATTGGTATGATTGTTTGAATAAGAATCATGGTCGTGTACAATTCGATGATCGGTTGTCGCTTGGGCGATCGTTCATCGGAAATTGGGCTCGCAAACAAGCAAGTTGCCCGACGTGTCTTTTTTGGACCAACGGATTGTTGGAACAAGAACACACCGAAGGATTGGCGTGTGTTTGATGGGCATGTGGCCGCCCACAGAAACCGATCGGTTCATGACAGATGCACCGAGATGGTTTAGTTGATGCAATTTGTTTGATGCCATGGCAAGATGGTAATCTTGATGTGGGCTTATGTTTCAGGTATGAACAGATCGAAGGAGAGCTTTGAAATGCTCCTATCCAGGTAAGAGGCTTTGATGGGTACAGTATAGCACGGTTGGGGAAGGGGAGTTGGGTTAGGACGATGGGTGGTTCTTCGGGCGAGCCTTAAAGAACCCCCACAAGATGACACAAATTGACCTGTACGTGGCGGGGTTACTTAAAATCCAAGGCTTGCAACAAAAAACCTCACTCTTTGGATTAAGTGAAAATAAATATTCAAACAAAACTGTCAGCGATAACAAAGTTGAGTCTGATAGTTCCCAGAAATTTGACGTCGTGTTTAGAAGAGTGCTAACAAAATAACGATTATTTTTCGAAATAAGGACCCAACGGTAACACTTTAAGAAAATGTCAATTTTGATTCACTAAACCCATCCATTATGTTGCTAGGAAATGTTTGTTAACAAAAATACTCTGTATTATTTTGTTACAATCAAAACCGATATACGATTAATTAAATCAAATGCTATTTTCCTTTTCGCCTTTTTTGCTCTGGATCAGCTGAAGCACTTTCATGTCATCTGTAACCCTTTTGCGTAAGCGCATTGTGAAAATAAAAGCGAAACGATTTGAATGGCATGTGCCGAATCGCATGAAAACAGTAGTCTTCAACTTAATGACTGTTGCCATTCAGAAGACAGACTGAGTGAGTCTTTGTCAATCTAATTGTTTGTTAACGTAATCCAATCAACAGTGGCCACTTGTTTAATCTTACCTCACATTTTTAGCACCAACTGAGAAATATCAAAGCCACGACAGTTAAACGTTAGCACAATATTTACATAGCTCTTCAACTAATGACTTTCGGCAACCGATTTCGTTATATTGCTGTGTACCCATATCTTATGATTCCCAGAAAAAGAGGCAAGAAAAAACAAATTAATATCCAAGTGGAATCAATATCAACAAGCTATGTAACCCGTCTTTAGCAACAAGCCAAACATATTCCCCGGAATCGAATTCTATGCCGGACTTAATATTGCATTGAGAACAAACAAATCCTGATCCAAATGAAATAACCAGAAGTGCGCCCTTTTATGCCGAATATTCTGTTTTGCTCGTTTAACAGTATTTTGGTGACCAAATTAAAAAGTGGATTGACAGGCTTATGTTTATGTTTCCTACTAGAGGCTGCATTTTCCCTTGAAGTCGTTGTGTGTTTTTCGGAGAACGAATTTAGGGATGACGGGTTGAAGATTGTTATGGGCTGGATGATTTATTTCGAATTCTGACATTGAGAATAAAATCGTTGTTTTTCGTCTAGTACTTGGAACCGAGTCCGTCTATGGTAAATTTGTTCTACGTAGTTCATTAATTCTGTTTTTGCACCAATTACATGTATCTTCTTTTCTCAGCAAATATCCGGTCGCCAAAAATGGAATTTGACCCATTGAGGGCTCTTTTACTCCACTTCGATCTCACTCTTGGGACACATTGTATTTTTTAATATTAATGAACAGCGCTAAGGGCGTAAACATACTTCACAATGAAAAAAGGACCTAATCATACCTCACTGTAACGAAAAACGTAAGGGTCTTCTTTTTTAGGAGTTGGATCGCTCAAATAAGTTTGTGTGGAACCCAAAAAACCTGTTAACATTCCTTTTTATAGTGCTTTTAGGATTCACAATTTTCCATAAATAAATAGATTGGTCACACTACCCCTCAAATCGTATATACACGTCGATTGATCCTGCGCCCAATTTTCCATACGCCTTAACTGCACCTCTGACGTTAATTCTCCAAAAAAGGACGATGATAGAATATATTGCTATCAACTGATGTGAGTGTTTGTGGAGATTGCAGCTTAAATTTCATTCATTCACGAAACTGCATTAGTCTCTTCTTTCCCGGTGAAAATTTCTATATTTCATTTTTTGATAGTAACTTTATTTTTCTGCAGTCTGCTAATTCCTGACTACTTTCCAAGAGGATCTATGGCTCATCACAAAATGCTATAGATCCATTAATTCATTTGTATCTCCCATAAGGAGAGAGAGAGAGAGAGTGTGTACAAGAAACAGTTTGATCATGCAATGTTGAAAGTCTTCCACATCTTTGTCTTCTGTCACGAGAAGACTGGATATAACCGAATGTCAACAGACTGCTAAAGTTTCCGAATGTCAATAAACTGCTAAAGTTTCACGAACACATTAGGGGTCGCCCATAAATCGCATAACGCGTCTATAATGGGGGAGAGATCAAGTCCCATGTCTATATAGTGTTATGTTGGAAGGAGGGTATAAAATAGCCTAAAAGGCTTTATGTGGTTTATAGACGACCATAAAAAGACAACAGAATATTAATAGGCTTGGGAAACAACATTTTTACCTCGATTTCGCTTAGTGGTTTATGGACGACCATAAATAGACAACAGAATATTAATAGGCTTGGGAAACAAAATTTTTACCTCGATTTTCGCTTAGTGGTGTTCAGTTACTGTTTTGTATTGTTTTTATTGGTATGATCGTATTCTGCAATTGGTATATGCTAAATATATTTCATATCACACAATGGGAGCCAGTTTTCTCGAGGCACTGGAATGTGGACCTACGCAATCAAATCATGTTGGACTCTCGCCTTTCTTCCTACACTTTATATCCCTTTTCTCCCTTCCTTAGTCGCACAATATCTTTTCATGCCCCAAAGTCTTAATAATCGTTTTAGCGCATTAGCTAATAAAAAAATATGTTTCAACTATCCATTGCCGCGATAACTTCTGTATGGGATCCAACGTTGAGAAAAGGGCGCATCCTTTCATCCAAAAAACCGTTTGTGGAACGCAGTAATTGTTCGTATCTCTAGTATTTTTTCTACTCCTCTATTACTCAAATATCTTCAATCTCGAATTATAATTTTTGTTTTTATTACTATAATTTTTATTTATTTATTTTTTTTTTAATCTTCTTTTTATTTTTTATATTATTTTTATTTTTATTTTTTTTATTTCTTTTTTTTTATTTTTTATATTTCTTTTTTTAGTTTTTTATTTATTTATTTATTTATTTTTTTATATTTCGTTTTTTTATTTTTTATATATATTTTTTTTTATTTTGTTTTTTTATTTTAATATGTTTTTTTAATCTTTATTTTTTATATTTCTTTTTTTTTTCATTTTTTATTCCTCTTTTTACCATGAGTGGGGTTGTAGTGTGTGAGTGGCGTCCAAAAAAGTGTGCCCTGCGCAAGAATGTCCATCTGGTAATTTGTGCCGTCCTCTGCTCCTCAAACACCATCAGTTTGGAATAATTTTTTCTTATCTTGAGTCAAGTTGCCAGTGACTATTGCACCATATTCCTTACGAGTGGGTTCCGATGTGAGTTTCTACGGGAGATCAACAGGGCAACTGCTATAAGGGCGTGCCATTTATAATTCCTTCAGTCATGGTGGATATTTGAATATATCTCACTCCAATATCGATCTCTTGTGCCGAAGTATGACCCGGAAGTTTCGCGTTGACTAGTGCAACATTGATGGCATAATAAGCAATTAATCTACTCCGTCTGTCTGTCTGTCCAACTCCAGATTATTACTAACCGAAATCCGGGTTATCACTGCGACTGTGATGGGGTATTTCAACCTACTTGGATATAACAAGACTCTTCTTTTCTCCTATATAGAGGTGTAGCCATAAGCTTTCGAAATGGTATTGCTTATCAGCATCTGGTCCAATATGATTACTGTTCCAGTCTGCAATTTAACTTCTCGTTGGCAAGACTTCGCAGCATAGCATTCATTACTGTTCCCTCTTCCGACTCCCGTAACTAAATAGCCATACATCTATAGCGTTTAGGATAATAGTGAAGAACGTGTGATTCGAACTGACGCTATGACAGTTAGAATCACCAAAAATTGAACCAAAGCGCAACCCATCAGGCCACCGCCGTGTGTACGAATTCGATTTCTAAACTCAAATACATTCGACTGATGTGGATTTTGTTATGTTATCGCTAAGGTATATGGCCCTGATGCATTTTCTTATTCGATTTGCGTTCGGTGTTCTTCACTATTTGCTTGTGTATTGTGTGTGTGTCTGTTACAAACGCCACACATCCTTAAACGATTTCGGGTGAAGGGCATTCATTTATTCTTAGAAGAAAAAAAATCAGATGATGTTTTGTCCTGATTTCTTCTCTCAACCGGTGCAATAACGACGCATAATACACGCCTGTTATTGCTTTTCTGTTTTTCCAAATAATCGATGTAGACAATTCCGCGTACATCCCGTTGCCATCACCTTGCCAGTGGATTTCGCCGCCTTCATCATCATCATCATCATCGGCACTACAACTGGGATCCGGTCTTGGCCTTATTTAACAAATCTCTCCACCGGTCCCGATTTCGAGCCAATGTCATCCAGTTTGCCACTACCAGGCTCCGGGCGTCCTGGTTAACGCCATCCCTCCATCACAGACAAGGTCTGCCGCGCTGTCTGCTATTCGAGCTAGGTGTCCCACCCACCAGAGTCTACCGGGCTTGATTTTTCTTACAACATTAGCTTCAAGATAGATCGCGTACAACTCATGGTTGTAGCGTCTCCGGAATCGTCTTCCCTCACATACGGGGCCAACAATTCTCCTTAAGACCTTCCTCTCGAACGTGGCTAAGAGTTAAGAGTGCTCTTTTATTGTGTACCCAGGTCTCGGATCCATACATGAGTACTGGTTTCACCGCCTTCCCCTTCATTAATTCACTATTTTGATGATTTTTTCTGTCTCTGTTAGAACAATGCAAATCGCTAAGTCGCTGGATATAATGTCGCATCAGAATAGTTTAACATCATCTTGTGGTCGATTTCGGTCGCGAAACAGAGTTCCCACCTCTCAGTCGGAACACCGCGAGTCAGGACTCATACTACCACCGGAAGGTTAATTCGATAGACAACGAGGTAGGAGTCGCACAACAACCGGTTGGGTTGATACTTTAGACCGAGGCAAAACTCGCACAACCACCGGGGTGGTTAATTCGGTAAACAGCGCGACAGGACTCGCACTACCACCGGAGTGGTTGATTCGATGGACTTAATCGATCATTTTACTAGGTTAACTCTGTATCTCGACCGCCACTGTGGTCGAATCGCTCCCATCTGAGAACACGTTTAAACGCACTTCATAGGACCAATGCTGTAGGTCCACAATGTAGCCTGACCACTGTCATAGGTCAGCGCAGTCAAGAGGATCGATAGCAGAAGCGCTAAACCTTGACTGTCGGTCTCATTCCCGACAACGTACCCCGTCTAGAATCTACGAAGAAACTTCCCCTAGACGCTTGCCCCGCAAAAGCCCAGGAATAGTTCCTAAATTTTGACCTATTTGGCTAGGAATAGAAATAAGGAACCCAACGTCGTATATATTTTTTATATCAAACGCCCAGGCATAGTAGAGGTGGAAGAAGTAAGAAAACAAAAGCCACAGCTTAATAGGATCCTATGTAACGGCCCTGGGGCTGTTTAATCAAGTATCAGGGAATTAACATTTGAAATTCCACAGCATATCTAATTGCCGAACATTTAACCAATTAACAAGTGCCTAGAATTAGAATCTACAGTCTAAGAACTAGAGTCGGAGCACAAAATTTAGGACGCAGGCGCTAAGCTATTTAGTGAAGTTAGCCTGAACGTCCGGGTCCGGAATAGGGCGTTTTAACGCAGTACACTGTGCTACATAGAATGAAGGAAGATCACCAAATGATAGTTGAGGTTACAAGCCCCCTTATAGCGTTTAAAATAAAAGTGAAGAAGATCGTGTGATTCGAACTGACGCTATGACAGCTCGAATCACGAAAAAAATTGTACCTAAGCGTTACACACCAGGCTACTGGCCGTGTTTAGAATTTGATTTCCAAACTCGACTATATTCCACTGATGTGAATTATTTTTATTATTTATCGCTTGGTATACGGTTCTGATGTATTTTTCTTATTCGATTTTTTTCGTTCGTGTTCTTCACTATTTTTGCCTGTGAATTGTGTGTATCTGTTGTTAGAGTTGCCACATCCTCACTCTCTGAACGTGAGTGATTTAATACGAAAATAGCTTCACTCATCTTAGCGTGGGATCTGGGTTGTATGATACTCCATTAGTCGATGTGCTTCATCGGAACGGTAGTTGTATCTCTAGTTGGATAATCGATTTCTCAGCTCGGTTGTGTAATTCCGCTGAAAACTGCTACGTAGCTCTGTGATATGCTCGCTCTATCTCCGCTGTACTCCCTCCTGCTATGTTCTCCACTCGTTATATTAAACGCACATTCGTTCACTATTAAATTTCTGCACTATCTATTTACTTAGCGCAAAAAGACTGTAGCGTTAACAGATACACAAGCAAATAGTGAAGAACACGGAAAGAAAATCGAATAAGAAAAACCATCAGCCGTATACCAAGCAATATCAGCAATTCCACGTCAGTTGAATGTACTTGAGTTTAGAAATCGAATTCGTACACGCGGCAGTAGCCTGATGGTTCACTTCTCACCCTTTTCTCCGTGTGTTCAATACACCATCTTCACTACCATTGCTTAACGCTATAAGACTACTGGTCGAAACAACATCGTGCGCTTGCTTTAGAGTGCTATTTCCGCATCGACGAATGCGTCGTATGCGTTCAACATGAATTTCGTAAATATTTTAAGATTCAGCCGCGATGACCAATTCCTGTGGTGGATCAATATTGAATTGGATAAAAAACTTCGTGATGAGACTGTCATCAAAACGAAAGCCACCAAAAAAACTTCAACGCCAGCATCTGTTTCTGCAGGTGTTGTATCTTGGGGTATCATTGGTTCTTTGTTCGGCGGAAATGTGAACACTGCGCGGTATACGGATATGTTGAATCCGTCCCTAATTCCCACTCTTCGTCGCCGTAGACGTTTTCAATACATTTGGTTCTAACAAGACGATGCGACATGTCACAGAGCTACGAAAGTTCTTCGTAAAGTGTGTGGCATCCGCATAATTTCAAAACGTGCTCGTTTGGAATAACCACTTCCGTTTTGCTTCGCGCCAGACTTTTACCTATGGGGTTATTTGAAAGCCAGAGTGTACACCAATTAGCTGAAAAGCTGGGAACAATGAAAACTCCAAAATTCCTTGATCAGTTACGAAAATAGTGATTGAAAAACGTGGGTGAAACGTGTCGAGTGTTGTCTACCCACAGACGCTCGTCATTAGTCCGAAGACTTATTTCATAATTAAGATTGACTAAATTTTGTATCTAGTGTAAAATGTTCATTTGATTGTAACCATTAATTACTTGACGAGTTACTACACTTCAGAATCGTTAAAATCCCGTGAAACACATTGTATAAGACGGGCAACGGGCATTTTGTAGTTACGTTTATATATATACATATAACTTCCTTTCTAAATACACATCTCTAAAACCTTCGGGTTGTTTGCACATTTTTACTGAGTCACTGTGTGACGGTCCTCAATGACGATGCACCATCCAATGGTGTATATAAAGTATTATTAGTTTGTGCCAGTATGCAAATTAAGAACTAAAACAAATGTACCATGCGGGAAAATGGTTCTGTGGTAGCTAGTTCTTCGTTAACATGCTGTTTTCTTGAACACTCGAAACCGTAAAAAACCCCCACTTCAACTGTGCGTTGTCACAAAATGACACCACGACCAAATTACTCGCCCATGCTTAACGAATTCGCATACTTTTTTTGTTGCTGTCATTACTATCCTCATACGCCCTGAGAATTCATGTGTCCTATCCCAATTTATAGAGTTCTCCATCTGAAAGAAATTCACATTAAACGATTACACGTGGATAAATTGTTCAATCCAAAATGTTGTCACAGTTCGATTAGAGTTAAGTATATGCGCCGTCGCACTTGTCTTCAATTAACCGTTCCAGATGCTGTTTTATTTATTGAGCTCTATAACAATAAACATCGAATAAACAAAACCAAGGACTTATTCTCTGGCCGAACGTCACAGTTGTAGATCCCACTTCCCAATCATCATTTACATATAGAACTACGAAGTAATTGCAATCTGTTGTGATTGTATTACTTTTTGTTCTTATTGTGTCGTGATATTTTCCTTTATGTGTCATCTGTGTATATTCAAGTCATTAAAGAAATACTAATTTCGCCAATTAATTGCCGGTATTGATTCGTTGGCGTATGACAAATATATCGTATACAATTAGTATTCAATATATTTTGTTTTGATTGCGTTGATTGATGAATCATTTCCTTATCGAAATTAGGCTTTGTTATAAATTCCGCCATGTTCTATTCAAACGATTTGTTAATGAACTTCGTCAAGTATCTTCATTTAATTTCATGTGTTTTAATTTATTAATTGTACTTATGCGAGGGGCACCACTCTTAATTTCATTAAATTGGTGGCTGTTATTTTGAGAATGAAGCTGGAGAATGATGACAATTCTTATTTTGGCTCTGTTTTACTAAAGTTCACATAGGGATGCGTTAGTTCTTGTACTATGTTCCATTTGAAGCCTGTGTATAATATTCGGTGGTCGGCTCTTTATAAGAATTGACTCTGTATTCTGAATAAAACAAGCCTTTGGTTGGGGTGGAGTTTACCCTATACTAAGAATTTCATTGAAGAGCCATCCTTCATTTTCTATACTCTTCTTCTTCTTCTTCTTCTTCTTCTTCTTCTTCTTCTACTTCTACTTCTTCTTAGTCTTATTATTATTATTCCTTTCCTTCTTCTTCTCCTTTTTCTTCTTCTACTTCTACTTCTTATTCTTTTTCTTATTATTATAATTATTATTCCTTTTTTTTCTTCTTTTTCTACTTTTCATACTTCTTCTTTTTCATATTCTTCTTTTTTTATTCTTCTTCTTATTATTATTATTCTTTTTCTTCCTCTTCCTCTTCCTCCTCTTCTTCTTCCTCTTCTTCTTCTTCTTCTTCTTCTTCTTCTTCTTCTTCTTCTTTCTCTCCTCTCAACTCCTCACTTCTCCAAGCGGATCTCGACAGCTTCTCAACTTGGTGCCGTAATAACTTCTTCTCCTTTTTCTTCTTCTACTTCTACTTCTTTTTCTTCTTCTACTTCTTATTCTTTTTCTTCTTATTATTATTATTAGAAGAAGAAACTACTTCTACTTCTTATTCTTTTTCTTCTTATTATTATTATTCCTTTTTTTCTTTTTCTTTTTCTACTTCTTCTGCTTCTACTTCTTCTTTTTCTTATTCTTATTATTCTTCTTCTTATTATAATTATTCTTTTTCTTCGTTTTCCTCCTCTTCTTCTTCTTCTTTCTCTCCTCTCGACTCCTCACTTCTCCAAACGGATCTCGACAGCTTCTCAACTTGGTGCCGTAATAACTGCCTTAAACTCAACGTTGTCAAATGTCACTCCACCACCTTCTCCCACAAACGCCCCCCCCCCCCCCGTCCCCCGTCCCTGTTAAACCAACAGATATCATCTGTACCCTCGATACGTGACCTCGGGATCTTATTTGACAGGGAGCTTAGCTTCATCCCGCATAGTAATGATATTATTCTTA
Organism: Microdon myrmicae; assembly: GCA_963931805.1. NCBI lineage: Eukaryota > Metazoa > Arthropoda > Insecta > Diptera > Syrphidae > Microdon > Microdon myrmicae. The sequence goes on from OZ007500.1 coordinate 52,182,671, forward strand.
AGCCCAACTCTGCCCTTGGGTTTGTGAAACGCTGCTCTAAAGAATTCTCTAATCCTTACGTTTCGCGTTCTCTCTACATAGCCTTCGTCCGCCCCCTTCTTGAATACGCCAGTCAGGTCTGGTCTCCACACTATCCGTCCCATATTCGCAGAATCGAAAGCGTGCAACGTCGTTTTCTGCGTTTTGCCCTCAGCAGACTGAACTGGGAGAATCCTCGGATTTTCCCCCCATACACAAGCCGGCTCCATCTGATTAACCTCAACACACTTGAGGAGCGCAGAACTCATGCCGATATCCTTTTCATCCACCGTCTCCTTTCAGGCATAATCAACTGCCCAAGCTTGCTCTCCATCATTGCACTTCACAGTAACCCTCGTCTCTTCTATCTGCCCACCCACCACACTTCTTACGGTTCTAATGAACTCATTTCGCGAATGCTGATGTGGTCAAACTCTTACCCTACCTCCTTTGATTTCCACCTTACATCTACTGCACTCAAACTCCGTCTCCTCTCTTTCCCCACCTGACCTTGCCCCGCCCACCATCTATCCCCTCGCAACCCGTACACATTCCAACACATATGCTGTTCGCTGTCTCACATATGCCACATTTGCCACCCCCACATACACTCGCTCTTCCCCAGCCTCCTACCTCCCCTACCCCGAAGTCCTCTTCTCGTTTCTTTGTTTTTTTTTTAGTTTTTTTTTTTTTAATTATATGTGACGCATTTGACAATCAGTACTAGACTATAAGCAATAGAAAATTCGAGGCCATGGAGCGGACGGAAACGAAACACCGAATCAGAATAAGGAAAAACGGTATAAATACGTCGCACGCAGATCGGGAAGATAAGTAAGCAGTCAAAAACGCCATAATTAAGAAGCGAGAGTAACGAAGCGATAAGTAAAGCAGCGAAGTATCAGGTTGTTATTAACAGACTAATAAAGTGTTTGCAAAGAGAATCGATTTAACGGCTCTTATTTATTAAAATAATTAATCCAGCGAACCCTAAACTCGCTACAATATGTTTTTTGAAATTATATATATATATATATATATATATATATATATATATATATATATATATATATAAATATATATATAATTTTCTTTTTGTTTTTTTTTTCTCTTGGTTTAATTATAGATTGTAACTAAGCTTGAATTAAGCCGAATAAATAACATTCTTCTTCTACTTCTTATTCTTATCATTATTATTCCTTTTCTCCTTCTTATTCTTATCATTATTATTCCTTTTCTTCTTCTTCTTCGTCTTCTTCGTTTATTTCTTCTTCTTCTTTTTCTTCTTCTTTTTCTTCTTCTTTTTCTTCTTCTTTTCTACTTCTACTTCTTCTTTTCTGCTTCTACTTCTTCTTATTCTTCTTCTTATTATTATTCCTTTCCTTTTTGTTCTTATTCTTCTTATCATCATCATCGGCACTACAACCGGGAAACGGTCTTGGCCTTATTTAGCAAGTCCTGAGGACTGTTAAATTTTCCATAATGATTTGTTTTTTTCCGGGCAAGGTCATTGTCTTGCGCCAGAGGCTCCCCGGGGGGGAATCGAACCCCGGTCTCCCGTGTGACCGGCGGGTATACTAACCACTATACTATCGAGGAGCCCTTATTCTTCTTATTCTTTTTCTTATTCTTCTCCTTATTACAATTCTCCTCCTTATTATAATTCTTCTTCTATTATTATTCTTCTTCTTATTCTTATTATTATTGTTCTTTTTCTTCCTCTTCCTCTTCTTTCTTTTCGTCTTCTTCCCCTTCTTCTTCTTTCTTTTCGTCTTCTTCCTCTTCTTCTTCTTCCTCTTCTTCTTCTTCCTCTTCCTCTTCTTTTTCTTCTTCTTCTTCTTCTTCTTCTTCTTCTTCTTCTTCTTCTTCTTCTTCTTCTTCTTCTTCTTCTTCTTCTTCTTCTTCTTCTTCTTCTTCTTCTTTTTCCTCTTCACTTTCCGGCCTGTTTCTATTTTATTTTGGCACTTTCATTCCTATCCTCTTTCTACTTTCTTATTCTTTGTCCTTTATTTTCATTTTTCTTTTTTCCCTTGGCATCTAGCTTTCTTTAAATCTTTAAATCTTCTGTTTCTTTCTTTTCCCTTTTTTTTCTTCTCGCATTTCCATATCATACATTTTTTATTGTTTCTATTCTCTTCTCTTTTCCTTCCCTTTCTCTCTCTACTATTCCTTTCCTTCCCTTCTCTTTCAGTTTTTCCTTCTCTTCTGTTGCTCTTTTTGCTCTTCACTTTTCTTTTTCTCTATTCCTTTCTCATAATCATCATCATCATCGGCACTACAACCGGAAACCGGTCTTGGCCTTATTAAGCAAGTCCTGGGGCTTGTTAAATTTTCCATAATGATTTGTTTTTTTTTTTCGGGCAAGGTCATTAGTCTTGCGCCAGAGGCTCCCCGGCGGGGAATCGAACCCCGGTCTCCCGTGTGACAGGCGGCTATACTAACCACTATACTATTGAGGAGCCCTATTCCTTTCTCGTCCCTTTTCTTTTTCTGTATTTCCTTGCTCCTCCCATTTCTTTTTTTCCTTTTCTCCTTTCCAACGTTCTTTCCTTTCCTGTTTCTTCGTTTTCATCCTTCTTCTTTTCCATATGCCTTTCGTTTCCCTTCATTTTTCGTTATACTTGTGGTTCTTCCTTCCTTCGCATTCCTTTTGTTTCTCTTTCCCTTTTTGTGTTTCCTCTCAAATTACAAAACAGGTTCGCCACAAAAATCCCCGAAGATCCAAATGGAAGGACCAGATGTCTCTCTTCAAACAAAATCGTTGAGAACCATAAAATGCGCGTCATCAATTTTATGATCCCCTAGAAAAATGGTTACTTAAAACCATTAACACAATCAGCGTCGGTTTCCGTTTAACCAAACCAAGTTAAAACAAACAACAGGCACCATAAAACGAACTGCACGTTCGCCTAAGCGCTTAACAACATAGAGAATCATAAATGTGCATTAGCACGATTCTCTATTGATTTTTCCTTTGTGTTTCCTCTATCGATCCCAATTTGGGAAAGATAAAGAAAGTAAAATGGGTCAGGCAGGAGAAAAGTTTTGGCTCGTAATGGCATTAGTTTTTTCTTTTGACATTAGTTATAGCGTTTTGCGGCGATAGTGAAGGGAATGCGATTCGAATCAACGCAATGACGGTTAGAAACACAGCAAAAGATAAAACCAAAACCTCAACACATCAGAGCACTGCTGCTTGTAGAAGAGTAAGTATTTTCCTCGGCTACTATTTACCGCAGTGTAATTGCTAATACGTACGGTTTTGTTGATTTTTTTTTATATATATATTTGTGTTCTACCCTATGATTTTTGCGTGTTCGTGTGTGTCGTGTCTGCTGACGTCGCTACACTACTCCTTCCTTAGTAACTTCGTTACGATCAATTTCGTGTGTGGGACGACAGAGCAGGCGAAGCGAGGGATGTGAGCGAAACTTAGGAGCAGACAGAGTAACCCGGTGTTCAGTGAGGAAGTGATGACATAAAGTCTTGGTTTCATATCGAAGAATGTGCCGTGTGTACAAATCTCGGCGGGAAATCGAAGGACCAGAATAGAACATCTTAGACGCAGTTATGCCCAATATTTCAAAGATATGATCTTTAAAAACTAAATATTAAGAGCTTTTTAAATCTTCAATAAAGATTACCCAACAAATAAGTCACCTATTAGAAGGTAGGGTTTTGTTCCTAGTCTATTCAAATAATGCTTCTTTGGAATTGGTTTGATGTTGATAGACTGATGCCACTGTATCCTACCCTACCCTACCCTGCTACTTAAAAGAGCCGTCTATTCCAATTTTGACATTTCAAATCCTCCCATGCGTGCTTATGTTACAAGTATTTAGCAGCCAATTGACATTCACTTCATAGATACGTGTAATATCCCATTTATACGGCCCTTAAAGTGTTTTCGTGAGATTGTTATCAATCATCGGCCATAAGCAGACCTACTTCAATAGATCTTCTTTACTTCTCTACCCAAATCTAGGTACCAACACGCCCATGTACCCAAAACATAACATAGTTCATATCTACATTCGGCAAAGATTACGCCGTTTGTTATACCTGTCCATCCATACATCGAGTACAATCAATCAAAGCAACACAAAACGGAGAATGTGCATTTCTAACGAAGCATGACCGATGAGTTAGCGTCTTGAAACCCAGTTTGTGCTGAGGCTATCAATTTTATTTATTATTGATATCAGGACCAACAAATTGAACTTGTGAAATGATTTTTCTCTTTCGTTTGACATGAAATGAAAATAAATATTTACACGTCACAGAGTTTACCCAATTGCTTGCAGCTTATCTTTATAGCTCTCATCCCAATCTGGGTGGTAGACACCCGTCTTTAATTTCCAACCATGAGGTCGTGCTTCACCAGCGCCAAAGAAGATTATCACTTGAAAACGTTGACGTTTTAATTGGGCTCATTAATGGAATACCTCAGACAACAATGATGAATTCTTTTATGTTGATGTAAAAATATTCAAAACTCAACCGCCTTTAATCGGGAGTTATAAAGCGATCAGTTGGGAAAATTTAAGCCTCTATGCTGTGGAGTCTTTAAGACGTCTCCTATATCCAAATGTATTCACGTTGTTTCGGTTGCTACCAGGGAGCTTTTGGAAATAAATTCGTTACCCATAAGGTTTTAAAAAGATCACTGGAAGTTCATAATTATCAACTTAACCATTAAGTTTTCTTATACTTGCATAATGTTTCTAAATACAATAAATAATACTTTTCCTGGGTCCGGTAAAACAAGAAACCCGCTGTTGACCTTGTCCCGGGGCTATTACAGTGGAAGGTAGCATTGTTATGACACAGACACTGCATTACCGACGGCTGGCTATGGCAAAACTATATATTTGACCTTACTTCACTATTATATCGTTCAGCAGGTTATATGCAACTTGCTGCTACAACAGATTTCCTCTTAATTTACGAAAGAATGACATGGAATACATGTATTTGGTTCAAGGCCAATGGTGCAGAAATACAGGAAATGGCACTTGCAGTATACTACTGGTTTTCAAGTCGATACAATTTACAATCATGGGTTGTTTGAAGGGGTTTTTGAATATTCGCCGACAAACGACCATAAGCGACACGACACTATGCAAGAGATGTTAATTGTATAATCTACAGTGGGCTCTCTTTCTCAGTGCGCTTTGAATATTCAAGATTGTTACGAAAATAAGTTAACGCTAGAGAAAGAAAAACTTGAAATCGCCAGCACTACCCAAAACACAGAAATTGCAGAAGAACAAATAGAAACACCCGAGTTGTTGCTTGAACCTGAGCTCATGGTTGGTTCGAACGAAACTGAGCCCAAGGTAGAACAAGTCATTTGTGTTGTTATAGATCATCCCTGACAGAATGGAAGGGGCCATTCCGTGGTGCAAGTTAAACCAATTTATTTTCTTCACATGTTACGTATGTCGTTGTCTGAGATAGTGTTTATAGCTATTAACAAGTTGTATCAAAGGTCAAATAGCAACAAATTTGATAATTTTATTTATCAGCTTTGTCTCAATTTGCAAATAACCGTATCTTACCTTCAAACACAAATAGAATGTTTCTATTCATTATCAAACCTTGCCCGTAAAAATAAATTATTATGGAAAATTTAACAAGCCCCGAGACTTGCTAAATAAGGCCAAGACCGGATCCCGGTTGTAGTGCCGATGATGATGATGATGATGATGATTCATTATCAAACAACCAATTTACCACGAGTAACTTTTCGGAACTCATGCTGCATAATCAATTTGGTATCTGCATGTGGTATAGTTTCGTTTTCTCTTTCTTCTTTTACTTTTATATAACTCGTTAAATTGTATTGATAACGCGGGTGATGGAAAAAACGCAAAAGGCAATCGATGAATAAAAACACTTAATAAACAAATGCCTACATGGTAACACGCAAAGGATACAAGCTTTGGCAGTGGTTAACATTTTAAAACCGCAACAAAACACAAACAGTTGCATAAAACACGAGCTCAACTCCACTTAGCAAAACTCGCGGTGAATATGTCGTAAAGCATATATTACTAGGGAAAGGAAGAAGTATGCACATTTTTTCAATTACGCTATATCACAACTAGAACTATTGGTTGCAATACATCAAAAGGATTTTGAATGGCTTCATATTCTGCCTAAACAGAAATTTGATTTTTTTTTTTACTTCTCCCAGGAAAGGCGAACCTATAGCGCTGAATCAGCGCTCTGTGATGCGATTTTTTCTAGGCCGCGTCCATCAGCCAAGCTCCAAAAGATGGTCAAGGACTTCTCCCAACCATTTCATGAAGGCCATAGCTTAATGGGGTGGTATTTCACCGGGCGGCTGCTACCTACCACTCAGTAATTGTGTCGAACTGCACAATAGCAAGAGTCGTCAGTTGAATCTACGTTTGAGCAATCAAACGCAAGACACAACCTCCTTACCAACTCAGGCATTGAGGCGACAAATAATTAATAAGGGGCAGAAAGGATAGGAAAGAAACGTCATCATCGGCACCGGGAACTGGTCTTGGCCTTATTTAGCAGGTCCTGAGGCTTGTTAAATTTTCCACAATGATTTGTTTTTTCCGGGCAAGATCATTAGTCTTGCGCCAGAGGCTCCCCGACGAGGAATCGAACCTCGGTCTCCCGCGTGACAGGCGGGTATACATACGGTTACAAAAATGTGTTGGTCTTGTTTTTTTTTTTTTTGTACGCAAACGCGCGCAAAAGGGGATTTTGGAGTACCCTAAAATGTCAGAGCACAGGGCGAGTGGGTGGAGAGGCAGTGGATAAGGAAAGGAGGTATCGATGTACAACAACTTTCCAAAGGCTACGTACAATTTATGTCATCGGGATATATATATATATATATATATATATATATATATATATATATATATATACAATTTTTTTTTTTATTACACTTCTCTCGGGAGAGGCGAACTTATAGCGCCGAGTGCGCGCCCCGAGATGCCACCAAATAACTGTTGCAGTTCTTTTTGAACAATTGCAGGTTGTAACGCTCCGGGAACACTCGCGTGGGAAGGGAGTTCCACAGCTTCCCCGCTCTGTAACGGAAAGATTTCTGATGCAGGGATGTTCGCACCGTCGGGAGATGAACCACAATCGGGTGCGATCCGTCGGATTGTCTTGCGGAGCCCATATAAGCCGAATTGCGCGGACCAATACCAAAAATATCCGAAGAACAGTACCCGTGATAATATCTGTAAAACAGACAGAGGTCGGCTAGGCGCCTTCGATGTGATAGCGACTGTAGTCCCGACGTCAGCGCCGAGTCCCCGATCAGGCGGATCGCTCGTCTCTGTACGCTCTCAAGTAGGTCGAGGGTATGTTTAGGAGCCGAGCTCCAAACATGAGAGCAATATTCGAGCGCGGGTCTAATTTGGTATTTATATAGGAGAAGAAGTTGGGCCGGTGTAAAATATTTCTTGGCTCTAAAAAGATAACTCAGTTTTCCTGAGGCTGACCTGGCGATACTCGACACGTGTTTATGCCACGTTACATCCTCACAGACCGTGACGTCGAGCAATTTCAAACTTTCACCAGCCTCGAGGGCCCGGCCATTCATCATCATCTGTGGAACCGATGATCCACTTTTCTTTGTGAATGTTGTATATTATGTCTTCGCTGCACTGACGTCGACAAGATTGGCCCTTCCCCACTGCAGGACCCTATCTAGATCCTGATTCAGAGAGTCAATCTGTCTACATCTCAGCTGATGCGACGCAGATGCACCAATCGGCCTAACACTCGAAAAGGAGGAAACAAACGTACTATCATCCGCAAAACTGAACACTTTGTTATCCGTTGTCTCCAACAAATCAGTAATGTGAAGCAAAAACAAGGTTGGAGCCAAAATAGAACCCTGGGGCACCCCTGAATTAACAGGACACAGATCTGAACACTCGCCGTCCACAACAACCCAGATCGATCGATTCTCGAGGAAGCTCCTCGTCCAGTCGCAAAGCTGTTGGGAAAGTCCATATGAACGAAGTTTGTGTTGTATTCTTGTAGGGGTTTGGTTTCAGGAAGCGTGTCTCCTGGTCCTTAAAAGGACAAGGCGATCTCTTAAAATTTGACCGCCCCTGAAAACTTGTCCTACAAAAGGGGTCGTTGCCGTGCTTCCTCTGATCCAGAAGGAAGAGCAACGTCCTTAATTGGGCCTCTGCTGGTTTTTCGTGGGGGGCCAGGTGATACTTCAATCCCTTAAATTGTATCTTTTCTTGAAGATCCCACGGCGGTACTTACCCGGTGTGAGGTAACAAAATGAAAACAAGGTTTTGTTTCGTTTCCTTAACCATAAGCGTTTTTATTCAAGTGTTTACTTTGGGATTTCTTCCTACTGGTATTACTCCTCATATACGGCCCTTTCTCCTGGGGTACTTCCTTTCAGGACAATTATTACGGTTTAACTGCGGCCCGGAGATCACTTCACTATTCCTTTATAAAGGATAACAAATCGAAAATTGTATCCCAAAGATACACATTTTCGTACAACAATCTCGATATTTTGAGTGAGATGTTGTGTTTACTTTAGATAAGAATTCAATTTCTTGAATTCTTATGAAACTATTGCGCAGATGTGGGACTGTATCTGCTTTTGGTTTTTTGTTTGTTTTCCTGGATGGAAAATTTTCAGATAGAGATAATGATCTCTGAATTTTGGATTTGGGTGATGCTGTGGAGAAAATGTAGAACAATAAACGAATATTAGATTCGTTTATTGCGAATTTGATTTTAATTCAAGATTTTGGATTTAATTATGTCGTGGGGGCAAATGTTATGCGATAAACGAATGTTTGATTCGTTTATTGCGAATTTTGGATCATGTTTGGGTTATTGTGGGTTTTGATAAGATTATACGTTTTAGCGTATTATTGCTGGGATTTGGATTAGGAATGGGGGAAAAAGGTGGTAGGGCTTTTTGGAGCACTACATTTGCTCAGCAATGCCGCGTGCCATACGCGGTCAAAAGCCTTGGAGATATCCAATGCGACCGCCCTTGACTCACAATGCCGCTCAATCGCAGATGTCCATATATCGGTTATAAGTGTCAAAAGGTCTCCCGTGGAACGCCTGCCACGGAATCCGTACTGACGATCATTCAGGAGTCCGTTGCACTCCAAATACTTAACTAACTCTGTATGGATGACTTTTTCCATTACCTTAGACAAAATAGACAGTAATGCTATCGGACAGTAATTTTGTGGGAGACACTTTTTTCCCGTCTTTGGGATAGGCTGAATTCGAGCGATTTAGGATCACTACAAAACTATGGGAGCTGCGTAGTGCCTGAAAACCGGCTCCCGACCTATTTTCCCATTCAAATCACGAAGAAAGATTTTCACATCGTATCTTGGGCAGGCATTGAGGGCCCGTTCGACGTTCTCATAGTATTCTTCTTTTTCGTCGTCGACTCCTCTGTAGGTCCGTTGACGTTTATGAGGTTTATGTTCTTAAATTTGCCTCGCACGTGAAGAGTACATAGCCCTTCGTTTATTGCATTAAAGGCGATGGTAGGCTTCAGTTTTTGGCTGACTAGAAAGCCTACCCCGAGCACACTATGTTTTGCATGACAGCTATAATAAATGTCATACTCGTTTCTTTGAACAACACCACTCCCCGTCCATCTTATTTCTTGTAATGCTGTTATGTCACTCTTATATTCGGACAGGGCATCGGTTAGCTGCTGTGCAACTCGAGCTCTGTATAGTGAGCGGACGTTCCATGAAAAAATTCTTAAATCGTTTAGCCATTTTCGTTTCTGTGGTCGTCGTTGTGTATCGGGTCCATATCCAAGGATTGTTGAATCTTCCATAACAGTTTGCTTTTCCGGGCAAGGTTATTAGCTTTGTGCCAACCTTTCTCAGGATATCGCCGCATGCATTGGTTCACTACTTGGTGGATGCCAAAATAGCTAGCCGGGGGTGTCACGTGGAGACTGCATGTCAACTTGGATTGAACAGGGACATGGATCGTCCTGGCCTTCACCGAGTTAAAACCAATCAGAGATCTTGCCCGGTATGCCCCCCCCCCCCCCACATATTATCCGCAATATATTGATTCTCCAACTTTTGTTTTTAACCCTTTGCTCCTCGATAGTATAGGGGTTCGGGATTCGATTCCCCGTCGGGGAGCCTCTGGCGCAAGACTACTGACCTTGCCCGGAAAAAAAAATATCATGGAAAAGTTAACAAGCCTCAAGACTTGCTAAATAAGGCCAAGACCGGTTCCGGTTGTAGTGCCGATGATGATGATGATTGGTTCACTACGTGTTGGGTGCCAAAGTGGATGTCCAGGGCTGTCACGTGTGGAGACTGCGTGTCAACTTGGATTGAACAGGGACAATGATCGTCCTGGCCTTCGCTGGGCTGAAAGCAGTCAGTGACTTTGCCTTGTATGTTCGTTCCCATCACCCCAATCGATTTTCTTTTTTTAAGTTTTTTCTTTAATCTTGTTTTTCTTTTCTCTTCTTCTTCTTTACTTTATATACATTTTAACTTTACTTTATATACATTTCAACCTCTTCATCAAAACCAATTTAAAGCCAAGATATATCGGACATTTTTCTCAAGTTCAGATTTAGTTTCACGTAATTTCAGTTATTGTTCCTTTTGTTCGATCTTTTGGTCGAATCCTGTGGCGACTATTTTACGACTAACCTAGTTTTAAGGATTCAAATCCATCTAGATTTATATTTCCTTTTTGCATATACATTGAATGTTCTAATTTTGGTTCGTAACCGACAGTGTACGTACAGTGTTTTTATAAGTACGATTTAAACCAGGATATGAAAGGCCACACCTCAAACACATCTTGAGGTAATATGTAATTGAATCTATCATTATAACTGTTGTCCAATGATAAAACAATTATGAAGACATTGGCATCGAATAACTAAAAAAAAACAAATAAACAACTTTTAAGATTTACAGCCTAACCTAGCAATTAAGTTTAGATGCGGTATCGCATCCATTAAATATATTAAGCATTATATTCCCTCTTATGCAATCGTTATCTTTGAATTGCCACCACACAATAGCCAACAGAAAAGGTCAGAGAACAGTTAAAGTTCCATAAACTACTAAATAAATTGAACTGATCAATTAAAAGTAAAACGAAAGTATTCGGAAACGAGTTTATTCATCCAAAATTAGACCAAAGTACAGAACTGGTGAATCATTAGAGAACAACACACATTGAAGAAGACTAGTTTCGTCTTCCGAAAAGAAAATATCAAGAGAAGGTTATGTAAGAAATACATCAGGAGACCAGTTCCCTCGCTCCATAAACGGTATTCGAATCAAGTATTCAATTAAACAAATTTCTTGGACTCGATGACGTCTTTAGGCTTGTTCTTTACCTTCTAAAACACAATGATGACCATTTGAAAGTCTTTCGTAAAGTTCATCACGACAGTTCAAGGCGAATGTCTAACACCACATAAAATTAACTGACCAATTCGGGGAAGACAAGTTTCTAAATTCGCTTAATGGTATAACGATGGCTTGCATTCGCTATATATGTTATTATTTGTTTCCCAAAATTGATTTAGTTTTTTTCTTTTGTTTTTTGGTCATATTTTTGTGATAGAATAAAACAACAATAGTTTGTTGTTGTCGTTTTTGATGATGTCTAAACAAGTCTCTCAACCAGTTCGTACTTATTGGATTTTCCAAGCCATTACGCATCAAATTCGAGAACTGGAGAACAATACCATCCTGGCAAACCTTTGTCTGAACGGCTAGACAATACTCAGTATTCTTAAAAGATCTTTCCTTGGCATGAGGACAATCTCAGTTACCGTTACTACAATGTCATGCCAGTCACTGGAAAACACGTCTATTGTTCGCATCTTTTATTCATGTTCCAAAAATTCAGAAGAATAAACCTTTTAGATACACAAAACGCCATTAACGTTAATTAGATGTGAATATGTAGCCCGACTCTGGTGATGTTGCCTGTAGTTACGTTCGACCCCCCTACCGCGCGATCCAGTCCTGTTTTTGGTTCAATTTATTTAAGATGCTCTAATTAGACTAAACGCCAAGAGGCTTTGTATTCATCAGTGTTTTAAGCCAGTCCTTGCTATGGAAACCATTGTCTCTATAGTCTCTTGGCTTCGTATCAGCGACGTATTTCGGATCGATGACTAAATTATTTACGGTCGGATAGTTGGGTGATTAAAATAGCCAATTGAATCTGCAGCGTAATACGAACGGCAATATAACATCCTCATACAAGAGCACTACATATGGGCTAAAAGGATATATGCATCGATATCACGCTCTGATGGATTACTATACATGTGTACGTAAAGCGGTATAATAAAGCTCCGGATCCAGCACATCTGAATAAGAATGAGTCTTAAAAATAAATTGCCCAATGTAGAAGGTGGGCCAATGACTTGTTAGGTGTGTTTTCCTGCGTTAGTTAACTAATGACTAATTGCGAGCACATTTGCTTTTAGCCATAAGCTTCTTTTGTGCTGCTTTAATAAATGCCTTTAAATAATATTTACCTGAAAACGACCCCAGCACGGTGCTATAGTTGGGCCAATAAGGATATCACGCACTTTGTTAACTGTCAACGGGACATCAACTTTCCTCAAAGATTAAGGAGTGAATAAAAAGAGATTGTTATCTGATCCTTACACTTTGGTCTTATTGTCTGACCTAACATGCCAATGTTAAAAGTGTGTTCTTGCTCTAGCGGCATATTATGTTGCCGGACATGGGGACGTTTACAAGGATAATAGTCATTAAAGGGTGTGTAAATATAGTTAAAGCAACAGGTTTAGACAATTCATAACTTTTGTGTAGTGTAGCTAACTGCGTTCTGTAGATAAATCTTCGATCTTTGAGGGAAAACACGTCGAGGTTTTTTTAGTAAACATTTTCAGCACGACCTTTCTATTTAAAAACAGTTTTATTGATCCAAATGTGTGATCAAATTCAGTTTTTATTTTATTTTATTTTTGTTTGTTTGTTAGAACTGTCATTCCTATGTTATAGAACTCCGAGGATTTACTAGTTGTTTTCATAGTCCTCTTCCGAGATTAATTTTATATCAGGAAAATAGTGTTGCACATGATAACTTGAGGGTGCAGTGTCAGGACTATATTACAGATAGATAGATACAATTCCCAATATTTTCAATTTATCCCCTCACAAAGTATCGAATGACCTAAAAGATTTCGGCCACTTCGTTCACTCCAGAACGTGATCACATCTTCAACGTAGTAAGGCTGTCCTCAACAGGTTTTTTCGTTTCGAAACCCCCTACCTCCCCCACCCCCCCCCAAAACCGACAGTATAACACCCCTTACCCTCTATTATCAGAACGTAAGAGGTCTTCGCTCAAACACCCAATCCATTCTGAAAAACTCCTCTGCCCTACCTGTCGACCTTTTAGCTTTAACTGAAACAAACTTAATCCCCGGCATTCATAACCAGAAACTGTTTCCCCCCACGTTCACCGTCTTCCGCGCCGACCTCCTCAATCATACTACTGACTTTTCCCCCAGCCGAGGAGTGCTCATCGCTGTCCACAACAGCCTCGAGTCGTCACTTGTCGCTTTCCCTACCTCCTTCAAGCTGCAGTTTGTGACTGTCAAAATCACTGTCCCTCGGAAAACAATCTTTGTCATGTGCTTCTATCAGTTGTCAAGTCCCTAACATAAAACAAAGTCGGGTTAGGTACACCATTTAACAGGTTTTCCAATAGGGACTTCACAACTTTGAATTTAATTTGTGAACGCACCCTTTCACTAATCATCGAACTGTCACTGTCAATTTATTCAGTAAACTCAACATTCTCGTCATGGTTAAGTACACGGGCGAACAACGTCTACAAATTATAAAAATTTACTACCGTAAAAAAGTTGTCAAGTCCCTATTGGAAAACCTGTTAAATGGTGTACCTAACCCGACTTTGTTTTATGTTAGGGACTTGACAACTTTGAATTTAATTTGCGCCCTTTCACTAATCATCAAACTGTCACTGTCAATTTATTCATTAAACTCAACATTTTCCTCATGGTTAAGTACATGAACGAACAACGTTTGCAAATTATAAAAATTTACTACTGAAAAAAAAAGTTGTCAAGTCCCTATTGGAAAACCCGATATATCCTGCCATCCCAGTCTATTGAAGTTTACGAGCTAGCTCTCAATGCTCACGACCATATAATCGAGCTGAGTAATTGCGAGGACGACAATCATCATCTTCGGAAATTTTAATCTTCCACAACTCAATTGGGCTTTATCTGACGATCATTCACACTTCACCCCCTACCCCTTCGCGGCCAAGGAATGTCTTTTCATCTATCGACTAGATGATTCTTGTCTCGTGTCAGATCAGCAACGTTCGAAACCTCTTGGGTAGGCAGTTTGGCCTCATCTTTACAACGGGCCCTATCAATACATCTGTCTCGCCCAGCCCCTTCCTCCTTGCATCTATCGACAACCACCCCCCCCCCCCCCCCCCCCTCCCTCTCTTCGCCTACGATTTCCATAAAGCTAATTTTCGCTTAATCAACGACTACCTAGACCGCCTTTCATTCAACTACGATCACCTATCCATTGAAGATGCCATCACCCGCTTCTAAACCGAAATCCTTTACTCTATTTCTCTGTTCGCTCCCTAGTCTAGGACAAAGAACATCAACCTCTTCCCCTCCATGGTACAATCACAAGCTTCGCTCCCTGCGTAACAAAAGGAATAAGTTGTAGATCATCTTCTCTTGCAATCGAACTATACCTAACTACTCCAACTTTCTTGGCTGTTACCTCCAATTCACGGAACTTTTCAACGCCCTTTATCGCAACTATGTTACCAAAACTCTGACCAATCTCAAAAATGACCCCAACACATTCTTCCAGTTCGTCAATCATAAACGTAGATCCAACGGATATCCCATATCGCTTACTTTAAACTCTCATACCTCATCTGATCCTGTTACTATTGCCAACCTCTTCGCTACTCACCTCAATCAGTTATTCACTAATGTCTCCTTTGTTCCTGAACCGTCATACTTCAACGACCTACCCAAATTTTCCCTCGGGCCCCTTCTCCACAACTCC
Organism: Microdon myrmicae; assembly: GCA_963931805.1. Lineage (NCBI taxonomy): Eukaryota > Metazoa > Arthropoda > Insecta > Diptera > Syrphidae > Microdon > Microdon myrmicae. Next base: position 52,197,802 of record OZ007500.1, read on the forward strand.
TTTGACCCGACCTTAATTGAATCCAAGCTACTAGAACTCAAAGACGAGTTTACACCGGGCCCTGATGGAATCCCTGCAATCCTCCTCGAAAAATGTTCATCCATTCTCTCTGCTCCCCTCTCACTGATTTTTAACCTCTCACTCTCTCAAGACGTATTCCCCCACATCTGGAAAACCTCCTTCATCACCCTCAACCACAAATATGGTGCCAAAAACGATGTCACGAACTACTGCACCATCGCCAAACTGTACCACTTACCTATGATTCTCGAAAGCATTCTGTATGAATCTCTTAGTTTTCATTGCAAACCTTTTATTTCACCAAGGCAACATGGTTTTTTTAATGGCCGATTAACAACAACCAACCTCATTGAGTTCACTTCCTTTACACTCTCAGCACTAGAGCACGGTAACGAGGTCGATATGGTCTCAACCGACCTCAGTAAAGCATTCGACAAAATTTCCCACAATCTAATCTTCTTCAAATTATCCGCCCTCGGTTTCGAACCTGGATTCCTGATATGGATTTCTTCCTAACTAAAGGATAGACTTTATTCCGTTCGGTTCAGGTCCATGATATCCAAACCCTTCCTTGCCGCCTCTAGGGTCCCCCAAGATAGCCACCTGGGTCCTCTCCTATTTATACTGGCCACTAATGACATCGATAAGGTCATTACGAATTACAGCTTGTGTTGTATACGCTAATGTTATCAAGTTATACAAGATAATTGTGTCACCACTTGATTCTGCACTGCTGCAATCTGACCTGGACACTTTCTCGACTTGGTGTGACAAAAATTGCTTTTTCTTAAAATGTATTATTATTTTCGTACAGTCTCCTTGTGACTCTACACCAAATAGTACTCGGCGTTTTTCTCTGCAAAATAACTGTTCACGAAGGTGATTGCCTCCTCATTTGACGGAAATATCTGTCCTCCGAGCGCAATTTGAAGATTAGGGAACAAAAAGAAGTCGCTTGGGGATACATCTGGTGAGTAAGGCGGATGGTCAAGCAGGTTAAAGCGAAATTCGTAGATTTTCGCCATGGCAACCGCCGAGGTGTGAGACGGCGCGTTGTCCTGGTGAAACAGGATTTTCTTTTTCTGCAAATGTGGCCGTTTTTCCGCAATTTCTGCCTTCAGTTGTATGCTCCTGTAATGGTTTTTCCTTTTTGAAGAAAATCGATTAAAATAACTCTATGATTATCCAAAAAAAAAAAACAGCCGCCATCACTTTCCCAGCCGAACAAACAGTTTTTGCTTTTTTTGTAGCCGATGCCCCCTTTGCAGTTCACTGTTTTGACTGTATTTTTGTTTCGGGATCGGCTCCAAAACTGGGATTTATTGCGTCTAAACTGTGCCAACAGAGCGTTGGAAATGTTCATTCCAACACGTTTTTGGTCTAACGTGAGCAAACGCGGCACCCAACGCGCGGACAGCTTTCTCATGCCTAAATCTTGATTTAATATGTGGAAAACACTTTCTTTGGACATTTTTATAGCCTCTGCTATCTCTCACTTTAATTCGGCGGTCGTCTAGCACCATTTGATGAACTTTAGCGATGTTATCATTAGTTGTTGCAGTTTTTGGACGTCCCGAACGTTCATCGTCTCCCAAGCTCTCACGGCCACGTTTAAATTCAGCTGCCCAACATTTCACTGTGGTAAATGATGGTGCAGAGTCCCATACACAGAGTCCACCTCATCTTTGATTTCCGTAGGCGTATTTCCTTTCAAAAACAAAAATTTAATGACAGCTCGATACTCAATTTTGTCAATTTTCACAAAAACACACATCGACTCACTCAAACCACTGTCAAATAAAAACTACGCATCCAAAATGGCTGAAATTTTGGTGAGTAACTGTCAAAAGATGCACAACTACATTCACTAGCTTTTATTGACGATTGTGGCTATATTCAGGCTGAGGTCGGAAACTTTTCAGAACATCCTCGTATATTCTTGTCGCCCCTAGTTGCACCCGCAACAAAGAGAGTGACTTATCGCTGTTTGGATAAATTATTATTATTATTATTTATTGGCCTGTGGGAACCCGGAAGTTCATGAACTCACCGACTCGACTCCGCAATCGCTCCCTGTCCTGTGCGCTCTCCTTCCACGCTTGACCATCTGATCCGATCCCCTCAAGGTCAAACCTAACATTGACCTCCCATCTCCGGCGCCGTAGTCCTACCGGTGTCTTTCCCGTTGGTCTACCGTCAAGAATTCTACGCACGGTCCTATCGTTACCCATTCGCGCTACATGTAGGGTCCATCTTAATCTTCGCGACTTGATTACTCTCACTATTGTAGGTAGGTTTGCGGTATAGCTCTTCCAGTTCGTGGTTGTGGAGTTTCCTCCATTGTCCTGCCTCCTCGTCATATTCAGTGCCAAAAATACCTCTTAAAACTTTATTCTCGAATACGAATACAAAAACACTCACATCGAGTCACTCAAACGACTGTCTTGATAAAGCACAACACATTTCTCGTTTATCAACTTCAAACTCCTTTTTTTTAATTTCATGCTCCAACCGCCTTAATTTCTAATAGTACAAATTAGAATAAATCGTTTTTCGAGCCAATAGTCTCAGCTGCTAGGCTCATTATGTTAGTTTATTGATATGTAATTTTGAATTACTTGTTAATAATAAATAAATAATAAATCGTTTTTCACGACGGTAGTACCTGATAATGAATGATATCCCTGTAATCTCACCATTTTAACCATTTAACGATAGAAGATGCTAATACCATCCACTGCAATTTTCAATTCCATTTCCTTTTATGTATTCTCGACCAAATAGGTGTGTAAGATTCGGCTTTTTTTTGTCAAATTCAACTTTATTGGAAAGATAGTTATGCAAAGATTAAGTGATATTCATCATCATCATCGGCACTACAACCGGGAACCGGTCTTGGCCTTATTTAGCAAGTCCTGAGGCTTGTTAACTTTTCCATAATGATTTGTTTTTTCCGGGCAAGGTTTAGTCTTGCGCCAGAGGCTCCCCGACGGGGAATCGAACCCCGGTCTCCCTCGTGACAGGCGGGTATACTAACCACTATACTATCGAGGGGCCCATTCTCAGTACATACAGACTTTGAAATAGCTCCGACGTCAAGTTTGTCGTGTTAGAGGCAGCCTGGCGCTGTACTATCGAGGAGCCTTAAGCGATATTACTTGGTGAGAAACTCGCAACTGTCCTGCAAGCTCTTCTGTTTGAGTTTGACATGGATTTTCATCCGGTAAGACTTGAAGTTCTTCGTCGTCAAATATGTATGCAGAATCGAAAGCGTGCAACGTCGTTTTCTGCGCTTTGCCCTCCGCGGACTGAACTGGGCGAATCCTCGGATTCTCCCCCTATACACAAGCCGGCTCCATCTGATCAACTTCAACACACTTGAGGAGCGCAGAACTCATGCCGATATCCTTTTCGTCCACCGTCTCCTTTCAGGCACAATCAACTGCCCAAGCTTGCTCTCCATCATTCCACTTCACACTAACCCCCGTAACCCCTCTTCTATCAGCCCACCCACCACACTTCTTACGGCTCTAATGAGCCCATTTCGCGAATGCTGCGGCGGGCAAACTCCTACCCTACCTCCTTCGATTTCAACTTTACCTCTACTGCTCTCAAACTTCATCTCCTCTCTTTCCCCTCCTGACCACCCCCACTCCCCGTCTACACTCTTACATCCTGTACTAAGCGAAATGAATGAATGAGTAATAATTGTTGGATAAACCCAGTAACCAACTCGCCAAACATACCCCCCCCCCCCGCCCCACCCTTTTTTTTTTTCTTTTTAACCATAGTTTATATTCTTATATATAGTTTGAAGATAGTTGTTAAGTTTTATCGCTTGTACTAAGCTGAATATATGAGGGTTCTGCCCTCATTAAACTAAACAATACTGCGCCTGGGTGTGGGACGTCCTCAAAAATAAAATTTCCTTCACGAAATCTTGCACACCACTTTTTTTACTGTTGAATGACTCACAATGTCGAATTAATCAATTCCATAGTTTGAGCAGCATTTTTGTTTTCATATGAAAACAGAATAGAATGCAATGGCGTAAATGTTGCTTCTTGAACCCCCGTCGACCCCGTACCCTCTTTTACAATTGATGCACACGGAATGGCACCTTGTAAATGGAAAAAAAAAACAGCAATGACTAAGCTACATATATCCAAAATGGTGAGCGAATTGGATGCATTCAAGTACGTTTTTAATGCAACCAACTTCAGAGCCGAGTTTCTATTTGCACACTTATTAAAATATCCGTCTTATCACCCCCTAGGATAATCGCAAACTCCGCTCTCTACGAAATAAGAGGATTAAACTGTGTAAAAACACGTTCTCATCGCGATTGTCACAACTATCTCGGTTCCTCTTTTCACTTCCCCGAACTTTATAGCTTACTCTGCCATAATTATCTTATTAAAACGTGACCCAACTTAATAAACGACCCCAAAACTTGTTGTAACTTTGTTAATTACAAAAGTTAATCAAATAGATACCCCCACTTCCCTTTCCTATTACTCGGACACTTTAACCGACCCACAAACTGTCGTCAATTTTATGGATACATTCTTCAAACAATCCTTCACGAAAACAACTCTTTTGTACCGTACCCTTCCTACTTCAAACCCTTACAAGACTTTTCCCTCGGCCCATTTTTTCTCAACTTATTCAACAACACCACATTGAGAACAAATTAATCCTTCTTCAGCCCCGGCCCAGATGATCTCCCCGCTGAATTCCTTTAAAAAATGTTTCCCCCAAAAATATAACGAAAATGCTACAAAGGGAGCCGTTATCTGGTTGAGACATGTACCCAATAAAATAAGGCGAACCACCTAAAAAATAATTGAATTCATTGTTCCAAGGAGAAAAAAAAACACCAACGCAGCTAAAAATGATGTCTATGAAATCTGTTTGATTAAAACTGATGCTTTGGTCTTATCTGTAATTTACAATATTTAATAATCCCCCATTCACACTCCATCACAGAGAGTCGAAAATAGATATGTAATCATCCGCTGATAACCTGTCACTGTTCCCGATGTCAACTGAGAAGTGTGGGAGGTACTTATTTCTTGATCCACGCAGGAGAACGTATGGTAATTTATTTCCCGTACAGCTTCTCACAGAATACAAAGTTACATAGTTCCCCGCTAACAAAGGAATGAGCGAGGCCTCATATAGTTCGATAAATGCGACAATGGCTGGATTACCCAACTGTAATTAATGGCGATGGTGCGCTTGCTACTGGAGTTTGTCAATAGATTCTATTGCATAATCCTAACCAATGGCACATCTCTACAAAGAAAAAAAAACCGGTTTTATCGATTTGAAGATATCATGAGCCTTTCCCCATAACCTGACTGTGACTGTGATACATGGCAGTCAGGCACCTGCAAGTTATATCCACAGCCTCATTCAGTCAAACCTTTTGATAAATGATCAAAGCCATAAGAAAAAGATACTATTGAGCTACAATACTTCAGATGCAGTCCAATCAATGACTGTAGGTCATCAATATGGAGGTAGGTCATTAGGGAGACTGCTTTACACTGGCCAACTATAGGTACATTGGTGGCCTGTGTTTTACGTATGAGTTACTAAACTTCTTTTGCCGTGTACACTTATACATTCTACTGAGCTTGTAGGAAATATTTAAATCCTTGTTAATCTGGAAGATACAGTTGTTGCTAACCATGGCAGAGGAACCGACATGAATAAAAATAAGGGGTGGATGGACTGCAACTAACCAAAGAATGAATGAATGCAACAAACTCACATTAAAATCCAACAGAATGAACTGCAGAGCGTTTCGAAATACAGGTTAGAAAATTTAATGATTTGGGGTTCTGGTTGAGATGAAACTAGAGATACTTGGAACTATGGGGGAATTTAAAGTTTATATTATGAGGATGCAACAAAAAAGATTGGAACATCTCATAGTTTAGAAGAGATAATAGATAGGTGTATTGAAATAAATCCAGAGAAAGTTGAAACAGAAATTAAGAGCTTATATACGGAAAGATACATACGGCGTTTCGAAAAACTAATTTTAACAATAATTACAAGCAGATAGCAGATGGAGGTTACCAAATAAAACTAAAGATACTTGGAACCGTGAGGAAACTAAGAGATTAGGTGCTCGTATGTGAAAAAGCATCAATAAACCAGAAAAAGTTCCAGAGGCAAATAGCAGAATGCAATTACTTTAAGAAGATAAAATTCTTCCCAACTTCAATACATTTGGACAGACAAAATTTCATTATCCAAGCCATTGCTACAATTTAGGAAACGGTAGATCACTCTAAAACGAAACAACGTTTAATGAATTATTCGGACGAAGAACAATTCTTGAGCATATTGGGTGTGTCCTCCAAGGACAATAGCCGTAGCACCGATTTTTCCAAAGTGCCGACACAAACTGAATGCATACGAGGGTTGCCTTTTATATTTCGGGATTAGAGAACAAAAACAAATATTGATCATCGAAAATCACTTTATTGTTTTTCAAAATATTCCCCATGAAGATCTATACACTTTTGCATGCGTTTGAACCAATTGTCGAAGCACTTTTGCCACTCTGATTGAGGTATCTCTAACACATGCATTCTGAATGCAGCAACCGCTTCTTCAGGTGTCGAAAAACGTTGACCTCTTAGTTTGTTTTTTACGTACGGGAATAAAAAGAAGTCATTCGGTGCCAAGTCAGGACTATACGGCGGATGACCCATCAAATCGATGTTTTGGGTGCTCAAAAATGCAGTTGTCGCAGCCGATGTGCGAGAGCTCGCATTGTCGTGGTGAAGAGTGATCCGTCTTCGGCGGTTGGTTTTCCTGATTTCTTGGAAGACAACTGGCAAACAAATGGTTGTGTACCACTCAGAATTGACTGTTCTGCGTTGTTCTAGTGGTATGGTTGCGACATGTCCAGTTTTTCCGAAAAAACAGGCGACCATTTGCTTGGAAGTGCTTCGTGCGCGACCAACTTTTGTTGGATTTGGCTCATCTTGAAACACCCAGACAGTCGACTGCTGTTTACTTTCGGCCTCATACGCGTAAATCCACGATTCATCACCTGTCACGATGTCATAGACGTGTTTCGAAGCACCGCGACCGTATTTTTGAGCATTTCTTTCGACCAATTGACACGAGCCCTTTTTTGGGCGATTGACAAATTGTGTGGGACCCAACGCGAACAAGTTTTTTTGACAGTCAAATGTTTCTGCAATATTGAATGTATGCTGGTCCCACTAACGCCTAAGGTTGTCTCAATCTCACGATAGGTCACATGACGATCTTCCAATATCAGTTCGCGCACAGCATCAATGGTTTTCGGAACAACAATTGAATTTGGACGACCTTCACGAAATTCATCTTGGAGTGAACTACGACCACGATTGAATTCACCATACCATCGATAAACACTGGTCTTTGATGGAGCTTCATCGCCAAAAATTGAATTAAGTTCATCCATGCACTGTTGCCGAGTTAATCCACGCCGAAAGTTGTAAAAAATAATCGCGCGAAAATGTTGACGATTTAATTCCATTTTTGGGCCGAGATGAATCTTTTAAGTTACTGTAAACAACACAAATAGCGCTCGTATGTCAAAACGTTCTGAGTGCGTATAACCTCAAAAATGTCCAACTTTACGACAGAGCTGTCAATTGCCGGATTGCAACGCTAGGGTTGCCAAATCCCGAGACATAAGAGGCAACCCTCGTACTCGAGCACAAGGTTAAAAGACACGGTGATAGACCATCTCCCTGCTTTAGTCCGTCCCGGATTTTAAGTGGTTCTGAGAGGTGGTTTTCTATGCTGACTCGCCCTTTGTTTTCGTTCATACAAATTTGAATGATGGTGGCATATTTTTTCGGGACTCCCAGCGCCACTACAATATGGTGGAGTCTTTGCCTTGCGACTGAGTCGTAGGCTTTTTTGAAGTCAACGAACAGTAGGTGAACCGTCTGTCCGTATTCCCACTTTTTTCCAGCAGTTGTCTTATTGTGAACATTTGCTCGCTTGTTGACCGGTTCCTACGGAATCCACATTGGTAGTCTCCCAGTATCTCCTGCGTACGGTGTGATTCTCGCCAGAATGGCATTTGTTAATATTTTGTATGCGGTTGAGAGCAATGATATTCCTCTGTAGTTTTCGCAGTCAGATCTGTCGCCTTTTTGAAAATGGGACGACTAATGAGGTTTTCCATTCTTCCGGAGTGACTTCCTTATCCCATATTGTTTGGATGAGCTGGTGGATCTTTCGAGCGGTTGCCTCTCCTCCATGCTTCACAAGCTCTGCCGGTATGCAGTCGACTCCGGGAGCTTTGTTGTTTTTCAATCGATTTATTGCGTCTACAACTTCGTTGAGAGACGGCTCTGGGATCTGAGGCTCGGCTGCATGTATGCTTGGTGCATTTATCTGTGGTTGATGGGTTCGTACATTGAGCAGGTTTTCAAAGTATTGCTTCCATCTTGTCACGATATTGTTTGTTTCTGTGACCAGACAGCATCTCGAATTATTTTGACTCTCCGTCGGTAACCATTTCTAATTGAATTCATGCCGGCATGCGTACCTCTGATGTTCTTTGCTCCAGAATTTTCTAGGATTTTTTCGATCCGAGCCTTCTCCCATTCGCGTTTTTTGCGTTTGAAGAGTCTCATTGTGTCTCTCCGAATCGTCGCGTATCTTTCTGCGTTGACTTCATCATATCTTTCTAAGTGGAGTACGTTTGCTTGACGTGTGAGAATTTTAGGGTTCGATACAACTACAGTTTTTTTTTTCTAGGAATTGTTTACCATGCTGTTGGCAGTATCTCTGCGTTGACTTCATCATATCTTTCTAAGTGGAGTAAGTTTGCTTGACGTGTGAGAATTTTAGGGTTCGTTACAACTACAGTTTTTTTTTCTAGGAATTGTTTACCATTCTGTTGGCAGTTCAAATTCGAACCCTCTTCCTTTATGAATTTAAAATGGGACATAATGCGCCATTGGCAATGAAAAAACAAAAATTAATGACATATTTGAGGATGTAGGGATAAACGAACGCACTATACGACGTTGGTTTGGAAAGTTCCGTTCGGGAGATTTCAGCCTCGAAAATGAACCACGTAGGAAGCCGGAAACGTTACTTGACGACGATGTTTTAAGAGCAATGGTGGCTGTGGACCCAACGAAATCGCTGCGGGAGATTGCACAAAGCATGGGAGTATCCCCAATGACAATAAGTCGACACCTTTCTCTCATAGGAAAGGTAAACAAACTCGATAAGTAGGTACCCCATGAACTGTACGAGTCCCAAAAACTACGGCGCCTGGAAATCTGCGCTTCGCTTAGATTAAGAAACCAAACTGAACCGTTTTTACACCGGATAGTCACCTGTGATGGAAAGTGGATTCTCTATAATAACCGTAAACGACCTGTACAATGGTTGGATACAGGTGAAAAACCAAAACACACCCCCAAGCCCGATCTTCACCCAAAAGAGGTTATGGTGGCAATTTGCTGGGCATCAAAAGGACCAATCCACTTTTCATTTATTCAACCAGGAGAAACGATAAACACTATCAAATATTGTCAGGAAGTCGACATATTGCATGCCAAATTGGCTGAAATGCAACCTGCATTGGTCAATAGGCCCGGCCCGATCCCTTTGAATGACAATGCTAGACCCCATACTTCACAATTAACGGTGAAAAAACGGCTGCAGTTGGGATTTGAAATTCTTCCGCATCGGCCGTACTCTCCTGACATTTCCGCAACGGACTACCATCTTTTCCACAATCTGGATTAATTTTGCCGGCAGGACTTCCGGAACCGAGCAGAGGTCATAAAAGCCCTTGAAGAGTTCCCTGCCTCAAAAAGTGAGCACTTCTACGAAAAAGGGATTTTTGACCTTGTATCACGTCGATAGTATAGTGACCTTGTATCATGTCGATAGTATATTGTATACGATAGTATAGTGGTTAGTATACCCGCCTGTCACGCGGGAGACCGGGGTTCGATTCCCCGTCGGGGAGCCTCTGGCGCAAGACTAATGACCTTGCCCGAAAAAAACAAATCATTATGGAAATGTTAACAAGCCTCAGGACTAAATAAGGCCAAGACCGGTTTCCGGTTGTAGTGGCGATGATGATGATGATGATCACGTTGGAAGAATGTTAGATGCCAACGGATCCTATTCTGATTGAATAAATATTTAGGAAAAAATGATATTGAGTTTTAAATGTTTGCTACAAAGTCGGATATTTCATGTGGTACAACCTAATATTTCTAGAGTACTGCGTACTGAATTTTCCACGCATCGGGAAATGTTCCCTCTTCGAAGCATTTCTGCATCGCGGCTTGGAATACCTGTGCTCTCGTTTTAACTGTCGCTTTGACAGTTTTGTTTGGGATCCTGTAATGCCCAGGAACTTTTTTTCGTGTAATCTTTTGCATGCTGTCTGCATCTCTTCTGTCGACGGCGCTGATATGACCTTATAGAGTTTGCGATAATAGTGAAGAACGTGTGATTCGAACTGACGCTATGACAGTTAGAATCACAAAAAATTGAACCAATGCGTAACACATCAGGCTACTGACCGTGTGTACGAATTCGATTTCTAAGCTGAAGTACACTTAACTGATGTGGATTTGTTATGTTATCGCTATGGTATACGGCTCTGATGCATTTTCTTATTCGATTTTCGTTCGGTGTTCTTCACTATTTGCTTGTGTATTGTGTGTGTATCTGTTAGAAACGCCACAACCTCGGTGTCAGAATTTATTAAAAAGTTCCTCTCCGTGTTGGATTTCCGAAGAAAGAGGTGCTCTACTATTAAGCGCAGCATGTTGGGACAAGTTATGTATGGGGTTTTGTGCTCCTTTAGTCCTGCCGCTTTAAGCGGTGCCCCAAGTGTTTATGCCCCCCTCCGCGCAGATGTTTCTGAAGCATCAATGTCTTACTATTATTTATAGCCGTTTTTAGGACGTACCTCGACTTTTTTAAGTTATCAAGGTGTACTTGGTAATCAGCTCTTCCTCTTATTCTTTACAACCTACGACGAGATTGTAAGCACTACGAGGGCGGCCTGAAAAGTTCCCGACCACAAGGTGAAAATAGCAGCACTCGTCAATAAAAGCTAGTGAATGTAGTTATGCATCTTTTGACAGTTACTCACCAAAATATCAGCTATTTTGGATGCGTAGTTTTTATTTGACAGTGGTTTGAGTGAGTCGATGTGTGTTTTAAATTATTAATTTGAGCGTTTTAAATATCAAATTTTTGTTTTTGAAAGGCAATACGCCTACGCAAATCAAAGATGAGTTGGACTCTGTGTATGGGGACTCTGCACCATCATTTACCACAGTGAAATTTTGGGCAGCTGAATTTAAACGTGGCCGTGAGAGCTTGGAAGACGATGAACGTTGGGGACATCCAAAAACTGCAACAACGATAACATCGTTAAAGTTCACCTAATGGTGCTAGATGACCGCGGAATTAAAGTGAGAGAGATAGCAGAGGCTATAAAAATGTCCAAAGAACGTGTTTGTCACATTTTAAATCAAGATTCAGGCATGAGAAAGTTGTCCGCGCGTTGGGTGCCGCGTTTGCTCACGTTAACCAAAAACATGTTCGAATGAACATTTCCAACGCTCTGTTGGCGCAGTAAATCCTAGTTTTGGTGCCAATTAATTACTGTCGATGAAACTTGGATAACTTGCAGTTATACGCCCAAAACAAAAATACAGTCAAAGCAGTGGACTGCAAGGGGGGATCGGTAAAAACAACTTCGTCGAGCGAATTTGAGTACTTTTTTCTATAAAGAAATGCAAATTACATACGCCAAAACAACATCAGGATTATCTCATAATTTGTCATAAGTTAGTTCAGAGAATTGATTGAGAATTGAGGAAGCCAGAAAGGATGATGCGGCTCTATGACCCGTGGTTTAACTCATCTTGTACACTCAACTTAGATCATTACATGAACTTTTTGCAAATATGATAAAATATTCCTACAAAGAATTAATTGGTATAATCGTTACAAATATATTATAATATCCACATATACATTCTGTCAAAAGAGTACCAGGAATTGATCATTTAAGAAAACTTTACGGGAAGAACACCTTGCGTACGTACATTCTGTCAAAAAAGTACCAGGAATTGATAATTTAAAAAGCTCGCGACAACCCGTTACCTTACGCTTACGCAAAGAACACTTTACAGGAAGAACACCTTGCGTACGTACATTCTGTCGAAAAGTATCGGACATTGATCATTAAGATGCCGGCATAAAGGGATTGTCAAAATTCTTTTTGTCGCTTAGTTTGCCGAACTGTCTTCTATCATAACGTGAAGTTCGAGTGCGATCACTCGTTTAGTCATTCAGTTTGTATTTTTTAACAGAATGTATATTATAGCATCCACAATTTGATCCGCAGTGATTTTAAACGCCGCTGGTTAGCAAACCTGCCTGATACCAGAAATCTACATAAACGTTTAGTTCAAACGCACGGTTCAAAATCTGATCAAGTTGTACAAGTATTCCGGCTTTCTGATAGTGTCAAACATAACTTAACTTCAGCATGGTATGCCGGCCAATTTCTCCGCTGCTTTGTGAAAAATTAAAAAGGAACGGTAACCCTGAAGATTAATTAAAAGGCAAATGTAAAAGCATCGAAACCTATTTCGACCAATGCGAGAACTATTTGATTATTCAATCGTAATTAACAGAGTTGGTGCATATGTTGAAGTGTGTCCACAATGTTTGTTACATAATCTGCATTTTCGAGCATCGGCTGTCTATGCCGTGAAGTGTTTGTACAATAGTTAACACAGTCTTCTCTCATAACCTCCAACTGAGACATTAGCTACCAGCGATGAGTGGCGCCAAAGTGGTATTCATCACCATAATGGGAAAGTTGGACTGGTATTTAACCATAACCAAACGAAGAAGAAATTTTGAACCTACTTAAATTGAAATCAGTTGAACAGTCTGAATATGAATTAAATAAAGGAGATATCGTGGTTTACGAAACGATAACTTTAGAGGCGACATATCGCGAACACTCGTCGTATTGGCCATGGCAATGACCAATGAACGCGAGTGAAATGTTGTACGTAAACTAAATTCAAGGAAAGGTGATAAATAATTAATTACTCTCCCGCTACATATTAGCTGGTTTGTTGTTATCATAATCATGTGATGGATGTTCATTTAACCTACTGAGCGTAATTCCTGTTTGTTTTGTAACAGCCTAAAATATTTGGTATCTATAGACGAATCAACTCAGCACCGAACAATTTTAAATACGTATGCGGTTAAACGATAAAATGTTTCATTTACCTAGTTTATGTCAAGGTTTTTGGTGTGTGTTAATATAACTTTTCCTACAAAGCTTCATAATGGGTAGCATCAGCTTGTGTTCACTAAAGTTCACGTGAACAATGTGAAAGTGATAGAGATATGAGGTTTTGTGCATATGAAACTACCAGTCTTTAGCCAGAGAAAACACGTTTTATCTTAATTTTACGATACAAAATGGTGACACAGCAGCGCACGCAAGGAAAATAAAACCTCGGACAGTCGACATGGGCCCACCGCTACACGTGACAATTTTCAATCTGGAACAAGTTTCTTAAAATATAGTCCAAAATCTCGTGAATATCGTAGAATTATTTCAAACAATTAATTTTAAAAAAGGGCGTTAATTTGAACTTTTTTTCAAAAATAAATAGGCCGAAAATCGCTTATAAAATCTATAAATATAAATTTATCAACAACAACAAAAAAATGCTACCGTGTTCACTAGAAAATATTGTCTTAAAGTTGCAGTTAAAATTACTAGTCAATCGGAATAAAACTGAGGGAGCTACTGGTGTGCCCAGCTTGAAAAACATGGATCCCAGATATTTGAGGTTAAAGTTTTGAGTAGTTTTGTAGTTTTAACGGACTCTGCAAACAGCTGTTTGCTCAGCGTCATCTATCAACATCTATTAATCACAATTAAAATCTGGAAACTGGTATGTGTGGGAATGTTTCATATAAAGAATAATAAAGACTCCGCCCGAACATACAGGGCAAAGTTCCAGATTGCTTTCAATCCGTCGAAGGCCAGAACGATCCTTGTAGCTGTTCAATCCAAGTTGACATGCAGTCTCCATGTGACACCCCTGGATAGCAACTTTGGCACCATACAAGTAATGAACCACTGCATGCAACGACATCCTGAGAAAGGTTGGCGCAAGGCTAATAATCTTTCCCGGAAAAACAAACTATTATCGAAGATTCAACAAGCCTCAGATATGGACCGGATACACGACGACGACCACGGAGACGAAAATGGCTAAGCGATCTGAGAATTTTCTCATGGAACGTCCGCTCACTATACAGAGCTCGAGCTGCACAGCAGCTAGCCGATGCCCTGTCCGATTATAAGCTGACACTCGCCGAGTAGTGAACCAATGCATGCAGCGATATCCTGAGAAAGGTTGGCGCAAGTCTAATAACCTTGCCCGCAAAAATAAATTATTATCGACAATTTAACAAGTCTCGGATATTGACCGGACACCCGTGGAGAGACTTGCTAAGTAAGGCTAATAACATTGCCCGGAAAAACAAACTATTATGGAAGATTCAACAAGCCTTGGAAATTGGACCGGATACACGACGACGACCACGGAGACGAAAATGGCTAAACGATTTGAGAATTTTCTCATGGAACGCACGCTCACTATACAGAGCTCAAGCTGCACAGCAGCTAACCGATGCCCTATCCGAATATAAGGCTGACATAATAGCATTACAAGAAATAAGATGGACGGAGAGTAGTGTTGTTCAAAGAAATGAGTATGACATTTATTATAGCTGCCATGCAAAACACCATGTGCTCTGGGTAGGCTTCCTAGTCAGCCAAAAACTGAAGCCTGCCATCATCGGCTTTAATGCAATAAGCGAAAGGGTATGCACCCTTCGCGTGCGAGGCAGGTCTAAAAACATAAGCCTCATAAACGTTCACGGACCTACAGAGGAGTCCCCTGACGACGAAAAAGAACAATTTTACGAGAACGTCAAACTCAATGCTTGCTCAAGATACGATGTGAAAATCTTTCTTGGTGATTTGAATGGCAAAATAGGTCGAGAGCCGGTTTTCAGGCAGTAGGCAGTTTCCCATAGTTTGCATGAGAACACTAATGACAATGCACTACGAGTCATCGAACTGGCAGCATCACAGAACTTGGTCGTTGCGAGTACCAGGTTTCCGCGTAAAGATATTCACAAAGCCACCTGGGTATCACCTGATGGAGCCAGTCGCAACCAAATTGACCACGTGTTGATAGATCCCCGCCACTCCTCGATCCGGATGACGGTACGAACGTACCGAGGTGCCAACGTCGACTGGGATCACTATCTTGTTGGTACAGTTTTCCAAGCGCGGATTGCCTTACGGAGACGTATTGCATTCCCGGATCAGTTTCGAATCAACACGGCTGCGTTACGCAATGAGAACATCAGCAACACCTTTGGTCATGCTTTAAGACTCGCGCTGGGTGGAGGAAGAGTAAGTCCTGGGGCGTAGAAGAGAAATGGACATGCATTAAGAATACTGTCAACTCCATCTTAGGCAGTAGTCGTAGAGATCGGACCGACTGGTTTGATGATGAGTGCAAACTAGCGACTGAACGTAAGAATGCTGCATACCGGGCAATGCAGCAGTCTCATAGAACGCGGGTACATGAACAAAAATACAAAGAGCTCAGAAGATCTGAAAAAAGACTCCTCAGACAAAAGAAAAGTACCTGGAAAAAAAACCTGTCTGTCAAATAGAGAAAGGTAGACAGCGAGGTCTGCACCAGGCGCGGAAGTTCTACCAAATAATCCGCAGTATAACGTGGTACACACCACGCTGCATTTACTGCAAGGATGAAGAGGGTAATCTGATCACCGATCCTGAAGGCATTCTGGAGCGATGGGAAATGAACTTCAATGAATTGCTAAATGGTCAGCTCACAGAAGAATTGGAGGCTCCACCAACGCAAGATCAAGATCGAGTGCTTCCGCCACAAAGCATTGAGGAAACATTAAAAGCCATAAGACAGCTCAAATCAAATAAAGCCCCCGGAGCTGATGGCATACCAGCTGAGCTGAGCAAACAAGAAGGGACAGCGTTACATCACGCAATTCACACGCACAATGAGATCAGGGTGCACGTATGGGGGCAAGAGGAGATGCCGGAAAATTGGCGTCGTTATATTATTTGCCCAATACATAAGAAGGGAGTTATCACAGTGTGCAGCAACTATAAGGGTATAACATTGCTGAGTACCGCCTATAAGATACTCACCACTATCCTACAAGACTGGATATCCCCATACGCTAAAATCATCATTGCTCAATATCAGCGTGGCTTCATCCCAGGCAAATCAGCGATTGATCAGATATTCACCCTTAGGCAGGCGATGGAAAAATGTCTGGAATTTAAGATTCCACTATATCATTTCATAGACTTCAAGGCCGCCTACGACAGCATAGCCAGGTTAGACCTATACAATGCCATGAGAGAGTTCGGCATTCCAAACAAATTGATACGACTTTGTAGGTTGACCATGACCAACGTACCTAGTCAAGTAGAAATAGCGGGATTGCTGTCCAGGCCAATAAACATCTTTAATGAACTCCAACAAGGGGACGGTCTGGCCTGCCTCCTCTTCGACCTGGCGTTGGAGAAAGCAATCCGTGACTCTGGCGTTACAACTAGAGGGACTACTGTCACCAACTCCATGCAGATACTTGCCTACGCAGATGACATCGACATCATCAGTAGATCCAATTCGGCTATACAGGACTCCTTCACTCAGATCGAGCAAGCGGCACAAAATCTGGAACTGTACATTATTGAGAGATAAACTAACTAACTAACTAACTTCTGCGAGAAGAGGACCTAACGTTTGTCAAAAAATCACGGTAGTGGAGCACGAATTGGAAGTAGTGCAATCTTTTAACTACATTGGGTCAGTCGTATCAGCCGATAACAATATAAAAGAAGAAATACGCGAACGGCTGATCAAATCCAACAATGCCTACTATGGTCTATCAACGCTCTTTAAATCCCGAAATTTATCCAGAACATCCAAGCTACTACTGTGCAAGACCATGGTCTTACCAGTACTCATGTATGGATCCGAGACCTAGGTACTCAATAAAAGGCACTCTGAACTCTTAGCCGCGTGCGAGAGGAAGGTTTTAAGGAGATGTGTTGGCCCCGTATGTGAGGGAGGACGATTCCGGAGGCGATACAACCATGAGTTGCACGCGATCTATCTTGAAGCTAATATTGTAAGAAAATTCAAGCTCGGTAGACTCCGATGGGTGGGACACCTAGCTTGAATGAAATTGTACTAAGCTAATAAATGGGACACTTAACCAACTAAATTAAATTAAAATAAAAAAAATTACCTATTTCCAGAATTCCACCATCATATTTTTAGACTATATAAAATGATGATAGTGAAGGGTCTGTGATTCGAACCGACGCTATGATGGTTAAAATCACTAAAAACAGATACAAAGCCTCAACACATCAGTCCACCGCCGCGTTCGTTATTCCCAAGTACACTTTAACTGATGCGGAATTGCTATGGTATACGGCTCTGATGCTTTTGCTTATTGATTTTTTTTCGTCGTTGCTCTTCACTATTTGCTTATGTTTTGTGTGTGTATCTGTTAGAAACGCCACAATACTTTTTCGTGAAATTTAACCACTTTTTCTGGTTCACCTCGCAGATCCAAAGCTGTTTCCTACCACTCTTACCATTGGCGAGATATTTTCTACGAACGATTTCAGGACTTACTTACTTGTTGAGGTCGCATTTAACCATTTCGGGTCACTTTGGGACCCTTATCTTAGGATTTGTCTTTATTTTGCGCAAAGAAAAACCTTTCGTCGGCTTTGTTCAAGATTTTTCGGCCCTAGTTCCTTGGCTTATTTTCAATTCGGTTCTCTTCTTTGCATTGTTTTATAATGCACTGTATGGTTGACCAACTTTTATTAATGATTGCACCTATTTCCGAGTATGATTTTTCCTTTTTATGGTGGGTTATAATAAAATTACGGTGCAAGACTAATGACCTTGCCCGGAAAAAAACAAATCATTATGGAAAATTTAACAAGCCTCAGGACTTGCTAAATAAGGCCAAGACCGGTTCCCGGTTGTAGTGCCGATGATGATGATGATAATAAAATTACGCAGCTTAAGGCTCGTTTCTTTATATTCTCTATACATCTTTCGAAATTTACGAACAAAAACGTTCACACAACTCACTGAACTGATTGATAATACTACTATTGGGTTGTACCACATGAAATGTCCGATTTTCGCTCAGTCGGAAATAAGATGTTCTCAAGTGAACATCTGTGCGAGAACGTTAAATTTTCTTTTTTTTTTTTTTTATAACGTGTGAGAATTTGGGGGGTTGGTTACAACTCCATTTTTTTTTTCTAGGAATTGTTTACCATGCTGTTGGCAGTTCAAAATCGAACCCTCTTCCTTTATGAATTTAAAATGGGACATAATGCGTCATTGGTAATGAAAAACATTAATGACGCGTTTGAGGATGTAGTGGTAAACGAACGCACTGTACGACGTTGGTTTGTAAAGTTCCGTTCGGCAGATTTCAGCCTCAAAAAATAAACACGTGTGAAGCCGGAAACGTTAGGTGACGACAATGTTTTAAGAACAACGGCGGATGCGGACCCAACGAAATCGCTGCGGGAGATTGCGCAAAGCATGGGAGTATCCCCAATGACAATAAGTCGACACCTTTCTCTCATAGGAAAGGTAAAGAAATTCGATAACTGGGTATCCCATGAACTGCATGAGTGCCAAAAACTACGGCGCCTGGAAATCTTCGAATCGCTTAGTTTAAGAAACCAAACTGAACCGTTTTTGCATCGGATAACCTCTGATGAAAAGTGGATTCTGTATGATAACCGTAAAAGACCTGGTTGGATGCAGGTGAAAAACCAAAACACACCCCCAAGCCCGATCTTCACCCAAAAAAGGTTATGGTGACAATTTGCTGGACATCGAAAGGACCAATCCACTTTTCATTTCTTCAACCAGGAGAAACGATAAACGCTATAAAATATTGTGAGGAAATCGACATATTTATTGCATGCCAAATTGGCTAAAAAGCAACCTGCATTGGTCAATAGGCACGCCCAGATCCTTTTGCATGACAATCATCATCATCATCGGCACTATAACCGGGATCCGGCCTTGGCCTTATTCAGCAAGTAAAATTTGATAAACTGTGTAATGGTGTTGATCAACTATATAATGACCATTGTGTTTTGTAATGATTATTTCAAATTCAACAATGCGTTTCCCGCCGCAGTCCACAGCGTCAGTATGATGTATAGGATATTTAATATAGATAACAATTAACTAATATTAGAAGAAACTCTTCTTACGTTGATAACTCCTCCTTTTTAAAGTCTTTCAGGACGTTTAGATTAAATGAATTCCCCTTTCCTATATGTTGTATGTTTGCTTGACTGACAACGGTGGCATAAATCAGTGTAGGAGGTCGGATTTGAAGACCTCTTAGTCCGTAGTTCATATAGAATTACCGGTAATTTGGTACGAATCAAGTTTAACGTTGTTGGTGTAGCGATAGCGGATAAGTTGAATCGGCTGCGCGCGTTGTGTCGCGTAGAGGTAATGCCAGTTATAGTGTATCTAAACCGTTGTGGTGTCGGCTCGGCGCGGCGTTCACACGTAATAGCTCCCAATCACCACCCAATAGTCACCGAAATGCCCTTTAATTCCTGTGGATGGAAAGTTAGAAATTGACACGATTTACCTTGGATTATCCTCATCACAGGTCACGCAGTTGCATCGCCTGGTAAACTGCTGCCGAGCCCAGATTCACCGACTCCCGGTCCCCATCCTCCTTGTAGTTTTGGCACAAACAAAGAACAAGATGTCAAGTTCGACATGAACCAATATTTAATTTATTAAACAGGATCTTATTACAAACGTTTTCTTTCATACAGTTTTTAGGTTTTTAAAAGGTTTACAGATTTTAGGTTTTTAAATGTTTACGATTTTTCTCTCTTTTTCTAAAACTTTTCGCACATACTTTTTTTCTTTTTTTTCTTCACCCATTGACTGCTGTGGCACCTCTCGACACTTCTGCAGAACTACTCTACACTACTGTAGCGGTTCCGCCAAACCCTACGGTCTACTTACCTGAAAAAAACCCCATAACTACTACCCAATTCCCTTAAGTTTGCTAATGCAACAGTATTAGTACCTGTAAATGCTTCACGCATTATATAGATCACCATCTATAATCTTAAAATCCCTATAAAGAAAACTTACCTTTTCATGCATCCCTTCGCATATAATTTCCGTAAGATTTCTTTCTTTGCTTATCTGGTATTCTAAACCAATTCGGTACCAGACAAATTCCTATAAACAAAATAATTCGGATTGCATTCATTGTAACCGTCATGACAGGGACCATAAATATTGCGCCGTCTATTTTCCCAGCCGCGTCATGTACCTTTTCATACACATTGCCTGGCAACCTTTTTTGTTTGTCTTATCAATAAACAACCCAAGCAGCTGCATATAATTAGCGCAATAGACGCCGAAACCAAATTCTCCAGCATTTCCTAATGCAAATATAAACCCGGTTTCTACTGCAGCCAGAGATGCCATAAACATCCAATTTGCTTTAGCACCTTTTTCTCCCAACGTCGAAAATAGTGACGAGGCATCGTGTAAACAATGACCCGCATTACCAACGGCGCATTTGGTCATTTTTCCCTATTGTCTTTGCCGCCTGCCTGTTTCGTTGTTCCACTGCACTTGTGAATAGCATCGATCTGAACGATCCCACACATACCACCATGACCTTTATTACAAGATCTGGTTTCCTATACCACCAAGAGAGACTTTACGTTTCCCTGGTGGTAGGTAAAAACGATATCCTTATTGGAGACGATATGGGTGAGTCTTATTCCATCCGTCGACCACGCTGGTCGCATGCGCAGCACTCCCGTTCTCCGCCGGCAGCGGAGAAGCGTAATAAAATATTCCCCGAGTCGTGGCGAGTGTCGTGTCCTAATAAATTGAATTAACAGTGCGGATTAAGCATAAGGAATTTAAACTGATTTAAAACTTGAAGTGGGTTAAAATTTACCTATATTAAATAATTTACAAGGTATAAGGCTTATTACTTGTGCATTAAAATGTTTTCTGTCAACTTCTCCGTTCATAAATAAAACTAGAATTAAATAAAAAAAAAAGTTTGAACTATTAAGCCACGCGTGTGTTTTACTTCTTTTTCTGTTGTGTACGCTGCGTTGTCGATTTCTGTTGGTGCTTTGCCTTTTTGTGTCCGGCGAAATGGCGATGGAACATATATATGATGGCGGAGGAAGTTAACCGTGCCAATGTTGCTATACTTCCTCCCCACACTACCTCCTATCAATTCCTTATCTTCGTCTCCCATCACCGTTCTTCGAAAATTCATCTTCGACGGCGATCGACTTCGAAACTAGCCAAAGCCACCACCGCCGAAAAGAAACTGGGTTTATACGCCGCCATTATTTATTTTATATATTCTGGTCAAAACAAAGGCGATGGGGAAGATACTTACGTAACAACTCTCCATAATAATTTGTTTTTCTGGGCAAGGTTATTAGCCTTGCGCCAACTTGCATGACAATGCTAGACCCCATACCTCACAAGTAGATGGTGCAAAAACGGTTGCAGTTGGGATTTGAAATTCTTCCGCATCCACCGTACTCTTCTGACATTTCCCCATCGGACTACCATCTTTTCCGCAAACTGGATTCGTTTTGCCGACACAAGGTCTTCCGGAACCGAACAGAGGTCATAAAAGCCTTTGAAGATTTCATTGCATCAAAAAGTCAGCACTTCTACGAAAAAGGAATATTTGACCTTGTATCACGTTGGAAGAATGTCATAGATGCCAACGGGTCCTATTTTGATTGGATACAAATTTACGGAAAAATAATATTGGCTTTTAAATGTTTCTATAAAATCGGACATTTCATGTGGTACAAACCAATAGTAAAACCGATTCCTTTGATATTACAAAAGGGCATTACCAGTTGAACATTAATAGCGTTTCAAGAGCGGACCCCATATTGCGATCTCTTAAACGCGTGATTAGAACATACACGGAATGTATTCTGTCTATCTTTTTTCTGTAGATATTTAACACGGTCGTCGTTCAAGTGAATTAAGCGAATGTATCCTACCGCTCTAAATATTTTGTCGCGATATCCGTCATTTTCAAAAATAACCGGATATGTAGGTACACAGAACACCCTTCTTCAGCCGAACCACACGAGATGCAGTGCTCTCCCGTAACACCTCCTCGTTATTAGAATCTACACACATTTACGAAAAATTTACATCGATGAGATGTTTCCTTATTCTCTTTTGTGTCTGCACTTTGGGTAAGAAAAAAATATTTACTTAGTTATTGTTGTACGATATAGCTGTTTGTAGGTATACAAATGTGCAGCAAATTGAAATAACACGAATGCACAATGGGAGGACAATAGATATAGCCCGACAAGATGTTGCCACTCACTACCTCAATACACAAAAAATGCATATAAACAGATATACGAGTATATCAAGACTTAAAATTAAAGTCGCGGTGCATATTCTTCAGTCTTCTACGTGGCCCGTTGTTGTGCACAGCAATACTTTGTAATCCTGATTCGACTTTTCAATGCGCAAATTGCGTATAAAGTATTTTCATTCACGCGTTATCATGTCAATTTCAATAAGCTGTTTTTGCAGCCAATACTCGCTTTCATGCTATAACCTCCATCCCCTCAGAAAGTAAAAGTCATTTTACTTGTCGTATCTCCGGATTAGCAAATAAGATAACCTTGCCAAGTAGACATTACATAAATAAAACGCTCCTATCATACATATTACACGCGAATGTAGCAGCGGTCCTCACAAAAACGGCTCTCGTAATAAAAACGGCATAAACAGGCAAGAAAAGGAATAACTTGCCACCCACATTTTTCGAACGATGGGTGTAGTGCTCCAAACAGTCTTATGTATCGGCACAGTTTCCCATGCTGGCTTTCAAGAGGATTTCATTACAAAACAAAAGACTAAAATGCAAATAGAATTTTTAAGTCAGTTGTTGATACTGTTTAAAAAGTTGTTCATTATTTATTAAATGATTCAACTTGAATAAGAGTCAGCGTAATGGAAAATGAGCAATTTGGCAAGGTAAACAAAACTCAGTGTCGAAGTTTGTTTCAGATTTAGAGACCCGAGTTTTATTTAAAGAGAAAAAACACTGCAAAGTAAATGAATTCCTTTGAAGGGGCGAACAGACAAAAGGTCAATTCCTGTAAATCATCACTTGTTGGCTTTAATAGGGTCTAGTGCTTTTATCAATAGCAAAAAAAAATTTTCAGTTCCTCGGTCAATTACTGGTTCGTCTCCCTTGCGGTTGTTTTATTAAATCCTCATTACCTTTGAACAAGAACGAAGGACATCCGAAATGCCGCAGGATGGGTTGATTTGAGGTCCAAGTTTGGCTGTGTGCACAATGGCACACCCTGAATTTGTAAGTCAATACAATTTAGTTGAGATCAAGGATAGAGATGCTCCTTGCCAACGTAATGAATAACATCGTTACCAATCATTGGGTTGGTCATTATAATGAAATAAGGATAAGCAAATAAGGGATTCACAATACCCGTGTTCCTTTGACATTTAGCATGGTTAGTGCTTCCCTTTTTAATTGGGTCTCTTGCGGTTAAAATGCCTTAAAACGCAGTCAGAGTAGGGATAATAGGACTTTCGTGTTGATGTCGTTAAAGGGACTGTACATAACGTTGTAGTCCGGATTAATAAATATTATATAAGGTGACAAAGGCAATATTCTTTTTAGAATATCCCCTTTTCTCTTGACTTCACTTGCGGTTGCTTAGTTGACTGAATGAGACACAACTTTCCCTGTCGCTGTCAGTTTGCTGAGGACTAGCGAAAAGGACAAATCCTGAGGGCTTTTAGGACATGAAATGCCTGAGTAGGGTTTAGGGCTTAAGTTGATTTGTTTGAGGACGAAAACGAGAAAATTCGCACATAGAATGCAGAGTCAAGGTTTTATGACGCTGACTGTCTGAACGAGCATTGAGTATGAGCTTTAACGCATCAATGAAAACAAGGCCGCGTAGTTTATTAAACATTCCTCCGGTTCAGTTGAATATTTTCTTGTTTCTATAGCGGAGAGAACAAGTTTGGCATTCGATTTCGACGGAAATTATCATTTATACTTCTATGAGTAAGCTTCGGAGTTTCCACAGCTCTTGATTGGTCTTGCGAATCTACCAAGTCGCTTCGTTATTGCGGGGATCACTTGCTATACCCGATGGTGGTATTTTTAGATTTGCATTTCCATACCTAAAATCAACGAGCTCTCATTACGATCCGAAAGGCGAATGTCTCACCTTGAAATGTCTGAAAGTCGATGTGTAGGATTCAAGTCTGTTTTTTCTTTTTAATTCTCAAAAAGTTTTGCGCGATTTTAAAGTGATTTCGGAGTACGTGTTTATATTTCAAAACCCATTTACTAATCCAACCTTGCGTGAAATAAATTAGTGTTATTTAAAAAGAAAATATAATTTAAAGCTCTTGACACAGCCTTTATCTGGTGGATTTTGACGTGGGGACAAATTAAAAATAAAAGCATAGCATAAGGCCTTTCCGTGAAAATATACGTCAATCTCACAATTAACAGACAGCAGAGTCGTGGAAAAGCAAACACTCCTTTAACTAACACCCTCTGGGAGCTGTTTTTTAAAGTACTATGTACTGGATACTCAAGAACTATTCCCGTCCACGTTTTTCGTGTTGACAATGGTATATGTCCGGATTCACCTTGCCGTGGTGTGCTGCTTGCCATCCAAAATAAGCTTGCCTCATCAGTTATTGCCATCTCTTTTTCTTCCAATCTAGAGTATGCCAGAATAAAAAATTGACCAACGCCGAAAGTCTTTATACTTCATTTGTTTCTATACACCTCCTTCGCAACCTATCGTGTCATACGAATTCGCAATAGCAGCGGTGGGTCCCCTAACCCAGTTAAGTACTTCCCTAAACGATATCTTTATTATTGGAGATTTTAACCTCCCCTATCTCCAGCGGACGCTGTCAAACGATCAATCCTTTTACACCTCAAACGCCACTAGTACCAAGGAATGTCTCTTTGTAGACGGTCTCACCGACTTAAGCCTCCGTCAAATAAGTGATATCCCAAATCATATGGAGAGGCAATTTGACGTTGTGTTAACGACGAACCCCTTTAATTCCTTAATTGCCCTTAGTCCTCACGCCCTATCAACCATCGACAATCCCCCCCCCCCCCCACCCCCCCCCCCCGCTTCTCGTATCTCTTTATCGTGACTGCTTAGCCCAAACATCAACCCCCCCGGGTCAACTTTTCCTACAACTTCTGCAAAGCTTACCTTCGCCTATTAAATGAGCATCCTAGCAGAATCGCATTTCGCTTTGATCACCTAGAGGTAGAAGAAGCTTCTCCCACTCTCTATAAGGAAATCTATAATGCCGTTTCCCTATAGGCCCCTTATTCTCGACATAGGACAACGTTTTCAGTGCCTTCGTGGTACAACCGCACTTTTCCGAACAGGAGGAATCATTTGTGGAACATTTTCTTAAGAGCACGTTCCTCTCTGGACTACTCCAACTATCTCATCATCATCGGCACTACAACCGGGATCCGGTCTTGGCCTATTTTGGCAAGTCTCTCCATCGGTATCCGGTCCTTATACGAGACTTGGTAAATTGTTCATAATAATTTGTTTTTTCAGGCAAGGTTATTAGCTTTGCGCCAACCTTTCTCAGGATGTCGCTGCATGCATTGCTTCACTACTTGGCGGATGCCAAAGTAGGTATCCAGGGGTGTCACGTGGAGACTGCATGTCAACTTGGATTAAACAAGTACAAGGATCGTCCTGGCTTTCGCCGGATTGAAAGCAATCAGATGCCCTGTATGTTCGCTCCCATCCCCCGGGCCACATGAACATCAATGCGGAAAAAACGCGATTCACAGGTGATTACATCCCTCGAAATGATGGCAACGAAAAGTCTGACGAATGTCATTAAACAATGCACACGTGTAAATCTAAGTACAAATCCTGCCACTCAGATTAATCATATATTTCATAGCATTACAAATCAAGACATTTTACCCAGAGTAATTCAACCTGATCACTATGCCACGAAGTATGCTACAATAAACACTATGAAGATCTGTGAAATGTTCAGTCGTATTATCCAAAGCAGAGTTATGTTCAAGCAGATTTATCGTCTTTAAGCTATCCTCCCTTGGATTTCGAACCCCTACTGATTAAGTGGATTTCTTCCTATCTTAACGATCGAACCTACCGTGTCAGAATTAGATCCACACTCTCCAAACCTTTTCTTCCCACCTCAAAGGTTCTCCAGGGCAGTCATCTTGGACCCCTCCTACTCATTCTTACTATTAATGATATAGAATACAGTGTCAAACACTCCTCATCTCTCTATATGCGGACGACACTAAACTCTTCAAGACGATCCGCTCTTCTCTCGACTTCTCACTTCTCCAAATGGATCTCGACAGCTTTTTAAGTTGAAGCCAAACCAACTGCCTCGAACTAGATATTGCCAGATGCCACTCAATCACCTTCTCCCATAAACGTTCCCCCTCCCCACTACGTTCCAATGTGTTACTCAACCAACAGATATCACCTGTACAATCGATTCGTGACCTTGGCATCTTATGTAATAGGGAGCTTAGCTTCATCCCACAAATTGATGACAATATTCTCAAAGCCAACTCTGTCCTTGGTTTTGTGCAACGCTGATCGAAACAATTCCTACGTTTCCCGATCGCTCTATATAGTCTTTGTCCGCCCCCTTTTGAATATGCTAACCAGATTTGGTCTCCTCAATACTTGTCCCATATTTGCAGGGACGAAAGTGGGCAACGTCGTTTTTTGCGTTTTGCCCGCCGAGGATTGAATTGGGAAAATCCTCTGATTCTACCCCCGTACACGAGTCGTCTTCACTCAATTAACCTCAACACATTTGAAGAGCGCAGAATTCATGCCGACATCCTCTTCATCCACTGTCTTCTCCCAGGTTCAATCAACTGCCCAAACCTGCTCTCCTCCATCACATTTTACACTAATCCCCGAAAACTGCGAAACCCTCGTCTCTTCTATTTGCCTGTCCATCACACCGCTTGCGCCTCTAATGAACAGATTTCGTGAATGCAGGGGTGGGCAAACTCTAACCCCGCCTTCTTCGACTTCGACCTCACCTCTCCCGCTCTCAAAAGTCGTCCACTCTCTTATACCCTGCAATGTCAGGAAACTTTATACATAAACTAGTGACAGATGAGCCTCTCGAAATGAGTCATTTTCAAATTCTAGTGTCGCCACCTATTGAAAAATCCCGGTACTGTTCAGCCCATGTAGTACCATTATACAAATAAAACTTTGGCAAACCTGAAGAAAATCATATGTTACTTCTTTTTTTTAATATATAACCGGCTGCGACTGGAATGCAACCAGTTGCTATCATATAATTAACTCGCTTCATGGAGAATTCAAAACTCAAAGGGTAAAACTAAACGGCATGCTATTCTTGCTACGCGCTTTTTCACTTGGGGCAGATTTTAATTGGCAACAAAACACATTAACAAATTAAATAATGCACACAACACTATACCTAGTCCAAGGCTATATCCGCCATGCTCAAGTTTTTGGCTGTTTTCTAATTAATCTTCGGCACAATAACAAAACACTGACAAAGTGGTGAAGGAATATATTAACAATCAGAAGGATGAACTAATTAATATTGTTTTACCCACGAGCTTCATGTGCTTTATCCCCAACAGAGAATTTTAACAATATTACACCAGCTAACATTCCCTTCCCCAAACATGCACATAATCCGGAGCCAAGTAAAAACATCCACCTGTACACAATCAATCAACAGATCACCTCCTTGAAATGTACGTTACATATTCCTGCCATTTATAGGATATACAACAGACCACCGAAGAGCCATCAGTCGAGAAAATACACGTTCTCAACCCCGGCGAAAAAGAGTTCCTCTCACCAA
This sequence comes from Microdon myrmicae, assembly GCA_963931805.1. Lineage (NCBI taxonomy): Eukaryota > Metazoa > Arthropoda > Insecta > Diptera > Syrphidae > Microdon > Microdon myrmicae. The sequence goes on from OZ007500.1 coordinate 52,226,019, forward strand.
ATCTAATAGGACTCCAAAACATCGCAATAACACATATTCCAGCGAATCTGGATTTTATAAACATCATCGACGCTTATCGAGAAGTTTTGGATGGTGTGCGTTATGAAATTGTATTAAATGCAGCCAACAGGACCGACAACAACACAGAAATTATTTGTCGGCTGATCGTGATCGAAAAACCATGGCTGACAACATTCTGGGGTGACAAAGTGCGCCTATTAAGAGAGTCGAACTGCACAAGTGAAGAATTAGTACTTGACACTGAAGATCGGAAGGCTATTGAAGATAAATACGAAACAAACGCCATATTCACTGGTAACCGAAATGACTTAACAGCTGACGATATGTCTAGATTAGAGTCACAAATCATCTCAGAACCAAATCCGCAACTAAAAAAACACCACACCTTTGCAGCGACCACCGAGTCAAACGCTATTCTTCAACAAGAACAAGTTACTGAGTCTTTGCCATCAGCCATTAAAGACTCAACGAGGCCAGGCGAAGAACAACCAGCCGAATCAACCGATGTTGCCATCAACAACGAAGAAACTAATTCGTCACCATCCGAAGAGGATCTAGCCACATCGGCAACTGAAAAAATATCTGAACTTAGTGATAATGAAAAGAAATGGCTGGATGACTTGCTATCTGTGGGAGCATACAATTTCGAAACCTCCCTTGAAAACAAAAGGGGACAAAACGAAGCTAGTAATCAAGATGAACACGAAATTGCTAAGGTAAACATTTTCCAATAAAATATCACCAAAGCTCAATTGCTTTTCGACCTAGTGTTTGGCTATTGTGTTTGGTTATTTGCATTTTGTAGTGAAGGAATGCTGCGGATAATCATATCTGATAATAGGAAACACCAATCAATTCTCGTGTACGTCATTAGGTTTATATCTATGTAGCTCTTGTTAACATGAATACCTTGTAGTTTATAGAGAGTGACGCTTTAAATACAAATTAATGACTTTCACGATCGTTACCCGTGATCAGTTGGATCTGATTGAAATCCAACAACGAAACTATTGATGAATCAATGAAGTTCGCCTGCTGTTTCAATGTTGTTCATCTCGTACTTATCATTGAATTGCAAATTAGGTAAATCTCCCATACTTCTGGCATATGGGCCACATAACGAAGAGGATTCCAATGAAAAATATTCAAAACATGTACATGTGGAAGTCGCCAATTTCTGATTTTTTCCTTCTACATATTAGTTTGTTTGCTCATCTCTGACCATTAGTTACGAAATTTTATTTTCGCAATCATAAAATCAATGAATTGAAAATGGGGAAACTACTTATCCGACTATATAACCGATCAGCCTCGATCTTGGGTCGATGTCATGCAGCTTGACGGACCAAAAACGATCTTCTCGCTGTCGGCCATTGCAAATGACTCCTTCCTGATACCTCTTTGCTAAAGTGAGCTAAGTGTCCCTGGCGAGACCACCGCCAACTGGAATATGCCAAAGTCTATTTCTTTAACTATGACATTAACGTCATGACACCAAAGTCAATTTCTTTAACTATGACATTAACGTCAGGACACCACTCCTAAATCTCTTAATTATAGAGCGTTAGCATTCATATTATCTCATCATTTGGTTAACAATTCTATGCAGAACCTTCCTCACAACCAGGGCTAAGAGGTTAGAGTGCTTTTTAATAAACAACTAATTTTCGGGTCTATACATGAGTACTGGTAGAACTCAAGTTCTACAGAAAACACCAGTTTCGATATCATAGATAAGCTTGGGAACTTGGAAGCCCTAACTTTGTAAGATTTTGCAGAATATATACAAATCCGCTGGTCCAGATAATGATCCGCTTTTAATTTTGAAGAAGTAAACATCTTTACTCGCTAAACCACTTTAAAAGCTTTAAATGTCCCATTCAACCGTGTGAATTGCCAAGGAAATAAAAAACAACCGATTCCCAAACAGATGGAAAACAGTCAATATCAAGAAAATGTCACCTTTCGTCTCCATCTTCCTATCGACCCATAGCGCTAACTTTCACTGTATCGAAGGTTATCGAGTTTGCTATATGTCCTACTCCCCCGGAACACAACCGGTTCGCAAAAAAAAACACCCCGACCATTATCTTTCTCTTTCTATCATTCTTTAGTATTAACTTCCATTTTATTGAAGATTATCATCATCATCATCATCGGCATTACAACCGGGATCCGGTCTTGGCCTTATTTAACAAATCTCTCCACCGGTCCCGATCTCGAGCCGATGTCATCCAGTTTGGCACTCCCAGGCTCTGTCTACGCCATCCCTCCATCGCAGACAAGGTCTTCCGCGCTGTCTCCTTCCATACATCCTGTCACAAAGGATTTTCCGGGCGGGCTCCTCTTCGCTCATTCGAGCTAGGTGTCCCGCCCACCGGAGTCTACCGAGCTTGATTTTTCTTACAACATTAGCTTCAAGGTAGATTGCGTAGAACTCATGGTTGTAGCGTCTCCGGAATCTCTTCCCTCACATACGGGGCCAACGATTCTCCTTAAGACCTTCCTCTCGAACGCGGCTAAGAGTTCATCATCACCATCATCATCACAATCGGCACTACAACCGGGAACCGGTCTTGGCCTTATTTAGCAAGTCCTGAGGCTTGTTAAATTTTCCATAATGATTTGTTTTTTCCGGGCAAGGTGCTCAGCAATGTTATACCTCTATAGTTGCCGCACAGTGTGATATCTCCCTTCTTATGTATGGGGCAAATTATTCCACGACGCCAATCGTCCGGCATCTCCTCTTGCTTCCATACGTGCATCACGACCTCATGAAATGTCACTCCTTATTTGATCAGCCCAGCTGGTATGCCATCAGCTCCGGGACTTTATTTTATTTGAGCTGTCTTATGGCTTTTACTGGTTATTCAATGCTTGGTGGCGGCAGCGTTTGGTGTTGATCTAGCATTGGTGGAGCCTCCAATTCTTCTGTGAACTGACCATTTAGCAATTCATTGAAGTGCACTTCCCATCGCTCCAGAATGCCTTCAGGATCGATGATCAGATTACCCCATTTTATCCTTGCAGTAAGTGCAGCGTGGTGTGTGCCGCGTCATACTGCGGATTATTTGGTAGAACTTCCGCGGCTGGTGCGGACCTCGCTCTCTACATTTCTCTATTTCACAGACTAGATTTTTTTCCCAGGCACTTTTCTTTTATCTGTGGAGTTTTTTTTCAGATCTTCTGAGCTCTGCATTTCTCCTCGTGTACCCGCGTCCTATGAGACTGCCGCATTCCCCGGTATGCAGTATTTTTACGTTCAGTCGCTAGTTTGCATTCATCCTCAAACCAGTTGCTCCAATCTCTACGACTACTGCCTAAGATGGAGTTGGCAGTACTAATGACAGTATTCTTAAGGCGTGTCCATTTCTCTTCTACGCCCGGCATTCTGACCACAGGACTTACTCTCCCTCCATCGAGCTCTTCCAGGGCGAGTCCCAACGCATGACCAAAGGTGTTCCTGGTGTTCTCATTGCGTAAGGCAGCCGTGTTGATCCAAACCTGATGCGCGGATGCAATACGTCTCCGTAAGGCAATCTGCGCTCGGAAAACTATACCAACAAGATAGTGATCCGAGTCGACGTTGGCACCTCGGTACGTTCGTACCCTCATCAGGCTCGAGGAGTGGCGGCGATCTATCAACACGTGGTCAATTTGGTTGCGACTGGCTCCATCAGGTGATACCCAAGTGGCTTTGTGAATATCTTTACGCGAAAACCTAGTACTCGCAACGACCAAGTTTTTTGATGCTGCCAGTTCGATGACTCGTAGTCCATTGTCATTAGTGTTCTCATGCAAACTATGGGAACCTGCGTAGTGCCTGAAAACCGGCTCCCGGTCTATTTTCGCATTCAAATCACCAAGAACGATTTTCACATCGTATCTTGGGTAGGCAATGAGGGCACGTTCGACGTTCTCGCAGAATTGTTCTTTTTCGTCGTCAGGGGACTCCTCTGTAGGTCCGTAAACGTTTATAAGGCTTATGTTCTTAAACTTGCCTCGCACGCGAAGAGTGCATAGCCTTTCGTTTACTGCATTAAACCCGATGATGGCAGGCTTCAGTTTTTGGTTGACTAGACAGCCTACCCCAAGCACATGGTGTTTTGCATAACAGCTATAATAAATGTCATACTCGTTTCTTTGAATAACACCGCTCCCCGTCCATTTTATTTCTTGTAATGCTGTTATGTCAGTCTTATATTCGGGTAGGGCATCGCCTAACTGTTGTGCAGCTCGAGCTCTGTACAGCGAGCGGACGTCCCATGAAAAAATTCATAAATCGTTTAGCCATTTTCGTTTCCGTGGTCGTCGTCGTGTATCCGGTCCATATCCGAGGCTTGTTAAATTTGCCATAATAATTCGTTTTTACGGGCATGGTTATTAGCCTTGCGCCAAATTGAAGATGATGGAATTCCCTATATTTCCTACTCCACTCAACAGTTCCAAATTGATCGAAGGTCGCTTCCCAAAAAAAGGGAAATTAAATGTGTACCACCCAGTTCAGGAGGGCACCCAAAGTCCGAGCAACTTTGTTTTTTTTTTTTTGTTTTTCAATATATATGTATATATATTCGGTGATAAACCAACCAGTCTTTCACATCGAAATTTCCAGGACGAAAATGATCGAACCATCCTCTGCCAGTTGCTTGTAATAGAATACTTTCACCCTAAACATCACAGCTCTTTTCGCACACCTTGCGGCATTCCTTCCTTAATCGTAGTAAAATTGTAAAATTCGGCGTTTTTTTTTCAAAAATTTCACCCTGGCTTGCAATAACTTTTAACAAAACGCACCAAACGTAATAAAATTGTCACCACTAATTAATTGATTGGCTTTCTGTCAAATAAAAAGAGAGTTGCCAGATGCAATTAACTGTTTCAAAATTATGACACTTTAAAATCAGGCAAACAGAAAAACGATAAATACGTTTTTTTTTTAACCTAATAATTCAACAATTGATTTAAATTATTAGTTAAAACTTTAATCGTACATCGTGAATTTATTTTGCTTATAGAATGTTTGTGACTTAATATACATTGAACCTAACTCAGAAATAAGGTTGTGTTCAAAGCGCCTTCGATTGGAGAAACGAAATCAATTGCATGCCGCGTTTTCGAATAACCATTATTTCATGAGTTTTATTATTGTAAGTATGTGGTCACCTTTCCATTTCAGCGAGCCAAACGTGCTGTACCGATCGACGGTGCGTGGCAATTGGACTCTGAAGAACTCTTGGAAGCAAGAGATGCGTTAGGGCAATCATTGGCTACATTAGCCACTGGATCTGGACCATACTATACGTAAACTTATATTAAAACACTTAGCGATAAATAAAAACCCTGTTGAACATCATTTCACAGCATTGAAAGGGTATATTCTGGGACCAAGCAAGTTGGTGATGGAACTCTAATAAAATTGGATTGCAATTTACAAAACATCCAAACTGGCGAAAAAAAACGTTGCACTATATCTCTTTGGGCACGACCTTGGCTCAAAGAAGATGGCTATGAATTAACATTTGATTGCCCTAACAAGGAAATAACTTTTTACAGACACAGCAAACTTGTTAAAGAGGTACGTAAGTCACTAGTAGTTGCATGATTCAAATTACTTGGTGTCTATAAATACGACCGAAATCAAACACACTCGCCAACCCTTTTTATATAATTAAACGATTTAAACAGATTAGAAATGGACATGCTCAGAATGGTCCTTAAATAACCACAAGTTTCAGATATCTAGAAAGCGAAGTAACGCGAAGCAAATGTATAAGAAGAGGTATAAAAGTGATATCGTAAAAGTAGTTGACATTTCCAAGAGGACGAAAAAGATGAGTGAACGAACTATGCTGAATGATAAAAAAATGATAAGTAGCTGTTAGATAAAACACGAAAAGATGTTGAAACAATCAGCGTTCGGAGGATACATGAAACCAGTCCGGGATTACAATAATCTGCAGGTCGTATTACAAGAGTCAATAGCTTGATTCTTGAAAAGGTCCTAGAAGTACTATTAAAATGGCACGTATACCTTCTAGTCGCATCCTGGGGGCAGTTAAATATTCCTGTAAAATTAGGGCAATAACAGGATTTTATTGGAAAAGGCAACATAAAAGATTGGCTCTAAAACCAGACTATTTAGTAGATGATACAGTGATAGTACAGTTGTAGAAAAAATATATCTAGTCTTACAAGTGTACCTAATCGTTTGCTGATGACAACCTGTTAAGTTTCTCGTACTCGTATTAGAATAAAATCGACCAATATCTTCGAACTTCATTATCAAACTTATCGCCGCCTCAATAGCGGAGTCGGTAAGGAGGTTGTGTCTTGCGTTTGATTGTGCAAAACGAGATTCAACTGACGACTCGTGCTATTGTGAAGTTCGGCATTGGAGTGGTAGGTAGGGTCCCAAAGCCCAGTGGCCCGGTGAAATACCACCCCAGTATGCTATATCCTGCAGTTTGTTAGATTAGATCCCAATGCCTAGCCATTTGGTGACGAACGATTAGACTATAAGCTCCATGAAGTGGTCAGAAAAAATCCTTGAATATCTTCCAGAGCTTGACACATGACCACTCGTGAAATGCTTGGGAGAAATCCTTGAGCATCTTTCGTAATTTGGCTGAGGGACCCGGTCAAGAAAAAATAACATTTCAGGACGTTGACTCAGCGCTGTAGGTTCTTGGGAAAAGTTAAAATAAAAATAATAAACTATTTTACCTCTTAGGAGATTCGATGAGTCGTCTCCTTTAAATGTTATTTTTTCTCGTCCGGTTCTATCAGCTAAGCTCCGAAAGATGCTCAAGGATTTCTCCCAACCATTTCACGAGTGGTCATGTGTCAAGCTCTGGAAGATACTCAAGGATTTTTCCTGACCACTTCATCGAGCTTATAGTCTAATCGTCCGTCACCAAATGGCTAGGCATTGGGATCTAATCTAACAAACTGCAGGATCTGCTCAGCGGTTTGAATTACGACATCAACAAGATATACCAATTTGCTAATATAGCGGCATCCAATGTGTCCAGAAATCTTATCATCAAAGACAAGCGTAGAGATGCTGTCAATGAACGGCACCTATATGGGCGACGTCAACAAATTATCAATTCACTGTACTATAAATAATTCAGCTTTTAATTAGAATGTCGACATATTTGAAGTTGCGAAAAGTACAACCAAATATAGGGTTTATCAAGGGACGTAAGAAATATTTGTCAGTCAATCTGGTCACAATTCGTCCACAAGTGGCCTGCACAATTCGTCCATAAGTGTCCTGGCGCATATAAAACTGTTCTGAACGTGTCCGATAATTTACAAAAAATCAGCAGTGAACCTGTGGGGGTTCTTTAAGGCTCGCCCGAAGAACCACCCATCGTCCTAACCCAACTCCCCTTTTGCAACCTGCAATAACATTACCCATCATAGCCTCTTTTCGCATATGAGCAGTTCAAAGCTCTCCTTCAATCATTTCTTACCTGAAATATAAGCCCACGGCAAGATCATCATCTTGCCATGGCATCAAACAAATCATATTATCCAAGCCATTTCGGTTCATCCTTCATGAATCATTTAGGAACCTGATCGTTTTCGTCTGGACGGCAACATGTTCATCAAACACACTGCAATCCTCCTGTGTTTACTTGTTCCAACAATCCGTTGGTCCAAAAGACAAGCCGGGAAACTTGCTTGCTTGCAAGTCTGCAAGTCAAATTTCCTATGATCGATCGCCTAAACCGATAACCGATCATCGAGTTGGACACGACCATAATTGTTGTCCAAACAATCATATCAACGGCCGTGTCCCACGATCCGTTTTTCTAAATCAAACACACAGTAATCTCACTGCGTTTATTTTTCCCTACCATCCGTTGATCCATAGCCAAGCTGGGTAAGCTGTATGCTTGCACATCTGCAAGTCAAATTCCCCATGATCGGTAGCCCAAGCGATAAACGATCATTGAGTTGCACACGACCCATAATTGTTTATCCAAACAATCATATCAATGGTCATGCCCTATGATTCGTTTCCCAAACCAAACATGCACCCATCCATCCTAGCCCTTGCCATCGTAGGCGAAGTTTCTGTTGACTTAACATCAACAGAAAAATCTATACTCTATCGTTTATGATGGCAATGCAGCCAGCCTCCGTATGCGATCATCTATTTGACCAGCTGCATGTTTGGATTCTCTTCTGAGCACTCTTCGCATTTTCGTTTGTCCTGGCTTTCAGTGAATGGGCATTCAACTAGATCTGTACGGTCACAATGGAAATACTTCCAACAAAAACCCAAATCGATTGTTCATTGGTCGTCACCAGAGAGAAAGATCGGATTTGCTCCTCACACATCGGTGGAAATCCACCCCTGTTGCGACTGGTTGTATGTTCCGGCCGACAGCCAGTAGAGTCCGATTTTACGGAGCCAGAGGCACGTATCGTGGACGTTGTGTGTAAAAGTCGGGTTTTAAGCCGCCAATCGCGAAGAGTCGAAATACACAGTCGAGGAAGTCGGTGTAACAAATTCGTTGATTAACGTGTCGTGTAAAAAGTTAGTCTGTTGACTGTTTAAATTACCACAAGTTGGTCTTACGGTGTCTATTCAAATTTAAATTCGTGTGGACAGAAAACAAAACGACAAATGTATAAATAAAATTTAAAGACCGTATCTAAATCAGTGACTTGTAGTACATCGAAATTAATGTAAGAGTTACGTTGTTGTGTCCTCGTTTTATCAATTTGATTATTCATATAAAGTTTTCAATAAAAATCAACTCTAAGCAACAAGTACCAGCGTGTTTTATTGTACTTTACTTATCTCGGGTGAACAATTTCCTCTGTATTTGGCGGAACAATATCGTGGGGAGTATGTGAAACGGTGTCCATGTCGACATACCAACATACCCATTACCCACAAATCTCATTGAAAGGCCCAAGCGCAAATCTTTCAATTCCATCGTTAGAAGATAACCGCAACATATTCTGTCCACCTCTTTTCTATATGTACTATAGCGGTCGTTGTTCAATTTTCCACCTTTGCAAATATTTCATCGCGATACGCACCAGTTCACATTAAAATGTAACTTCCGACGTATGGAGACACATCGAATCGCACAATGTGAAATGCTCTGCCTTTTTTTTTCTTCTCTCACGAGAGGCGAACCTATAGAAGAGATATTGGTACAATATGTTTTATGCCAAGTACTCTCCATCGCTAGTTATGATTTTTCTCCATCTTTCAGGCAGCATACGGATTCCGCGTTGAACAAAACCCTCGGCTTTTGAAACGATCCAAGAATCGACCCAATTTTTGACTTCTTCATAAGAAGTGAAGTGCTGCTCGGGCAGGTCGCGAGTCATCGACTGGCACAAGTGATAGTCAGAAAGAGCAATGTCTCTTGAATACGGCGGGTGGAGTAGGACATCCCATTGAAGTTTCCTCCGCCTCCAAAGTTTCCTTGACGACTTTTGCAACATTTGACCGAGTATTGCCGTGCTGAGGGATCACTCTATCATGTCTTTTGACATATTGCGGGCGCTTGAGCTTCAATGTTCTGCTAAATTGCATCATTTGTTGTTAGTAACGTTCCCCTGTGATGTTCTCGTTAGCCTATAGTAGCTTGTAGTAGACCACTCCGAGTTGATCCCACCAGATGCACAGCATTAATTTCTTGCTATGAATATTCGGTTTGGCCGTTGAAGTAGATGCATTTTTTTTTTAATACACTTCTCTCAGCAGAGGCGAACCTATAGCGCCGAATCGGCCCCTCGAGATGCCATCAAATAACTATTGCTAAAAGACAACAAGCCAGTATGTCTGTCAAAGTTTTTCAAATCTCTAAACCTTCCGATATTCGTCCATCAGGCACGGTATTTTTTGATAATACGCCCACAAAGCTTCTTTTTATGTCCTTTAATATCAATGCACAGTGGGAGGGAGAACGGTGAGAGTATTCGGAAAAAGTATATCGATGCACATTGGTCTTGAATACCTAAGTAACTGTGGTGTGACCTGGGAGAATTACACGCACTTGCAGCTCGACCGAATTAGGATTCACTTATGTGTCCGTCTAAAGTTTTTGTACGAAACAATCTGCATTATCAGATTGATGGCTTTCGCCGGCGAATACTTGGGGAGGACGAACGGTAACCTCTGCGTTTCCTCGACCAATGTTTATAGGCTATCTGTCGATCAGGAATAGGCAGCCGTCTCTGTTCTAATGACGAAATTGAACGTGTAGCATCTGGGACTCGGATAAGTTTTGTAGCGGTTCCGCCAAACCCCACGGCCCACTTACCTGAAAAACCTCCATGACTGCTACCCAACTTCCTTAAGTTCGCTAATGCAATCGCATTAGCACCTTAAGTGCTTTACGCATCTAGGTTATCAAACCTATAATCTAAAAGCCCATGTTAAAGAATTCCTACCTTTTCATGCATCTCGTCGCATACAAATTCCCTACAAGAATTCTTTCCATTATACAGGTGCATAAACCAAAACCTATTCGGTACCTTCGGTTGTCAGGAAAATTCCAACCTTCCCACGCCTGCACCGCAATCTCCCCGCAGCAAAAACATTTCCATCCCAAGGATAATTAATGCTTTCAATGCATTACCTGGAAATGCCTGCAAAGAATTTTTCCTACAAGGGCATTCATACATGTATCAATGCGTCTCTGCATAAACGAGCAAAAACCGAATTTCCAGTTAGTGTAGATTTTCACACTAGAGTTCGACACTTGCGTCGCCATAGATACCATGTACCATTGACACAGATGGTATATACAAACCGTCATTGTATAACCATCTAATCTACCTTGCAATGACTTGCCACTATCGATACAGGTGCAAGCGCTTTACCCAGAATTGCACCTTTGTTTGAATCTCCAAACAAGCATCGACTTCGTGCATAGCCGCCGGATTGAATTCAAAACATAAACAATGCAAATATAGAATCCGTTTCCCACAAACGAATTTCCCTGCATATACAAATGCAAGCAAGGGATTCGTTTCGTTCACCAACCCATTAGTACCTTTTCCCAATGGCTACTCGCCTATTTACACAAGGGCAGCACTCATCTAAGACTTTTATGATGCCCTCGTCCCATCTTTTCTCTTACCACATTTCTTCGATGTATCGTCGTCTATTTATTTAGACGCGATGCTTTTTATAGACAACGATCTTCTCGATCCCTTTGTCCTTGCCGCTTGCCTGCTTTGTTTTGCCATTGCCTCCGCGCATGAGTAAACAACACAGATCTGAACGATCACACACATACCACCATGATCTCCATTACGAAACCTGGTTTTCTATTCCACCAAGAGAGACATTACGTTTCTCTGGTGGTAAGTAAATACTTATCCTTAGTGGAGAGGATATCTACCACCACACCACAAACTCACCCCAAACGAAGGTTGTATCGCTGAGTCAAATTACATCCGACGACCACGCTCGTCGCGCGGTCTTTCGCTCTCCGTCGCGGAACGGAGAAGCGTATATATACAGAAGTCGGGTCGTGAAAGAAGTGTTTCACCTTGTTTAAAACTTATAAAAATCAATTTAATACTAAAGAATAAGTCTAAGTGAAGTATTAAAACACTAACATATTTGATAATGGTGGAGAACAAAGTGGGCTTTATTTAGAGAATAAAACGTAACAAATAAAGAATTAACATTGATTAATCTGTGCATTATTTTCTGTGTTGTCCTCTCCGTGTTTTGGCGTTCGGTTTGTTGGCTTGCGAATGATACGTGTCGGAACTTTAGTGACAGTCGGATGGGGATAGGAGTGAACCGAATATCCGTGTTTGGCACAATACTCCTAAACCCCACAGTTTCATTGCTCGATTCTCCAAGCTATGCCCGTGCCGTTTTTATGATTCTAACCAAAATGGGAATTCAATTCTAGATTTGAAAGAATCTTGCATCTCTTAAAAAATCGTTGACATTTTAGTTGTACTTTTTACGGTTTCCAATATATGCTCATTCCATTTAGGAGTCGAATTAATTCGAGTGTCAGGGGCAGAAAATTCCATAACAACTTTTTTTCCCGGACCGGGCCGCCAGCCAAGTTACGAAAGATAACCAAGGATTTTTCCCGACCATTTCATATACGCCTTGTAAATTATGGCCAGATGAGATGAGGTGAAGTACTTCATCATCATCATCATCATCATCATCATCATCATCATCATCATCATCATCATCATCATCATCATCATCATCATCATCATCATCATCATCATCATCATCATCATCATCATCATCATCATCATCATCATCATCATCATCATCATCATCATCATCATCATCATCATCATCATCATCATCATCATCATCATCATCATCATCATCATCATCATCATCATCATCATCATCATCATCATCATCATCATCATCATCATCATCATCATCATCATCATCATCATCATCATCATCATCATCATCATCATCATCATCATCATCATCATCATCATCATCATCATCATCATCATCATCATCATCATCATCATCATCATCATCATCATCATCATCATCATCATCATCATCATCATCATCATCATCATCATCATCATCATCATCATCATCATCATCATCATCATCATCATCATCATCATCATCATCATCATCATCATCATCATCATCATCATCATCATCATCATCATCATCATCATCATCATCATCATCATCATCATCATCATCATCATCATCATCATCATCATCATCATCATCATCATCATCATCATCATCATCATCATCATCATCATCATCATCATCATCATCATCATCATCATCATCATCATCATCATCATCATCATCATCATCATCATCATCATCATCATCATCATCATCATCATCATCATCATCATCATCATCATCATCATCATCATCATCATCATCATCATCATCATCATCATCATCATCATCATCATCATCATCATCATCATCATCATCATCATCATCATCATCATCATCATCATCATCATCATCATCATCATCATCATCATCATCATCATCATCATCATCATCATCATCATCATCATCATCATCATCATCATCATCATCATCATCATCATCATCATCATCATCATCATCATCATCATCATCATCATCATCATCATCATCATCATCATCATCATCATCATCATCATCATCATCATCATCATCATCATCATCATCATCATCATCATCATCATCATCATCATCATCATCATCATCATCATCATCATCATCATCATCATCATCATCATCATCATCATCATCATCATCATCATCATCATCATCATCATCATCATCATCATCATCATCATCATCATCATCATCATCATCATCATCATCATCATCATCATCATCATCATCATCATCATCATCATCATCATCATCATCATCATCATCATCATCATCATCATCATCATCATCATCATCATCATCATCATCATCATCATCATCATCATCATCATCATCATCATCATCATCATCATCATCATCATCATCATCATCATCATCATCATCATCATCATCATCATCATCATCATCATCATCATCATCATCATCATCATCATCATCATCATCATCATCATCATCATCATCATCATCATCATCATCATCATCATCATCATCATCATCATCATCATCATCATCATCATCATCATCATCATCATCATCATCATCATCATCATCATCATCATCATCATCATCATCATCATCATCATCATCATCATCATCATCATCATCATCATCATCATCATCATCATCATCATCATCATCATCATCATCATCATCATCATCATCATCATCATCATCATCATCATCATCATCATCATCATCATCATCATCATCATCATCATCATCATCATCATCATCATCATCATCATCATCATCATCATCATCATCATCATCATCATCATCATCATCATCATCATCATCATCATCATCATCATCATCATCATCATCATCATCATCATCATCATCATCATCATCATCATCATCATCATCATCATCATCATCATCATCATCATCATCATCATCATCATCATCATCATCATCATCATCATCATCATCATCATCATCATCATCATCATCATCATCATCATCATCATCATCATCATCATCATCATCGGCACTACAACCGCTATCCGGTCTTGGCCTTATTTAGCAAGTCTCTCCACGGGTGTCCGGTCAATATCCGAGACTTGTTAAATTGTCGATAATAATTTATTTTTGCGGGCAAGGTTATTAGACTTGCGCCAAGCTTTCTCAGGATGTCGCTGCGTGCATTGGTTCACTACTTGGCGGGTGTCACGTGGAGACTGCATGTCAACTTTGATTGAACAGGGACAAGGATCGTCCTGACCTTCTCTGGGTCGAAGGCAGAGACTTTGCCCTGTATGTTCGCTCCCACTCCCCCCGAAATACTTCTTATATCTCTTAAAACACCACATGCATTTGGCCGCACTTTTTAAGAGTCGAATCAGTTCAGGTACCATGTATTGATTGTTCGTTTGGTTTCGACGGCGCAAGTGCCTTTTGTTGACAGTCTGTCTATGTTTGGACAAAATGCAGAATTGGGTTTTAGAGGCATTGAATCTTATTTGGTTAGGTAATTCACATTAATGTCGGAATATAATGATTTAGACATACATTCTGTCAACAAAGTACCGGGAATTGGTCATTTAAAAAGCCCGCTTAAAGAGACTATCAAACATCTTTTTGTCAGTAAGTTGGCACAACTGTCCTATATCCTAACGTGAAGTTCAAGGGCGATCTGACATTTGGTTTGTATACAGTGCTCGATTTTGTCAGTTCATCTCAAGTGTCTTTTGCGATTTTTTCTGACTTCATCAAAACCGACCACATATTCATAAAACGCATTGTAACTGGTGGTGAGATATGGGTTTACCAGTTTGACATGCAAGCCAGTCAACCAGCTTCGGAATAGTGCCTTCCAACTGATCCGAAGCCGAAAAAACCACGTCAAAACCAAGGTAGGTTGACTATTGTCTTTGATGTGTCGGTTTGATTTCTTTCCGGTGTCGTGCATTCGGAATTCTCGCCAGGAGGTCAGACGGTAAATAAAAAATATCACCTGGACGTTAAGGGGGTTTGAGAGCGCAAATTCGTCACAAAAGGTGAGGTTTGTGGAAAGAAAATTCTTGAATTTGGTACCACGATAACGTACCATCACACAAGGCTATCATTTTGAGTGAATTTCTGGACAAAAACTCAACACACTCGAACAAACACCGTATTCACGAGATGTGGTTTCGGTTGACACTTCTCTTCTTCAAAAACTAAAATTACCACTTCGGGACACCCATTTTCAGTCTATGAAAGACATAAAAGGATATCCGCTGCGAAAATTAAAGTCAATTCAATGTGCAGTATCAACAAACTAAATCACAGATCGCGCTTAAACTTCACATTAGAATAGAGGACAGCTGTGCCAACTTAGCGTCAAAGACAATTTATACAATCCCTTTAAATGGGCTTTCTAAATTATCAATTTCCGGTACTTTTTTGGCAGAGTGTAGTAGGTGTGCAAGTAGAAATTCGGTTTTTTTGCCAATTGCAACTTTATTGGAAAACCATTGCTGTCTATAGTCTTTTGCCATTTATCGGGTAAATGATGAATACCTTCACGATAGAAACTTAGTGGTTTCGAAGCAAAATAGTCATAAAGCCATTTTCGCGCATCTTTAACTTTCGTAAAACGCTGGTTTTTCAAATAAGACGACATCGAGGTGAATAAGTGGCAATCAGAAGGAGCCAAGTCTGTGGAATACGCCCCATGCTGGACAACTTCCCAGCCTTAGGAGAAGATTAGTTCCAGAGTTTGCTGTATATGGACGAGCATAGTCATGCAGCAACATCACTTTACACCTTCCTTGGCCCGTAAATGGCGTTTTTTCATTTATAGCATCACTTAACTCGATCAATTGGGCCTCACTTAACTCGATCAATTGGGCCTGATAACGTTCAGCTGTAATAGCTTGGCGAGGCTGCATAAGCTGGTAGTAAATGACTGCCTTCCAATCCCATCAGACACAGAGTAACACCCTCTTGGCATGAATATTCGGTTTTGCAACTGGTGTTGAGGGGTGGGTGGCGCAAGGCTAATAACCTTGCCCGGAGGGACAGATTGTTATGGAAAATTTAACAAGCCTCGGGACTTGCTAAATAAGGCCAAGCCCGAATCCCGGTTGTAATGCCGTCAATATCAAGAAAATGTCACCTTTCGTCTCCATCTTCCTATCGACCCATAGCGCTAACTTTCACTGTATCGAAGGTTGTCGAGTTTGGTATATGTCCTACTCCCCCGAAACACAACCGATTAGCAAAAAAAAAACTCGACCATTATCTTTCTCTTTCTATCATTCTTTAGTATTAACTTCCATTTTATTGAAGATTATCATCATCATCATCGGCACTACAACCGGGATCCGGTCTTGGCCTTATTTAACAAATCTCTCCACCGGTCCCGATTTCGAGCCGATGTTATTCAGTTTGGCACTCCCAGGCTCTGGGTGTCCTGGTCTACGCCATCCCTCCATCGCAGACAAGGTCTGCCGCGCTGTCTCCTTCCATACATCCTACCACAAAGGACTTTCGGGGCAGGCCCATCTTCGCTCATTCGAGCTAGGATAGGTGTCGCGCCCACCGGAGTCTACCAAGCCTGATTTTTCTTACAACATTAGCTTCAAGGTAGATTGCGTACAACTCATGGTTGTAGCGTTTTCGGAATCGTCCTCCCTCACATGCGAGGCCAACAATTCTCCTTAAGACCTTCCTCTCGAACCCGGCTAAGAGTTCAGAGTGCCTTTTATTGAGCGCCCAGGTCTCGGATCCATACATGAGTACTGGTAAGACCATGGTCTTGTACAGTAGTAGATTGGATGTTCTGGATAAATTTCGGGATTTAAAGAGCCTTGACCATAGTGGGCTTTGTTGGATTTTATCAGCCATTCGCGTATTTGTTCTTCCATATTGTTATCAGCTGATACTATTGGCCTAAGGTAGTTAAAGGATTGCACTACTTCAAATTCGTGCTCTGCTACGCTGATAGTTTAACCAACGTTAGGTCTCTCTTCGCAGAAGTTGCCACCATGTACTTAGTTTTACCCTGGCTATGCTGTCGTAGGCGGCCTTAAAGTCTATGAATAGATTATATAATGGAATCGTAAATTGCAGACATTTTTCTCCTCATTAATGTGCAGTCCCAGTTTTTGAGCCGCCTGCTCGATCTGGGTGAACGAATCCTGTACAGCCGATTCGGATCTACCGTTGATGTCGATGTCATCAGCGTAGGCAAGTACCTGGCTGGACTTGGTGATAATAGTCCCTCTAGTTGTGACGCCAGGGTCACGGATTGCTTTCTCCAACGCCAGGTTGAAGAGGAGGCAGGCCAGACCGTCCCCTTGTCGGATTCCATTAAAGATGTTTATTGGTTTGGACAGCAATCCCGCTATTTTTACTTGACTAGTTACGTTGGTCATGGTCAGCCTACAAAGTCGTATCAATTTGTTTGGAATGCCGAACTCTCTCATGGCATTATATAGTTCTACCCTGGCTATGCTGTCGTAGGCGGCCTTAAAGTCTATGAATAGATGATATAATGGAATCGTAAATTCCAGACATTTATCCATCGCCTGCCTAAGGGTGACTATCTGATCAATCGCTGATTTGCCTGGAACCATGAACCAAACTGATATTGACCAATGATGACTTTAGGGTGTGGGGCTATCCGGTATTGTAGGATAGAGGAGAGTATCTTATAGGTGGTACTCAGCAATGTTATACCCTTATAGTTGCCGCACACTGTGATATCTCCCTTCTTATGTATAGGAGAAATTCTTTCACGACGCCAGTCTTCCAGCATCTCCTCTTGCTTCCATACTTGCACCACGATCTCATGAATTGCTTGATATAGCGCTGTCCCTCCTTGTTTGATCAGCTCAACTGGTATGCCATCAGCTCCGGGGGCTTTATTTTATTTCAGCTGTCTTATGGTGGCGACAGCATGGTCTCGATGTTGCATTGGCGGACCCTCCAATTCTTCTGTGAGCTGACCATTTAGCAATTCATTGAAGTGCACTTCCCATCGCTCCAGAATACCTTCAGGATCGATGATCAGATTACCCTCTTTATCCTTGCAGTAAGTGCAGCGTGGTGTGTACCGCGTCATACTGCGGATTATTTGGTAGAACTTCCGCGCCTGGTGCGGACCTCGCTCTCTACTTTTCTCTATTTCACAGACAAGATTTTTTTCCCAGGCACTTTTCTTTTGTCTGTGAAGTCTTTTTTCAGTTCTTCTGAGCTCTTTGTATTTCTCCTCGCGTACCCGCGTCCTATGAGACTGCTGCATTGCCCGGTATGCAGCAGTCTTACGTTCAGTCGCTAGTTTGCACTCATCATCAAACCAGTCGTTCCGATCTCTACGACTACTGCCTAAGATGGAGTTGGCAGTACTAATGACAGTATTCTTAAGGCGTGTCCATTTCTCTTCTACGCCCGGCATTCTGGCATCAGGACTTACTCCCCCTCCGTCGAGCTCTTCGAGGGCGAGTCTTAACGCATGACCAAAGGTGTTGCTGGTGTTCTCATTGCGTAAGGCAGCCGTGTTGATTCGAACCTAATCCGTGGATGCAATACGTCTCCGTAAGGCAATCCGCGCTCGGAAAACTATACTAACAAGATAGTGATCCGAGTCGACGTGGCACCTCAGTGCGTTCGTACCGGCATCAGGCTCGAAGAGTGACGGCGATCTATCAACACGTGGTCAATTTGGTGGCGAGTGGCTCCATCAGGTGATACCCAAGTGGCTTTGTGGATGTCTTTACGCGGAAACCTGGTACTCGCAACGACCAAGTTCTTTGATGCCGTCAGTTCGATGACTCGTAGTCCATTGTCATTAGTGTTCTCATGCAAACTATGGGAACCTGCGTAGTGCCTGAAAACCGGCTCCCCATCTATTTTCGCATTCAAATCACCAAGAACGATTTCCACATCGCATCTTGGGCAGGCAATGAGGGCCCGTTCGACGTTCTTGTAGTATTCTACTTTTTCGTCGTCAGGGGACTCCTCTGTAGGTCCGTGAACGTTTATCAGGCTTCTGTTCTTAAACTTGCCTCGCACGCGAAGAGTGCATAGCCTTTCGTTTATTGCATTAAACCCGATAATGGCAGGCTTCAGTTTTTGGCTGGCAAGAAAACCTACCCCGAGCACATTGTGTTTTGCATAATAAATGTCATACTCGTTTCTTTGAATAACACTACTCTTCGTCCATCTTATTTCTTGCAATGCTGTTATGTCAGCCTTATATTCGGACAAGGCATCGGCTAGCTGCTGTGCAGCTCGAGCTCTGTATAGTGAGCGGACGTTCCATGAGAAAATTCTTAAATCGTTTAGCCATTTTCGTTTCCATGGACGTCGTCGTGTATCCGATCTATATCCGAGGCTTATGGAATCTTCCGTAATAGTTTGTTTCTCCTGGCAATGTTATTAGCCATGCGCCAACATTTCTCAGGATATCGCTGCATGCATTGGTTCACTACTTGGCGGCTGCCAAAATAGCTATCCAAGGGTGTCACGTGGAAACTGCATGTCAACTTGGATTGAACAGGTACAAGAATCGTCCTGGCCTTCGCCGGATTGAAAGCAATCTGTGACTTTGCCTTGTAGGCTCAACTTGGTTTGAACAGGGACAAGGATCGTCCTGACCTTCGCATGCAGATGTCAACTCCTAGGTTTTTGTTTCCTGCCGTTAGTTTACCAGGAACCCATTTTCCTTGTTTTTGTAGCTTTCTCATTGCATGCAATCGAAGTGATATTGGTCGGTGAAAAACTCCTAACTAATCTCCCGCCTCTTCTTGAGTTTGACATGGGTTTTCATCCAGTAACACAGTTCTTCGTCAATTTTTTTTACTGCAGCTGGATGTGGGGCCTCCTCAACACTAAACTGTTCATCACGAAATCGTGCAAACCACTTTTTTACTATTGAGTGAATCACAGAATGTTCCACCAAAGTCGAATTAATCAATTCCATAGCTTGAACAGGGGCTCCTCGATAGTATAGTGGTTAGTATACCCGCCTGTCACGCGGGTTTGATTCCCCGTCGGGGAGCCTCTGGCGCAAGACTAATGACCTTGCGAGGAAAAAAAAAATCATTATGGAAGAGTTAACAAGCCTCAGGACTTGCTAAATAAGGCCAAGACCGCTTCCCGGTTGTAGTGCCGATGATGATGATGATGATGATAGCTTGAGCAACATTTTTTTTCTCATTGGAAAAGAGAATAGACTGCAATGGTTTAAATGTTGGTTATCGTAATCCACCTCTTATACAACTGATACACACGGAATGACAGCTTGTAAATGTCTAAAACTTTGTCATAAAAACAGCAATGACTAAACTACATACATACCAAATGGCGACCGAATTGGATGCGTTTAAGTATGTTTTTAATGCAACCACCTTCAGAGCCGAGTTTCTACTTGCACACCTATATATGTGGATATTATAATATATATAATACACTACGTAATCTGTAGTCTTGTAGGAATCCTTTGTAATGTTCTCAAGTTCTTGATTCTATTTCTATTCTCTTCTGCTGTTTAAAAAGAGATTCGAAGAGGTTAGCCAACCATGTTCAAGGCGAAATTTAAAAAAAAAAAATGGAATTGTATATACCGCTTTATTGGCGAGGGATGATGGCTCATTTGATATCTGTTGGTTAACTAATGTTGCCTTCAGGAGGTTAGCCGATGTTATGACTGAAGGAATCATTCGCTGCGTTTGTTGGTTTTGCTGTTGTTGCTCATAGTCTTAATTGAGAATTGGCTGCAGTTTGGAGTTCTTTGCATGTCACCTTTTTTTGTAACATTTCTGTATGCACTATCCTCCTCTTGCATGCTTTGATATATTAACAATCGGTTGTGCACCGTCGTTTTGTAAACAATAAAAAAAAATCCGAGGAAGTAAATATCTACCGAATGAAACCTATTAGATGTATAAGAAATCGATGACAACTATTTTAGGGAAAACACTACATTTCACTAGGAGGAATACGGGATTAAATCTCCCAAAAAAACTCAACACAGGCACGTAAGACAGCGCTTGATATAGCAATCTTGTGTGATCATGAATATCCTACGTTGATTGCAATAAAATCGGGTTGTCATTTGGCGCTATAAGAGTTCAAGGGTGGCCCTAATACATTTTTGAGAAAGTAAGTAACGTCAGTACCGCCATAGTTGCGTATACTATACTTCTAAGAAAAAAGCAATGTAATACCGGGTTCTATAACTTGTCACCATTTTGCAAGAATTATTATTATTATGTTATTATTATTTATTGGCCTGTAGGAACCCGGAAGTTCATGACCTCACCGACTCGACTCCGCCATCGTTCCCTGTCCTGTGCACTCTTTTTCCACGCTTGACCATTCGATCCGTCCTCCTCAAGGTCAAACCTAACATTGTCCTCCCATCTCCGTCGTGGGCGTCCGGTCGGTCTCTTTCCCGTTGGTCTACCGTCAAGAATTCTACACACGGTCCTATCGTTGCCCATTCGCGCCGCATGTCCGGCCCATCTCAATCTGCTCGACTTGATTACTCTCACTATTGTAGGTTTGCGATATAGCTCTTCCAATTCGTGGTTATGGAGTTTCCTCCATTGTCCTGCCTCCTCGTCATATTTACCTCCAAAGATACCCCTCAAAACTTTATTCTAGACTACGCGGAATTTGTTTTCTTCCCGTTTTGTGAGAGTCCATGTTTCGCATCCATATAGAACAATCGACATGATTATGGTTCTATAGACACGGAGCTTTATGTAACGTGATAGCAGTCTGGATTTCAGCAGTTTACTGACTGCGTGCCAACTAGCGTGGCTGGAATGCAGTATTTTGTTAATTTCCTTCGACATTTCGTTACTGGCCGTCAGTATCGTTCCCAGATATTTAAATTCTCTAACTTTTTCAAATATCTTGCCTCTGACGTTTATATGTGTTCCCTGAACTCCACCTGCTCTGGCCGTAATCATGTATTTTGTTTTGTCTTAATTTATTTCTAGGTCCACCTCTTCTGCCGCTTGCATGATGATTTCACAGTTTTTACTAACAGTTTCTAGATTATCGCCCAGAACGGCGATGTCATCGGCATATGCGAGCACTTGTGTGACCCCGTTCAGGGATGATCCGGCCATGTTGTCGTCTTTTCTGATGGCATACTCGAGCACAAGGTTAAAAAGACACGGTGATAGACCATCTCCCTGCTTTAGTCCATCCCATTTTGCAAGAAAACATAGTTAATTTATTACTCATACTAGAAGAGTTGCGCACATTCTTTACTTCAACTTTACTAAGTCAATCCCTTAGGTGGGCCTATAGGGTTTTGCGACGAAGTAATGAACCTGATTCGAACCCATGCTATGAAAAAATAAGAACCTAAGCATCAACACATTAGACACACAGTGTACTCGCTACTTAAGCTATAAATTATAATCTTTGAGTGATCTCGTCTACGTTTTCTCTTTCCATTCTCTGTTCGTATGATGTTTTCAACTATGATTGTGTGTTCGTGCGTGTCTATTGGGGCCGTTACAGGCCATTCTATTATAAGTAGTTGCGAAAAGAATACGCTACAAAAGAAATGTATGCTCTTTGCATGTTAATGTTTAAGAAATATATTTTTTAGGGAAACTTTTTAAAATTATACGACGTAGTTTTGTAAAGTTTCTTGGAATTATATACATCATTTCTGTACAACTCTCATATCTCCGCACTAAAGTTCATCTTTCCATTAAAAATAAACTACCCATTGACTAAGTCCACGTGATAAAACATTTTCATTCATAGTATTCAGTCTTGAAACCTCTTGCTCCCTTACAGTATAGGAACCATAAACGTTGAAGACCAACTTCATAACTTCTGCAAACCCTTGGATCCAATTGGAGGTAATATTGGAATACTTGATCAACAGGTTTGTTGCAAGGTGACGCAAAAACTAAATTATAAAAGTAAACCACATCAAAAGTACCTTTGCACCCTTTAGTCTTAAGGCACACTTATAAATCAACGATGCCGATTTCCGTGTCATCAAATGAGCTAAATTTTAGAAATAATTCATATATCTGACTTTTCTCACTGTCTTTCATCACACCCAAAAACGTTTTAACTTTCAGACAGCACCAACCACCCCGCCTGGTCCCATTGGTGGACCCAGACCACTTAACGCTAAGCAGCTTCAAGAGCAACAACTAATTTTCCAAGGAGGCTTGGATAAATTGGCAACAGGCGAAGAAGTGTGTTACAGGTTCGATTTGAATATTCTCTCAGAGAGGATTAGGAACTAGCTTATTGATTTAATTTTTCATTTTGTATTTAGCATTGTAAAAGTGATCTCGGGTACATCTCAAGTAGTTAGTGGCAGTTTAGTGAAGCTTAAGGCAGAACTTTATAACTCAAGCAGCGAGCAGACCCAGACTTGTGACCTCTCACTCTGGTCCCAGCCCTGGCTCCCAAATGGTTACCAACTAACCATCAATTGCCCAAATCAACCCCCAATTACCTATACCTACTGAATAACTGACCCATAAAACATAAACTTTCCTCTTTTTTTTTTAAATTCCATTTGTTTTAATTTTGTTTTGATATAAAAAAAATTATTATTGTAACAATAACAATAAATTTTTTGGTTAAAACCAATTTGTCGTAAAATAACAAAACTGTGTTTTACTGAATTTTGTTTTATTTTGAAATATAAGTGTTTTATGTTATAAGAACGGTGTGTTATTTGTTTGTTTGTTTTCTAAGTGCTGTAACTAACAAGGGTATTCGAACAACGGATTTCAGGTCAAAGAGTTGTGTCATGTGTAATATTCACGTATATTTATTAATATCGGGTTTTTCAATAGGGACTTGACAACTTTTTTTTTTTTTTAAATAAAACACAAACCATTTGAGATATTTCAAAAACTTTATTATCGGCTTGAAGTACTGTGGGGGATATGTATGTGTGTCGGCAAGGCCACGGGTTCATCGATATTCCCACCTACTTGTTCCACCGAGAGCGAAAGGCGCCAAGTTCACCCGCAGGCTTTAGAGAAGTAAAGAAGTACGTTGTTTGAATTAACGTTGATTAATTTGTCACGTATTAACTTTACAAAATCATATCATATTAACTTTACAAAAACTTTACAAAATGTGTAAATTCCTCGCACTCGGAACAAATTCTAATTCAATTAAGTCCGTGAATTTTAAGTAGTTGGTACTTCAAAATTACAGTGTCACAATCTCACACAACGGTGAGCGTAGTTAGTGAAACACCTAGCCGTTTAAATATTCCGTACACACGTCGCGCGAGTTAAGATTTTGGTTATTCGTTGAAGCAAAAATTACAACGTAAACGAAAAAAACCCTCAAAACATTCTTACACCACTCGTTGAATAGTTAAAACACGGAGTCTCTCTTTTGTATTCTTCCACTTTTTATTTTTGTTATATATTTTACTCCATAAAGAGAGTTACTGATTTGCACAATTTTTCTTGTATAACTTACCTATCTTCAAACTTCCAAAAGTCTTCAATTTACTTAATTCACTTCCTTTTGTCCGACTTACAATATCTTTACGTTTTCGGTTTGCGTAAACTATTTTTTTCTGTTTCTGTGTTTAACTTTATTTTGTCCACTTTATTTAGTTTCTATCTTATAGCATTTATATTTTTTCTTATTTGGTTAAACTAAACTTAACTAAACTTCAATCTACCGAAAGTCTTCAATTTACTTAATTCACTCAACTCTCGATTCTCGGCAAACTCTCTATCAACGATGTTACTTTTGGCTTTTCCCGATCTCTTCACTTAACTCCTGATTCGCTACTCCACTTCTTGATCAACGGAGGTGTGCTTCGGAAACTCCGATGTTAACGCTCGCGCGGAGTCGGTATCAGAGATTATTCTTCTGGGGATGGAGATGTATATTCCACATTCCATCAAACGAAGTTCGTCTGATAAACCTTGGTTTGACAAAAAATGCGAGCTGAGTACAGCGGCAAAAAATAGAGCTTTTAAGCAATGGCGCTCCAATCCCACCGATGTTAACAGAACGAATTTTGTTAGAATCAGAAACGCGTGCAACCAGGCGATTGATACCGCGAAGAAGGCTCACAACGACAGGGTGATCAATAAGCTCCTTCGATGCCCAACTGGTTCGCGCTCCTTCTGGTCAATGGCAAGGGCTGTCAGCAGTAACTTCGCATCTTCCTCTTTCCCCCGTTGGTGACAGACAGCGTGACGTTAGTCACGAATCCAAAGGATAA
Source organism: Microdon myrmicae (assembly GCA_963931805.1). Taxonomy (NCBI): domain Eukaryota; kingdom Metazoa; phylum Arthropoda; class Insecta; order Diptera; family Syrphidae; genus Microdon; species Microdon myrmicae. The sequence goes on from OZ007500.1 coordinate 52,251,356, forward strand.
AGCTAATGTGTTCGCGAATTTATTTTCTGCGAATTCCAACCTCGATCCCGGTCTTTTGGAGCCACCTGTGATCGCGCCGGTACGGTCTTCCATGCGGGATGTGAGATTTCGTCCGCGCACTATTCAACGCATTCTACGTGAACTGGATTGTAGGAAGGCAACCGGCCCGGACGGAATACCAGCAATAGTCCTTAAGCACTGTGCTCCAGAACTATCGCCGGTTCTTGGCAGACTCTTCGGCTTATCTGATGCACGGAGGACCTTTCCTGCCTGCTGGAAAATCGCTCGAGTTCAACCAATCCCAAAGACGGGAAAAAAGTGTCTCCCACAAAATTACCGCCCGATAGCATTACTGTCTATTTTATCTAAGGTAATGGAAAAAGTCATCAATACAGAGTTGGTTAAGTATTTGGAGTGCAACGGACTTCTGAATGATCGTCAATACGGATTCCGTGGCAGGCGGTCCACAGGAGACCTTTTGACACTTATAACCGATATATGGACATCTGCGATTGAACGGCATGGTGAGTCAAGGGCGGTCGCATTGGATATCTCCAAGGCTTTTGACCGCGTCTGGCACGGGGCATCGCTGAGCAAACTTCGTTCATATGGACTTTCCCAACAGCTTTGCGACTGGACGAGGAGCTTCCTCGAGAATCGATCGATCCGGGTTGTTGTGGACGGCGAGTGTTCGGATCTGTATCCTGTTAATTCGGGGGTGCCCCAAGGTTCTATTTTGGCTCCAACCTTGTTCTTGCTTCACATAAATGATTTGTTGGAGACAACGGATAACAAAGTGTTCAGTTTTGCGGATGATATTACGCTTGTTTCCTCCTTTTCGAGTGATCGGCCGATTGGTGCATCAACGTCGCACCAGCTGAGATGTAGACAGATTTTTGGCGTGTTTTTTATTGCGTATCCTAGTTGATACTGGGGTGTTCCGCCGAACACTACTCCCAAAACAACGAAACAAAAGAACGGAGCGAAAGCAATGTCAAATTAAACCACGAGAATAATTGTTTTGTTTTGTTTTTATATTTGGTTCTATTTTAATCTTACAGCGCTTCACTACACCGCACGCGCGATCACACTCGACGTTACTTTATTTTTTTCCTACTTCGAAAACGCCTACTCAGATTTTTATACACTCGAAAATTGTTCTCCTCGTCTTCTGCCGATCGAAACCTAACTTCGTTGGTCGAAATATACCACCCGATATGGCTATCGAAATCAGACTGACTGTCTGCCCACACAGATATCCAGATTCCAAACTGGTATCTGTATCTACATGGAAAAATTTTCCTACTTGCTCTGCTAACAGAACTTCCGAATTTCTGTTAGCAGCATGTTATCACGTCCCAGGGGTGATTTTTCATTCCTGAAAGAAGAAACTCGCTCATCATCGAACATCATTATCACCATCCGTGGTGGTGGTCGAAATTCAGTTCGACGGTTGTCAATTGTATGCCGCCTTATTTACATAACACATCTGGCGCGAAGGCCGAAAGATATCCTGCAATTTGCATGGATGCATGGTTCATGGTTTTTGTTTGACTTTTGTCAATACACCCGAAATCCATTAGCTCTTTCTGATGGGTGTGAAATACAAACAGACACCGTGGGATCGGAGTAGTTTCCTTGTAGGTTTTCAACCTCATACAATTTGAATTATCTCGTTGAGATAATTACGGTTGCCGTTTCTTTATGTTTGCCGCTAGACTTGGTGGTCTTTATGGCAGCTACCCGCACGTGCATCGTTGGTCGGCTAATTTGCATTGCATAGACGTTTGAAATTGCCGATTCAATGGAATGTTCCTGGGCGCAGGCAGATTGAATGTTTCTTTTTTGTTTCAGGTATGATGACTTACGAATGTTGAGCTTGGCATTAAAAGCTTTGGGGACGTTCAGTTCCTTGCTTTTTGGTGTCGGTCTCAACGTTGGCTGCGAGTTGCAGGCCCTATCGTGGGACTTTGGGGGCAACGCTCTCAGGTAAGTAAGTTCTTTGAAGGTGGAACCTTACCTGCGCAGAATTGTGCGTTCGTAGAACGCTACATTACTCCCCCCCTAGTGACGTAGTCACGATATGAAGTAGTTAGTTGCTTGGGGGTGTAGTTGAGTTTTATGGGCGTGCCCCCTTCCGTATTGGGCGGTGTTTGGGTGGTAGAGGAGCGAAAGTTATCGCGTTCGTCGTTCTTTTTCGCTTGTCAGAAGTTGGGGTTTCAGGTTGCCGTACATTGAGAATCTTCGCAGCGTCTTCTTGTGCGCGCCGATCTCGGGCGCGCTGCCACGTTATCGGTCCGTGTAGGATGTCCGATGCCCCGCGCGCGACCATTTCGCGAGGGTTTGGTTGATTCTCGACTCTTGCCGTGCCTGGTGTTTCGTGGGAGTTTGGTGGGTGGTATACGGGGCAGGTTTCGGCTGCCACCGCTGGTTGTTGATGCACTTCTCCCAGTACGGTATCTGGTGGTAGTTCCAAGTGGCACGGTTTCAGTCTTTCGACACTGGCGGTGTACGGCTTGCCGTCGATGTCAACGGAGAAAACTCGGTCATTTATTCGATCCAGCACCTTGTATGGCCCTTCGTAGGGCGGTTCTAGAGGTTTCCTAACTTTGTCCACCCTGATGAAGACGTGCGTGCAGCTGTCCATCTCTGGGTGAACAAATATCCTCTTGGAACCGTGTCTGGCGACTGGTGTTGCCCTGACCTTACGCATGAGTTTGCGTAGGTTTTCCAAATTTGGCAACTGTTCGAGCGGTGGTTCTCCATCGGCGAAGAACTCTCCTGGGAGGCGCAGATTGGTTCCGTAAGTCAGATCTGCTGCTGAGGCTCCCAGGTCTTCTTTTATGCTTGTTCGCAAGCCTAAAAGAACTGTCGGCAGTGCGTCCAGCCATTGATTATCGTCATGACACATCAGTGAGGCTTTCAGCGAGCGATGCCATCGTTCAATCATCCCATTGGACTGGGGGTGATAAGCTGTCGTATGGCTTTGTTGGCAGCCGAGTAGATCGGTCAGCTGCCTGAAAATCGCTGCCTCGAACTGTGGTCCGCGATCCGCTGTGAGAGTAGCTGGGACGCCGAAACGTGTGACCCAAGTCGAATAGAATGCTTTGGCTACATTCTCTGCGGTCACTGTTCGTAGTGGCACTGCCTCTGGCCACCGAGTGAAGCGATCGATCATCGTCAGGAGGTACATGTAACCTCTTGACGGCGTAAGCGGTCCCACAATGTCGATGTGTACATGGGCGAATCGTGCCTCAGGGAGCTTAAACTGTGCTGGCTGTAGCACGTTGTGTCGATCGACTTTGCAACGCTGACATTGCAAACAATTGCGTGCCCAATTTGTGATGTCTTTGGCCATACGTGGCCAGACGAATTTACGTCGGACGGCCGCAGCGGTTGCGCGTCCGCTTGGGTGGGCTGGGTTATGGAATGTTTCGTACACATTCCTTCGAAACTTTTCTGGGATGTAGGGTCGAGCTGTCCCTGTCGATACATCACACCAGACTTCATCGTTTGAGTCGTTGAAAGGAAGTTTACGCAGAACTAGTGCTGTCTCCGCTTTCAATAGGGACTCGAGTTGATGGTCCTCTCCTTGCGCTTGTGCCAAGTCGGCATCATTGATTTGCGCACGGAGTTTAATTGCATCGATACGCGAAAAAGCGTCTGCAATTACGTTGTCTGCACCTGGAACATATTCGATTCGGGTGCTAAATTGCCCGATGAAATCCAGGTGCCGTTCCTGTCGTGGGGTTGAACTTTCCGCTTTCTTTCGGAAAGCGTACACCAATGGTTTGTGATCAGTTTTGATCGTCAACTGGCGTCCTTCGACCATGTGCCGGAAGTACTTTACTGCGGAGTAAATCGCTAGTAACTCCCTGTCGTAGGCACTGTATCGTCGCTGGGTCGGGTTCAATTTTTTTGAGAAGAAACCCAGCGGTTCCCATTTACCATCGCACTCTTGTTCGAGTACGGCCCCAATTGCAGTGTCGGAAGCGTCACACTGTATGGACAATGGGGCTCCTTCGATGGGATGTCGAAGTAAAGTTGCATTCGCCAGCTGCTCTTTCGATAAGCGAAAAGCTTGGTCAGCTGACTCGGTCCATTGAATCGGTCGTTTGTCGTTTCGTTTGGCTCCTACTAGGTATTCATTCAGAGGAGCCTGGACCTGTGCGGCGTTTCGAAGCGTTGGGCGATAAAAGTTTAACATGCCCAGATAACGCCTAAGTTCTCGCACATTCTTGGGGCGAGGAAACTGCATTAGTGCATCCACCCTGTCTTGTAATGGGCGGACGCCTTGGCCATTTATACAATAGCCAAGGTACTTGACTTCCGATTCTCCGAGGTGGCACTTGTCTGGATTGATTACCAGGCCGAATTCTCGGAGGCGCTCGAACACTTGCTTCAAATGGGAGCGATGTTCGCTCATGTTTTTCGATGCTATGAGTATATCATCGATATACGCGTAGCAGAAGTCAAGTCCGCGGAGAGCTGAGTCTATGTAGCGCTGGAACGTTTGCGCTGCATTTCGGAGACCGAATGTCATCACCTTGAACTCGAATAGTCCAAAAGGTGTGGTTACCGCGGTTTTCGGTATATCTTCGGGTGCCACCGGGATTTGGTGGTACGCCCTCGTGAGGTCGAGGGTCGAGAAAACTTCGTACCCCTGCAGCTTATAAGAAAAGTTGTGCAGGTTTGCTATCGGATATCGGTCGGGTGTCGTTATTGCGTTCAGCATTCGATAATCACCACATGGGCGCCACTCGCCGTTACTCTTTTTGACGAGATGAAGTGGGCTCGCCCATGGGCTGTCGGACGGCTGGCAGATTCCTAAGTCGAGCATATACTCGAATTCTGCACGAGCCTCGCGCAATTTTTCGGGAGCCAATCGGCGCGGGCGTTGGCTCACTGGGGGGCCGCGCGTTTCAATGTGATGAAAAACGCCGGCCTTTGCACGTCGGGGATTGCTAAGCGGAACTGTTATATCCGCAAATTCTCGCAACAGATCGCTGAATGGTCCGTTTGCGACAGTGCACGTTAACGTCAATGCCTCTCCCGCCTTTGCGTTTACTGGCTGAGAGAGAGACGTTAACGGGTCCATCAGTCTGTTGCTGGCTACGTCCACTACTAGTTTGTAGTGTCGCAGCAGGTCCGAACCTATTAGGGGTTCGGTCACATCGGCCACTACGAAGTACCATCGAATTGGTCGACGTAGGCCTATTTTTAGTGTTATTAATTTCCGTCCGTAGGTTTTAATTGGACTATTGTTCGCGGCGAACAATCTCAATTTACCCGGCAACCGATTTGCAGGTGCGTATGAGCGCGGAAGAACGGAAATATCCGCACCTGTGTCAATAATGAAGTCCATATTTAACTTCGAATCGTATATTGACAAGCGACTTAATTGGGGGTTGCCGGCCGTTTGCGCTTTTTCTACGGTCGGCAGTTCTAGTTTAAAGAACTAGCCTGTATTGCTGGCACATGTGACCAGTTGCAGGGTTGCCTGCACTTCCTGGCTTGTGCCCCGAAACGGTGGTGGAAGTAACACCTGCCCAAGGTGTTTTCGTTGGTTGGCGTGCGCGATCTGCCACGCCCGCGTCTAAAGTTTTCGCGCGACCTGTTTCGGCGTCGTGATCTGTCACGGCCAGGCCGTGAATTGTTCCCCACGCTGAGGTTATTCAGTTGCGCTTGCAACTGCTGAACCTGCCTGCCTAGGCGTTCTATCTCATTGCTCGTCTGTGTTGCATGAGTGCACGTTACCGTGGAGGTTCGTGGTTGGGGCAGAGGTGGATTTTGCGCGGGGTTCGTTGCCGGAAGGAATTGGAGATCCGTTCGGGATCTGTCCGTGGCCATTACTGCCTCGGCGTGTCGCGCTAGCTCATCGATACCAGATTCGGCTAGAGGCGCGACGATTGCCTGAACGTATTCTGGCAAAGACTCTCTAAATATAGCCGTTAAGGCTGTCTCGGACATGTCCGTGCCAGCCAGCGCACGGAAATAGGCGGCGCGCTGGGATGGTCGCATCCCAGAGGTGTCGGTCGACCGTAATAAACGTCGCAAGCGATTTTGCGGCGTTTCACTATAGGCGTTAGTCACCATCTCTTTAAACGCCGTGTACGGTTGCGGAGATGGAGTTTTTATTAGACACTTCGCATATGGGATTAATTTTGGGTCTTGTACCCGTGTTACCACGAGGAATTTCACTTCCTCGTCGGTGATTCCTTCCACTTTGAAAACCCTTTCGGCGTAACCGAACCAGTAGTCTGGGTCGTCGGACGTGAAGTCCGGTAATATTGCGTTACGCAGTTGTGGGCGGTGGTCCGCCTGGAATGGAATGTCGGCTTCTTGATGGAGGGCAGGAGCCTGTGATGTCGTTAGCGAAGGTCCGGCGTCGTTAGCCATTTTCAATTTTTCGGCAGCTGGTTTCGATCTAGCGGTTACTGTCGACTTGGGGAGGTTTCGTGTTGATTTTGTGTGTGGGAGAGCGCTTATATTTCCCCTCAACGTTTTCGCTTTTTGAATCGCAGCTTGCGACCTTGTGGTTGGCATCTACTTTTAAATTTCGCGCCGTAAATCCGTCGCTCGGTGCGCGGATTGCCTTAGTGTTGGGGATTCGCGTTTAGTTTTTTTCTTTTCGGGGAATGTTTTTAATGGAGAAACGCGGCGAAACGACCTGCTGGTTCCAAAGATTTACAAGGAAAAGGCCTAGCACCAAAAGGCTACTGTCTGATTTCCAAAGATTAATCAGGGAAAAGGGCCTAGCACAAAAGGATTCTTTCTATTTTCCAAAGATGATATAAGGGTGGTACTACACCAGAGGATACTTCGGTTAATTCGACGGTGCTAGGAGCAGAAAGGAGAGGAGCTTTCCAGTTCAGAGGAAGACGAGAAGAACGAGGAGGTGAGAACTATCGAGGTTTTTCGCGGATGCGCAGCTGTTTCTGCGTTGCCTTTATTGCGGCGATCAATTTCGCTTTATTTCGCGGTTGTTACGAGAAAGTAATGTCAAGTGTGTCGTCGGTTCGTGAGTGTGTCTCTGGCTCTGAAGGAGCTTACAATTTTGTTTACTTTTGATTCGTACTTATATATAATACCTGTAACAAATGTTTCTATTTATTGGAAACTCAGAAGGAGCTAAATTTTCGTATTTTATAATTACCTCGGGCTCGGATGGAGCTTCGTAAGGGTTTACAAAGGAAAATATGTCGCGCACTTTACTTAACATAATACGGTGAACGAATGAGGAAAAAGGACATGTAATTATATATAAACATTTAACTGGAGGCTATAATTTTTCTTCGTCGTCGTGTGTCGATTTCAATTATACAAAAATTACTATTTGATACAATCTCTTAACGGCCGGACGTGTAGTGTTTAGTACATACAGCATTTTAACACAATATTTGAAAACGAAACTACACTTACAAACATTACAAAAAAAAAGAAAAAATATAAGAAATCTTGTTATATGTCCTTTGCTTGGTTTGTCACGATCAAATTTATTGTGTTATGAATAGTCACACTCAACGAGTTTAGGTAAAATGGATTTAGTACAATTCTTACTGGGCAGAAGGAAATAAAATATATATATAATAACTTGAATTATTGCATGGACAAAAAAAAAAAACGTTTGGTATTCTAAATTTCTAATTTCTACGGAAGACTTGCTATTTTAAGTGAATTTTTCGTTTAACTAACTGTTATGTCTTCCCCTATCTTTTCAATAATTATATGTGAGTATTTGCATTTCTTTATAAATTTTTCTTTGGGCTCAGAGGAGCTCAATCAATTTTTACAAATTACAAACGGATAAATGTTTCGCGGTCCGTTTAGCACAATACAAAAACGAAATAAAAGGAGAATGTATAAAATAAAAAAAAATAAAAAGAAAATTTTTTTGAAAAAGAAAAACTTGCGTTTCGTCCTGCGTCGATCTGCGTCAGCGGCGTCGTCATGCGTCCTGGTGGGCTGCAGTCGGTGGCACTTAATACTGTGGGTGGTTGGGTCACTTTCACTGGGTGGTTATGTTTTCCTGGGCTAGCACTCCTCACTGACTGTTTTCGGCGCTGTTCGTAATTCTTTTTGGCGTTTTGTCACTGTCTATTTCTCTGCGCGTGTTCACTTAACAATTGTATTCCGGGCGTGTTTATTTTGCTCACGTTCACGATGATCGTTTTAATTTACTCTGCACTGTGCGTGTTCACTATAAATTCGCGCGTCGGGCTGTCACCAATTTGGCGTGTTTTTTATTGCGTATCCTAGTTGATACTGGGGTGTTCCGCCGAACACTACTCCCAAAACAACGAAACAAAAGAACGGAGCGAAAGCAATGTCAAATTAAACCACGAGAATAATTGTTTTGTTTTGTTTTTATATTTGGTTCTATTTTAATCTTACAGCGCTTCACTACACCGCACGCGCGATCACACTCGACGTTACTTTATTTTTTTCCTACTTCGAAAACGCCTACTCAGATTTTTATACACTCGAAAATTGTTCTCCTCGTCTTCTGCCGATCGAAACCTAACTTCGTTGGTCGAAATATACCACCCGATATGGCTATCGAAATCAGACTGACTGTCTGCCCACACAGATATCCAGATTCCAAACTGGTATCTGTATCTACATGGAAAAATTTTCCTACTTGCTCTGCTAACAGAACTTCCGAATTTCTGTTAGCAGCATGTTATCACGTCCCAGGGGTGATTTTTCATTCCTGAAAGAAGAAACTCGCTCATCATCGAACATCATTATCACCATCCGTGGTGGTGGTCGAAATTCAGTTCGACGGTTGTCAATTGTATGCCGCCTTATTTACATAACACATCTGGCGCGAAGGCCGAAAGATATCCTGCAATTTGCATGGATGCATGGTTCATGGTTTTTGTTTGACTTTTGTCAATACACCCGAAATCCATTAGCTCTTTCTGATGGGTGTGAAATACAAACAGACACCGTGGGATCGGAGTAGTTTCCTTGTAGGTTTTCAACCTCATACAATTTGAATTATCTCGTTGAGATAATTACGGTTGCCGTTTCTTTATGTTTGCCGCTAGACTTGGTGGTCTTTATGGCAGCTACCCGCACGTGCATCGTTGGTCGGCTAATTTGCATTGCATAGACGTTTGAAATTGCCGATTCAATGGAATGTTCCTGGGCGCAGGCAGATTGAATGTTTCTTTTTTGTTTCAGGTATGATGACTTACGAATGTTGAGCTTGGCATTAAAAGCTTTGGGGACGTTCAGTTCCTTGCTTTTTGGTGTCGGTCTCAACGTTGGCTGCGAGTTGCAGGCCCTATCGTGGGACTTTGGGGGCAACGCTCTCAGGTAAGTAAGTTCTTTGAAGGTGGAACCTTACCTGCGCAGAATTGTGCGTTCGTAGAACGCTACAAACGTCAAGCATAAACATTGGACAAATTATATATATAATTCTAAAGGAAATCAGTTGACTGTTTGGTTAGTTCAGTACCATATAGAACAGAGAACTGACCTGCTAGGTACTGAAAACATAGCCATAGATACAGAGA